>CAWUFW010003299.1:1200000-1864005 GCA_963921515.1 Calotriton arnoldi
GGCCTAACCTTTCGAAGCTGCCCTTGATGTATCTGAACCATGGGATGTCGAGCGCGTGATCGAGGGTCATACACTCTTTGAAAATCATGTGGCTCAGGGTTAATTCATTATTCAACCAAGTTTTTAACCAAAACGTTAAGGGACGGAGAGCCAAAATATCATTTAGAAAAGGCACCCCCAGTTCTTCGTGTACCACCATGTTAGATGTGCCATGGGGAACACCCAATAAGCGTTTCAGAAAACTATTCTCGACTACCTGAAGGTCATCTGTGAAAACATGCCCCCATATTTCGCTTCCGTAGGAAGCTATTGCTACACTCTTTGCTTGATAAATCTTCAACAGGGCTGCAATGGGTCTCTTTCCTATCTTAGACGCAAAGTTAAAAATAGCCGCGTTCACCCGCATCAGATCCCTCTTCTTTCTTTGTTTCAGTGGGCCCCAATTTCCACGCTCATCCAGGACGACCCCCAAATATGAGAAGACATCTGTGCGTGGTACCTTGGCCAGGCCAACCCTGAATTGAAACCATTTTTTGGGTCGTATCCCCACTTGCATGACATAAGATTTAGAATCATTGATCGATAAGTCCCGATCCGCCATAAAAGCGGAAAAAGCATCAAGTAGGGTTTGTAGCCCCCTCGCAGTCCTAGATATAAGGACTGCGTCATCCGCATAAAGTAATACAGGGAGGCCACGTTGACCTACGTGCGGATAGTCCACCCCTGTAGACAAAAGGGCTTTGTCTAGGTCGTTAATATATAAATTTAACAAAAAAGGGGCCAAAATACACCCTTGACGGATGCCTCTTTTGATATCAAAATCACAAGACACCCGTAGATCTTGCGAGAATCTGACGTTGGCCTTAGTTGCGTGATGGAGGTCTTCAAGAAAGTGAACGATGTTACTATCTACCCCTATGTCTTTCATGGACTGCCACCGCTTGGTCCTATTCACGCGATCAAACGCGGTGGATAGGTCCATGAAAGCTAAATAGATGGTACCAGGGCGTGCGGCCGTATACTTGCTAAGGATCATGGTAAGGTTAAGGCACTGGGCCATGGTAGACCGGCCAGGGCGGAACCTGTATTGGACATTAGATACAATATCATGTTCCTCTGCCCAGCTGGTCAATCTGTCTAAAAGCACACGGCCCACCACCTTGACCACCGAATCCAGCAACAATATCGGTCTGTAACAATGTGTGTTATCACGGTCCCCTTTCTTGAAAACTGGCACAATAGTCGAAGTGGCTCAAGACTCGGGGCAACCCGTCCTTGCCGCCGCATTAATTACGGCGGTAAGTACCGGCGCCCAGAACGAGGGATCAGATTTAAAAAGATCCGGGGGGATACCGTCAGGACCCGGGGCTTTGTTACTTGTCAGCTCAGTGATGCCTCCCTCAATCTCCCCCAACCCGAAAGTCAATATGGTGGAAGCTACTTCTCGGCCTGACTCACTAGGCAACTCGGGGGGGCTCTCAAACATTGTTTTAAAATGTGACACCCAATCATCCTGCGTAATGTGTGCACATATTGCGCTACCTTCAGCATGCTCAAGGAAGGGGCTGTTGATACTCCAAAATCTAGAGCTGTTCTTCAGGGTACTAGCCTCAATCAGCTCCCTCCAGGCCTCCTCCTATAGTGTAGACTTACATTTGGCCAATTTCATCTTGTAATCTTTACGGCAAGCTTTGACTAGGGTCTGATTTCTTGGGCTCCTATTAAGAGCTTCCCGCAGTGTTCTTGCCGCCTTCGAACAGGAAGAATCAAACCACTTTGGAGTGGGGGAGACTATTTTGCGGGCCGGGAAACTTAAAAGGTCACTTACTCTGGCGGAAATAATGTTGAAGGCACTAATGATCCCCCCTGGTGATGTACGCGGCGAGATACATATGGCCAGTTCGCTAGCACATTGTTCTGTGACTGATTTATAAAAGGCGTCTGGAGAAATCTGTGTCCATTTAAGCCTTCGTTTACCATCTATTGGTCTTATTGACCCCTTTTCCACAGTTCCCCTTTACATGACATTAATGGTCCTCGCAATTCAACACACAGGGGGTTATGATCGCTGTAAGCGCTTTCATGTATACAAAAACCACGGAAAGAAAATTGCAAGAATGATGAGATTAACATAAAATCAATAATTGTACCACACCCTCTTCCTTTAAAAGAAGGAACGACTTGCCTTGCTACAGGGGTCACCTAGTGACAAGAGGGATATTAAATCAAATTCATGTAGGAGGTTATTCATAACATCCCCCTGGGTAGAATGCTCAAAATGCGGCCCCCTCACACGAGGGCAACCTAGTTCACCCAATCTAGTAGTCATGGGATCGCCACAGAGATGTATATTAAAGTCCCCTGTAATCATGAGGTTTTCGAGTTCAGTTATACAATGGTGCCTTATAAAGGAACCCAAGAGATTGATGTTACACCCCCCGTTCATACTTGAAACAGAGTTATAAAAGTTAACAAGGCCCAGTTTTCTGGAACCCTTTCTTAAAACCAAATATTGTGTACAAGGACTTTGTGAAGGCAAAACCTGTATCTGGCAAACCACAGCGACAGAAATGAAAATAACTAGACCACCCTTTGATCTACCAGCCGTTGAGGGGGAGGCCGGAACAAAGAAAGACTTATAGCCCTCTAAAAATAAACTGCAATCTACCAACCACGTTTCCTGTAAACAAATCACTTGAAATTGTTTCATAAATGCTATCCACATTGGGTCGGAGAACTTATTAGCCAGGCCTGCGATGTTCCAGGATATAACATTAGTATCATGTCCACACAAACTCTCCTGGTTATGTCCTGGAGAGTCCCACCGAGCTGTAGGATTCACCGGGTCCGTTAGTGGGGAGCTACCAAGTCAATCACATGTATCCAATCTAGACAGAGGGGTAAATGTATTTGACAGCTCCAGGGACGATAGACCAAAACCCTGCCGGCACAGAGGCGTCTCGTCAGAGCATGCTGTTCTAACAAACAGATTCGGATAAACGTTCCTGGTGGGTAGTGTTCTCTGCGACGGGACAACTGATGGAGCTGTGTCAACAGGAATCATATGTATACTCCCTGCAAAGTCAGGTTTATAGAAAAACCCTAGTGGCAGGGCCGCGATGGCCGACTCGGAGTGCAAAGGATCAGAATGTGACCGTGAAAATAGAAACCTTTCTGCTAGGTGTGCCCTGTTAAAGTTTACGAGAATACAGTCCCCCGATAGTGATTTGTGAGAATTACCAATCCACCTCACTCTTCGTACCATGATAATGTTTTTTTCCACCCTTGTTCCCAGATGCGTATTATATGATAGCCAATGTAAGACTTTGTTCTTCAGCTGGGAAAAGTCCTCCTTCCTGCCCCCTATGAGGGTTGGCACATTCTCCAGTACCACAACATATGGAGTAGATTCCGCGGGCAGGTGTATTACTGGTAAACCTTGGGGATGAGCTTCCCCTCCCCTCTGTAGCCGAGCCCCTGTTGGATGAATCTCTGCCTGAGACTGGAGCTGTGGCTGCAGAGACAGACTGCTGCTAGGGTGGTGGGATCCACTCTGCATCAGCAGTCGGTGACTTTCGATATCTTGTCTGCCCTGTCGCTGTAATTGACCCCTGTCAAAATTTTGTGGGCAGTCCAGATTAGGGGGGTCTGTTAGAGAGCTTTGTACAGGTTGGACGCCTGAGCCTCCAGTCGGTGCTAATGGGGGAGAGCATTTAAGATCCATTAGACTCTTTTCAGTGGCTGCCAAACGTTGGAATACCGGGACCAACTTTGAGTCCAGTAGGTTCTCCATTGTTACCTTCATGGATTCCAGAACACCCATCATGTCGGACTTGGACAGCGTAGATGTAACAGTGGTTGGGGCTTTGGAGGGCTGATTGAGTTTTAGCCTTTTGGCTTTACCCCCAGATGTTTGGGATTTCCTTTTGGTACCTGTCCCTGCCCCTGTAACTCCCAGCTCAGTCAGGGGAATGTTCCCTTGCGTGGGTGCATCTGGTCGTGACGCGGGCATGCTAAGAATAGAATCTGAAAGAGACACGTTAGTGACAGATTCCTTACCTTAGAATATCCCCAGGCGTCAGGCTGGATCCGGAAAGTTTTTGCGTAGCAGTACCCTTGCGCGTCGGTAGGCGGCGTCGTGCGGCTCCGCGTCCGTCGTCGGCGTCGTGATCGCCGGGATGACGTCGCGGGCAGTACTTAGGCGCCGCCCTGCGCGCTGACGTCAGTTCTTCTTTTTCCGCGCCAGTAAGCGCAGATCCGGGAAGAGCAGTGCCCTAGTCACTTTTTGACTATCTTTTTGTGAAATTTTTCACTGTTTTCTTCAACGAGTCTTCACGACTCCTAAGGTGTCGTAGGGATGCCCAGCTTTAAGCCCTGCGAGGAATGTGGTCGTATGATGTCCATCACGGACCCCCACCTCGAGTGTCTCTTCTGTCTCGGCCGAGACCACGACACGAAGTCGTGCCCTGACTGCCGGAAACTTCATCCGAAGGCTTTGCGAGAGCGGTCTCGAAAGCTCCTTGAAGTCCGGCAGTCGGCTCCGCGCCGCACCAAGCCCCCGGTCCCGGGAGAGGTCGAGGGGCCGGACGCGGAGTCCCCGCCGTTCGTCGGAATCCAAGTCTTCGCGCTCCTCCGGTAAGTTGAAGCACAAGAAGTCTAAGCGGCGTCATCGCTCTAAGACTTCGCCTCGCCGGTCGCGCGACTCGGCTGAGGTCCCTGTCGGCACCGTCCCCGCCCCGCGGCCCCGGACGTGCCTGTCGAGTTGCCCCCGCACTACCCGTCCTACCCGGGTTCGGGGCGACTCCGGCCGAACTACAGAAATTCCTGTCGGCCATGGCCCGCCTCTTCGGGCCTCAAGGTCCCTCCGGTGCGCCTTCGGGCCCCGCGGGCCCTGATGGGGTTGCTCCGGCGTCGCCGTCGACTCCGGTCCCGGCGTCGCCTGTCCCACCAGCCTTCGTCCCGGCCTCGGCTCCGGCCCCGGCCTCGACCCCGGTTCCGGTGGTGCCGCAACCCCCATCGACGCCGGTTGACCTAACCACGCCTCCGCCGACGCCGATGTCCCCGGTGCCGTTTCCGACGCCGTCCGGGGCTCCGGGCGGCGTCGCTCCCCGGTTCTCCCCGGGTCCGGACATGGAGCCGGACCGGCGCCGCCCGACGCCGGTTCCGGCGCCGATGAGACCTTGGGTCCCTTATGTCCCTCCTCCTCCATCTTTTCAACCTGAGGAGGACCAGGAGAGCTGGGAGGGGTCTGACGACCCTCTCACACAACAGTGCGAGTTTGACCCGGACTGGGTTGAGGAACTTGGGGATGCCAGTGGGCTGGATACCTCCCCGACTCTGGCATGCTGTCTCCTCCCGTGGCAACGGAGGAGGGGGCTAATTTTGCAACGGTGTTGCGAAGAGCTGCTGGAGCCTTAAATCTCCAGTTGCCTACAGTGGCCGTCAGGACTAACCTCCTGACTGAAGTGCTTCAGCCGGCGGCCTCCTCTTCGGAGCCTGTGCTGCCGTTCAACGATGCACTCACTGACGTTCTTTTGGGTGCCTGGTCCAAACCCACCACAGGGGCTCCTGTGGATAGGAACGTGGCCCGACGCCATCGCCCGGCTCCGGGCGACCCCCTGTTTCTCTCCCAACACCCCACCCCTGAGAGCTTGGTTGTCCAAGCCTCTGCCTCCCAAACAGCCTTCCCTACCGCCCCTCCGGATAGGGAATCCAAGCGCCTGGATCACTTTGGGAAGAAGGCTTCTCTTCCTCCAGTGCTGGCTTGCGGTCTGTTAATACCGCTTGCCTCTTGGGCCGATACACCCACTCCCTGTGGGATTCGGTGGCTGATGTTTTGCCGCAGTGTTCTGAGGAGGTCCAGACACTGCTTACCCGCGCTATTGTGGAAGGGCGTGATGCGGCTAAATATACCATCCGCTGTGGCCTTGATACCGCCGACTCGCTGGGCAGATCGCTTGCAACGACGGTGGCGCTGCGTCGCCACGCCTGGCTGAGAACCTCTGGTTTTTCAGGGGATGTCCAGAATACTCTCATGGACATGCCCTTTGATGGAGTCGGTCTTTTTGGTTCGAAGGCAGACCATGCGCTGGAGCGTTTCAAGGACTCACGGGCTACTGCTAAGTCCCTGGGCCTTGCTGTTGTGCGCCCTCCGCAAACGTCTGCTTTTCGCCCCTTTCGTGGCCACGGAAGGGCGCCCAGTCACGTCCACAGGCCGGCCAACGGCCCGCGCAGCAAGCGCCTCGCGTGGCCGAGGACGTGGATACCGCCGTGGCGGTTCGGGCAACCAGCGTGCGGGTCAGGCCACCACCTCCAACCCGTCCGCGGCCTCCAAGCCCTCCTAGTCCCTCCTTTCAGGTGCACAGCACGCCAGTCGGGGCAGGGTCCGCCATCACCTTCACCACTGGCGTCCCATCACCTCGGACAAGTGGGTCTTGGACATTGTCCGAAGGGCTACTCCCTCCCCTTCGAGACCACCCCCCAGCCATGCCACCTCCATTCCACCGCATGTCAGGGGATCACTTGGTGCTTCTACAGAAGGAAGTCACGGCCCTCTTGGCCAAGAGGGCCATCGAGCGTGTTCCGACCCCAGAAGTAGGGCGTGGTTGCTACTCCCACTACTTTCTGGTGCCCAAAAGGACAAGGAGGACATGCGTCCTATCTTGGACCTCCGGAACGTCAATCGCTTCCTCCGGTAGGAGAAGTTCAAGATGCTCACCCTAGCTCAGGTCTTGACTGCCCTCGACCCCGGAGACTGGTTGGTAGCGTTGGACTTGCAGGACGCCTATTTCCACATCCCCGTCCTGCCGGCCCACCGGCGTTACCTTCGGTTCACGGTAGGCCTCGAGCATTTTCAGTTCACCGTGCTCCCTTTGGCCTTACCAGTGCCCCTCGGGTGTTCACGAAAGTGATGGCGGTGGTCGCAGCTCATCTGCGCCGGGCAGGGGTTTCAGTCTTCCCCTACCTCGACGACTGGCTGCTGAAGGCGGGCTCGTCCCAGGCAGTCGTCTCCCACCTCCAGACTACGGCCGAACTCCTGCACTCGCTGGGGTTCTCCATCAATGTGCCGAAGTCGCATCTGATTCCTTCTCCACAGCTCCTTTTCATCGGAGCAGTTCTGGACACGACGCAGTTTCGGGCCTATCCTCCCGAACGGCGAGTCCGGGATATTCAGGCTATGATTCCGATCTTTCAGCCTTTATCCTGGGTTTCGGCACGGATGACCCTGAGGCTGCTGGGCCTCATGGCCTCCTGCATCCTGCTGGTCACTCATGCCAGATGGCATATGCGGGCTCTGCAGTGGGACCTGAAGTTCCAGTGGGCGCAGCACCAGGGCGACCTGTCCGATCACGTCCAGATCTCGGAGGGGACTGCAAAACAGTTGCAGTGGTGGCTCTCGAACCGGCAATGGGTCATTGGCACATCCCTCTCCCTTCCCCAGCCAGAGCACACAGTTGTGACGGACGCGTCCCTTCTGGGATGGGGCGGTCACATGGGAGAGGCGGAGATCAGAGGCCTCTGGTCTCCGGCGGAGTCCCGGCTCCATATCAACCTTCTGGAGCTCCGGGCGATCCGACTTGCACTCAAGGCATTCCTTCCCTCTGTCAAAGGGAAGGTAGTGCAGGTGTTCACAGACAACACCACCGCCATGTGGTACTGCAACAAACAAGGCGGGGTGGGGTCGTGGACCCTTTGTCAGGAGGCTCTGCGCCTCTGGACATGGCTGGAACACCAGGGCATGTTCCTGGTGGTTCAACACCTGGCAGGTTCCCTGAACGCCAGGGCAGACGAACCTCAGCCGCAGGTGCATGATGGATCACGAATGGCGTCTTCACTCGGAAGTGGCGCAAGGACTCTTTCTACAGTGGGGAGAGCCTTGGTTAGATCTATTCGCCACCGAAGAGAACGCGCAATGTCATCAGTTCTGCGCGTTGGTATTTCCAAGGCGGCACTCGCTCGGCGACGCTTTTCGTCACGAGTGGAGTTGCGGTCTATTGTACGCCTTTCCGCCTATACCACTTCTACCCAGAGTGTTGAAGAAGATTCGGCACGACCGGGCCCAAGTCATTCTTGTGGCTCCGGACTGGGCTCGAAGAGTTTGGTATCCCGAGCTACTCAATATGAGCGTAGATCCCCCGATCCGTCTGCCTCTTCGGGAGGATCTTCTGTCGCAGCAGCAGGGGACGGTCCTCCACCCGAACCTGTCCAGTCTACACCTGCTTGCGTGGAGATTGAGCGGCGGCAGTTGATTCCTTTCGACTTGCCTCCCGAAGTTTGTGATGTGATTCTGGCAGCCAGGCGTCCCTCCACTAAAGTGGTATACGCCTGCAGGTGGAACAAATTTGTGGCATGGTGCACAGCAAAGGCTGTGAATCCCCTTTCTGCCCCTCTTTCTGAGGTCCTTCTGTTCCTTCTCTCTCTGGCCCACCAGGGTTCTGCCCTGGGTACCATCAAGGGTTATCTTTGTGCTATCTCGGCCTTCCTCAGGCTCCCTGATCAGCCCTCCCTTTTCAAGTCCCCTGTTGTTAACAGGTTCTTAAAAGGCATTACTCACCTCTTCCCTCCTGTTCCGTTTGTGATGCCTCAGTGGGACTTAAACTTGGTTCTTACCTTTTAATGTGCGCTCCCTTTGAGCCTCTACATAACTGTCCTCTTCGTCTTCTGACTCTGAAGACAGCCTTTCTGGTGGCCATCACCTCCGCTCGGCGGGTGAGTGAGCTCCAGGCTCTATCTTGCAAACCTCCCTTTCTGTCTGGTCATCCAGACAAGGTTGTTCTTCGGACGCGTCCGTCCTTCTTGCCAAAGGTGGTTACTGCTTTCCACATTGGGCAGACCATCACTTTGCCCACCTTCTTTCCGCCTCCGCATCCTTCCAGAGAGGAAGAGAGGCTCCACCGTCTGGACCCAAAACGTGCGCTCTCTTTCTATATTGACCGCACAAAACACTTCCGGGTGGATGACCAGCTCTTTGTTGGCTACGTGGGCGCCAAAAAGGTCGGGCGGTGCACAAGAGGACCATCTCCCGCTGGGTTACCTTGTGCATCAAGACCTGCTATTCTTTGGCTAAAAGGAGCCTCCTGTTGGGCTGCGTGCCCATTCCACCAGGGCAACGGCTGCTACCACGGCCTTGGGCCGCGGTGTTCCGCTGCCGGTTATCTGTCAGGCAGCTACGTGGGCCTCGCTGCACACGTTTACAAAGCATTACTGCCTTGACAGTCAGGTCCGGAGGGACGGCTTCTTTGGCCGTTCTGTCCTCCAGGACTTCCTTGTCTGATCTTTGTTCGCAGACCCACCACCGGGGTTGGTATTGCTGGGGTATCTATTCTAAGGTAAGGAATCTGTCACTAACGTGTCTCTTTCAGATGCACAAGTTACTAACTTGTGTAACGATATATCTGTAAGAGACAGTAGTTAGTGACAGATTCCTTACCGCCCCACCCATCCTCCCCGTTCTGCGAACTGATTTCTAGGGTTAAGGACATCCCTTTCAGGGCCCTAGTATTTTTCAGACACCTATGTCAGCTTCTTGCATGGCTCTGCGTTCCTGGCGCGGAAAGTCGTGTACAGAACTGACGTCAGCGCGCAGGGGCGGCGCCAAGTACTGCCCGCGACGTCATCCCGGCGATCACGACGCCGACGACGGACGCGGAGCCGCACGACGCCGCCTACCGACGCGCAAGGGTACTGCTACGCAAAAACTTTCCCGGATCCAGCCTGACGCCTGGGGATATTCTAAGGTAAGGAATCTGTCACTAACTACTGTCTCTTACAGATATATCGTTACACAAGTTAGTAACTTGTGCTTCCACCCCCGCACGATTTGATTTAGCTTCAGTGCCCCCATAGTTATTGATAATGACGGCCGGAGAGAGAGGTCGTCGTTGGACTGAAGAATGAAGGGTGCCCCCACTGCCATTATGCGTTCCTGTGATGTTTAAGAGATTAGATGTATCGTTATCCGTGCTGATCATTAACATGGGTGTATCTGTATGCGTTGTAGATGAAGCAGTAACCGGTGACCTAGAAAGGCGACGGTTAACCAGCTCAATCTCCTTGTCCAGGACGGCTGCGGCACGCTGAAGAAATGAATCCATGGTTGTTACTGGGGCAATAGTGCCAGCTGCGGCCCTTCCAGAGGCTTGTGTCGCTTTGCGTCTGACCATAGTGATTTTGGTGTTAGCGGTTTCAACAGTTGGCTGGCGCTAGATAATACTGTTACTCGTATGAAGTTGTCGATTGTTAAGGCCTAGATTGGCGGTATGACAGGAAGCAACTTCGTGGTACCCCAGACACAAAAGCACGCAAACAATTGTTGACCAGCAATCCTAGAAGTAACGTAATTGATAAAAAGCAGGCCAGGCGCCTTCCTACCTTCGCCTTGATCACTGAAGCTATTACTGAAGAGCCTGTAACAGTCAGCGGTGCTCCTCTGGGTATATAGAAATTAAATCTGGTAAAAGGCCAAGAAAATGGGCCCAGCCCAGCCTCTTCCGGGCTAAGACTTGGCCCGGGCGCGTCCCGCGCTGCGGGAGTCCGCGCTGGTTTAAATAGCGCCTCCAGGCGCTTCCTGCTGCTACACGCGGCTCCTGCCGCGAAGACTGCTGGGCCTTGAGGTCCTGTGGTGCGGGCAAGCGTTAGGCGTTTGGCAAACGAAAGCGGGTCCCGCGCTGCGGGAGTCCGCGCTGGTTTAAATAGTGCCTCCAGGCGCTTCCCGCTGCTACACCCGGCTCCTGCCGCGAAGACTGCTGGGCCTTGAGGTCCTGTGGTGCGGGCAAGCGTTAGGCGTTTGGCAAAGGAAAGCGAGTGTTGACATTTTATTGGGAGAAAACCAAAGACATATGCAAATCTAAGCATTTGTTTGTCATTTGTGGACCTCTCTGTAATGGTATGGCTTCCACTTAACAAAACATTTCTAGATGGATAGGATCCTGTAAAGTATGTTGTTACCAACATTCTAACAAGACTTTGCCTAGTAAACCAACTGGGGGTGAATGTTTTGATTTGTTAAGCATTCCGTCCATTCATTGTGTGTCTTTTGCTTTCTCGCCCTAAGTGCGCCGGGTATGCCCAGACGTGGGTCCCGGGCTCACTGTGCCACTGGAATCAAGCTATCCTGGCTGATGAGGGCTGAAAGCCCGAAACCGGTCCTAGGATGCTTGTTTCCGTTCCAGGGAGGACCTGGCTTGGCAGTTTGGGCTGGACTGTTCCCATGAGGCACAGGGTCGTCAAGGCTGATTTGCATATGGCCAGGTCTAAACTGGGGTGGCATGGTGAGCAAAAGAATGATGGATTTAACCCAGATCTCTTGACTGGGGGTGAATGTTTTGATTTGTTCAGCATTCCGTCCATCAATTGTGTGTGTTTTGCTTTCTCGCCCTAAGTGCGCCGGGTATGCCCAGACGTGGGTCCCGGGCTCACTGTGCCACTGGAATCAAGCTGTCCTGGCTGATGAGGGCTGAAAGCCCGAAAGCGGTCCTAGGATGCTTGTTTCCGGTCCAGAGAGGACCTGGCTTGGCAGTTCGGGCTGGACTGTTCCCATGAGGCACAGGGTCAAGGCTGATTTGCATATGGCCAGGTCTAAACTGGGGTGGCATGGTGAGCAAAAGAATGATGGATTTAACCCAGATCTCTTGACTGGGGGTGAATGTTTTGATTTGTTCAGCATTCCGTCCATCAATTGTGTGTCTTTTAGTAAACCAAAAGCACATTCTGCAAGTGGAAAAACAACTAAACCTGATTGCTTGAGAAACATTACTCTTTCTGAAATCTGTAACGTTGCTACATGGAAGTCGATCCACACATTCCCTAAACATTGGATGGGGACACTAAAGATGATTCAGTAGTTGGTCAGGCAGCTTTAAAGAATCTCTTAGGTTAAGATATAGATTGCTCAGTCTGCACTCTTTCTTAAAGATTCTGTGGATGGGGCATGGCCAGGCCAAGGACCAAGATGGTTGCTGGACTGTGAAGCTCTGGAGAACTCGCCACTACCATACAGCCTACCTCCGCTTCCCGGCCCTTGCTCGCACTGGCACCGCAGGAATGGGTGTGCCTTGACCTCCTCGGACCGGCGATCCAGTCCGCTCCCTACCAACAGGCAGCAGCGTGGTGCTCTGACCTGCTGCAATCCCGGCCTGACGTGGCCCGTGTTGACAGGGTCGCGGGCGAGCCTGAGGGCGGGGCCGTGATCGCGTGCGGTGGCTGCCCCATAATTGAGGTCGGGGCTCTCCTTACGTCCTCACCCTGCTGGACTGGCGCCGAGTGCTTGTGGCTGACTGAGGCGGGCGCCCTGCTGCTGGGTTGCGTGGAGCTTTGGGCTGAGGCAGTGAGTCCTTTGATCTCTTCTTGCTCTGCTGCCCGGCGGCACCTCTACTGTGCTGCAGGCCTCAGCGAGCTTCTCTGGGCTGCCGGCTCCGCGGCGGATGGCGCTGCGTGGGCCCGGCCGCAGGGGACGCCCCTCCGGCCATCAAACTGATGCCCCTTGTGGCACCGCATCTGCCAACTCACCGCCGCGTAGGTGCTCGGGGCTGTCGCTGGAAGGATTAGAGGCACCATGATATCACACAGTATTTTATCAGACCTGGCAAGCTTTTCTGCTCCTGTGCATGTTCCTGCCTAGCAGTCCCTCTGTGACTTGATGCGTGGTCTGACTCCCTACACATAAATTCTACCGGTCTTCTCTCTCCACTATTGGAACGCGCCTATACTTTTGCGCAATCGCTCTCGTGCATAGTGAACTTCCTGCCATCTACTTACCTCACTGGGCAACGGACTGCTGGTGTTTGCCCCCGCTCTGCCTACCTGGCGCCCTCTGTTCCTTTCTCTCCGTATTATTCACACATGGCCCCGGCCGCTTCTACTTCCAATGGGGGCGCAGCAATCCCAAGAAGCGGACACTCTCCTTTGACACTGCCAAGACCCCCGGCAAGGGGAGGTTGAATGTTTCCAGGGGGATGCCCCAGGATCATCTATGGCGGACGCACCGGGGTGGGAAGGCACTGCGGTCATTGTGGCAGAATTGAAAGTGGGCTTCAAGTTAATTGACTCATGTTTCGACACGCTCACAGCCTGGCTGGAAAGCATGCATGAACGACTTGACCAGCATGAGACACGAATCAGTGCCGCGGAGCAACGTGTCTCTGACCTCGAGTATGCCGGCCCCACGACCAACAAGCATATCGAAAAGATTGAGAGACTCCTCAAGATGGTGCCTGCTAAAGCTGAAGATTTGGAGGCGCGCTCGCGTCGAAATAATATCCGCATTGCCGAAATAGCAGAATCTACCAATACTGGCCGCATGAACATCTATGTGGAACACCTTCTCGAAGAACTATTTGGCAAAGAGGCATTTTCGTCCACGTTTGCGGTTGAGAGGGCCCCCAGAACCTTTGGCCCGCGACTAGCACCTGGCACACCACCACGCTTGATCATCGCAAAACTTCATAACTATCATGACCGGGACACTGTTCTTCGTTTTGCCCGCAACAGGGAGCAAATACACCACCAGGGTATGACTGTCTTTTTTCCTGACTTCACCCAGATTGTGCAAGAGGCGCACTGTAAATTTTCTGATGTTAAGCGTACGCTCCGCTATGTTATACCCTGGGCAACTGAAACCGAATTAATGGCTAATTTCACCTTTTTGACTCTCCTACTGAAGCTGCATACTTCTGTAAACAGCACAATTTTGGACCCAGATCCCCGAGTGGTGGGGGATCCGCTTCTCCCTCCTCCTGTGATCCAGCGGACCAGTGAACCTCCTTTTTACCTCCTCATGTTTGCCACCACACTGCTGCACTAGACTGATTACTCTTGGATTTGGTTGTGCTAGTAACAACTAGGCTGCATCGGGCCTCTGCCTGCCACTGTTACTCATGTTCCAGATAAGGCTGTTCATTCCCCCGTCAAGATCATGGACATTTAGTGATATCCTCTGAGTGTTGCCTCCACCCTAGGAGTACTCCACTTGATTGTTATTTCTATTTGTTATTTGGGATTATGATGAGGTTCAGCGGATGCAGTTCGTTCGCTATCCGATGTGGGTGGGGGGTATGGGTTTTGATACGTTCTGCTCTGACACCTTGTTATTTTTTCTTACATGGGACTGATTATGTTACATGCCGTGCACTATTTTAATACTCAAATGGTTGCATTTCCGCTCACTATCTTTTTGCCTAGATGACTCCACCTACTAGAGGATCTGGGGCGCTAACACTGACGTGCATGACCTGGAATGTAAGAGGGTTGACTAATCCTCAGAAGGGGAGGCAGGTGTTGACCCAACATTGCGCCGCCTCATGCGTCCTGGCGGTTCCCTCCAAACGCATTACTGGACGATGTTTTTCAAGTGGGGGTTCGAGACGCAATTGTAGAATACTTTTTGCTCAATACTGGAACTGTATCACAACATTCCGTACTCCTATAAAAAGAATACATCAGGGGTGTGCATTGCCAAGCATTCTGGGTTGCACCGTTCCATACGTGGGAAACTAGCGGCTACTGAGCGTGCACTGATTAATCTCGACGCATAGACCCTAACTGATGACCCCCCATCACTTTGTCTCCAAAGAGAAGGCGTGAGGGTGTCAAGAAGTAAGTTTAATTCTATTGCAGTCGCCAGCCACAGAACAGATTCTTTAGTTGGTCCCCACGAACTCTAAGTTTCCTCTGCCATTGTTGACCCCTGCAGTAAATCGGGCCTTCAAAGAGGCCAAGCTTCACATTTTCAGAGCTCTTCTGGCTCCCTCTGTTGTGCCTTTGAGCCCCATGGAGCCCCTGCTTGGTGCTGCCTGATCCTTTGGCACCCATTACCAGGCCTGTACCGACTCATGTGCAGACTTCCACTTTGGCCCAATGATCCACACTGGTTCCGGACACGCCGACTCTAGTAGCAACACCATTGCTACCAGAAGATGATCCAGTGCAGACGTCCATGTTCCCAAACTGATGTTGCCTTGAGTTCGACCGATGTGCTGTGGAATTACAAAGGGGCAACCTATTGTCATGCACCCTGGCACTAATCCTATGCCTCTAGCATGTTGCAGCTATTACCAGGGGCTCTGTTATCTTTTTGGCTCAGATTCTGATCCTGTGCCGGAGCACCCAGGATGTAGATGATAATAATGATGGTGGGAAGGAAAGTTTGCTCCTCCCTCATTACACTGATAATCCCTTATACTTTGATTTAAAAAAACATTCCTGTGGGCTTGATTCATCCCCTGACACAGAGCTTGACTTACCATATGAGCCACCAGTGAAAGAAAGTGCATCTGCTATGGTGGGCCAGAGGGCATTCGAAGTACTACAATTACACCTGCCCCTTCATTGAGACTAAAACAAAGGTTTCAGTAGAAATTCTACAGCTTGGGCCAGCAAAGTCTGAGCGCTTACTTCCGTTTAAGGATGCCCTCACAGATATTTTGATGGCTACTTGGTTGAAACCATTTCTTATCTGCATGTTTTCCAGCAGGTAGCCCAGCTCCTGGTGACCCAGGCTTTCTCAGTCTAGAGAGTCTTATTGTTCAGGCCTTGACCAGTAAGGTAATCCCTAACTATTTTCCAACCAATTTTCTGGATAATAATAATAGTTGAATTTCTAAAGCGCAATAGTTACTTCGAAAGAAGTGTCCCAGCGCTGCATAGTCAGAAGCTCCCAAGGAAGGTTTACGGAAGGCTAGACAGAATGAACAGCCTATCTAAAAAGCCATGTTTTCAGATGTTTCCGAAACAGACCCTCTGTTTCCGCTTGCCTAAGACAGAGAGGAAGAGAGTTCCATAACCTGGGTGCCCAAAAACTGAAGGAACTACCCCTAATGCGAACCTTCTTATCTCTGGGAATTTGAGCCATCAAAGTCCCAGAGGACCTGAGACACCTACCAGGCCTGATAAGCGGGTGCCAGTAACTGGCCCCTGTCTTCCTAAAGGCTCGGTAGCAATAGCAGAGAGCTTTAAAGGAAATACATTTCTTGATCGAGAGCCAGTGCAATTTGCTCAGAGCTGAGCTCATAGAGGCCTGCTTAGAAAGATTTAACAAAAGCCAGGCCGCGGAATTCTGCACGTGCTGTAGTCGAGATAACAAGTGCCTGAATCACTGTTTTTTGGGCGGACTCAGGCAGAAGGCGAATGATGTTCTTGAGGGATTTTAAAATCCCTTTTTTTTGCCTTCCAAGACCATTATTTGACTATCAAAGGTAATGTTTTCATCAAACCAAATGCCTAGATTTTTAACCTAGACAATCAAAAAGGATTGATTGATGCCTTTGGTAAACATATATTTTCCTCTGCTAGCCTCTCAAAGTAGTCTGTGAACGTGGTCTACCTGTTGAGCTGTTACAGGTATGCCCTTTGTGACAGGGTCAGTGATATCATGCTGACAGACCCGGAGGACCATTTGGGCCTTTTTGGCTCTGACGAGACACATGAGCAGGACAGGGCCAAATATGTTATCCAAGCAGGTTTGGATACCTTGGACTGCATTGGCAGAGTGGTCGGTACCAGTAGACATACCTGGATGAGGTCTGTAAGTTTTTTTCCAGTGATGTACCAGTTTCACAAATGGATGTGCCATTTGATAGGTCTCTCTTCTTTAGGGAGAAGGAGGGCTTCGCCTTGGAACGCTTTAAAGATGGCACGTTCCTTCGGGCTGTTGACTTCTGCCATACATTTTCCGCACCACTTCATGAAATTCAGGGGCCATTCTGGGGGGCTAGTTTGTAGACAGAGACAGCCTTCCCAGACAGTGATGCAAAAAACAGCTCATTCCTTATGGGGCCACGGACAAAGAATCTGCAGACAGCATGTGGCCAGCAGGGGCATCAGTCAAGTAACTTCTCTTCAACTGCTAACAAACCTCTTTAGTTTGCCCTTAGTGACGTATACATACCCCAAAAGAGGCAGGATCAGGCACATCCTCTTGGGTTTGTGATACATTATGTGCGACAAATGGATCTTGCAAGTTGTTAAATAAATTCTATGCCCGACCTTCTCTTACCTGCCCATCCAACATTACTCCCATTCCAGAACAGATTTCAGCAGACCATTTGTCCATCCTGTTAGAGTAGGTACGCCTGTTGCTCTCCAACGGCGCCATAGAGAGGGTATCTGAATCAGAGAAAGAAGGGGATTGTTATTCCTGCTATTTTGCCATTCTGAAGTAGGATTTGGACCTTCCTATCTTGGACTTAAGACCCCCTTAAAGCCTTCTTGATGAAAGACAAATTAAAAATGCTCACATTGACTCAGATCCTACCTGCTGTGGACCCGGGGGATTAGACTGTGTCCTTGGACTTGCATGCAGTATTTTTTTATTTACTTGTCCTGCAGTCCCACATGCATTTCTTGCGGTGCAAGTTGGGTTAGGAGCATTTTCAGTTTGCTGTGATCCTCTTTGGCCAGCCTGTGCTCTTTGGGTATTCATGAAAGTGGTGATGATAGTAGCTGCCCATCTTTTTGGAGGTCAGGAGTCCCTGTATTCCCACAACTTGACCACTGGCCTGCTGAAGCTAAGCTCGCTACAGACATTCATGGACTGCCTAAGGATGATAGCAGAACCTTTGACATTATTGAGTTTCGGCATAACGAGCCGAAGTTCCACCTATTTCCCTCACAGAGGCTTCCACTCATTGGGGTGATACTGATCACGGTGGAGTTTAGGGCTTTTCCTCCTTAGAAACAAGTACAGGACTTCTAGTCCATGATCCCAGTGATTCAGGCTCGATCTTAGAGCCAGGTTAGGATGGCTTCTTCATCTTTTAGCCTCTTGCATCCTCCTTTTGAACTATACCAGGTGGCACATGCAAACCCCACAGTGGAACAACCTGAAGTCCCAGGGACCTAACATCTAGGCAGCCCTTCTGACACTATCCAGGTGTTGTTGGAGATAGTTAATGATCTGCGGTGCTGGCTGACCGACTGCAGTTTGTCCTGCGGCAGGCTACACTCCCTTCCCCAACTAAAGCGGACAGTGGTGACGGACACATCACTGTTGGGTAGGAGTGAGTCAGTTGGGGGAGGTGGAGATCAGAGAGCTTGGGTCTCCAGTGGTGGGCCGGCTCCCCATCAGTCTAATGGGGCTGATGGCCATTCATCTGGCCCAGAAAACCTTCCTGCCATCTACTAAGGGGTGGCTGGTGTGGGTTCTCACTGACCGCACCACCGCTATGAGGTACTGCAATGAGCAGAACAGAGTGGGGGTCCTGTGCCAGAAGGCTTTTCATCTGTGCAGGTAGCTCAATAGCTAGCAATCCCAACATTACACTGCAACCAGCAGATAAAGGAGGGGCCTTAATGGTGATGGATACCACCTTTTATCACTCTAAGGTCAATCAACATGTTATGGATGAGCACACATACTTGCCATTGGAATATGACCCTACAATACAACTTTTGGGTATTTTGGACAACATATTGCCGAAAGCTGTAGATCTGGATTGGATAGATGAACAAACTAGATCATATCTCACAACGCATAATCCAGGCAGACCCAGATTATACATGATACCCAAAATTCATAAAGACATCAAAAGCCCCCCTTTCAGACCTATTGTTTCAGGATGCGGATCATTATTTGATCCCCTAGGCAGGTACCTTGATCATCATTTTCAGAAATTTGTACAAGGATGGAAGTCCTACATAAGGGACACTACTGACTTTCTACAGAAATTACAGAATATGCAACCAGAAATGCAAGACACGTGGCTGTTCTGCACAATTGACGTAACAGCACTGTATATATCTGAAAGAGACACGTTAGTGACAGATTCCTTACCTTAGAATATCCCCAGGCGTCAGGCTGGATCCGGAAAGTTTTTGCGTAGCAGTACCCTTGCGCGTCGGTAGGCGGCGTCGTGCGGCTCCGCGTCCGTCGTCGGCGTCGTGATCGCCGGGATGACGTCGCGGCCAGTACTTAGACGCCGCCCCTGCGCGCTGACGTCAGTTCTTCTTTTTCCGCGCCAGTAAGCGCAGATCCGGGAAGAGCAGTGCCCTAGTCATTTTTTGACTATACTTTTTTGGTGAATTTTTTCACTGTTTTCTTCCGAGTCTTTCCGACTCCGAGGTGTCGTTAGGGATGCCCGGCTTCAAGCCATGCGGCGCCTGTGGTCGGATGATGTCCATCACGGACCCGCACCAGGACTGTCTCTTTTGCCTCGGCCGGGACCACGACGTGAAGTCGTGCCTCGACTGCCGGGCCCTCCATCCGAAGGCTTTGTGAGAGCGGTCTCGAAAGCTGCTCGAGGTCCGGCAGTCGGCTCCGCGCCGCACCAAGCCCCGGTCGCGTGAGAGGTCGAGGGGTGGGATGCGGAGTCCTCGCCGGTCGTCCGGATCGAAGTCTTCGTCCTCCGGTAAGTCCAAACACAAGAAGTCGAAGAAACATCATCGTTCTAAGACTTCGCCTCGCCGGTCTCGCGACTCGGCTGAGGCTCCTCCCGGCACCGTCCCCGCGGCCCCGGACATGCCTGTGGAGCCGCCCCCGCAATACCCGTCCTTCCCGGGTTCGGGGGCGGATCCGGCCCAAATACAGGAATTCCTGTCGGCCATGGCCCGCCTCTTCGGGCCTCAAGGTCCCTCCGGTGCGCCTTCGGGCCCCGCGGGCCCTGATTCGACGTCGCCGGCGACTCCGGTCCCGGCGTCGCTCGTGCCTCCGGCCTCGATCCCGGCTCCGGCCTCGATCCCGGCTCCGGTGGTGCCGCAACCCCCATCGACGCCGGTTGACCTAACCACGCCGACGCCGATGTCCCCGGTGCCGTTCTCGACGCCGCCCGGGGCTCCGGGCGGCGTCGTCCCCCCGTTCTCTCTGGCTCCGGACATGGAGCCGGACCTACGTCGCTCGACGCCGGTTCCGGCGCCGATGAGACCTTGGGTCCCAAATGTCCCTCCTCCTCCTTATTTTGAACCGGAGGAGGACCAGGAGGACTGGGAGGGGTCTGAGGACCCTCTGGCTGAACAATGCCAGTATGATGAGGACTGGGCAGAGGAACTAGGGGATGCCAGTGGTCTTGACACTTCCCCTGACACTGGCATGCTGTCTCCTCCCGTGGCTACGGAGGAGGGGGCCAATTTTGCAACGGTGTTGCGTAGGGCGGCTGGTGCATTACATCTCCAACTCCCTACGGTGGCGGTCAAGACTAATCTCTTGACGGAAGTGCTTCAGCCGGCAGCCTCCTCCGCGGAGACTGTGCTGCCGTTTAACGATGCACTCACTGACGTTCTCTTGGGCGCCTGGTCCAAGCCCAACACAGGGGCTCCTGTGGATAGGAACGTGTCCCGACGCCATCGCCCAGCTCCGGGCGACCCCGTGTTTCTCTCTGTCCACCCAACCCCAGAGAGCTTGGTTGTCCAAGCCTCAGCTTCCCAAACCGCCTTCCCTACCGCCCCTCCGGATAGGGAATCCAAACGCCTGGATCAATTTGGGAAGACGGGTTTTTCTTCCTCCAGTGTTGGCTTGCGGTCCATCAACACCGCTTGTCTTTTGGGCCGATATACCCACTCCCTGTGGGATTCGGTGGCGGAGGTTTTGCCCCAGTGTTCTGAGGAGGTCCAGACACTGCTTTCCCGCGCCATTGCGGAAGGAAGGGATGCGGCCAAATACACCATACGTTGTGGCCTTGATACCGCCGACTCGCTGGGCAGATCTATTGCAACGACGGTGGCGCTGCGTCGCCACGCCTGGCTGAGAACAACTGGTTTCTCGGGTGATGTCCAGAATACACTCATGGACATGCCCTTTGATGGAGTCGGTCTTTTGGTTCCAAAGCAGACCATGCGTTAGAGCGTTTAAGGACTCACGGGCTACTGCCAAGTCCCTGGGCCTTTCCACTGTACGCCCTCCGCTCACCTCTGCTTTTCGCCCCATTCGTGGCCACGGAAGGGGCGCCCAGTCACGTCCGCAGCCCGGCCAATGGCCCGCGCAGCAAGCATCTTCGCGTGGCCGAGGACGTGGATACCGCCGTGGCGGTTCGGGCAACCAGCGTGCGGGTCAGGCCACCACCCACGCCCCGTCCGCGGCCTCCAAGCCCTCCTAGTCCCTCCTTTCAGGTGCACGGCATGCCAGTAGGGTGCAGGGTCCGCCATCACCTTCACCACTGGCGTGCCATCACCTCGGACAGGTGGGTCTTGGACATTGTCCGAAGGGGCTACTCCCTCCCCTTCGAGACCACCCCCCCAGCCATGCCACCTCAATTCCACCGCATGTCAGGGGATCACTTGGTGCTTCTGCAGAAGGAAGTCACGGCCCTCTTGGCCAAGAGGGCCATCGAGCATGTTCCGACCCCAGAAGTAGGGCGTGGTTGCTACTCCCACTACTTTCTGGTGCCCAAAAAGGACAAGGAGGACATGCGTCCTATCTTGGACCTCCGGAACGTCAATCACTTCCTCCGGAAGGAGAAGTTCAAGATGCTCACCCTAGCTCAGGTCTTGACTGCCCTCGACCCTGGAGACTGGTTGGTAGCGTTGGACTTGCAGGACGCTTATTTCCACATCCCCGTCCTGCCGGCCCACCGGCGTTACCTTCGATTCACGGTAGGCCTCGAGCATTTTCAGTTCACCGTGCTCCCCTTTGGCCTTACCAGTGCCCCTCGGGTGTTCACAAAAGTGATGGCGGTGGTCGCAGCTCATCTGCGCCGGGCAGGGGTTTCAGTCTTCCCCTACCTCGACGACTGGCTGCTGAAGGCGGGCTCGTCCCAGGCAGTCGTCTCCCACCTCCAGACTACGGCCGAACTCCTGCACTCGCTGGGGTTCTCCATCAATGTGCCGAAGTCGCATCTGATTCCTTCTCCACAGCTCCTTTTCATCGGAGCAGTTCTGGACACGACGCAGTTTCGGGCCTATCCTCCCGAACGGCGAGTCCGGGATATTCAGGCTATGATTCCGATCTTTCAGCCTTTATCCTGGGTTTCGGTACGGATGACCCTGAGGCTGCTGGGCCTCATGGCCTCCTGCATCCTGCTGGTCAATCATGCCAGATGGCATATGCGGGTTCTGCAGTGGGACCTGAAGTTCCAGTGGGCGCAGCACCAGGGCAACCTGTCCGATCACGTCCAGATCTCGGAGGGGACTGCAAAACAGTTGCAGTGGTGGCTCTCGAACCGGCAATGGGTCATGGGCAGATCCCTCTCCCTTCCCCAGCCAGAGCACACAGTTGTGACGGACGCGTCCCTTCTGGGATGGGGCGGTCACATGGGAGAGGCGGAGATCAGAGGCCTCTGGTCTCCGGCGGAGTCCCAGCTCCATATCAACCTTCTGGAGCTCCGGGCGATCCGACTTGCACTCAAGGCATTCCTTCCCTCTGTCAAAGGGAAGGTAGTGCAGGTGTTCACAGACAACACCACCGCCATGTGGTACTGCAACAAACAGGGCGGGGTGGGGTCGTGGACCCTCTGTCAGGAGGCTCTGCGCCTCTGGACATGGCTGGAACATCAGGGCATGTTCCTGATGGTTCAACACCTGGCAGGTTCCCTGAACGCCAGGGCGGACGAACTCAGCCGCAGGTGCATGATGGATCACGAATGGCGTCTTCACTCGGAAGTGGCGCAAGGACTCTTTCTACAATGGGGAGAGCCTTGGTTAGATCTATTCGCCACCGAAGAGAACGCGCAATGTCATCAGTTCTGCGCGTTGGAATTTCCAAGGCAGCACTCGCTCGGCGACGCTTTTCGTCGCGAGTGGAGTTGCGGTCTGTTGTACGCCTTTCCGCCTATACCACTTCTACCCAGAGTGTTGAAGAAGATTCGGCACGACCGGGCCCAATTCATCCTTGTGGCTCCGGACTGGGCTCGAAGAGTTTGGTATCCCGAGCTACTCAGTATGAGCGTAGATCCCCCGATCCGTCTGCCTCTTCGAGAGGATCTTCTGTCGCAGCAGCAGGGGACGGTCCTCCACCCGAACCTGTCCAGCCTCCACCTGCTTGCGTGGAGATTGAGCGGCGGCAGTTGATTCCTTTCGACTTGCCTCCCGAAGTTTGTGATGTGATTCTGGCAGCCAGGCGTCCCTCCACTAAGGTGGTATACGCCTGCAGGTGGAACAAATTTGTGGCATGGTGCACAGCAAAGGCTGTGAATCCCCTTTCTGCCCCTCTTTCTGAGGTCCTTCTGTTCCTTCTTTCTCTAGCCCAACAGGGCTCTGCCCTGGGTACCATCAAGGGTTATCTCTGTGCTATCTCGGCCTTCCTCAGGCTCCCTGATCAGCCCTCCCTTTTCAAGTCCCCTGTTGTTAACAGGTTTCTTAAAGGCATCACACACCTCTTCCCTCCTGTTCCGTTTGTGATGCCTCAGTGGGACTTGAACTTGGTTCTTACCTTTTTAATGTGCGCTCCCTTTGAGCCTCTACATAACTGTCCTCTTCGTCTTCTGACTCTGAAGACTGCCTTTCTGGTGGCCATCACCTCCGCTCGGCGGGTGAGTGAGCTCCAAGCTCTATCGTGCAAACCTCCCTTTCTGTCTGTCCATCCAGACAAGGTTGTTCTTAGGACGCGTCCGTCCTTCTTGCCAAAGGTGGTTACTGCCTTCCACATTGGGCAGACCATCACTTTGCCTACCTTCTTTCCGCCTCCGCATCCTTCCAGAGAGGAAGAGAGGCTCCACCGTCTGGACCCAAAACGTGCGCTCTCTTTCTATATCGACCGCACAAAACACTTCCGGGTGGATGACCAGCTCTTTGTTGGCTACGTGGGCGCCAAAAAAGGTCGGGCGGTGCACAAGTGGACCATCTCCCGCTGGGTTACCTTGTGCATCAAGACCTGCTATTCTTTGGCTAAGAAGGAGCCTCCTGTTGGGCTGCGTGCCCATTCCACCAGGGCAACGGCTGCTACCACGGCTTTAGGCCGCGGTGTTCCGCTGCAGGATATCTGTCAGGCAGCTACGTGGGCCTCGCTGCACACGTTTACAAAACATTATTGCCTTGACAGTCAGGTCCGGAGGGACGGCTTCTTTGGCCGTTCTGTCCTCCGGGACTTCTTTGTCTGATCTTTGTTCGCAGACCCACCACCGGGGTTGGTATTGCTGGGGTATCTATTCTAAGGTAAGGAATCTGTCACTAACGTGTCTCTTTCAGATGCACAAGTTACTAACTTGTGTAACGATATATCTGTAAGAGACAGTAGTTAGTGACAGATTCCCTACCGCCCCACCCATCCTCCCCGTTCTGCGAACTGATTTCTAGGGTTAAGGACATCCCTTTCAGGGCCCTAGTATTTTTCAGACACCTATGTCAGCTTCTTGCATGGCTCTGTGTTCCTGGCGCGGAAAGTCGTGTACAGAACTGACGTCAGCGCGCATGGGCGGCGTCTAAGTACTGGCCGCGATGTCATCCCGGCGATCACGACGCCGACGACGGACGCGGAGCCGCACGACGCCGCCTACCGACGCGCAAGGGTACTGCTACGCAAAAACTTTCCGGATCCAGCCTGACGCCTGGGGATATTCTAAGGTAAGGAATCTGTCACTAACTACTGTCTCTTACAGATATATCGTTACACAAGTTAGTAACTTGTGCGTCAATACCACATGAGGCAGGAATGGAAGCAGTGGAGTGGGCATTACTACAATCAGAGGATATTGGAACAGAAAAGGTATTGCTACTGCTACTGCAGTTACTTCAATTCTGCTTGCATCATAGTTATTTCTCGTGGCAAGGCAATTTTTACGCACAATTGACAGGTACCTCCATGGGCTTTTCAGGGGCACCAGCGTACGCCAATATTTTTATGGCCCAATTTGAGCACCAGTATATAATGAACAATCCAGCGTGGTGGTCTAAAATAATCCTGTACTGCAGATTTATAGACCACATTTTTGTTATCTGGTAGGATACTAAAGATGCACTAGAAGAGATGGTACAGACAATGAACATATTCAACCCTCGGTCTAGGTCCACTCTCTCCCCGCAGCTCCGCTGTGCCATCTCTTGCCTCCAGACCCCGACCTCCTCCTTGGGTGGTTCGAGGCTGCTGCCCGCTCCTGCGCCTGCTGCCCGCTCCAACTGGGACCAGACTGCCTGCAACCACCGTAACCTTTCTCAGCTGTTTTTTTTTCTTAATTGTTCCCTGTTGTGCCACTATTATTGTGCCCATCTGTGTCTTGCTCTAATTCCACCACTGTTTTTATTTTCTCGTGCCTGCCTGTTCCTTTCGCCTTTTGCTGCTGCTGCCCCTGCGGCTCCTCCCCCCCGGAATTCCCCCGCTCCCGCATCTCCTCCCTCCCACCTCCCCTACTTAATGCCGGCCGCTGCGCGGTCCCGCAGCGGACGTGCGCAGCGGGCGCACCACCGGCGTGCCAAAGGCAAGCCCGTCTGCGCCCGTACGCGACCCGACCGCGGCCAGCGCCAGGAACCCTGGACCTCCCACTACCCATCGCTACGACACCACCACCCTCCTCGCACTCAACCCTGGAAGACTTGGAGAATGCCAACAGGCCTTGCCGAACACGACCCACAGCCAGTTCTCCTGCCTCCACTGCCGCCAGAACCTCACCGCCACCCCGGCCTCCAACACCTCCGACGCCAGCACCGGCGACACCCTAAAATGCATCCTCCTCAACGTACGCTCCGTACACAAACACGCCATGGAAATCTGGAACCTACTCGACTCTCTCTCGCCCGACATCGCCTTCTTCACAGAGACCTTGACCAACGCATCTTCCGCCCCCGACATCAGCACCGCCATCCCAGACGGATACAAGATCCAGAGGAAAGACCGCCCCAACCACCCAGGAGGGGGCCTCACCATCGCCCACAAGAGCACCCTCCGCCTCACCACCTCCAGCGAAACCTTCCCATCCGCCGAACATCTGCACTTCCAGATCCAGACCACCCCAAAGCCACACTCCGAGGAACCCTCATCTACAGACCCCTTGGCCCCCGAACACCCTTCGCCACCACCATCACCGACTTCATCGCACCCCACGCCATCGACTCAGCAAACTACATACTCATTGGAGACCTGAACTTCCACCTCGACAACCCCAGTGACCCCAACTCCACTATCCTTCGTGACAACCTCGCCAGCATCTGACTTAAACAACTCGTCAACACACCGACCCACAGAGCAGGACACACCCTCGACCCCATCTTCGCGGCAGGAAACAGCATCCAATTCAGCCACACAACGCAGTCGCCATGGACCGACCACCACTGCGTACACTTCACCATCAACAAACCCAAGGCACCCAAACCAGCCCCACGCCTACCTCGAAGGAACTGGAGCAAGGTTACCGACGAGCAACTTAACTCCAGCCTCACCCGAGACAACCACACCTGGGCACCCGACGCAAACAACGCAAACGGCTCAGCCAGAGAACTCCACACCTGGATCTTCAACTGCGCAGACGAGCTTGCCCCGCTACGTAACCCCGACAGACAACGCCCCAGGAAAGCCGCCTGATTCACCATCGCTCTCCAAGAAGCCAGACGCACCTGCAGACGCCTGGAGAAGAACTGGAGAAACACCAAGACAACCGAAAACCACACCACCTACAAGGACGCCATGACGGACTACCACAACCAGATCAGAGCCATCAAGAGGAACTTAATCCACAACAAAATCCTGGCCAGCTCCACCAACTCCAAGGAACTTTTCAGTGTCATTCAGGAATTCACCAACCCACGCAGCGAAGCCACAGACATCACCCCATCCCAAGACCTCTGCGACAAGCTTGGAACCTATTTCCACCTCAAGATCAAAAACCGCTACGACAAGTTCATCGACCATCCACCAGGCGCCACAGACGGACCCCCGCCCCCCAGAAACACCAGCCAGCCCACCATCTCCAACTGGACACCGATCACGGCGGAAGACACAGCCTCGACCATGAAAAGAATCCACTCGGGGGGGCCCCCACCGACCCAGGCCCCCCTCACATCTACCACAGAGCCGCGGCCGCCATCGCACCCAAACTACAACGCACCATCAACACCACCTTCAAAATAGGCACCTTCCCAGATGACTGGAAGCGCGCAGAAGTCAGACCCCTGCTCAAGAAGCCCACAGCTAACCCCACCGACCTCAAGAACTATCGGCCCATCTCGCTCCTCCCCTTCGCAGCCAAAGTTGCAGAGAAAACAGTCAACAGGAAACTGACACGATTCATTGAAGAGAACGCCATCCTCGACCCGTCCCAATCCAGATTCCGAAGCAACCACAGCACAGAGACCGCCCTACTCGCCGCCACAGACGACATCCGCCACTCCGCAGCCCTCATCCTACTCAACCTATCAGCGGCCTTCGACACCGTCTCCCACCGCACACTAGTCGCCAGACTACACGACGCAGGCATACAAGGAACAGCCCTGGACTGGATCCGATCATTCCTCACCGGAAGAAGCCAAAGGATCAGGCTCCCACCCTTCCTCTCTGACCCCACGAAAATCACCTGCGGAGTCCCACAGGGTTCATCACTGAGCCCCACCCTCTTCAACATCTACATGGCCCCCCTCGCAGCCATCGTCCGACAACACGGCCTCAACATCGTATCCTACGCCGATGACACCCAGCTCATCCTCTCCCTCACCAAAGACCCCACCACTGCCAAACTCAACTTCCAGAAAGGAATGCAAGACGTCGCAGTCTGGATGACCAACAGCTGCCTGAAGCTCAACGCCGAGAAGACAGAAGTCCTCGTCCTCGGTACCACCCCTTCTGCATGGGACAGCACCTGGTGGCCGACCGCCCTCGAAAGCCCACCTTCCCCCTCAGACCACGCCAAGAACCTCGACTCATCACTCACCATGAACCGACAGGTCAACGCCGTCACCTACAGCTGCTTCAACACCCTCCGCATCCTCCGCAAGACCTTCAAGTGGATCCCCCTGAGTCAAGGAAGATAGTCACCCACGCACTCATCACAAGCAGACTGGACTATGGAAATGCACTCTACGCCGGCATCAACAAGTCCCTACTCCGCAAACTCCAGACAATACAGAACACCGCCGCCAGACTCGTCCTCTGCATCCCCCGACACGAACACATCAGCCAACACCTACGAAGTCTCCACTGGCTCCCCGTGGAGAAAAGAGTCACTTTCAAAATCCTCACTCACGCCTACAAATGCCTACACAACAACGGACCCAAATACCTCAACGACAGAATCAACTTCCATGTACCCAAAATAAACCTCCGATCTTCCAACCTCGCACTGGCCGAAACCCCGCGCATCCACAGAGCAGGCGGAAGATCCTTCTCTCACATTGCAGCCAAGACCTGGAACGAGCTACCGGCAGACATCAGATGCGCCCCCTCCCTGAACACCTTCAGGAAGACCCTCAAGACCTGGCTCTTCGGCTAAACATATCTGCGGACCCCCCCCCTCCCTCAGCACCTTGAAACCCTCACGGGTGAGTAGCGCGCTTACAATTCCCTGATTGATTGATTGATTGAATTCACTCATACAATTGAGGACAAGCAAATTAATTTTCTAGATGTACTAGTGATCAAAAAACAGGAGGAAAAGGTTTTGAAACACAAATATACACGAAACCCACAGATTGCAATAATGCCTTGGAGTTCACCAGTTTCCACCCTAGGAGTCTCATAAAGAACTTACCGTATTCCCAGTTCACCAGAATTAAAAGAATTTGCTCGGAGCCCGCAGTGTGTTCACAAAAAATTTCAGAATACAAGCAACGGTACACAGAGAGAGGATATCCTGAAAACATTTTGCAAAACTGTATGAGCAGGGTTGACAACAAGGATCGTATGGAGCTATTTGTTCAATCTAAGAAGACTAAGGAAAACACAATAGTATTTGTGTCAAAATTCACGACGAGTTCACAAGCTATTAAGAAAATTATCAATACAAGGGTGGAACTCTTGGAAAATGAACCTGATTTTAATGGTTTATTTATGAATAAACCATTACATGCTTACAGAAGAGGTAAAAATCTCCGTGAAATATTGGCAACCCCAGACAAAGAGCTTAAGGAAGAGGATCAACAAGGTACCAAAAGATGTCTTGATTGTATCCACTGCAATAATGTCATCACGGGCAACATTTTATCACATCCCGTCTCAGAGAGAAGCATACAACTAAGACAAACAAGTGACTGTAACGCACGTAACATAGTTTACTGTATCAAATGCCCGTGCGGCAAGGCTTATGTGGGAAAAACGGAACGAAAAATTAAAATCTGAAAGAGACACGTTAGTGACAGATTCCTTACCTTAGAATATCCCCAGGCGTCAGGCTGGATCCGGAAAGTTTTTGCGTAGCAGTACCCTTGCGCGTCGGTAGGCGGCGTTGTGCGGCTCCGCGTCCGTCGTCGGCGTCGTGATCGCCGGGATGACGTCGCGGGCAGTACTTAGACGCCGCCCCTGCGCGCTGACGTCAGTTCTTCTTTTTCCGCGCCAGTAAGCGCAGATCCGGGAAGAGCAGTGCCCTAGTCATTTTTTGACTAACTTTTTTGTGAAATGTTTTCACTGTTTCTTTTCGAGTTACGACTCCAAGGTGTCGTTAGGGATGCCAGGCTTCAAGCCTTGCGGCGCCTGTGCTCGGATGATGTCCATCACAGACCCGCATTTCGAGTGTCTCTTCTGTCTCGGCCGAGACCACGACACAAAGTCGTGTTCCGACTGCCGGTCCCTGAACCCGAAAGCTTTGCGAGAGCGGTCTCGAAAGCTCCTCGAGGCCCGGCAGTCAGCTCCGCGCCGCACCAAGCCCCGGTCGCGTGAGAGGTCGAGGGGTCGGACGCGGAGTCCTCGCCGGTCGTCGGAATCCAAGTCTTCGTCGTCCGGTAAGTCCAAACACAAGAAGTCTAAAAAGCATCATCGCTCCAAGACTTCGCCTCGCCGGTCTCGCGACTCGGCTGAGGCCCCTCCTGGCACCGTCCCCGCCCCGCGGCCCCGGACATGCCTGTGGAGCCGCCCCCGCAATACCCGTCCTTCCCGGGTTCGGGGGCGGATCCGGCCCAAGTACAGGAATTCCTGTCGGCCATGGCCCGCCTCTTCGGGCCTCAAGGTCCCTCCGGTGCGCCTTCGGGCCCCGCGGGCCCTGATGGGGTTGACCCGACGTCGCCGATGACTCCGGTCCCGGCGTCGCTCGTGCCTCCGGCCTCGATCCCGGCTCCGGCCCCGATCCCGGCTCCGGTGGTACCACAACCCCCATCGACGCCGGTTGACCTAACCACGCCTCCGCCGACGCCGATGTCCCCGGTGCCATTCCTGATGCCGCCCGAGGCTCCGGGCGGCGTCGTTCCCCGGTACTCTCCGGCTCCGGACATGGAGCCGGACCGACGTCGCTCGACGCCGGTTCCGGCGCCGGTGAGACCTTGGGTCCCAAATGTCCCTCCTCCTCCTTATTTTGAACCGGAGGAGGACCAGGAGGACTGGGAGGGGTCAGATGACCCTCTGTCACGTCAGTGCCAGTATGATGAGGACTGGGCAGAGGAACTTGGGGATGCCAGTGGTCTAGATACTTCCCCTGACACTGGCATGCTGTCTCCTCCCGTGGCTACGGAGGAGGGAGCCAATTTTGCAACGGTGTTGCGTAGGGCAGCTGGAGCCTTACACCTCCAACTACCTACTGTGGCTGTCAAGACTAATCTCTTGACGGAAGTGCTTCAGCCGGCAGCTTCCTCCTCGGAGACTGTGCTGCCGTTTAATGATGCACTGACTGACGTTCTTTTGGGCGCCTGGTCCAGGCCCAACACAGGGGCTCCTGTGGATAGGAACGTGTCCCGACGCCATCGCCCAGCTCCGGGCGACCCCTTGTTTCTCTCCGTCCACCCCACTCCTGAGAGCTTGGTTGTCCAAGCCTCGGCTTCCAAACCGCCTTCCCTACCGCTCCTCCGGATAGGGAATCCAAACGCCTGGATCAATTTGGGAAGAAGGCTTTTTCTTCCTCCAGTGCTGGCTTGCGGTCCATCAACACCGCTTGCCTTTTGGGCCGATAAACCCACTCCCTGTGGGATTCGGTGGCGAATGCTTTGTCCCAGTGTTCTGAGGAGGTCCAGACACTGCTTACCCGCTCCATTGCGGAAGGACGGGATGCGGCGAAATACACCATACGTTGTGGCCTTGATACCGCCGACTCGCTGGGCAGATCTATTGCAACGACGGTGGCGCTGCGTCGCCACGCCTGGCTGAGAACCACTGGTTTCTCGGGTGATGTCCAGAATACACTCATGGACATGCCCTTTGATGGAGTCGGTCTTTTTGGTTCCAAAGCAGACCATGCGTTGGAGCGTTTTAAGGACTCACGGGCTACTGCCAAGTCCCTGGGTCTTTCTACTGTACGCCCTCCGCTGCCCTCTGCTTTTCGCCCCTTTCGTGGCCACGGAAGGGGCGCCCAGTCACGTCAGCAGCCCAGCCACCGGCCCGCACAGCAAGCGTCTTCGCGTGGCCGAGGACGTGGATACCGCCGTGGCGGTTCGGGCAACCAGCGTGCGGGTCAGGCCACCAACCCCGCCCCGTCCGCGGCCTCCAAGCCCTCCTAGTCCCTCTTTTCAGGTGCACAGCACGCCAGTTGGGGGCAGGGTCCGCCATCACCTTCACCACTGGCGTGCCATCACCTCGGACAGGTGGGTCTTGGACATTGTCCGAAGGGCTACTCCCTCCCCTTCGAGACCACCCCCAGCCATGCCACCTCCATTCCACCGCATGTCAGGGGATCACTTGGTGCTTCTGCAGAAGGAAGTCACGGCCCTCTTGGCCAAGAGGGCCATCGAGCATGTTCCGACCCCAGAAGTAGGGCGTGGTTGCTACTCCCACTACTTTCTGGTGCCCAAAAAGGACAAGGAGGACATGCGTCCTATCTTGGACCTCCGGAACGTCAATCGCTTCCTCCGGAAGGAGAAGTTCAAGATGCTCACCCTAGCTCAGGTCTTGACTGCCCTCGACCCTGGAGACTGGTTGGTAGCGTTGGACTTGCAGGACGCTTATTTCCACATCCTCGTCCTGCCGGCCCACCGGCGTTACCTTCGGTTCACGGTAGGCCTCGAGCATTTTCAGTTCACCGTGCTCCCTTTGGCCTTACAAGTGCCCCTCGGGTGTTCACGAAAGTGATGGCGGTGGTCGCAGCTCATCTGCGCCGGGCAGGGGTTTCAGTCTTCCCCTACCTCGACGACTGGCTGCTGAAGGCGGGCTCGTCCCAGGCAGTCGTCTCCCACCTCCAGACTACGGCCGAACTTCTGCACTCGCTGGGGTTCTCCATCAATGTGCCGAAGTCGCATCTGCTTCCTTCTCCACAGCTCCTTTTCATCGGAGCAGTTCTGGACATGACGCAGTTTCGGGCCTATCCTCCCGAACGGCGAGTCCGGGATATTCAGTCTATGATTCCGATCTTTCAGCCTTTATCCTGGGTTTCGGTACGGATGACCCTGAGGCTGCTGGGCCTCATGGCCTCCTGCATCCTGCTGGTCAATCATGCCAGATGGCATATGCGGGCTCTGCAGTGGGACCTGAAGTTCCAGTGGGCGCAGCACCAGGGCAACCTGTCCGATCACGTCCAGATCTCGGAGGGGACTGCAAAACAGTTGCAGTGGTGGCTCTCGAACCGGCAATGGGTCATGGGCAGATCCCTCTCCCTTCCCCAGCCAGAGCACACAGTTGTGACGGACGCGTCCCTTCTGGGATGGGGCGGTCACATGGGAGAGGCGGAGATCAGAGGCCTCTGGTCTCCGGCGGAGTCCCGGCTCCATATCAACATTCTGGAGCTCCGGGCGATCCGACTTGCACTCAAGGCATTCCTTCCCTCTGTCAAAGGGAAGGTAGTGCAGGTGTTCACAGACAACACCACCGCCATGTGGTACTGCAACAAACAGGGCGGGGTGGGGTCGTGGACCCTCTGTCAGGAGGCTCTGCGCCTCTGGACATGGCTGGAACATCAGGGCATGTTCCTGATGGTTCAACACCTGGCAGGTTCCCTGAACGCCAGGGCGGACAAACTCAGCCGCAGGTGCATGATGGATCACGAATGGCGTCTTCACTCGGAAGTGGCGCAAGGACTCTTTCTACAATGGGGAGAGCCTTGGTTAGATCTATTCACCACCGAAGAGAACGCGCAATGTCATCAGTTCTGCGCGTTGGAATTTCCAAGGCGGCACTCGCTCGGCGACGCTTTTCGTTCTCGAGTTGAGTTGCGGTCTCTTGTACGCCTTTCCGCCTATACCACTTCTACCCAGAGCGTTGAAGAAGATTCGGCACGACCGGGCCCAAGTCATCCTTGTGGCTCCGGACTGGGCTCGAAGAGTTTGGTATCCCGAGCTACTCAGTATGAGCGTAGATCCCCCGATCCGTCTGCCTCTTCGGGAGGATCCTCTGTCGCAGCAGCAGGGGACGGTCCTCCACCCGAACCTGTCCAGTCTACACCTGCTTGCGTGGAGATTGAGCGGCGGCAGTTGATTCCTTTCGACTTGCCTCCCGAAGTTTGTGATGTGATTCTGGCAGCCAGGCATCCCTCCACTAAGGTGGTATACGCCTGCAGGTGGAACAAATTTGTGGCATGGTGCACAGCAAAGGCTGTGAATCCCCTTTCTGCCCCTCTTTCTGAGGTCCTTCTGTTCCTTCTTTCTCTGTCCCAACAGGGTTCTGCCCTGGGTACCATCAAGGGTTATCTCTGTGCTATCTCGGCCTTCCTCAGGCTCCCTGATCAGCCCTCCCTTTTCAAGTCCCCTGTTGTTAACAGGTTCCTAAAAGGCATTACACACCTCTTTCCTCCTGTTCCGTTTGTGATGCCTCAGTGGGACTTGAACTTGGTTCTTACCTTTTTAATGTGCGCTCCCTTTGAGCCTCTACATAACTGTCCTCTTCGTCTTCTGACTCTGAAAACAGCCTTTCTGGTGGCCATCACCTCCGCTCGGCAGGTGAGTGAGCTCCAGGCTCTATCATGCAAACCTCCCTTTCTGTCTGTCTGTCCATCCAGACAAGGTTGTTCTTAGGACGCGTCCGTCCTTCTTGCCAAAGGTGGTTACTGCCTTCCACATTGGGCAAACCATCACTTTGCCTACCTTCTTTCCGCCTCCGCATCCTTCCAGAGAGGAAGAGAGGCTCCACCGTCTGGACCCAAAACGTGCGCTCTCCTTCTATATCGACCGCACAAAACACTTCCGGGTGGATGACCAGCTCTTTGTTGGCTACGTGGGCGCCAAAAAAGGTCGGGCGGTGCACAAACGAACCATCTCCCGCTGGGTTACCTTGTGCATCAAGGCCTGCTATTCTTTGGCTAAGAAGGAGCCTCCTGTTGGGCTGCGTGCCCATTCCACCAGGGCAACGGCTGCTACCACGGCTTTAGGCCGCGGTGTTCCGCTGCAGGATATCAGTCAGGCAGCTACGTGGGCCTCGCTGCACACGTTTACAAAGCATTATTGCCTTGACAGTCAGGTCTGGAGGGACGGCTACTTTGGCCGTTCTGTACTCCGGGACTTCCTTGTCTGATCTTTGTTCGCAGACCCACCACCGGGGTTGGTATTGCTGGGGTATCTATTCTAAGGTAAGGAATCTGTCACTAACGTGTCTCTTTCAGATGCACAAGTTACTAACTTGTGTAACGATATATCTGTAAGAGACAGTAGTTAGTGACAGATTCCTTACCGCCCACCCATCCTCCCCGTTCTGCGAACTGATTTCTAGGGTTAAGGACATCCCTTTCAGGGCCCTAGTATTTTTCAGACACCTATGTCAGCTTCTTGCATGGCTCTGCGTTCCTGGCGCGGAAAGTCGTGTACAGAACTGACGTCAGCGCGCAGGGGCGGCGTCTAAGTACTGCCCGCGACGTCATCCCGGCGATCACGACGCCGACGACGGACGCGGAGCCGCACGACGCCGCCTACCGACGCGCAAGGGTACTGCTACGCAAAAACTTTCCCGATCCAGCCTGACGCCTGGGGATATTCTAAGGTAAGGAATCTGTCACTAACTACTGTCTCTTACAGATATATTGTTACACAAGTTAGTAACTTGTGCATTAGGCTCACAGAGCACAAGAGTAAAATTAGAACAAAGCATCATGTCTGGCTGTACACTGGGAAGAGGCTAACCACTCAATATCACAATTGAGATATCAAATTATTGAAAAAGTATCACTATTACCTGGCATTGATAACAGCAAGAAATGATTGCAACGAGAGATCTATTGGATCAAAGAGTTAGACACCATGACACCAAGAGGTCTTAATGACCGATTGGACATGAGTTGTTTCATTTAAGTAAAGAGATCAATAAATAACAGTCCTAAACTAAGAGGTACAATGTTTTACAGAATTAGCGATCACAATACTATTTAGTACTTTACACACACATATGGCATGTTAATTCTTGGTGATGGGAGAATTCACGTCACTTGACATTAATTTGACTTCGTGACAGCATTCAACTGACATAATAGAAATTCTGACACTTTCAAATTATTGGGGTGTCAGCGACCAGTCGCGTATAGTTTCATATCTAAGCATTGCCTTGTTTTTAGATTGGTTTTGTAGAACTTCGGAACTTGAATTTTTAGTTGATGGGAGAATGACTTTAAAGTTATAACTTGGTGCATGGGTATAATGCGCTGTGAGGTTTTCAGTTCGTGACATTTGAATTCTCTAGTGGAATATAGGTGTTTTTTCCGTTCGGTTTAACTTTTTAATGCGCAGTCTTATTAGTAATTAGAACAACTGGCATAGTGTTATGAGCACCGCAATTAATAAAGTGTGTATTACATTCGTGAATATTATAACGTGTACCCACGTTACCACAAGTAACATCATTTATATTCTCATAATCTTACATCATTAAAAGATGGCGCCCGTTTCCATTCGATTTACTTATCGGACGTTGTAAGTCCTTCAACTATGTTTATTACTTAGACACGAGTACTTCAGTCAGTTGCGGCGTCGGCTAAACGTTAGAAGCCTGAAACCCGACGGGAGCAATATTTGTTCCACGAGGACGGTAAGCGTGGTATTAAACGTTTACAGCAGTCCGTATCGACGGAACTGACTTTACAATAAGCGATTGAACAATTTGGTGTGATTTTTAGTGGCATATTTTAAAGCATTCAGGATACTCGTGTGGGACATGCTTAACCGCTTTAGGAAGTAGCGAGTCTAGATTCCTTTCCTTGTGGGCATTGCATTCAAGCAATTCAGTGATATTTGGTTTTTGGTTTTTCATAGGAAACAAAGTTTCATCGCCCACGATCCTTATTATCAAAGAGGACACAGTGTGTAAAGGTGAGCGCGTACTCAGTGAGGTGATTTAGACTGGTAGGACTGTTCTCATAATAGGCATCATTAATCTTACGTTCTACTTCTTATGACAGGACTGATTACTCGGTACATGGCTTTCACAGTATTCTTTACAGGTACATTGGTGCATGAGGATTATGTGACACCATTGACTTAGCACACCGGGTGTACAAGACATAGAGTTAACCATAGATGAGTTCACTCAGCATGGGTCAATGACAATAAAATAAAACCAAGCAAACACAAGGAGATGATGGACGGAGTGCTGAAACTTTTCAAACACTCACCCCCCTGTCACAGATCTGAGTTGAATCCATCATCATTCTTTAGCTCACTTTGCCACCCCAGTTCAGACACAGCTATATGCAAATCAGTCTTGACCCTGTGCCTCATGGGAACAGTCCAGACCGAACTGCCAAGCCAGCACTATGATTGATAAGAACATGCATTAATGTTTGATATGGGATCCTATGGGCCCAAGAGGACGTCAATATTGATAAGGGTAAACCTGGGCGATTGAGCTTCTCTAAGTATATCGTTATGTGGAGTTTAAAATTGTTTATTTTCTTTTTGAACTTCTAGATTTGCCCCTGAGGAAGGGACATCCACGTCCCGAAATGCACCGGGCACAACATTGAATGTTTATATAAGATTGTATATTGTGTTTGCATTTTTATGTGTTGAAGATAACACTGATGTTATGTTGTATTTTCAAGAAAGTATATGATATTGGACATATTGGCACATACATTGTGTATGTTGGAGCAATGATTGCAACAAAAAAATATGTTTGAATAAAAACAAATGTTTTGATGGAATTATAACTGTAGGTTGTTAAGTTTTGAGTAAAAAATAGCGTGAACAGTGCGCAGCGCATCCAAGTCTGTGAACTTGTTAAACATCAGGTAGCTGGAGCGCCGTGAACTCTTTCTAGTCACCAACCTCCTTATGGTGTCTCTGCATGTCCGAGCTGTTGTTGACAGATCATGAGGGGAGTCTGCATCACGAGGTGGTGCCTGGCGTCTTCCACCAGTGGGTGGGACAGGGGGACCCTAGCCATATCTTTTCGCCACAGTCAAAAAGATACAGTGCTAAAAAGAGCACTCATTGGCAGATGAAGCCGGCTATGAAACAAGGGACTCTTGTACGCCTTGCCAGTACATCCTTTTCTAAGATTAACAACTAGGCCCAAGTCATCATCGTGGCTCCAGGTTGGGTCAAGCGAGCGTGCTACCCAGAACTCGTGGGAATGAGCATCTGTCCTCCAATCTGGCTGCCACTTCGCGAGGAACTCTTGTCTCAGCAATGTGGCAGAGTCCTCCACTGGTATCTACGCTATTTACACCTCTGTGTGTGGAGATTGAGCGGCAACAGTTGACTGCGTTTGATTTGCCGACTGAATTGGTGGAAGTCCTCCTTGCTGCTAGACAAACCTCCACGAAACTCATTTATGCTCTGCCCTGGGACAGATTTGTAACATGGTGTAGTACCCAAGACATTGACCAGTTACAGGTAAAGCTGTTGGGACGTCCGTTTTATGTTTTGTCTTTAGTACCAACATGCCTTGCAGTGAACACTGTAAAAGATTATTTGTTGGCCCTTAAGGCCTTCTTGCTTTTACCGGACCAACTGTTGTCGTTCAAAACCCCTGTTATGATGAGATTTATTAAACGTTTGACCCACATGTTCCATCCCAAGCCATTTGTGATGCCACAATGGGACCTTAACTTGGTCTTAATACTCCTCATGTGTATGCTTTTCGAGCCCATGCATATCTGCTTGCTGCATTTACTGCCCTTAACCCCTTCGGTGCTTATGACTAGACCAGCTCGTCACGAGTCACAGTGGAGCTGTGCTCATGACGAGCTGGTCTCGTCATAACAGGTGCGCACCGCCCACGCTGGATTAATTCCCCGCCTGTGCGGGAGAATTAATGAGTGGGCGGGTTTGTGACGAGACCAGCTCGTCATGAGCACAGCTCCACTGTGACTCATGACGAGCTGGTCTCGTTACGAGCACCGCGGCGCCTCACTCACCCCCCCCCGCACCGTGGGGGAATTACCCCCGCAGGGAAGGGGTTAAAGGCTGTCTTCCTCATTACGGTTATGTCAGCTCATAGCATGAGTGAACTGCAGGCACTGTTGGTGCACCCACTGTACGCCACTTTTATTCCATACAAACTTATGTTGAGGGGTCAGGTGGCCATCTTGCCAAAAGTCTCAACTCCATTCCAAGTTGGACAGTCCATCACTCTAGCAGCATTCTCTGCTCCCCCTAACCTCTTGAAAGTGGAGGTGAGGCTCCATCAGGTGACCCTCTAAAGGGCTTTAAATTTTTTCATAGTTCATACCAAGGATCATCGAGTGGACGGTCAACGTTTTGTGGAGTTCTTTGGAGCAAAGAACGGGAAGGCTGTGCAGGACAGAACCTTGTAGAAGTGAAAGTCCTCTGCATTACGATCAGCTACACACTGGCCAAGAAGCAGCCCATGATAGGATTGAGAGCTCATTCAACCAGGGCCAAAGGCTGCCAAGACTATGTTAGCGAAAGTAGTGCTTGTCATTGATATTTACCAGGCTGCAACGTGGATATCTGTGGATACGTTTACAAAGTACTACTCCTTTGTCAACCAGGACCGGCTGGAAAGAGACTTCACCTACATTTACAAGACTTTTTGGTCTAAGGTCACTCCACAGACCCTCCACTTTGGGGAGGCACTACTTTGGTATCTATTCCAATGTGGGGAATCTGTGTTTATTATTATCCATCAGAAGAGCAAGTTACTTAACTTTGATAACATTCTTTCTGCTGCATAATCTGCCTAACCACAGATTCCTCCACCCCCACATTCCCCTACCCCACCACTCTGTGGAGTAGCCTCTTTTTAGCATCAAAACGACCCCAAGTTAGTGTTCAGCATATTGTTCTCAACTATTCATGCACCGCTTTTGAGGATGCGGAAAAGGGAAGAGATAAGAAACTGCAGATATTGCACACGAGTGGCACTTATATGCTGCTCTGCTATGTCACTTCCCTGGTGGAGGGAACCAAAGGCGAACCTCTAAACACCACCTAGTGGCATGTGGGAGTGCTGCTGCAAAAGTCTCTGCATCCTGCCTGTCTCCTGGGTGTAAGGTGCCGAATCTGAGGCATTATATGTAGTGCCGACTGGCACGCTGGCATCTTTTCCTATTTTTCTGTCCCTTGTTGAAAGAGTTCCTAGCTTTTCCTGTTGTTTCATCAACAAAATTCCTTAGCAAACAATAAAGATTACGTCAAATGTCTGGCCTTAAGGTCTCCAGGGTTCGAGCCCTGTTGTACAATGCCTTAACTGATCCACAGAATATGAGGAGGTGTCTTGGATTTTAACATGACCTCTCAGCCTGCAACTCTTGTTCTTCAATGCATACAAAGGATATCAGGGAGCATGGGGACAATATTTCTAGCTAGGGCCCACAGGGATACGCCAAAGCAGTCCCTCACTCCCTCACTTCTTCTACAGATAAGAACACTCCCCAAGGGGTTCTTACAGCAAAACACAAGAAATGCAATAGAAAGAAGAGTCATCTTCTCCCTTTTGAATCCTGTCCTTCTCCCAGAACTGTTCACAGACTCACCATTCCACAACCCTTTCCCATTGTTGTACCGTATTCCACTTCTGAATATGATGAAGCTGGTGTTCCAGACTCCCATCTGCTTACCCTTCCCAGGTCGAGGCTTTTCAGCAGACCATTTTGAACATTTTCAAGATGGACCCATTACACTCTTAGCTACAGTTCAAGGCTGGGCACAGTCCTACAGGTATGGTAATTTCAGAAGCTGTAACGCACAAGTTACTAACTTGTGTAACGATATATCTGTAAGAGACAGTAGTTAGTGACAGATTCCTTACCTTAGAATATCCCCAGGCGTCAGGCTGGATCCGGAAAGTTTTTTGCGTAGCAGTACCCTTGCGCGTCGGTAGGCGGCGTCGTGCGGCTCCGCGTCCGTCGTCGGCGTCGTGATCCCTTCCGAATAAGCCCATGCCCTCAATGTTGACCAGCTTCATGTCTTCAGCACCGCCTCAGAGAAGAATTGTGTCTGCTTTGATGACCCTTTTTGCCTGGACACTTCCTTAAGGCTCAGAGGCTGGCATGGATAGAGGAACTATTTAGATCAGATTCTGATGCCCTGGGAATCGCTTATCAAGGCTATGGGTGCACCGAGGAAAACTAACGCATCTCCTGAAGGGGACATTCCTTACCCCTCAGGCTTTTCTTTAGTGTCACAGAGTTTGTTAGTTTACCTCAGTGGTACGTAAAGCAGCGGAAGCCCTGGAGTTACCTGTGCCCGCTGAAACAAAGTCCAACATGTTAACAAAATGTGTTGCCTTGCAGTGGGGCGCTCTTGGAGCCGATTTTTGGCTTTCTGGAAGAAAACCTTTTTGGGTTTGGAAGTTCACTGACAATTTGCACGACACCAAAGGCCTTCACCTTCTGACCCAAAGTTCTTGTTTTTTCATCCTTCATCGGACAGTCTAGAAGTTTAAGCCACATCTTCAAAATTGAACCTCAGTTCTATCTCTACGATTCCACTAGATCGTGAGTGCAAAAGACTTCACTCTGGTGAAGAAGAGTCTTTGTACTAGGCATCCTAGTGATGTGCACTGCTAACACCACATGCTGACTGATATATCCACGCTTTCTCTAAATTAGCAAAAATGACTGTAACCAGCCGTCCCAAACACATGAAGATGCTGTTTTCAGTCCCTGTGAGCGATGGGTTGGACTTTTACAAACTGATGACATGCGACCTCGATTCCACTGACTAGGTGGATCTATAGATGGCCATGATATTCACTTTGCACTGGCACACCTGGATGCGCTTCACAGGCTTCTTGTGAGATGTCCAGGTGGCCTTATTGGATATCCCCTTCAAAGACGAGGGACTCTCTGAGGAAAAGGCAGACTTCTCCCTGAAGCATTTAAAAAGTGATTGCATTATAGCAAGCTCGCCGGGCCTAGCCTTTCCACAAAACCAGTTCCACCAGTAGTACTGTTTCTTCCTGAGTTAATCTAGGGGACAGCAGAAACCTCCCCCGTCAGCCCATTCCCAGCTACATTTCTCCCTCTGGGGCAGGGGTGGGCCAAAGGTGCCACTACCAGCAGCAGTTCCAGTCTCCTCCATCTTTTACCGGATCTGCTGCCTCAAAACCTGTGACTTCTACCTTCACCATCAGGTTCCACTGGAGGTAAAAGTGGGACTAGGGTCACCCATTTAACCACTGACTATTCAGACAATCGCAAATCGCTGGGTTTTCCATCTTATTTTTTACAGGGCTATAACCTTCATTTTCTGTACTCCACACCATACCTCCATCCATTTCCTAGGAAGTGCTCTCCGTCACACATTGTGATCTTGGAGGCAGAGGTGATTACTCTATTGAACAAAGGGGCGATAGAAGTGATTACTCTTGATTAGAAGGAGTTTACTCCCTTTAATTCTTGGTCCCCAAAAAGAATTGAGGCCACCAGCCCATTCTGGATCTATTCCTCTTAAATATTTTTATTCAACATAACAAGTTCAAAAAACTCTTGAGTCAGGTGCTGCTGCCACTGTATGGTGGTGATAGGTTGGTGTCCCTGGCAGGCCTCGAGAAATCTACTCGCCCACTCGCTTTGTTGAGTCAGATTTTATCAGGGCGATCTATTTTTAGGGCCTTCAGGCCCATTTAGGTGAGTTGACAAAGAGTAGGTGTTTGGTTCACTCAGAAAGTGAATGAGCAGTACAGATTCCTTTAATTCTTGTTTTTGTCTTGTCACGTTTGCGCTACGTTCAGAGACCGAGGTCAAATGTCAGTTTATGTCTTATTACAATTTGCTGCTTATTTTATTCTGGAGGTTGGTGTTTACGTTTTTTTCCTCTGACTGCAAAGTTACAGGATTTTGTAATGTGAACTGTCTGACAATCGAACTGTACAAAGGGAGTGAAATGAAAGGCTGTATGATGTCAGGTTTTTTTCTTCTAACACACACTTAAATACCTTGTAATTGAACTGTACTAACATTTCAAAATATATTTCAGTAGTTATGAAAGCACATTTTTTGTAACGGTGTGATGAAAAAAAGATTTTAATACAATGACAACAAATCAGAACACTTTACTTGGTGATGTTCAAATGATAAATATTTTTGCTGAAACCTAATTTCCACAGATTATTCTCTTTACGCTATATAGTTTTATCAGTAAAACTGCATATTAGTGGGAAGTTTGTGGCCGTTTCAATGGAAAATGTGCTGTATTTAAATGTCAGTGCTCTATCACATCATGCTTTAAGAAATATATGAGAGCAAGTACGTTTTTAAACATGAACTGAGAAACATTCCTGCCCCCATCTTAATGACAATGGTATTAGTGACCTAAGAGGCAAGTCAGGGGTCATGTGCACCCTATATGTGGGCTTGATTCTTATTATACATGGAGCAAAAGTTTTTAGTCTATTAAATCAAACCGAGTTTTCTGTGCAGCAGAAATATTTTAAGGTGCTCTCATGAATAATAATGAAGAAAAAGGTGGCTCTGTAAAATAAAACATTTGCCTAGGCTCACACAATTTGAGATCAGTTTAAGGGTCAAGTATACTACAGTTAGGTTGAGTAGATTATTCAAGTCACTAGACCTGCAGGTCTGGTAACATTTTTATTATTTTTCTAGTCTTTCCTGGATCTTCAAGACAATGATTTTCAACTACGGATTCTCCTTGCCCACTTTTGGGAAGTCAGATTCAATATTGGGTTTTGGCTTTGCCAATGTGCAGGTCTTCCATTTCGTCAGTTGCTCCATGACCATTCACCAAAATTCGGTTGTCGTGGCAGTTTCAATAGGTTCTGAAAGATTTTAGCATTGAGTATTGTCCTCAAGCAGCACTTTCAGGCAATGTAAATTTACAGCTTTTCAACCCGTTTTTAAAATACTTGGGGAATTATTTATTATCCCCAAAATATTGCAAGAATTGAGTTAAAATAGTAAATAAGCTTCCTGGACAATTTTAGAAAAGCTGCACTATCTCTAAATATTCTAGGACTGAATTTAGAATAGAAAGTATACCCTTGCAGCATTTAGAAAACTCTCTGCTAGTCTGAGGGCGCAGCTGAGGGTAAGAAAGTCAATCATGCCATCACTGAGAAAGCCGGAAGACCATGTATTTATATATGTGGAAGACTGGCTGGTGAAAGTGGAGCCCCGCTGCTAGTGATAGAACATCTTCACCCTCCTGCTTTGCCATCAACTTAAAGAAGACCCGCCCTGTGCTGATGCAGAGGTTGAACTTCATAGGCACGGTGCTGGACTGAACCTGAATGAAGGTTTTTCCTCCTCAGAGGATTCCACATATTCGGGATATGATTCTGATGTTTCTGAATCCGACTTAAATCTTGGTTCTCGGAGTCCTGTACTTTTTGGGCCTCATGCATCAGTTGGTGCCACAAGGCGATGTGATTTTTCATACTGTCCATAATGGATCTCAACTGGTGGATGTGGCCCTGCAACCTCATGTAGAGTTGTGCCTTCAGTCTTCGGCAGTTGCAGGATACTTTGTTTACGGATGCCTCCTTGGTGAGTTGGGATGCTCATTTGGGTGACATGATAGCTCGGGATCTCATGTTGGATTACCAATTGCTTAAAGATGTTTTACGAACTTGCCAAGAAATACCCTCCGGTTGGCATTCTGGCCCTCTCCATGAGTGCCCTGGTTGCTTCTGCTGCTCTTACCAGAGGCTTCCACTAGCTGATAGTTGCCAGGCAGCTACTTGGTCTTCCTTACATTCAGTTGCGAAACATTATTGCCTAACAGCTCAGTTATGGATACGTTGCCAGGGCTTTGTTGCATGACTACCTTGGTCAATCTACCCTTCCCAATCTTACCTTCCTTAGAGTGTTGCTTTGAAACTAATTTATAAGGTGAGAAATCTGTAGAAAGAAGTATCCATCAGAAGAAAAAATGTGTTTACCTTTGGTAACAATGTTTCTGGTGGGTACAGTATCTTCCAGTAGATTCCTCACTGCCTTGCCGCCTCCCCTGATGAGTTGGTGGCATTATTAATAAGATTCCAAGTTATAAATTTGTATCATCTGCTGTAATTGTCACTGTCGTAAATGCTCTCTCGCTTTCTCTCAGCACTCCTTGGTGGAATGCGGAAAAATGATAGGAACTGGCGCCACTAAATGACATACATAATGTGATGTTTTCATGTCTGGGGATGACAAAGCCTCAGCTGAGGCAGTGTGGTGCCACCTGTTGGCACTGGGCAGTTCTTGATGGTGAAAAGGCTTCTGGGCCAGTCTGGTGCCTGGGGAATATTTATGAGGTGATGAATCTGCGGGAATATATAGTATCCACCTGAGATGTTGTTATCAAAGGTAGGAAACTATTTTTTCTTTTATATTAACACTAGCAGTGGCACCAGATGTACATACTTTTTGAAATGGAAAATATTTTATTTAATTGTGGCTAGAGATGCCCTCTTTGGCATACATCTTGCTGCACTTTGGAGGTTCATGTGTAGGTCGGTTGAGACTTCTCTGTTTTTTCAACGGATTGTTGAATGAGTTTGAGAGATTTTTCAATCACCAGTTGCAAAGTGCACTGCATCGTGCGATCTCAGAACAGTCGTTTTCAAACTCGGGCACATTATTTTAAACAAATGTTGAAGAGAGAGCTAAAATGTCACCTGCAAGACAGCCATTGTTTTAAGTTGTAGGTTTACTAGCACAAAGGTGGTTCTGAAAAGCAACCCTCTATTTCATATCCTAAGCACCTCTACTTATCACCACCACTACTTAGGTAATCATCTTATATTATCTCACAACGTAAATATGCAGGGTACAAATTCTGCTTCTTGTATGAGAAGAGGGTTTTTCAGTACTAACTCAACAGAAGCAAATAATTCAGGAAAGCATTCCAGTTGTTTAATTAATTGGTCAAGCCTTGAAAGGGCAGGAGTATCAAAAATAGACCGCTCCCAGCGTATCTGCTCTTGTATTGCCTTTTTCTCAAAAGGTTAAATTTAATACCTACTGGGCATTCTACCAGAGGAATGACTCACAAATGGCGTTTTTCATTGGTGTACCACATTTGAACACCTACAAAGTGGCCATGTGTTCAATAACACACCCCACAATGAAGCACTATTGAATGAATATCCAGAAGAGAAGCTAAAGTGGAAAATGTGGCCCTGCAATCCTCTGTTCACACTATGTGAAAGTTTGAAAAATCTCATGCTGAAGCAGAATATTATTTACTGATGGCACTATATCTGAGACTTCTAACTTCAAAAGATCAAATTACTTTGCTTTCAAAACCTGATTGCGCTGTAGTCCTAGAAAGATGAGATTTGAAGGAAGTAGAGGAGGTCAACCAGAAGTGGAAAAGCGAAAACCTTGGCAAATCCACATATATAAGGGTATTGTGAAATGTTTTTTAATGGGTGAGTTGATTAGAAACTCTTGACTTTAACAAGGAAATTGCGGCCGCACTTCAAAAGAAAGGGTTTTTGTCTCTCAGCTTATAAAGTCAGTTCTTGGATTCTGAACTATTTATTGCAGACACGATAAAGCCCTTGGACTAGTATTGGGGCTTTGTTCTTTAGCTTTTAGGGTGTTTGCTCTTTTTTTTTTATTTGAGTATTGTTGGAACAACATATTTGTTCAGCAGTTTTCACAATGAAGGGAAGATAAAGTAGCTTGTCTTTGAAAGAGTCTGATAGTTTGTCTGTGACCACTCCCACTTCCATATTACATTTTATGTTTTGTCTTTGTCAGTAGAATAGAGAGAGGATTTTAAAATTGAACAGTAGGTCTAATAGTGAACCCTTAAACTCTTAGGTCAAGAATGAAGAACTTTTCTACATTTGCTATCTTATGAAAGTTGCCAAAAGCCCTATAGGCTTCTTTCACAACCCAATGAACTAAAAGTATACTACTGTCACCCCTTAGGATAGATAAATGAGATTATAGGTGACAGGAGTAAGCTTGGTGTCAACATGAAGGAGCCAGGGGTTCGGCAGTGCTGCCAACTGTCAAGTACTTTACACTTCTCTCCTTTTAATGTATTAGGGCTCCACTTCTACATTACTGTCCAATGAAAGGTCCCAATTATAAGACTATTTGTGCCTGCATGTAAAAACAGGAATGTGCCCTTGTGGTAAAAGGACAGGATTGCATCCATTTAAGGACACTGGATGTCTGTTGACCATTGGAAAATCACCAGTGTGGGAATGCCAGTGGACTTGTGTGGAAGTAACTTGTTTGCTACTCATTGTTGCAGAAACCCATTAGGAACTTTGTAGTATTCACAAACGTATGCCACTGTTACAACACAGCTGTTTTGAGATGTGCAAATTTACAGTCTGTTGATTCTCTATAATCTAGGTGAGTTTCCAGCATGAAGCCTATCCTGCTGCTTTGTTGCCCACAGAAAAGGCTCTGGCAGAGCGTGCTGGCAATTCTGACCTAGAGGAGCTGCCCATATCACGCCAGGTATTCATCGTGCAGGAACTAGAGATCCGTGACCGCCTGGCCTCGTCTCAGATTAACAAGTTCCTCTATCTGTACACCAGCGAGAAAATGCCTCGAAGGGCCCACTCCAACATGGTAAGTAATATTCTGGGATATTTTCCTAGTGCACATAGCTTGAGGAAGAGGCTGTTGGATGTGTTGGCAGTGGACACCATAAAAGGAGAGGTTTCCATTCTGTGTTACTGTGAGAAGTTTTGATGTACATGCTGTGATCTAATTCAGTGCCACACAGAATAATAAATACCTCGGATGTGAAATCAATCAAGTGTTAGTTTCCACAAAGCATTTCTTTTGATCGTTATATCCTGTGAGTGCTCTATGGGTTTGAGGAAGAATGAAAATTGAAATTCACATTCTGAAGTCTTACTACATTTTTAACTGTCACCCCCATACCATACAGTTAGCACAATGCTATTTCAGTTATAAAAACACACAATATTTATTTAAATAATGTGTTTACTACTCAATGATTACCCTTTAGATGCTGAGACTGTTCTCTCCAATTGCCGAGCTGTTATTTTGACATTTTGGGCAGTTCACGATTAAGCATTTATAAAATATTTTCTATAAATTGTTTTCAGGTATAATTTGTGGGTTTTTTTCCCCACATGTTGGGTATTAAAGTGCTGCTTTTTGTGATGTACCTTTCTGTGGCCTGAGAATACAGCAAAAATAATGGAAACTTGTTTTTTTTTCCCCTTAAAATTGGGAGAAAAAGGGCTGTGAATGAAACTGTATGCTTTTTTTTTTTCTAAATCCACCGTCAACAAATTTCTATCTGTGCTATGGATCACACTCTTTCCAGCTGTCAGAACCAGGCAGGTTGAGCAAAAATAAAATTTTCAAAGCTGTTTTTGCAATTTTCGAAGGGGTGGTCATCATATCCCATTCTAACGGATGGAAGCTCCTTCAGATACTATACTTGAATCTCCCTTCCAGGCGCAGACTGCATCTAGAAACTTTACATGCCATAGCATATCACTGGCACCTGGTGGTGCTGTGCAACAGCATCCTCAGAGCCACAAAGACTTTCATACCCCACCATACCTTATGTTATGTTATGTTAAGCTGTTTTATAGAGCGCTCAGCTGCCCCGGCAAAGGGGCGTCCCGGCGCTAAGAGCAATAGTAGCAACTGGCTACAAGAGTCCAATCTAGCAAAAAAGGGAAAACCAAAAAATATGAGAATAACAGACGGGGGAGCAGGTAACCTAGTGAGGAAATAGGTGGGTTTTTAGTGCTTTTCGAAAAGCAAAATAGTTGTCCATGCTCCGAATATGACTTGGAAGACCATTCCAAAGCTTAGCTGCCACAACGCGGAAAGATCGCCCACCAGCGCGGGCTCTCCTCACACGTGGGATAGATGCCAGCTGTTGATCTGCAGAACGTAACTGATGCATGGGAATATAGGCAGAGAGTAGACCAGATAATACCCCAGGGGTCGGATATTTCAAAATCTTAAACGCGAAGCAGAGAGACTTGAACTCCACCCGCCTCTCCACTGGCAGCCAGTGTAGCTGACGGATAGTGCTGGAGGTGGAGCAGCATCTGGGCATGGCAAGAAGAGTTCTAGCGGCGACATTTTGGACCCTCTGCAATCTTGCAATCTCTGCCTTATTGGCCCCCAGATAGAGCACACTGGCATAATCCAATCTTGACAGCACAGATGCCTGCACAATCGTCTGCCGGATAGAGGGGTCAAAGAAGCCCAAAATGGGCCTGAGGCTGCGCAGAATACCAAAACAAGTCGCCGCTACCCTCTTTGTTTGATCTCGGATACTAAGCGCCGAGTCCACCCAGACTCCAAGATTTTTCACCACCTGTTTGGGAGTGGGGGCCGGTCCCAGGGTGGTGGGCCACCAGTGTCCGTTCCAAAGCTCAAGATCTTTTCCTACCAGCAGGACCTCGGTGTTGCTGGCGTTGAGCTGAAGACAGTTGGCGGTCATCCACCCTGCAACATCCGCCAACCCACTTCGAAACCTAACAGCATCGTTTAGACAATCATTGGAGAGGGCGACGACTAGTTGAGTGTCGTCAGCATAAGACACTATAGTCAGTCCACTCCTCTTAGCTATTACAGCTAAGGGCTGGACATACAGGTTAAAGAGCGTAGGGCTTAGAGCAGAGCCCTGTGGACTGCCCTGTTTGACGGAGTGCACCTTAGAAGAAAAAGTTACTGATGTGGATCAAAAGTAACCGTTATGATCAAGGCATGTGTGCTGTAAATACACATGCTTTGCATACTCCTGCCATCCAGTGTTGGGTCCAGATGTTTGCAAGTTGTTTTTCTTTGAAGAAGTCTTTCCTAGTCACGAGGTAAGGTGACGCCTCCTTTCGGTGATAGTGCGCATGGGCATCGACTCCATTGTTAGTTTTTTTCCGCCATCGGGTTTGGACGTGTATTGCTGTGCTCCAGTTTGAAACTGTCCTTCGGGTTCCCCTCGGTGCACAATCCACTGTACCCTCAACTGTATTGTTATAGTATGCATTTCCCTCTCTCCGCGTATCCATTCGACTGGGAAAATCTCTCATCTTCGATCAAAAACATCGTTGGCGGCCTTCGGGCTTAACCGCTTCGATCCATTCTTCTGCCGATGGAACCCCGTTTCAATTCTGTCCTCGGTGCCGCGCCAAATACCCTCACACCGATCTACACCAAGTCTGCAACTTGTACCTCTCACCGGAGCACAAGCAAGAAGATTGCGAGGAGTGTCGGTCGTTCCAAATGAAAAAGACTCTTTGAGATCGTCGGGTTAGACGACGAGAAATGCAGCGCCAAAGCACTCAACATACTCCGGATATCTTTGGAGAAGAATCCGAACATGAAGTCACAGCTGCGGAAGAAGAGGAGAGCTTCTCGGTCGCAGAATCTGATTCCGACCTAGAGATCGAATTGAAGTCCGAAGACATTCCAGCGGGACAGGTGGTCTGAAGCACTAAAACCCCCATACCCCATAAGCTATCTTCCACTAAACATAAGGCTTCGGCACCACATCTGCCTTCGGACCTTGGTCGGCACCGAGACACTGTTTCTGATGCCCCGTCCTCATGCCCGGCACCGAAACAAGTAGTCAAGCCTTCTGGCTCGGGATCAAGCCGAGACAAATGGTTTTCGGACCCGAAACATTCCTCTCCAAAAGACAAATCTAGTTAGTAGTCGAAATCCTCAGTATCTGAAAGAGACACGTTAGTGATAGATTCCTCACCTTAGAATATCCCCAGGCGTCAGGCTGGATCCGGAAAGTTTTGCGTAGCAGTACCCTTGCGCGTCGGTAGGCGGCGTCGTGCGGCTCCGCGTCCGTCGTCGGCGTCGTGATCGCCGGGATGACGTCGCGGGCAGTACTTAGGCGCCGCCCCTGCGCGCTGACGTCAGTTCTTCTTTTTCCGCGCCAGCAAGCGCAGATCCGGGAAGAGCAGTGCCCTGGTCATTTTTTGACCATACTTTTTGGTGATTTTTTCACTGTTTTTCCATCTTTCGAGGTGTCGTAGGGATGCCCGGCTTCAAGCGATGCGGCGCCTGTGCGCGGATGATGTCCGTCACCGACCCGCATCGGGAGTGTCTCTTCTGCCTCGGCCGAGGCCACGACACGGCGTCCTGTACCGACTGCCAGGCCCTCCACCCGAAAGCTTTGCGAGAGCGGTCTCGAAAGCTCCTCGAGGCCCGGCATTCGGCTCCGCGGAAGGCCCGGTCGCGTGAGAGGTCCAGGGGTCGATCGCGGAGTCCACACCGGTCGTCGGCGTCGAAGTCTTCTTCGTCCGGTAAGTCGAAGCACAAAAAGTCCAAAAAGCATCATCGCTCTAGGACTTCGCCTCGCCGGTCTCGCGACTCGGCTGAGGCCCCTCCCGGCACCGTCCCCGCCCCCGCGGCCCCGGACATGCCTGTGGAGTCGCCCCGTCATACCCGCCTCTTCCAGGGTTCGGGGCGGATCCGGCCAAAATACAGGAATTCCTGTCGGCCATGGCCCGCCTCTTCGGGCCTTCAGGCCCCTCCGGTGCGCCTTCGGGCCCCGCGGGCCCTGATGGGGTTGCTCCGGCGTCGCCGACGGCTCCGGCCCCGGCGTCGCCCGTGCCTCCAGCCTCGATCCCGGCTCCGGCTCCGGCCCCGGCCTCGATCCCGGCTCCACAACCCCCATCGACGCCGGTCGACCCTAACCACGCCTCCGCCGGCGCCGATGTCTCCGGTGCCGTTCTCGACGCCGCCCTGGGCTCCGGGCGGCGTCGTCCCCAGTTCCTTCCGGCTCCGGACATGGACCCGGAGCGACGCCGCTCGACGCCGGCTCCGGCGCCAATGGGACCTTGGGTCCCAAATGTCCCTCCTCCTCCTTATTTTGCACCAGAGGAGGACCAGGAGGACTGGGAGGGGTCTGATGACCCTCTGACGCGCAACTGTCAGTTTGATGAGGACTGGACAGAGAGTCTAGGGGAGGCCAGTGGTCTGGATACTTCCCCTGACACTGGCATGCTGTCTCCTCCCGTGGCTACGGAGGAGGGGGCCAATTTTGGTACGGTGTTGCGTAGGGCTGCTGGGGCCTTACGTCTCCAGCTCCCTACTTTGACGGTCAAGCCTAACATCTTGACAGAGGTGCTTCAGCCGGCAGCCTCCTCTGCGGAGACTGTGCTGCCGTTTAACGACGCCCTCACTGACGTTCTTTGGGCGCCTGGTCCAAGCCCAACACAGGGGCTCCTGTGGATCGGAACGTGTCACGACGCCATCGCCCTGCTCCGGGCGACCCCTGTTTCTTTCTGTCCACCCCACTCCTGAGAGCTTGGTTGTCCAAGCCTCCGCTTCCCAAACCGCCTTCCCTACCGCTCCTCCGGATAGGGAATCCAAACGCCTGGATCAGTTTGGGAAGAAAGGTTTTTCTTCCTCCAGTGCTGGCTTGCGGTCCGTTAACACCGCTTGTCTTTTGGGCCGATATACCCACTCCCTGTGGGATTCGGTGGCGGATGTTTTGCCCCAGTGCCCTGAGGAGGTCCAGGCACTGCTTTCCCGCGCCATTGCGGAAGGAAGGGATGCGGCCAAATACACTATCCGTTGTGGCCTTGACACCGCCGACTCGCTGGGCAGGTCGATTGCAACGACGGTGGCGCTCCGACGCCACGCCTGGCTGAGAACCACTGGTTTTTCAGGGGATGTCCAGAATACTCTCATGGACATGCCCTTTGATGGAGTCGGTCTTTTGGGTCCAAAGCAGACCATGCGTTGGAGCGCTTTAAGGACTCACGGGCTACTGCCAAGTCCCTGGGCCTTACTGCTACACGCCCTCCGCTGCCTTCTGCTTTTCGCCCCTATCGTGGCCACGGTAGGGGCGCCCCTTCACGTCAGCAGCCCAGCCACCGGCCCGCGCAGCAGCGGTCTTCGCGTGGCCGAGGACGTGGATTCCGCCGTGGCGGATCGGGCAACCAGCGTGCGGGTCAGGCCACCACCTCCAACCCGTCCGCGGCCTCCAAGCCCTCCTAGTCCCTCCTTTCAGGTGCACAGCACGCCAGTAGGGGGCAGGGTCCGCCATCACCTTCCCCACTGGCGCACCATCACCTCGGACAGGTGGGTCTTGGACATTGTCCGAAGGGGCTACTCCCTCCCCTTCGGGACCACCCCCCAGCCATGCCACCTCAATTCCACCGCATGTCAGGGGATCACTTGGTGCTTCTACAGAAGGAAGTCACGGCCCTCTTGACCAAGAGGGCCATCGAGCATGTTCCGACCCCAGAAGTAGGGCGTGGTTGCTACTCCCACTACTTTCTGGTGCCCAAAAAGGACAAGGAGGACATGCGTCCTATCTTGGACCTCCGGAACGTCAATCGCTTCCTCCGGAAGGAGAAGTTCAAGATGCTCACCCTAGCTCAGGTCTTGACTGCCCTCGACCCAGGAGACTGGTTGGTAGCGTTGGACTTGCAGGACGCGTATTTCCACATCCCCGTCCTGCCGGCCCACCGGCGTTACCTTCGGTTCACGGTAGGCCCCGAGCATTTTCAGTTCACCGTGCTCCCCTTTGGCCTTACCAGTGCCCCTCGGGTGTTCACGAAAGTGATGGCGGTGGTCGCAGCTCATCTGCGCCGGGCAGGGGTTTCAGTCTTCCCCTACCTCGACGACTGGCAGCTGAAGGCGGGCTCTGTCCCAGGCAGTCGTCTCCCACCTCCAGACTACGGCCGAACTCCTGCACTCGCTGGGGTTCTCCATCAATGTGCCGAAGTCGCATCTGATTCCTTCTCCACAGCTCCTTTTCATCGGAGCAGTTCTGGACACGACGCAGTTTCGGGCCTATCCTCCCGAACGGCGAGTCCGGGATATTCAGGCTATGATTCCGATCTTTCGGCCTTTATCCTGGGTTTCAGTAAGGATGACCCTGAGGCTGCTGGGCCTCATGGCCTCCTGCATCCTGCTGGTCAATCATGCCAGATGGCATATGCGGGCTCTGCAGTGGGACCTGAAGTTCCAGTGGGCGCAGCACCAGGGCAACCTGTCCGATCACGTCCAGATCTCGGAGGGGACTGCAAAACAGTTGCAGTGGTGGCTCTCGAACCGGCAATGGGTCATGGGCAGATCCCTCTCCCTTCCCCAGCCAGAGCATACAGTTGTGACGGACGCGTCCCTTCTGGGATGGGGCGGTCACATGGGAGAGGCGGAGATCAGAGGCCTCTGGTCTCCGGCGGAGTCCCGGCTCCATATCAACATTCTGGAGCTCCGGGCGATCCGGCTTGCACTCAAGGCATTCCTTCCCTCTGTCAAAGGGAAGGTAGTGCAGGTGTTCACAGACAACACCACCGCCATGTGGTACTGCAACAAACAGGGCGGGGTGGGGTCTTGGACCCTTTGTCAGGAGGCTCTGCGCCTCTGGACATGGCTGGAACATCAGGGCATGTTCCTGATGGTTCAACACCTGGCAGGTTCTCTGAACGCCAGGGCGGACGAACTCAGCCGCAGGTGCATGATGGATCACGAATGGCGTCTTCACTCGGAAGTGGCGCAAGGACTCTTTCTACAGTGGGGAGAGCCTTGGTTAGATCTATTCGCCACCGAAGAGAACGCGCAATGTCATCAGTTCTGCGCGTTGGAATTTCCAAGGCGGCACTCGCTCGGCGGCGCTTTCGTCGCGAGTGGAGTTGCGGTCTGTTGTACGCCTTTCCGCCTATACCACTTCTACCCAGAGTGTTGAAGAAGATTCGGCACGACCGGGCCCAAGTCATTCTTGTGGCTCCGGACTGGGCTCGAAGAGTTTGGTATCCCGAGCTACTCAATATGAGCATATATCCCCCGATCCGTCTGCCTCTTCGGGAGGATCTTCTGTCGCAGCAGCAGGGGACGGTCCTCCACCCGAACCTGTCCAGTCTACACCTGCTTGCATGGAGATTGAGCGGCGGCAGTTGATTCCTTTCGACTTGCCTCCCGAAGTTTGTGATGTGATTCTGGCAGCCAGGCGTCCCTCCACTAAGGTGGTATACGCCTGCAGGTGGAACAAATTTGTGGCATGGTGCACAGCAAAGGCTGTGGATCCCCTTTCTGCCCCTCTTTCTGAGGTCCTTCTGTTCCTTCTCTCTCTGGCCCAACAGGGTTCTGCCCTGGGTACCATCAAGGGTTATCTTTGTGCTATCTCGGCCTTCCTCAGGCTCCCTGATCAGCCCTCCCTTTTCAAGTCCCCTGTTGTTAACAGGTTCTTAAAAGGCATTACTCACCTCTTCCCTCCTGTTCCGTTTGTGATGCCTCAGTGGGACTTGAACTTGGTTCTTACCTTTTAATGTGCGCTCCCTTTGAGCCTCTGCATAACTGTCCTCTTCGTCTTCTGACTCTAAAGACGGCCTTTCTGGTGGCCATCACCTCCGCTCGGCGGGTGAGTGAGCTCCAGGCTCTTTCTTGCAAACCTCCCTTTCTGTCTGTTCATCCAGACAAGGTTGTTCTTCGGACGCGTCCGTCCTTCTTGCCAAAGGTGGTTACTGCTTTCCACATTGGGCAGACCATCACTTTGCCCACCTTCTTTCCGCCTCCGCATCCTTCCAGAGAGGAAGAGAGGCTCCACCGTCTGGACCCAAAACGTGCGCTCTCCTTCTATATCGACCGCACAAAACACTTCCGGGTGGATGACCAGCTCTTTGTTGGCTACGTGGGCGCCAAAAAGGTCGGGCGGTGCACAAGAGGACCATCTCCCGCTGGGTTACCTTGTGCATCAAGACCTGCTATTCTTTGGCCAAGAAGGAGCCTCCTGTTGGGCTGCGTGCCCATTCCACCAGGGCAACGGCTGCTACCACGGCCTTGGGCCGCGGTGTTCCGCTGCCGGTTATCTGTCAGGCAGCTACGTGGGCCTCGCTGCACACGTTTACTAAGCATTACTGCCTTGACAGTCAGGTCCGGAGGGACGGCTTCTTTGGCCGTTCTGTCCTCCAGGACTTCCTTGTCTGATCTTTGTTCGCAGACCCACCACCGGGGTTGGTATTGCTGGGGTATCTATTCTAAGGTGAGGAATCTATCACTAACGTGTCTCTTTCAGATGCACAAGTTACTAACTTGTGTAACGATATATCTGTAAGAGACAGTAGTTAGTGATAGATTCCTTACCGCCCCACCCATCCTCCCCGTTCCTGCGAACTGATTTCTAGGGTTAAGGACATCCCTTTCAGGGCCCTAGTATTTTTCAGACACCTGTGTCAGCTTCTTGCATGGCTCTGCGTTCCTGGCGCGGAAAGTCGTGTACAGAACTGACGTCAGCGCGCAGGGGCGGCGCCTAAGTACTGCCCGCGACGTCATCCCGGCGATCACGACGCCGACGACGGACGCGGAGCCGCACGACGCCGCCTACCGACGCGCAAGGGTACTGCTACGCAAAACTTTCCGGATCCAGCCTGACGCCTGGGGATATTCTAAGGTGAGGAATCTATCACTAACTACTGTCTCTTACAGATATATCGTTACACAAGTTAGTAACTTGTGCTTCAAAACAAAAGTCCGCTTCGGAGCCGAAACCTTCCGCTTCTAAACAAGCGTCCGCTTCGAACCTTCCAAAGACAAGAGGGGACAAGTTCGGTTCGGCACCGTAACTTTCGTCGCCTACATCCAAAGAAGATATTTCAGATCCCCCAGAACCAATTTTAGACATTATGAAAGACAGATCGGATCCAAAGAAGAAAAAGCTTTACATCAATCCAGACACTGGACATATATTAGCCAAAACTCCTTCCAAAAGGAAAGTGAGTTCAGAGGACACTGGATACAAGATCCCCCTTGAGAAGAGGAAAGACATTGCTACAAGTCCTATCCATCCTACTTTTCCATCCCCTCCACCACTTCCACTATCTTCACCTTTACCAATACTGCCGGCCTCAGATCCACTACACATAACACCACAGGGATCTCCTCACACACAGCCTGATTTAGGAGATGGGATGATAATGATGACGAATACAATATTCCTTTACCTACAGATCTGTGAGATGATTATAATATTGATCCACCTATGGATAATGATCCTGACTTATACCCTGCAAAACCTTCACCTCCAGATGATAATGTTAGCTATCTAGAGGTAATTTCCAGAGCAGCAGCATATCATGGAGTTACACTGCATAAAGAGACCTTAGATGACAATTTTTTATTTGAGACACTAGGGTCTTCACACAGTTAGCCAAAGTCTCCCTATGTTAAAAGGCATGATGAGACATGCAGATTACATTTTTAAGGACCCTGTTCGTGCACAAATTTGAACACATAGGGTTGATAAAAAATATAAACCATCACCCTCTGATCCGGTTTTCATTAAAGGACAGCTCCCTCTAGATTCACTGGTGGTTTCCAACGCTCGTAAACGAGCGAACTCACAGACATCTGGAGATGCTACTCCCCCAGATAAATAATCGAAGCTTATTGACGCATCTGGTAAAAGGGTAGCTGCTTAAGCTGATAGTCACTGGTGCATAGCCAACACGCAGGGCCTACTAGCTAGGTATAACAGGGCACACTGGGATGAAATGGAAGGTCTACTTCAGTACCTCCCAGAAGAGCACAAGAAAAAGGCACAAGAGCTAGTTCAAGAACGGAAGCTCATTTCTAACTCTTCTATTAGATGTGCTCTTGATGCTGCTAACACTGCAGCGAGAGAAGTTAACACCAGCATTCTCTTACGTCGGCATGGCTGGCTTAGAATTTTAGGTTTTAAACACTCCTTCTTAAAAACAACATCTTTTCGAACCTCAGGTTAATGACGCTTTAGAAAACATGAAAAAAGACACAGATGTGGCGAAATCCATGGGAGCACTGCAATCTCCTTCAAGCAGAGGCTCCTTTCGTCACTCATTCTATAGAGCAGGGTCTAAAACTACATCCTCAGACCCTAACACTTCCTCGTACAAGTCCAACACGCAACTCTCTTCCGGTAGAAATTTCTTTAGAGGAGGGTACAGGGGAACATTTTTTAAAGGTAGAGATAAGGGCACGTCAACACGTAGCTCCCCTTCTCCCAATAAGCAGTGACTTGCCTACGCTTACTCCTGATCATCTAACACCTGTTGGGGGAAGACTTCAACAATTTCTCCCCATTTGGAAATTCATAACATCAGACAAATGGGTGCTAGACATTATCTGACATGGTTATTGCCTGGACCTCACCAGCAATCCTCCCAACATTACACCTCGCACTCACAAACTCTTGTCAGAACACCTGCAGCTTCTCAAACAAGAGGTACAAGCTCTTTTAACAAAAGAAGCTATAGAACCAGTTCCATTACAGTACCAAGGTTCAGGAGTGTACTCTGTACTTTCTGATCCCCAAGAAAGGATGGATCCTTAAGACCAATTTTGGATCCAAGAACAATAAATCTGTATATACTTTCAGAACATTTCTATATGGTCACACTTCAACAGGTCCTTCCACTGCTACAGCAAGGCGATTTTATGTCCACACTAGACTTAAAAGACGCATACTTTCATATTCCGGTTCACCCAGCTCATCACAAATACCTCAGATTTGTGATAGCAGGAAAACACTTTCAATTCAAGGTACTCCCGTTCCCGTTCGGAGAAGCTACTGCTCCCTGAGGATTCACAAAATGTCTGGCGGTAGTGGCGGTACATCTCAGAAGACAACAGATTAATGTATTCCCATATCTGGACGACTGGCTCATCAAGGCCAGCACACACCGAAAGTGTCTACACCACACTCAGACTACATTAGACCTACTCTACCAATTGGGTTTCACTGTCAATGCCCGAAAGTCTCACCTTCAGCCTTCACAAATGCAGTCTTATCTGGGAGTGACTCTAAACACTTACACAGCTCTAACCTCTCCCAATGCAGCCAGAATTCAGAATATTCAATCTCTGCTAATACAGTTTCAGGCCAATCAATACTTAGCAGCCAGAACGTTCATGCAACTGCTAGGGATGATGGCATCATGCATCGCAATAGTGCCTCATGCAAGATTGCACATGTGTCCTCTACAGAAGTGCTTAGCACGTCAGTTCAATCAATCTCAGGGTCAATAAACAGATCTAGTGTTGGTAGACAGCCACACCCATCGCTCTCTGCAGTGGTGGAACACACCAAACTTATCAAAAGGGTGGCCTTTCATCAACCCTGTTCCACAGATCATGCTAACAGCAGATGCATTCCTCACAGGTTGGGGTGCCCATCTTCACAATTTGACAATTCAAGGTCTATGGGACAACAGGTACAAAGCTCTGCACATCAATTATATAGAGCTTCTAGCTGTATATCTAGCACTGAAAGCTTTTCAGTCTCACATCATAGGGGAAAGTTGTCCTAGTCCGCACCGACAACATGACAGCAATGTACTATGTACAAAAACAGGGGGGGGGGGACATTCTCTGCAAATGTCATGCCTCTCTCAGACGATTTGGCGTTGGGCAGTTCATCACAAAGTCCATCTTCTGGCAGAGCATCTCCCAGGAGTGGACAATCAGATTGCCGACCTCCTAAGCAGAAGACGACAACAAATTCACGAGTGGAAACTTCATCCCCAGGTTCTCCTTGCATACTTTCAACAATAGGGATTCCCACAAATAGATCTGTTCACCACAGTGGACAACTCAAAATGCCCAAACTTCGCCTCTAGGTTCTCACACCCTCTATCCAAAGGCAACACCCTATGGATGAATTGGTCAGGGATATTTGTCTACACTTTTCCGCCTCTCCCACTCCTTCCATTTCTGGTTCGGAAGCTCAGGCAAGCATCCCTCATACTGATTCTAGTAGCTCCTACTTGGGCTCGTCAACCGCGGTTCACGACACTTTTAGAACTGTTAGTAGTTCCACATCAAAAGCTGCATTTCAATTCCAGTCTTCTCACGCAGAACAATGGAGAAGTCAGACATCCAAATCCCAAGGAGCTCAATCAAGCGATTTGGCTCCTGAAGTCATAGAGTTTGGATATCTTAACTTGCCACCAGAATGCATGACCATTCTTAAAGAAACAAGAAAGCCTACTACCAGAGAATTCTATGGAGCTAAATGGAAGATATTTGTTATGTATTGTACTAATAACAATATTGATCCTCTAAATGCATCTACTCAAAATATAATTTGTTACCTTCTGCATTTACAGCGTGCTGGTTTAGCCTACACTTCCATTCATTTGCATCTTGCAGCAATAGCTGCATGTTTGCAAAACAGACAACATCTATATCTGTTCAAGGTTCCAGTAATTAAAGCCTTTATGGAGGGCCTTAAGAGAATAATACCACCCAGGGTACCTCCAGCAGCAGTTTGGAATCTGAACATTGTGCTTACACGGATCATGGGTCCACCTTTGGAGCCATTACACAACTGTCCGCTACAGTTTCTTTCATGGAAAGTCACATTACTCATTGCAATCACTTCATTAAGGAGAGTTTGTAAGCTACAAGCTTTAACCTTAGAAGAACCCTTCTTTCAACTTCATAGAGACAGGGTAGTTCTTCGCACCAACTACAGCGTTCCTTCCCAAAGTGGTTTCTGCTTTCCATATCAACCAATCAGTTGAGTTGCCTGTGTTTTTTCCTCAACCTGATCCGGTAGCAGAACGAGCTCTTCATACCCTTGATGTCAGAAGAGCACTATTGTACTACATTGAAAGAACAAAACATTTTCTCAAAACAATTGTTTGTTGCATTTGCTACACCTCACAAAGGCAATCCCATTTCTAAATCTGGTATTGCAAGATGGATTGTTAAGTGCATTCAAGCCTGCTACACTAAAGCTAAACAAACTTTATCTATACCTCCTAGAGCGCATATGGGTAACATCCCCATAGCTGACATTTGTAAAGCAGCAACATGGTCCACACCACACTCTTTTACCAAACATTACTGTGTGGATGTGTTAGCACGTCAACAAGCCAATGTAGGCCAAGCAGTGCTAAAAACACTTTTTCAGACAGCTGCAACATGTACTGGTTAGCCACCGCTTTGGGGGAATACTGCTTTATAGTCTATGCAAAGCATGTGTATCTACAGCGCACATGCCTCAAACGGATTATGCTACTTTCCCAGTCGGCATCTGTTCTTGGCATGTAGAGCTGTAGATTCACATGCACCCTCCCACCTCCCCGGGCACCAATATGCTGTTGCAGTTTTGCATTATTTACATTACATAGGCATGGACATCTCTGTACTACACTTATTTACTCCATTGTCACCCTCTTGCGGGAAAACAATCTAACAATGGAGTAGATGCCCATGCACACTATCACACTAGATGGCAGGAGTATGCAAAGCATGTGAATCTAGAGCTTTACATGCCAAGAACAGATGCTTTCTGGGTAAGTAGCATAATCTTTTTTATTTTATTGGGGAAAACAAAAACATATTTTTCTCCATTTTGCTTATGAATTGTTTGTGCTTCAAGCCTGTACTTCTTTCCAGCACCAGATGTCATTTGCTGATTGGTATTCACAGTTTGTGTAGGTCTCATGACTTGAAGTAGACTAAGAAGAGAGGGGGACAAAGCTCTTTTTGGCTTCATACCAATTGAACTTGAAATCTCCATCCTGTTCAGGGTGTTGGGACCTCCCCCATCACTATCAATGGGTCGTCCATTGAGGAGACCTAAGAAGAGAAAGAGGTAGCATTATTTTGAGCTTTGGATGCACAAGAGATCTATGGAGACATCCTCTGTCATCCACAGAGGCAATTTCTAATCTACCCATCTGTACAGCAAGTTAGTTTTCTACCGAAAGGGGCCTCAGCTCAGCAGCCAGATGTGTTTACAAAGGCTATTTTGTCCATCTTTTACTAACAGTCTGGGAGCAAATATTATGCATCCTTTGCAATTGGCCCTGCTGGAATTGGTATGAAGTTGTCTCTTTTAGCTTCTAAGGCTTCTTCAGGAGATCCGCAATCACAGCCTGTTTAACTTCTGCCACTGATTCCAGCATTGGTAACTGTTTTCTATTCTTCTAGAGTGAAGTTGACCTGAGCTTTTGTGTACCAAATTAAAAGTTGGGCTCCACTAAGTCTAGGTTAAAGACTGTTAAGAAGAAGACAGTGCCCTACTTAAAGGACACATAATTTCCAGACATGTCAAAGTCTACATAACAATATCTGAAAAAAGTGGAGTATTTCATTGATTCAGATTTGGACCAATTGATATTTCTTATTGGGCAGTTCAAGGATTTTATGAGAAAGATGAAGACAGTGAGGCGGACAATTTGCTGCTTATAGATCTTACATATTCAGTCAAGCTAATGGATCTCCGGAGTACCAGTTTAGTGAACAAGTAACCAGAATTCTATTTTCTCCTGGTGGATATTCTGTTCTCTGTAGAGAGAGTGCAGTATTCTGCAGTCATATGAAAATTGATGAGACATAAAATATCTCACTAGACACAGTGCAGCCAAAGATGAGGTTTGTTGTGTATGAGATTTTAGAAAAAAAAAGTAGGAATCTGAGGCAGCGTTTCTATTTAACGAAGCACTTACTGATTTTGTTAAGGAAGGCTGGTTGAAGCATGAGTCTGCCCTAGTGAGATCCATTGCTCATAAATATAGTCTAGCTCCTGCAGATCCGCTTTCTGTTTTAACCCATTCGATACTGGAAAGCTTAGTGGTGCAGGTTTGTGCTTCTCACCTTAAACAGTGTGCTTTCCCAAATAATTCTCTGGAAAGGGAGTCCAAGTTCATCAATACCTTTGGCCAAAAGATTTTTGCTTGTGATAGTTGTGTTTTGAAGTGTTTCAGCGTTCCTTCCTTGATAATTAGAAAGATACTCCAATGCTTTGTGGGAAATTACATTGGTGGCTGCTTCTAAATGAACATAATATTACAAGCAGTTGTCCATGGACCTTGTTGAACATGGGCTATCTGTCTCTAAACAGGCCATGTAGACAGGCTTGGACACTGTGGATGTGATGGCAGGATGAATGGTATTGAGTGTGGTTTTGTGGAGACATGCTTAACTTTCAGGCCTAGGTGTGGTGGACATGCATTTTGATGGCCAGAGACTGATTATTGAAAAGGCTGATTCATCTCTAGCAAGTTTTAAGGACAGTGTTGTAACTGCTCATGCTTTGGGGTTAGTCTTTCCTGTATGAAAACTTTCATTATTACAGGAAGTTACCTCAACTAAGACAAGCTCAGAGACTTCATCACCAGCAGCAGTCTCAACATTTTTGGCCCTTCAGGAGGTAGAGGTGGAGCAAAAGGCAGTCAAGCAGAAGCTGCTTCCTCTACTCCCACAAGTGTAAAAACAACTCTGGGTTCTCTCAAGCCTCCAAGGAAGCACCTGTCGACATTCATTCAGTGGTGGTCAAGAATAACCTTAGACAAATGGATTCTTCATCTTGCTCGCCTGGGTCATTTTCTGCCTTTTCAGAGAAAACCAGCTTCTATCCCCACTTACCCTTAAAGCCCCCAACCCCCAGTTCGTACTACAACAAAGATCTTGATGTTAGAGACATTATGCCAGCAGTACTATTTAAGGCTTTCAAAATACTGGTTGCAAATTTTCTAAACGATCCATGTATAAATAGGTCGGTTTGGAAAATCCAGATTTGAAGTGAGTATTAGTCTTACCTACCTCATTAATATTCAGCAGTTACTACTCTCTCCAAGTGAAGGCTATGACAGTGATGATGGGCTCCTGAGGTCAGTAGACCACTGTGTCTGTGATTGTCTTTTAATAGAAGTTTTCTTCATATGCAGACCATTTTCCTTAAAGGAAAGAGGCCTGGGGGTGCTAGAGGGCGCATGGCGAAAATGGCCGCACCTTAGTGCTGCTCCGCCCGACCGAGCGAAGATCCGCCAATTATCCGCCTGCTATTGATCCATCCTAGCCCCCGATGGGCCGGAGAGGCACCGGAGTGCCTGCCTGAGGGGCTGGGAAGAATAAAAACTGCACTTTATCTGGACGCAGCGCCTGTTTGCAGCTGACTGGCCGGTCCGGGCTGCATCCACAAGATGGCGGCCCCGGGGTGCTCCTGTGGGGTTGGAGCTGCGGCCCCAGTCGAGAGCTAGCGGTGTGCGGATACCCTGGCACCACGACCCTGACTGGCGCTCCGAGACGAGGGGTGATAGCGGCTGACGAATCGGCTCATTACTAACGGCGAGGGAGCGTGCCTGGGAGAGGAGCGTCGGCCGGCCCGTCGGCTGGACCGGAGCCGCGCTGCGGGGTGCTGCCGGCGGTGCGTGTCGCCTGTTGGGACCGGAGGCGGTGAGTGGGGGTCGGTGCCTGCTGGGCCCGCAGCTACGGAGGTGGTTGGGGGCTTTAGCGAGCGCGGCGCTCGGCTCGCTGTTGCTGGGCCTGGTGTGGGGCGTGCTGCTGGTGGCGCTGCGGCCGCGCGGGGTCTGAGGGCCTGAGTAGGGGGGCAGCCCAGAGCGGTGCATCACTGGCCTGAGTTAGAAGCCTGTGACGCCTCTGAACTGTTGGGGCTCACGGACCCTGCTTTGACCCTGCTGCCTTGATACAGAGCCCCTACGAGTGCACGAGACGGGTGGCTGGTCCCGCTGGCTGTGTTGACTGGAGCGGGGCTGCAGGACGGAGGGCTGCCCGGCGGCATCATCCGTGGACAGTCTGCGAAATTGAGAGATATCTCCGTTGGAGGGCCCGGGCGGCAGGCCCACTTTTCGTGCACCATGCGATGTGGCTATTGGGCGCCTGGTGTGTCCACCTGACTGCCTGGGGCTGAGAGTATTCCTGGCTGCTTCGGCCTGGGCTGGGCCTTCGTCCTGGCACATAGGATTGGGGGCTTCTCTACAGATATTGACCTGCTGGGGCTGGAGGATGCTGATCTGCTGTTCCTAACCGGTCACTAGACCCCACCTTGGTGCTTTGCTTGGGAGTTGTTGCTGCAGATTGTGCCGGCCTGACCTGGGGGGGCCGCACAAGTGGATCATACGAACGGTGGGCCCATATTGTGCCTCACTACTTTACAGCTGCCGGATACTTGTGTGTTGTTTGTGGGCCAGCGGACTTGCGGGCCCCCGCTGGTGTTCTGGGTCTGTGCTCGGGCCTTCTGGATATTGGTTGAGGTGGCTTCTGTGCTCTTGGGGGCCGCCGCGGCTGATCCCTGGGACCCTAGCGGCTCTTGCCCCCTAGCTGTACCCTCCGTTGCTTTAGCGCTATTTCTACCGGATTCTGGGTTAGGCTTTGGTGCCCTGACTGACCTGCCATGGGGAGAACCGACAAAACGCAGCCTCATCTCACTTTTGAGGCTCGCAAGCCAACTAAATCCTCCCAGAAGGCGGCATCTGATTCGGAGGTTGAGGCCCAGGGGGATACCCCCCTAGCTTGGAAACTACCCTTATGGCCATGCAGCGCAGCCTCCAGTCTATCGAGGGTTCTATGGCTGCGGTGAATCACCGCCTTGACCACCTATCCTCACAGTTGGAGAAACAAAACGCCCGCATGGGGGAGGTCGAGCAGCGGGTCTCGGCAACTGAGGATGGCCTGAGTGAGGTAGCTGGCAAGGCGCTCAATATGGAAAAAGTACTATCCCTCATCCAGGCCAAGAATGAGGACCTGGAGGTACGCTCACGGCGCAATAATATTAGACTTACTGGGTTGCCGGAGTCTACAAATGTGGGGAAGATGGAGCTCATCATGGAGAACTTGCTCAGGGAACTGTTTGGCACAGAACATTTCTCGACGCTGTTTGTTATTGAACGAGCGCACCGCTCTTTGGCGGCGCGCCCGGTGCCCCACCCCGCCCCATAATAGCTAGGCTATTGAACTATAGAGACCGAGATACCATTTTGCGCCTGGCACGGTATAGGAGGACTATTGAACATCAGGGTAACAAATTGGCTTTCTTCCCTGACTTTACTGTGGCTGTGCAGTCTGCTAGGCGGGAGTTCGCTGCGGTCAAGAAATTCTTGCAGTCTGAGGGCGTCCCCTACGCTATGTTGTATCCTGCACGGTTGCGCGTAGGTCCGGAAGGGGACTCAAAAATCTTCTCCAATCCAAAAGCAGCCCTTGAACACGCGAAGCAGCTTAAGCGTAGGCGTAGTAGATCGGGTTCCCCACAGGAGCAGGATGACTGATGGGTGGGGGATAGGACGCTGGATGAATGGGCTGAATGTTTTACCCTTGGGTAATCCCTCGACTTGCATATGCTACGACTTCCTCTGGCACGTATGTTCCTGGATGACCTTAGTTGTGTGGGGTGCTGCGCTGGTTAGGGGGGCACTCTGGCCAGGGCCTAGGGATAGGGAAGGAGACATAAAGCTCAGCAAATATGGAGCTTTTTTCCCACTGTTGATAATTGCCGGTCACGACAAGCTAGGTTGGGGGGTGCTCTTTGGGTGGTATCAGGACACACCAGGGGTTGAGGCTCATTATTCTATTGCGCATTAGTGTCTGAAGTGCTCATATTTTGGCAAAAACCTAGACCTGCTCGGTCACCTCCTACTTTGTGGGAGGATAGTAGCACTCTGCGTCCCCGACTTGGGAGCACCCCAAATGTGTTTTACTTTATTGTGGGGTTGTTGGGGGGGGTTTTGACTTGGGATGGCTTTGGCGCATTGGGGATGCTGAAGTGGGTGGGGGGATGAAGGGTTTGTACTGGGGAAGGCAGAATGAGTTGATAATTGTGTTAAGAATCACAGGCTATGGTACGAGCTGGATCGTTTGTATGCACTACACGCATTGTTACCTGGGCGCTCAGTTTCAAATGACGCTATATTATGGCTAATACACTTAGGTTCATGACTTGGAATGTGCGGGGCTTAATACCCCCAAAAGATACGTTCAGTCTTTGCGTATTTGGATCGTATGGGGGTGCACATAGCTCTCTTGCAGGAGACTCATTTGACTGCCGACTCTGCAAAAAAAAGTGGGTGTGCGATGGGCGGGTGCTAAAGTGGCTTCTTCTTACTCCACCTATTCTAGGGGGGTGCTGATTCTTGTGAAGAAAGGTGTCCCATTTACGGTGGTACGATCGGACATGGATGCGTCTGGGAGAGTGGTGATCATCCATGGCCAACTAGGCGGTGAGAGTGTGTTGCTAGGGAATGTGTATGGCCCAAACGTGGATGACCCGTCTTTTTATTCGGATGTGTGGCGTAGAATTAATACCTTCCCGCCGGCTGCAATTATCTGGGGCGGCGATTTTAATGTATGTTTGGACATTAACCTGGATAGAGTTGGTAGTGGGGATGCGAGGCCTAAACGGGCTGCGGAACTGCTTATGGGGCTGCTGGATGCAGGACACTTGCATGATATTTGGCGCCTTAGACATCCCGCTGGACGGGAGAGTACATTTGTGTCTTCTGTACATGGGTCCTGCTCCCGAATTGACTTTTGGCTTCTCTCGGAAGGGGCTTGCCCTTGGGTAGAGCGGGTGAACCATGAGGCTCGCACACTTTCAGATCACTCCCCGGTAATTCTTGAAATGCGGGTTCCTACCTGTGAGAGACCGCCTTTCACGTGGCGGCTGCAGCCTGCTGAATTGGCGGATCCAGTATTCAAACAGACAATCGCTGAAGCAGTTAAGAATTTTTTTAGGGAAATGAGGGTTCGGTGGATAGCGCGGGAATGCTTTGGGAGGCGTTCATGGTGACTATACGAGGGGCTTGTATAGGGGCGCAGTCCAGTGTGCTACGGGATATTCGACACCAGATTAAAAAATTGGCGTCAGAAATTTCTAGGCTTGAAAGGGACTATGCGGCCAATGCTTCCCCAGCGACACTGGCTGCAGTACGAGAGCTTGTCACAGAACACATTGAAACGGTGGATCAGGAGATGATGCATTGCTCACGACGGAGAACTGCTCGTTACTATGGGGAGGGCGGTCGACCTGGTCGTTCCCTTGCGCAAAAATTAGCAGAGCCGCGTAGTCAGGAGCTTATTAAGGAACTAGTGGACATGGACGGCGTCGCTCGGTACTCAACTGCGGAGTTATGTGACACGTTTTGCAGTTTTATACTCGACTTTATGCTGCCAGGCGTTCACCATCGCTGGAGGAGATCAATGCATATCTCGACGATGTTGCATTAGGGTGGCTCTCCAATTCGCACCGTGAATATCTGGTACGACCATTCGATGTGGAGGACGTTAAGGAGGCTATAATGTCCCTTCCGACCTGCAAGGCCGCGGGGATTGATGGACTGCCTAGCGAATTTTACAAGGCGTACGCGTCGGATCTTGCCCCTAGGCTCCTAGAGGTGTATGCGGAAGCGTATGAGGAGGGCACACTGCCGCCCTCTCTTCGGGAGGCTTTGCTTGTAACGCTATTGAAGCCGGACAAGCCACCGAATCAGTGCGAGTCCTATCGGCCTCTCTCGATGATCAACATCGATGCTAAGATCCTTGCGAAAATGATTACTACTAGGATACAACTGTTGGTCTCTCTCCTGGTCCTACCGGATCAGTCGGGTTTCGTCGCGGCACGCTCTACGGCTTACAATTTGCGTACGGTCTTCTCTACTCTACATTATTTTGATCCTAACTGTCAAGCAGTCGCCATGCTGCTAGATGCCGCAAAGGCATTTGACTCTTTACAATGGCCCTATATGTTTGCGGTACTGACTAGGATGGGATTCCCTCCGTTTTTTTTGCAGTGGATCAGAGTGCTGTATGATAATCCGGTTGCCCGAGTGAGAGTTAATGGGTGGGTGTCAGTGCCGTTTCCGATAGAGAGGGGCACGCGGCAGGGGTGCCCCCTGTCGCCCATACTATTCTCGATGGCCTTGGAACCCCTGGCTTGTAGGCTCCCTCAGCGGCATGCGGGGGCTGCACTGCGGTTTCGGCAGCGCCCACTGGTGGTCTCTCTCTATGCGGACGATATGCTCCTGTATGTCCGCGAGCCCGCTGTGCATTTATCTGCGCTGCTTAGGGAGTATGTACAGTTCGAAGGCTTCTCGGGTCTTGGGATCAACTGGTCTAAGTCGGTGGTGTTTCCATTGACGGAGCATACACAAGAGGTGGAGTTGGACTATCCACTTGCCTGGACGTCGGATCCTGTGAAATACTTGGGGGTGTGGCTGCACAGGGACCCGGAGAAGGTTGTAGCTGAGAATTATGGCCGGGCGATCACGCGTATTACCGAATAGGCTGAACGATGGGCGCATCTGCCTTTATCACTGGCTGATAGGATAGCGGTTGTAAAGATGGCTTTCCTCCCTAAATTGCTTTATTTTTTCGTCAATATTCCCATAAAACTTAATATGGCGATGTTCAAAGCGCTTCAGTCAACGCTGCTTTCATTTGTCTGGGGAGGTAAGAAGCCCAGATGTCGATGGGATCTCTTGGTTCAGCCCTTTGATCGGGGTGGCTTTGAGGCCCCTGACCTCAGGCTCTACTATCTGTGCGCTCAGGCGCAATTCGCACATTACTGACACTTCCCTCAGCGCTTCCAGCCGCATGTGGCTATTGAATCGGATGCTACCTTGCCACTGCAGGCGACAACCCTGTCTGGGGGATCGGGTGGCCCGCGAACTGAAATAAGTCCGGTACAATGCACGGCGTGGGCTTGGCGAATGCTGGCGAGACGGGCTCAGCTATCCTATCTGTATGCTCCGTTGCTGCCCCTGGCCTCACATCCAGGCATCTCTGCGGCACGAGAGCAGCCTGCATTGCGTGAACTGGCTAAGGTGGGTATTACACGGCTGGGTGATTTGTATACAAATGGTCAGTTCCAAACTTTACAGGAGGCACAGAATGGTGCGGATCGGGGTTTTATGTTCAGCTTTACTTACGTCAGAGTTCGGCAGGCGATCCGGGCGGCCTATCCGGAGGAGCCCACTACTCTGCGGGCGCTGCAGGCGATGCTGGCGGGAGAAGGGCGCAAGGGCTTAATTACTCGGCTTTACACTGCTTCCCTGCGTGAGCGGGAGTTGGGTGAACACCCCTCGTGTTTGCGCTGGCAGACGGCATTGGGACATGCTATTACGCCAGAGGGCTGGAAGGCGTGTTGTACACTCACAGGTCGCCTTACAGCGAACTGTAATCTAAGAGTCATCCACTTCAAGTTCCTGCATCAGCTGTACTACACCCCTTTGCAACTCTGTAGGTATGGCTTGAGAGAGACCTCCAATTGCGTGCGATGTGGTGTGGCAGATGCAGATTTTTTGCATGTGGCGTGGCTGTGTACTGGTGTGTACGTTTTTTGGACTGCGGTGGCGAAGATGCTGTCTGCTATTGTGTTGGAACCGGTGCGCTGCACTCCGGAGCTCTGCCTACTGGGGGATGTTAAAAGCCTGAAACCCTGCAATAGACGTGTTGTGGCCATCTCCACCTTATTTGCCAAAAGGGCTGTGGCGCAATGCTGGGGAGCTAAGGCAACTCCAACTGTAAAGAAATGGCTCAGAGACTTGCTTTACTGCAGGGACCAGTTGTTGTTATATGAGGAGGAGCTGCCAGAGGCATCTCGCCCTAAGGACTTTTGGGCCCCGCTTACAGCATACTTACTGTCTAACCCTAACCCACTATGAGACTCTGGAAAGGATTGCATGATGTTATAAATTGCCTATACCACTGGCTTCTACGGGATAACCTGCTGCCTGCCTCAATTTTTGTGGTTTTTGTTAAGCATTGTCTGAGGTTCTCTGTGCTGATGCCACCGCTCCGCATTGCTAAACCTAATGTAAGCATTCATTCTTGCCCAATAATGCTATTGTTATGTATACGCCTGGTCACTAATGCACAGGTCTTTTATATATGTACTAGAACTTTACTCTCGTTCTACCTGGGGTGGGGGGGTATTTACAGGGGTGTTGTTTGATGCTGCTGCTCTGTATTGGATTTGCAGTTCAATGCTGTTCTTCTACCTGTTAAACTAATAAACAGATTTTAAAAAAAAAAAAGAGGAAAGAGGCCTCTATTTAGAATGAAATGTTTACCTTTTTTTGTTTTTGTGAATTTGCAATGATCCTGTGGAACACTGCTTATTCCCCAGCAAATGTTTTAAGTACATTCTCCGAGGAGAAGGGGTGCAAGGAGTGCCTTCCCTTTTGTAAATGGGTAATCACCCCAACTTGTGAGTCAGTAAATATCAGTGGTTTACAACTTTATTTCATCCTAAAACTAAACAGATGGCTAGGTATCGCTATTTGGAAGGGATGCCCCTTCCAAATGGTGATTCCTTATTCATTTCTAAACCGATTTGAGAAGTTGGAAAAAGTTAACCAAAACTTAAAATGAGATTCGTAAATTGCAAAAAAAACATTTTTTGCAGTTGGAAATTCCTAATCCGAGTGTTGCAACTACAAAAATGCCTTGTACATCTGGCCCTTAATATTTTTTTGAGAAAAGGGCAAATGGACTTATTCTCCTGGACCAGAGGAGTCTAAATTGTAATTCTTGTCGCTTTATTATTCCCAAGAACCTTGAGGATGATTTTTTTGCTCTAGATGGAATTTTTGGAAAACAGTTACAGCAAATATGTCCTGCCCATATTTAAAGTAGGTAAGTACAGTCAATGATGTCCATAATTCAAGTCAACATGAGCATCAATGATACAGGTGTCAACCTCCAAATGCAATTACCTGTTAACTTCCAGAGTAGAATTTAAATTTGCTAGAGGCATCAGACATGCATACAGATTATAGGATGTATGTTAATTTAAGGGAGATGAAGTGGAGCCGTCTCAAGAGAGGAGATAGGAGCGGACTGGGAGCCAGATATCTTCAGACCGTAAGGTGTGGGGAGTGAGGGAGCATAAATGTTCATGTTATTGTTACAGTAGACTAGATTATCTACCCAACCTGTGTCTTTCTGAGCAGAGCCTCTCCCCCATCTCATGGCAACCTTGCACTTTGCTAAAAGTAGGGCCATTGATATAAAACGTCTTGTTTGTTCGGGAATATAATTGACAAAATCCAGTAATGCATGACGTGAGGAAGGGAGAATGGAAATGGAGGTCAATTCTGAGAGAATGTTTGAATACGGAGTCCCAGAAAGAAAAAATAGGTGGACAAGTCCAAGCCCCATGATAGTAGTCTGTCACAGAGCAGTGACATCGAGGAAAACTTGGGTCTACTGTGAGGCCTATTGCATGTAAATGAGCATTTAAAGTGGAGTAATCTATGCTGACAATTTAATTTGTTGGCAGCAATACCTCCATGTGACTGCAGTAAGTTCCCTGTTCACGTCTCGTTCCCATTTAACCTTAGCCAAAGATTCAGTACCCGTGTCTGCTTCCAGTGTCACATTATATAATGTGGCAATTAAGGACTTAAGCAATGTGGACGCAAACACCAGTGTCAGAGCTGTAAAAGTGGGCAGGTATTCTTAAGTGGGATGGGGTAAGTGTGGAAACCGAAATTTTGATTTGTTTTTTTTATACACCAGCATAAAACTAAATCTAAATAGGTAGGCCCTGCTCTCTGTTTATAAGACTCTAATGTTAGGTATGTACTGTCCATAAATAAGTCTCCAAGTGTGGTGATATCCTTCGCTGTCAATTGTTGGATCGCTTTTGGAGCATATGATAGCGGTTAATAGGGTTTTTTCGGATTGTGAACCATGGGGAGAAATGTTCCTCCATATCTGCTAGTTGAGCAAGGGAGTGAAATGCATAAGACGTGCAAGTGACGGTATCGCCGTCAGTGGTCGGCCGACTTATCGTCCTGGCGGGCATAGTGATCAGTGGTGTGTCGCCAGCCATGTCTTGTTCAATTATCTGCGAGAGGAGGTCGAAGGCTTGGTGTAGCCAGTGGAAAAAGTATTTAACTTAAGCCACCAGGTAGTAACACTCCAGGTTAGGAGCCGCCAAGCTGCCATGTGAGTATGGTTGCATCAGTGTAAGTGACAATGGAACCACAGCACAGAAACCACACTCCTCATAGCAACAGACGACATCCGCACCCTCCTCGACAGAGGAGAGACTGTGGCCCTCATCCTCCTTGACCTCTCCACGGCCTTCGACACCATCTCTCACCGCACCCTAGCCCTCAGACTTCACGACGCGGGAATCCGGAACAAGGCCCTCGACTAGATCCTCTCTTTCCTCTCCGGCAGAACGCAACGAGTCAGACTCCCTCCATTCCGCTCAGAACCAACACTAACCACCTCCGGAGTCCCACAAGGATCCTCCATCAGCCCGACCCTGTTTAACATCTACATGGCCCTGCTCGCAGCCATCGCCAGATCACACGGACTCAGCATCACATCATAGGCAGACAACACCCAACTGATCCTCTCCCTATCCAACGAACCCAACATCACCAAACGCAACTTTCAAGACGGAATGGAAGCCGTCGCCAGATGGATGAAGAGCAGTTGCCCGCAACTCAACACGGACAAAACAGAGATACTCACAATGGACCGCCAGGTCCACTCCATCACCTCCTCCTGCTACCAGACCCTCCACCTACTCCGCAAGACCTTCAAATGGATCCCCCCCGAACACAGGAAAACGGTCACACACGCCCTCATCAGCAGCAGACTAGATTAAGGCAATGCACTCTACGCCGGGATCAACAAGAACCTCACCCCCAAACTCCAGAACGTTCAGAATGCCGCCACCAGACTAGTCCTCAACCCACCACGCTACTGCCACATCAGCCAACACCTACGGACCCTGCATTGGCTCCCCGTCGAGAGGAAGATCACCTTTAAGCTTCTCACCCACGCACACAAGGCCCTCTACAACGCAGGGCCCGCCAACCTGAACCACCGCCTCATGTTCCACACTCCCCAGCGCTCTCTCCGGTCGGCCCAACTCTCCCTCGCAACTGTACCTCGGATCAAGAAAAGCAGAACACGAGGGCGCTCCTTCTCCCTCCTCGCGGCCAAGGCATGGAACTCCCTCCCTCTCCACCTCCGACAAACCGCATCGCTCCCCAAATTCCTAAAGGACCTCAAGACCTGGCTCTTCGATGGAACTCAGTGACCCTGCAGGATCGGCGGAACTCCCCCCACATCCCCCTCCCTCCCTCAGAGCCTTGAGACCCGTTCCGGGTGAGTAGCTTGCGCTATACAAACCCATGATTGATTGATTGATTTAAAGTATTGCCAGGGCACTGAGCCAAGTTTCCAAATTTCCCTGCGATGGACCTTTTTAAATGCCTGAGAAATAAAGAGGAGTTAACATCATCCAAGAGTTCAATTTACAGTGTAGCCCATTTGGCTACACAGTGAGGATCCAAAAGTCGAGAAATGGGATTAAATGTAGGTTTATTTCAAATTCAAAGCCAAACTTATGTACACAAGTCTCAAGAATATGTTGTAAAAATACAGAATCACTACTGGTAGTCCAAATCATCTGACAAAGTTTAGTCTCAACAGCATAAAGCATACAAGGAATTCCGTAATAGCAATGCAGAAAATAAGGAGCAAAATCTGGTGATCAGTATATGATTTCCGGTCCTCTTGTCTATACATGAGTAAATCTAAATTACTAAACCAAGCCTGAACTAAATAGCATTAATTGGGAAAACCTAATCAGATCCAGCAAAGCAGGAAGGTATCTGCATTGTAGAGACTTCTGTAGAAATTCTCCAAAATCAGGAATATTGCATAGCATAAAGCCATACAACAGATATATAGCAAAAGAGTCTGTACCGCTCTGAGTCTAAAAGGAATCTGCCCAAAGCTAAAGTGTGACCACTCAATAAAACTCCACAGACCGTTCGAGAATCCCACATCATGTGTCCCAGTACTTTTCCACCTTCTCACAGTAGAACTTGACAACCTTATTCGATACTCCTATCTCATGGTCTGAACATCAGGACTTTTTTGGATTCCTCCTGTCTAGATATAACATATATAGGTGTCCTCCCTTTGTTCGTTTGCGCCTCTCGTCTTTGCCTAAAGTTCTTCTCCCAAGCCTCACTATCTTTCATACACAATGTGCCTTTCACCAACTATGAGATCATATGAATGCACCTGCAAAGAAGAAGAAAACATTGCAACCCGAGCAAACTTTCACGTTGAAGGTTAAACATTAGAGTCCAAATGCTTAAGGCTTTTGGTCAAGCTAACATAGCAAAACACTTCAATACACATTTAAATGCTTGGCTATGGATACATATACAGTTCTAAAATAAATGCAGGATACTATTCAAATGACTACACAAGTATATAGAGGTTTTTGAAAAAATATTTTTATTTTTCATTGATAACACCGCATAGACAAATAATAGACTACAGTTATACAGATTAATCCCATTATCTGCATATCTATAACAGTAACAGTTCACAACACACAACTCCACCTCCCCCCACCAAGCTCCGACAGCATCCCACACAGGTGTGGTGTTGAGAGAGAATATCAAGCAATAGACAACAATTATGCCTAGTATGAAAGTGTATATATAGAGTTAACAATATTACTCAAACCACACAAATGCAGATATATATGAAAACTACAATTTGGTATCACCATAAGCAAAACATTAGTATGCACACATGTATATGTCTGAATTATTCAGCAAATGAACCTTCAGTATTCAGGTCAAGTACACCACTTTACGTTAATGATATAGAAGAACACAAATATATGGTACTACATGCACATATATATGGCATAGTCAAGACGTGAAAGGGTGGAGCCAAACTTCCGCTGCTCCAGTCCCCCTCTGATAGCAATTCAAGCAATCACAATTTAAGATCTAAATCATATCAGATGGACCATCTAAAACCTACAGTTTTTTACATTTTCCTCTTAGATTCTTCCAGACGTTTCATGTTGTCATAGTATTTACTCTGACTCTCGTCTAGCTCTACATCCACTCTCTTCCTCTTCACTCCCCAACTGACTTTCATGCACTTATATCCCTTAAAGATCACAACTAGGAATGTTATACAAAAAGCAATTATCGCAAGAGGTTTCAAAATAGCACCCAGAATTCCACTTCCCAGGTTTCCAAACCATCTGCCCACTGAAGTGTATCCAATTCCAATAGCTTCCCAAGTGTTTCCAACTCTTTCAACTCTCCAGTCAGGTTTGAAATATTCTTAATATACTTCTGTAAGTCTTTACTCCTGTCAGGAATGTAGGTGCAGCATTCCTGGACCTTTAACATCTGACAGACTCCTCCCTCCTTTGCAAGAAGGATGTCTAACGCAAGTCTGTTCTGCAAAACCATGGACATAATTGCTACCATTTCGGAATCAACAACTAATAAAGCTCCTGCTGTACTTGTAGCCAACTTATCCTCTACAGTGCACAACTTTCTAATCTTGAGGTCATTCAAAATCGTACCCACAGATGGGATCATGGCACCAAAAATATCTCCTACTACTTCTCCAGCACTTACGCTTAGACCTGGAGTTCGTTTCCCACACTGGGTCATTGAGATGTTCCACATGATAAATTTTCGGAAAAACTGTAGGTAGCAAGTACCATACCAGCCTCTGGGCAATGTGAAATAAGCATGTCCTCCACAAAAATAGTAGACACCATGAATAGCAGGATCATCACCCATCAGAAATAAATTCCAGTTTCCCCTAACTTCAAATATATGGTCGCACTCACTATTTCCCACAAAATGATTGTCAAATGAAGTTCTCTCATTAAATATACACCATTTCCCTTTGTTTCCAATCTAGAGTCAATGCTGCTTGATCTCCTGCCACCAGATGCTCTATTTCTTCCTTCGTCCACTTATGTTCATTCTTAATGTTCTTGTCTGTTTTTGACCTAGATTCCATACTTCTCCTGTCTTCAATTAATTGTAGAAATTTCTTCTAAACTTATACTTTTTGATTACTGTGGATAATGGACCGTTGGTCAGTGGATCTCTTACCGGCTCTCTCGCGGGTCATTCTGTGGCTATTTTACATTCTGTCACCAAATCACTTGGAACTACGATATCAAACAAGTTATTCAGATCAGTCCACAAAACCTTCGAGATTTTCACAAACTGCTCAATTTGTTTGTACCATTCTACAGGCTTCTCCCTTAATCTTGGAAATTCATTTGTGAATGATGCAAGATCACTCCTACTGCAAGGCACATGGACATAACCTCCGCTGGGTACTTGCTGTAAGGGAAAACTTGTAGTTCCGCTCCCCCTTCTACAGAAGAAGGCAGTTCTTCGAACCGTTCCTTTTTGCCCATTTACCTTCCCACTTATCTAGCGCACTCCAAAGCTGAATGTTTTGAATCAATTCCTGAATTTGCTATTTAATTCCTGGTATTCTCATACACTGTATGTCCTTATCACTAAAACGCCTAAAAAGTCTGTGACTTTTCTGTAAGGCTTTAATCCGATCCAGATCTACCTCATATTTCTGAGCTGAATCAGATAATTTATCATAGACTTGCCTCGCCCGTCTGGTAACGCCCCTTACTTATAAACAAGAGTTCATTTTGTCAGTAAATATTTAATTGGGCCAGTTTAAGACTTCCATTTATCATTTCTTCTAATTCTAGTTTTAATAGCCTTCATCCACCAAGTTTACCCTCAATGATAACTGAATCGTCTATTGACTCATTTCTGAGCTTCCACTTTCATTCAAAGTGGCATTGAGAAGTTTCAACTATTCGTTTGTTTCCTGAGCGTTAAGACTAGGCTGCACTCCAGGGGCTTTAGAACTGCCCTCTCTTTGGGTGTGCTACTACTATGTGCATTTATTTAGGGGTGGCACCCAGCTAAGCATACCCATCTCTGGAAATCCGGGAATGACCTTATAAGTCCAAATCCTGTCTGGTTAATCATTGAATCTGCACTCGCACCACAAGGGGAACTCGCATTAATTAGAATTAAAGGAACGAATCCTCCCACGTTCAAACTTGTAGAAGCATTCTCTGGAGCATTACCTTGTCAGGGACAGCAAAATTGTGTGTTACATTTCCTGCAGAACTAGGTTTATATATAGGAACCACAGGACCAATGGTAACTGGGACAGTGAGAGCATCTGGAGCATCAAGAGCTGTGGAGGTGCCAGGGGCACAAATCCCTGAACTCTACCCCCATCGGGTTTTGATTCCTATTTACAGGGTGGCTCCCATCGCCTTTGCGCTCACATTTACTGGTGCGGAAGCCACTTCATAATTTCCATTCGCATTAGCATCTTGTAGGAAAGTGCACCTTTTTTCATGGTTACCCCCCACTGTTTACCTGACATCTGGTGCAACCTGACTTGATGTGCCCTATTCTCTGCCAATCAGGTTCACAGGACCTGTGTTCTTTGCCAAACCTGTACCTTTGTACCCACAAGTGGCACATCTCTGGCCACAGGTAGGCCCCTGGTAAAAGGTACCATGGGTACCAAGGGCACTGTGACCAAGGGCGGCCTCCAAGGGCTGCAGCACCTATTGTGCTACCCTTAGAGGCCCTGTACCTTAACACCCACACACTGCCATTGCAGGCTGCGTGTTTTGTCCCTGTGTGCCATGCCTGCAACCCACTGTCTGAGGCCTAGGTAAGTCACCCCTCTAGCAGGGTGCACTAGCTGTAGGGGTACAGGCTCATGCCATTAGGGGTGAGGGTACAGTGGCGTGAGCCCTGTACCCTTACAGTGTCTAAGCCCATTCTTAGACATTGTAAGTGTAGTAAAGCCATAAAGAGTATATGGTCTGGGAGTTGGTCGTTACAAACTCCACAGCTCCATAATGGCTTTGTTAAAAACTGGGAAGTTTATTAGCAAACTTCTCAGCACATTAAACCCACGCTGATGCCAGTTTTGGATTAAATGAAAAATGCACTCAGAGAGCGTCTTAAAGATGTTCCCTGAAAATTAACCAGCCCTGGTGTGGTTCATGAATGGCTGCCCTCCATTTGCCCCTACCAGACAGGTTTCTGAACCCCTTGGTAGAGAGCCTCTGCTCTCTAGGTCCAGAAACAAAGCCCATCCTGGGCAGAGGTGTCATGCCTACTCCCCCAGGATGGGCTGGGTCCACAAAAGGGGAAGCTTCAAAGGCCTGCCGCCTTTAGAAGCTGTCCCTCTGTTTTGCTGATCCCAGCAATTGGCTCACACCGGTTCTGGCCCCCACTTTGGGCAGGAGAATAGGTGGGGAAACCAAGCTAGGAAGAGAGATGTGCCCACCTTTGCCAACCCCACCCCTCAGGTGGGGGAGGCGAGTTGAAGCACACATCTCAGTCCCCTCCATCTTGAAGATGAGGGATTCAGCCAATTAGGGAGAGGCTCATGCCCCCTCCCACTGGAGGGTGGTATAATAGGGGGTGTACCCACCCCAAGGAAAGGACCCATTGGTCCCGACCTGCACACCCCTTTAACAGCCCTAAATCTAGTATTTAGGGGCAACCCTGAACCTTGCCTCCTCAGATTCGAGGAAGAAAGAAGAAGTACTGAAGAGGCGTTCTGACCCAGGAATGAGAAGAGGACACCAACTGCGTTGGCCCCAGCTCTGCCGGCCTGTCCTGTCTACTACCTGCCTACAGCAAGAACCCCGGCGAGTCCAGCAGCCAGCAACCCCCAGAGCCCCTAGGATCCGCCCTGCAGCCATCTTAAAGACTATTTCTCCCGTGAGCTTCGGATTTGCTCAAAGACTACCCTGCAGAATACGGATTCCGGCGACTCCGTGACTCTGCACCCGAAGCCCACGGCCCGAGTTTGAGTGGCCTAACACAACAAGGCGGTCTCCCCAGCGATCCTGACCTGGGATCTGGTGATCCCCGACCTCCCTCCCTCCAGCTTCAAGCTGACGCATGCAGCCTCAACCTGAAGGGTCCCCCCGCCCGCGACTGGAGCTGGTAAGAAAACCAGACGCCAGAAGACACCCCTGCACCCGACTCCCCACGACCTTGGATGGCCCAACCAACAGTGTCCAGGCATTCCCCAAGAACCCAACTTACCTCTCCAGCTGGTGGTCATTTTCAGGACGTCTCCCTGCCCGTGCCTGCAGCAACTTCTCACAACGAAGGTCTCCATTGAAACGCACAGGGTCCCCAACGTCCTTTATGCACCCGGCCGCCCCAGTGCCGCTGGTGGTGCAGCTCCTGTGTTGATCGTTGGCCCCTGCAGTGCAGACCTTTACCCCAGGAGCTTTGCTCCCCCAACCGAGTTGCCTGCTCGTCAGCAGTCCCTAACCGAAGGCCCCCTTAGCCCTATTGGCTAACATTGGGCCCCTGCACTCTGCACCCGGCCGCCCTAATGCCGCTGGTGGTGCGACTCGAGTGCCCATGTAGACCTTGGGGAACCTTGGTCTTAACCCCCAAAACTCGTATCGTGTACTTACCCGAGAAACCGCTAACACTTTTCTCCCATAGGAACCCATGTTAAGAGATTTTAGGCCTCAAATGTTGTGTTGAACTGATGTTTGTATGGAGAAAAGAGAACTAAACAGCAAATGTATAAAAAGTCTTACTTACCTTGTATTGTGAGATCCTAAGGTGTGGTATATAAGCATACTACCCCAGTAGTCAAAGTAATCCAAAAGTAACTAAATAGTAATCTGAAAGTAATTACTGTGTAATTTAAACTATTTTTAAAGCATAGACAAACCTGTAACAATTGCGAATTCAACCACAACTACATTTCCTTGAAGATTCTTGGATTTGAGAGTATATTTTACTTACCTGTGCCAAGTCCTGCTTGGTTCTCAAATAAAACACAAGCATACCTTTTTTATACTTAATTGGTTTGGATTCTGTCTGAGTGTGTGTCATCAGTCCTTGATTGAGTGAATACAATAAATGCTTTAGATCAAAGTAGGGAAGGAAGAGCAAGATAGTTTACCGAGGTCCTACACCTTAGCTCCTCCCGGGAAACTGTTCAGTTGTTATCAGAATAAGGGTAGTTCCTCCTAAGCCAAGTGGGTACACACAGTTGTACCAGATGGCTCCGGTATGTGTCGCTAGCAGATCTGAAAATCAGATCTTAGTGCCCTCACACACCTGTTAGGGTGTCATGCTTCATCATTTGGCGCACCTCGTCAGGCCGGAGCTGCAATGCCTGACGGGCCTGGGGGCTTCTTTATCGGAGATCTTTTGATCTGAGGATGCCGTATAGATGAATGCAAGTGAGGGAGTGAAAGGATTGTGTGGGTGCGTAGTGACTAAAATAGGTACTGGTAGCCTAGGACAATTTTTTTTTTAATGAGGCAGGGTACCAGGGCTAAGTAAAAACAGTGGTGCTATTGTGTGGTCTTGAGGTACCAAGATGGCTACTAGTCTAAGGTGGTAACTAGTTCGGTGTGGTCGGTCAGCATGTTTCGTGTATAATGACCTTTAGTATCTTCAGGTGGTGCCTCTTCTTCCTTTTTAACAGGTATTGTCACATCTCCCCTCAACAAATCTCGTATAACTTTAAAACATTTCATTTTCTAGCAAAACATCAATAATCACAATTAGAATTTAGTTTCAGATTAGGAAATAATGGTTTACCCACAATCCTCTTTTAGAATCAACGACCAATACCAGCGCAACACTCTGTGAGGTAGGCAACCAATAACAGTGCAGCTTCATGCCAACCGACCAATCTCAGTGTGCACCCCGTGACGTCAATCTCACTCCTTGCAGCAGTTCACCCTCCTTTAAAATTTGCACAAACACACTCTCCTCCGCAATAAGCATGCAAAACAAATACAAAACAATTGTAACAAATTACTTTGTCTGCTCCACTAAAGAAATCAACAGTATTCAATCATACAAGAAATGATTTGGAATAACACTTTCCGGCCTACTCGGACACACTCGAGTGAGACCTCGACCTGTGGGGAATGACCCCGATTAGTACAGCAAAGGGTCCTCCACACCAATCACACCTCACTTTCACACACCAAGATAAATGTCCCTATCTCATTTGTGCTGTCGACGTCTCACGAGAGGCTTCACAAAACATTAGCAGACATTACAGTACAGTGTCTTTTGCACTTTTTAATATCATCCCGGGATCTTAGGCCACGTTGGACCAAATAACTTCAACTTCTAAGCGCCACATTTGCACAACATTCAAAACATCTCCGCCAAACATCACGCAATCTCTATGAACACCGCAACTAAGCATAAGCCATTAGAATGTGCAACCCTATTAATACTCCCACCTCCGTGGTTACAACTATTTCTCGAACTGCTGTAACTCCGCTGATCCTTCAAACCGAAACATGGGCTCTAGAGCTGGGATTGGATCTGAATTACTCTAATTTAAAGTATTCTAACTCCTGTATTCCAGGATCTAACCATGCTACCATCTGCCAGAGCACTCAGCCGAATATCCAAATTTCCCTGTGAGGGACCTTTTTAGATACCTAAGAAATTAAGAGGAGTTAACATCATCCAAGAAGTCGATTTACAGTGTAGCCTATTTGACTGCACAGTGAAGACCCAAAAGTCGAGAAATGGGATTAACACAGAACACAGAAAATAACGAACAAAATCTGGTGATCAGTATATGATTTCCGGCCCTCTTGCCTATACATGACTAAATCTAAATTACCCAAACTAAGCCTGAACTAAATAGCATTAATTGAAAAAACGCTAATCAGATCCAGTAAAGCAGGAATGTATCAGCATTTAGAGACTTCTGTAGAAGTTCTCCAAAATCAGGAATATTGCATAACATGAAGCCACACAACAAAATATACCAAAGAGGTCTGAATCCCTCTGAGCCTAAAAGGAATCTGCCCAAAGCTAAAGTGTTTCCACCAATTAAAACTCCACAGAACATTTGAGAATCCCACATCATGTGTCCCAGTACTTATCCACCTTCTCACAGTATAACTTGGCAACCTTATTCAAAACTCCCATCCCATGCTCTGAACATCTGGACGTCCTTGGATTCCCCCTGTCTGTAGATATAACATGAATAGGTGACCTCCCTTTGTTAGTTAGTGCCTCTCGTCCTTGCCAAAAGTTCTTCTCCCGAGCCTCACGATCTCTCATACACAATTTGCCTTTCACACCCTGAGATCATATAAACCCACCTGCAAAAAAGAAGAAAACATTGCAACCCGAGCAAACTTTTATGTTGAAGATTAAACATTAGAGTCAAAATGCTTAAGGCGGTCATGTGTCCCGTAGGAATTAGTACCATTTTTACATGCACACTGTCGTTTCCTAAAGTTGCCTTCTCTTTGCCACATCAACCTTTTTTATTTATTTATTAATTTATAACTATTGGCCATATACAGTCAGATAATAGAATCATGAACAATGGACATTTGTGCACTCTCAATACGATCATAATCTTGTTACTTTTACATTTTGCAATGCAGCCGACCCCACTTAGGCCACCCCGGCTCATATATGCAATACATCAATATTGTATTCTCCATACCTGCTGGTTTCGTGGACCACGGAATGGGTAACTAGCACATCCCATATTCTCCAGGATTATTATGAGCTGTGACTAAATGAATTGTGGTGTGTCCCATCATAGGGGTGGGGTTACCTGTGGCAGAGGAGGAAGTGTCTTTGTCCCGAAGGTAGGATGTAAAGGGTTCCCAAATGTCTAGGGGGCGGCTGCCCGTGGCATCAGGTCCCAATATGCAGATAGCTGTTCATGACAGTATGCTATATCTGTGAGCCAATCTTGGGATCTAGGATCCCGGGACTTTCCCAAGTGCATTGCCACTTGACGCTTTGCGAGGAGGTGCATCTAAGCGATCAGTTAACAAAACTCTCGTGGCACATCCTTAACGTAACCCAATAATCCGGTTAATGTGGAGATAGTAACTGGCACGTTTGTGACTTCTTCTAGTGTATGAAAAACCTTGTTCCAATAGGCTGCTACTTCAGGGCAGCGCCATGCAAGGTGTATGAAATCTGATTGTGGTGAGTGACAGCGTAGGCAGTGGAAGTCAGGGGATAGTCCCATCCGAAAGTATTGTGCAGGTGTAAGGTATAATCGGTGTAAAAATTTGAAATGGATGAGGCGTAATCGATAATTGGGGGACAGCATCTCAAGTTGGCTGCAGCAATGCGACCACTGAGCGTCAGTTAGAGTGAATGCTAGATCCACGTTCCGGGCCTCTTGTGGATGTGGTGTGGTCACTGGCGCATTTTGCTGCATGTGACGATAAAGGGACGTTAAAATCTTATGCTGTGAAGTTGTTGTGTATATTTATTCCAGTGCCTGCAGCACCCGTGGAGGGGCTGGAAAAGTATCATGAAGTGCGCGACAAACTGCGCGCAACTGGAAATAAAGTAGAGCGTCCAATGGCGTCGTTTATTGGTGTTAGTTGTTGCTGGGGGGGTAAAGGAATTTATCATCCGGATACAGGTCTGCAAATGTGCAGATGCCTAGTCGTTTCTCGCAGTTAATTGCGCCTTTATCCTGCAACGGAGGTAGTGGGGGAGGTTGGACACAGGAATGGATGGAGTGTATAGCCGTCTGCTGTCCGCTCGTCTTCCAAGGCCCACCCATGCCCAGCGCATGCATTGAGATGTCAATTTCAGGGCCTGTGATTTGTATGGAAGGAACAGTGCAGTGGTTAGTGGCCAGGGGGCAGTTCTATCTGTCTCAATTGTGACATGAGGTTGGAAGGGTGTGGTTTGGATCCAGTAATGTAGGAAATGTGTCTCAACACACAGCGCATACAGTTGTAGGTCTGGTGCTCCCATCCCACCCTGCTCCTGTGGTAACGTTAACAGTTCGTATTTCACTCGTGGTTGTTGGGCGGCCCATATCAGCGTTGTCAAGCTGGACCGAAGGCGTTTGAAGAAGCTCATGGTAAGTCGGATTGGGATATTCACAAACAAATACAGGAATTTGGGTAACACAACCATTTTCACAATGGCAATGCGCCCTGCCATGGATAGGGGTAATTTAGACCAAACCGGGATGCGACCCTCCAGCCAATTTATGGCTTTTCCGACGTTGGCGTGCCATATCTCTTCGATATTCCTGCTTACCAGAATGCCTAGGTATTTTTGCCACATCAGCCTTTGGCACACATTTGTATTTGTGACTCTTAGGCTAGTTTCTTGGAAACACTGGCCTTGCTGACACGGAACACTTAGTGAGCACACTATCACACTGCCTTGACTTTAGACATGGCCCTCACGTGCGTGACACAAATGTGCTTTATTATTACGTCCATGTGGCGACGCAGCATTCTGTGAAACACAAACAATGGCAGGCCAATTACAATCCCGGCCCGAGGCAAGGATAACATTTTCTACATTTAACCTTTTATTTCCTAACAAAATCAGAGGAGACACTTCTGCTGACTTCGAGGGATCCCTGCATGCGTAAGCTTTCACCTAGCAGCTGACCGACATCTCCGTGAGGGGTGTCAGGTAGTGGGGTTCGATCATCCATGAGAGGGGTTCTTGGCAAAACATACATCTGTACCCAAGATACGTAGGTTAGGGTTTCGTATTTAGGAGTGCGCTACACAGTTATACTATTGTATATGTATGCATATATAAGTTGTGTCAACAAAATGGTTGAGCTATTCATTTTGTTCACCGTTCTGGCATTCAGTATAACTGCTGTCTGCTTCTGTCTATTAATCATCGCAGCCCATATATTCTATGCAAGAATCACTACGGTTCCATAAATATTGAAAACGCCCCTATGTGTATTCTTTGTAAATTTCTCTGAGCGAAACAGAGCACGAGCAACTGAGTGAAAAGTTGGAAGTCTGTCACCATGGTTTCTGAAGGAACAGAGTTGTCCTGTTCAGTGGTTGCCAGAACTGTTCGCCCCCTGTTAAGGTTTCGGGGGGATAACCGTGGCACTGCAAGCTAGCTGGTCCAAGGGGCAACATATCCTGCGGAGGTGCATGGAATCACTGTGGCACCATCCTAAGGTTATGTTTCCCCCAAACGCACAGTTCCTACTGATAAGTGGAAACTACACGACATGGCACTGACGACGGTAGTTGGTTCAGTATTATGTATAGATCAACTGAGTAGCTCTATCGTGCTTCCTCAGATATCCCTATACACCTTTTAACCAGGAGACTTCCATGGTGATAGGGAAACATCCTCCATGGCTGATAGGTATATCTTATGTATTGCCACTGGTAAAATCAAGCTTGAAAGGATATTGTTCCACTGTATTAGCCGACTTCTGTAATTCTTCATTCTCACAATATGGCACAGAATATATACATGAACTGCAGATATGCGGTTACTCAAAAATTACTACAACATGGCCTCACCTTAGATGGTGGGGACGTTACCTTCATGGTAGAGGCACACGAAGCATTTAGGACTGAGGTATTTTACTCCTGGGTTAAATTCCCTGCTGCAGATGGTGCTACACGGGTATTTCACGAATATGATGCGAGTGAAATACCAGAAAAATGCACTCCTTACGAGGAGATAGAAATGCCATTAACATACCAATAGCAAATTAATATATTTAAAGGCGCCCTTCCCCATAGTATCCAAAACATAAGACTGGGCCCACTCAGCAATGAGGGGGCGACATGGCCAGTCCTAGTCGGTTACACACCATACCCAAATATTGATCATCTGACCGCAGGTCAGGTGAGAGGATTATACAATAATCTGGTAACAATATACAGAAATCTTACACAGTACGTGATGCGAACACTAACACCCGCTCCTGCGAGTACTGTTCAAGGGGTAGCTCCTCAGTTAGCTACACCAGGCATTAGCCCACAAACATTGAATGTAGTGATGGGCAAAATCCGACCAAAAGTGAAGAAATTCCATTTTGGATTGCACAAAAAACAAATCAGCTTGAAGCAGTATTTCCCCATACTGGCCAGCAGGAAAAACGTAGAATATTAACGATTTGCCAATGGGGATGGCTCCCCCGATAGAAGATTAGGCAACTTGGGGTACAGTATTTGCTGCAGTTTATGCCAGAACACATGGTATCCCTTGACCAGTAGTTTTACCTGAAGTGCTGTAACAAATGCAGAATGAGCACGAGGCACCACCTGCCCTAGACTTAAGGATGAAGCTGATGGGTTAGCTTTGCCGCAGTTTCTGCCATAATGTTGAGTAACATTTAAAGGGAAACAGCAGTGTTAGCTATATGCCAACGCCTAAGGGATTTGACTCCTGCCCAGCAGAAGCGCAAATTGCCTAAAATTGTCAAAGAAACCTTTGCTACGCTAGGAAGATATAATTTGGGAGCCAGACCAGGAAAACCACAAGTAAAGAGTCATTCTGAAAAGGATAACTCTAAACAATCTCTCGATTCTTCAACAAAAACGAAGTGCGATAATGGGAAAATAAGGAGAAAGCAAAATCACGCGGTGGGTCTCCAGCACAGGAATCCACTGAAAAATGTTGCAATCTACGCAACCGTGATATTGTTAAACCGCCTGATAAGTATTAGGATACTGATACACGTTCCTCTTGTTCCTTTCAGGATACATCCAATAGACGTTCGGAGAGAGGACGACGGTCAGAGTGGAAATCAGAGGAGCACGTGAAACAGAGGAAGGACTCCCAACGCTCGCCTGACTACATAATCAAACAGGAATACAAACAAAAAATATCAAAACCTTAATTTAAAAAGAAGAAGGTAGCCAGTCTAAAAGTCAGGCATGCCGCTGATTTTGAGGACTTCTGAATGGGGAGTGGGCATTGACAATGCAGGACAGAGCGGCAGAAGTCACAATAGTTTGCCAGAGCCTGATGGATTGTCTGGTGGGAGTAGCGCTGAGTGAGTATATCGCGGTGGAAATACCAGATACTAGGGTAATTGTCCCACATTGATTGTACGAGGTCCAACTACGGTTGGAATGGGACATTTCCAGATTTATCAGTGTCCTCTTTTGGGAGGAACTGACTCAGGGTTATGACATCCTGCTGGCCGAAAAAGATTGGCCACCTAACTTCGTAATGGATTGCCCAAAAGGAGAAACTGTAATTTTACCAGCTTTCTCCGATCTCATTACAGAATCAGTTAAATACTCATACGCCAGAGAGTGGGCATTAGCGATAGCTCCCGCGTTATACTGCAATCATGTGGGGTGGGATGACGGTTCATTTTATCATGATATGCAATTACGGACAACCCCACAAACTCAAAAACAATATCTGATAAAAACTGAAGCTAAGCAACAAATTAGAGAAATATTAGATCAACTTGAATATCATGGTATAATTGAGACCTGTACTTCTTCCATGAATAATCCTCTATTTCCTGTAATGAAACCAGATCAATCATACCGTCTAGTATTAGACTACAGACATCTCAACACAGCTACTTGCACATTTGCACTACAAAATGCACACAATGCTGCACTAATGGATAATATTGAGCGGAAAAAATACAAAACAACTCTAGATATCTCGAATGGATTCTTCTGACGAAATATAGCACCTGGAAGCAGATATTTGACAGCCTTCACGGTGCTAGGCTCACAGAAACATTTCTGCTGTTTGCCTCAGGGGTATAAGAACAGGACAGGGCTGTTTTCAGTCAGAGTAACAGAATTATTAGAAAGTTTTGATGAACAAGCATTGTCTTATGTCGGTGACATATACTTAACAAACGATGACCTGATGGAGCACTTGACCAGAGTGGACCGCATAATTTTGGGGTTTGCTCACATAGGCTACAGATTCAATTTCAAAAAATCAAAAATTGGCCACCTAAGTGTTTTATTTTTGGTATGCAAATTGTCAAGTGAAGACAAAAGCCTGGCGACTAATTTTTTAGAAAAGTGCACATTGCTCCAACCTCCAACTACTCTGAAAAGATTACAATCCATATTAGGATTTCTAAATTTTGGCAGAACATACATTCCTGATTACGCAGAACGGGTTAAACCATTCTACGAGCTCATATGTCCAGACTTCTCAGGGACACACTGGGCACAGGAACACACAGAAATTTTACGTTCCGTCCAAGCTGACATGATAGCTTCCAAACATTTACACACACGTGTGAACAAAACAAATCTGGTGATCCATGTGATCGCAGGGACATCAGGCTACACATATGTCACATTCAATGAAGGTGACACAGTACCAATTGCATATAAATCGCATCTCTATACAAATGCTGAAATGCGTTGTGCACCAACTGAAAAAATACTGACTGCAGTTCAGACTGCTATAGTGTGAGAACGTGCCCTAGCACAAGGGAAACAGATTACTGTTGTGAACCCGGTACCGACTTTAGAGGCGGTTACAAGAACCAGTGTACCAAACGCAAAAGCTCTACATCCAAGATGGATACAATGGGCAATTTACCTCACTGCAGCAGATGTAGATTACAGATTTCACTTTACACTACAAACACAAGCATTTCTCCAGTATGACCAAGAATATCCTCTACCAAATGAAATTATGTCTCTAGATCGCTATGACTACGTCATTTACACCGCTGGTTCTGCGCAACCTGCTGTAGGGACAAAACAGCACTATTTTGCCGCATGCGCAGTCGTAAAAGGCATTATGGGACTTTCCTTCCTGAAAAAACGTACACGCAGTCATTTGGTGACTGCACGGCACAGTTGGCAGAACTAAAGGCTCTAATACTGGCACTGCAGAATACGGATGCTGGATTTCCCACACATCGTGCGCAATTCGTATTACTGTGTGCAGTCTTATAATGAGTATCTTCATTATTGGAGTCAGAATGGATTCATGGATTTGAAAGGCTGCTCAGTGAAGCACAAGATGGTTTAGGAACAGGTGGCAAAGTTGAAACAATATTTGCCACAGGCTCATTTTATACACTTTTTTTTTTTTTTTTATTCTTTTAATTAAATTCTTTATTAACGTTTTCTTAATACCAAAGAGACATAATACCATTCAATACATTGGCAGTGTTGTACAATAATCAAACGTAAATTACAATATCTCAGCCTGTCTGGCCAACTTATGATCAGAGTTGTCTGCTTACCCTACTAACAGTCCCATTTAGCCACAAAATATTATATTTAGTACAACAATGCATCCATCTCTTTTCCCTTCATCCAGGGTCTCTTTTCACCAGCCCATCCTACAAATACATCAGAGTCTGGCGCCCGGTTAGACTGACCACAATGGTCCTGTCGGGCAACGTCACCCAATAACTTCTGCCCTTGCGTTCACTAGCACTCTTCCCCTTGAGCAGGAGGGACCTCGCTCTCGGCATCCTTGTCTTTAGTCAAAAGATATGTCTTGTACAGTGACCAGAAGTTTTTAGGTCGACTGCGTGGTGGAAGAAGCTCGCTATAGTTCTCAGTCTGTGTGCTACAATACATCATGAGGTTATGATACATAAGCACAATCGCGATATAGAGGGTTAGATAATGGCAGAGCGCGAAGGAACCACTAACACACCGATTCCAGTGTACTATATTTTATGAATTTTTTAAACAATAAAGTTAGGAGTAAACATTATACATCAAAACAACATTTGTGCATAGTGTCCCAAGTGACAAAGGGAACCTAAACCTAAGTGACAATGTGAATATTAAATACAAGGTTTCCATAGTTTGTACAAGTCGACCATTATTAAAATAATTCCATGTGAACAGCAGCTATATACAATGATATGTGCTGGGGAAATGGTTCGCTTCTTCTGTTTGTCGACGGCGTTTCGACCCTCAAAACAATGTGGGGTCTCTTCAGGACTATTGATGAAGGGACATCTAAATGGGATTGAAATAAAAAGAGCATAAGGCCCATATACCGGCACAAATGCGAAAAATAGGAAAAATAAAATGACGGCCGTTGGATAAAAGGTACCTGAATATATGGATCTGAAAGAGACACGTTAGTGACAGATTCCTTACCTTAGAATATCCCCAGGCGTCAGGCTGGATCCGGAAAGTTTTTGCGTAGCAGTACCCTTGCGCGTCGGTAGGCGGCGTCGTGCGGCTCCGCGTCCGTCGTCGGCGTCGTGATCGCCGGGATGACGTCGCGGGCAGTACTTAGACGCCGCCCCTGCGCGCTGACGTCAGTTCTTCTTTTTCCGCACCAGCAAGCGCAGATTCGGGAAGAGCAGTGCCCTAAGTCATTTTTTGACTGCTTTTTTGGTGAATTTTTTCACTGTTTCTTTCACATACCCGACTCCAAGGTGTCGTTAGGGATGCCCGGTTTCAAGCGTTGCGACGTCTGTGCTCGGATGATGTCCATCACAGACCCGCATCTGGAGTGTCTCTTCTGTCTCGGGCGAGACCACGACACGAAGTCGTGTTCCGACTGCCGGTCCCTCAACCCGAAAGCTTTGCGAGAGCGGTCTCGAAAGCTCCTCGAGGCCCGGCAGTCGGCTCCGCGCCACACCAAGCCCCGGTCGCGTGAGAGGTCGAGGGGCCGGTCGCGGAGTCCTCGCCGGTCGTCGGGATCCAAGTCTTCGTCGTCCGGTAAGTCAAAACACAAGAAGTCCAAGAAGCATCATCGCTCTCGGACTTCGCCTCGCCGGTCTCGCGACTCGGCTGAGGCTCCTCCCGGCACCGTCCCCGCGGCCCCGGACATGCCTGTGGAGTCGCCCCGCAATACCCGTCCTTCCCGGGTTCGGGGCGGATCCGGCCCAAATACAGGAATTCCTGTCGGCCATGGCCCGCCTCTTCGGGCCTCAAGGTCCCTCCGGTGCGCCTTCGGGCCCCGTGGGCTGATGGGGTTGCCCCGGCGTCGCCACGCCTGGCTGAGAACCACTGGTTTCTCGGGTGATGTCCAGAATACACTCATGGACATGCCCTTTGATGGAGTCGGTCTTTTTGGTTCCAAAGCAGACCATGCGTTGGAGCGTTTTAAGGACTCACGGGCTACTGCCAAGTCCCTGGGCCTTTCTACTGTACGCCCTCCGCTAACCTCTGCTTTTCGCCCCTTTCGTGGCAACGGAAGGGGCGCCCAGTCACGTCAGCAGCCCAGCCACCGGCCCGCGCAGCAGGCGTCTTCGCGTGGCCGAGGACGTGGATACCGCCGTGGCGGTTCGGGCAACCAGCGTGCGGGTCAGGCCACCAATTCCGCCCCGTCCGCGGCCTCCAAGCCCTCCTAGTCCCTCCTTTCAGGTGCACAGCACGCTAGTTGGGGGCAGGGTCCGCCATCACCTTCACCACTGGCGTGCCATCACCTCGGACAGGTGGGTCTTGGACATTGTCTGAAGGGGCTACTCCCTCCCCTTCGAGACCACCCCCCCAGCCATGCCACCTCCATTCCACCGCATGTCAGGGGATCACTTTGTGCTTCTGCAGAAGGAAGTCACGGCCCTCTTGGCCAAGAGGGCCATCGAGCATGTTCCGACCCCAGAAGTAGGGCGTGGTTGCTACTCCCACTACTTTCTGGTGCCCAAAAAGGACAAGGAGGACATGCGTCCTATCTTGGACCTCCGGAACGTCAATCGCTTCCTCCGGAAGGAGAAGTTCAAGATGCTCACCCTAGCTCAGGTCTTGACTGCCCTCGACCCTGGAGACTGGTTGGTTGCGTTGGACTTGCAGGACTCTTATTTCCACATCCCCGTCCTGCCGGCCCACCGGCGTTACCTTCGGTTCACGGTAGGCATCGAGCATTTTCAGTTCACTGTGCTCCCCTTTGGCCTTACCAGTGCCCCTCGGGTGTTCACGAAAGTGATGGCGGTGGTCGCAGCTCATCTGCGCCGGGCAGGGGTCTCAGTCTTCCCCTACCTCGACGACTGGCTGCTGAAGGCGGGCTCGTCCCAGGCAGTCGTCTCCCACCTCCAGACTACGGCCGAACTCCTGCACTCGCTGGGGTTCTCCATCAATGTGCCGAAGTCGCATCTGATTCCTTCTCCACAGCTCCTTTTCATCGGAGAAGTTCTGGACACGACGCAGTTTCGGGCCTATCCTCCCGAACGGCGAGTCCGGGATATTCAGGCTATGATTCCGATCTTTCAGCCTTTATCCTGGGTTTCGGTACGGATGACCCTGAGGCTGCTGGGCCTCATGGCCTCCTGCATCCTGCTGGTCAATCATGCCAGATGGCATATGCGGGCTCTGCAGTGGGACCTGAAGTTCCAGTGGGCGCAGCACCAGGGCAACCTGTCCGATCACGTCCAGATCTCGGAGGGGACTGCAAAACAGTTGCAGTGGTGGCTCTCGAACCGGCAATGGGTCATGGGCAGACCCCTCTCCCTTCCCCAGCCAGAGCACACAGTTGTGACGGACGCGTCCCTTCTGGGATGGGGCGGTCACATGGGAGAGGCGGAGATCAGAGGCCTCTGGTCTCCGGCGGAGTCCCGGCTCCATATCAACATTCTGGAGCTCCGGGCGATCCGACTTGCACTCAAGGCATTCCTTCCCTCTGTCAAAGGGCAGGTAGTGCGGGTGTTCACAGACAACACCACCGCCATGTGGTACTGCAACAAACAGGGCGGGGTGGGGTCGTGGACCCTCTGTCAGGAGGCTCTGCGCCTCTGGACATGGCTGGAACATCAGGGCATGTTCCTGATGGTTCAACACCTGGCAGGTTCCCTGAACGCCAGGGCGGACGAACTCAGCCGCAGGTGCATGATGGATCACGAATGGCGTCTTCACTCGGAAGTGGCGCAAGGACTCTTTCTACAATGGAGAGAGCCTTGGTTAGATCTATTCGCCACCGAAGAGAACGCGCAATGTCATCAGTTCTGCGCGTCGGAATTTCCAAGGCGGCACTCGCTCGGCGACGCTTTTCGTCGCGAGTGGAGTTGCGGTCTGTTGTACGCCTTTCCGCCTATACCACTTCTACCCAGAGTGTTGAAGAAGATTCGGCACGACCGGGCCCAAGTCATCCTTGTGGCTCCGGACTGGGCTCGAAGAGTTTGGTATCCCGAGCTACTCAGTATGAGCGTAGATCCCTCGATCCGTCTGCCTCTTCGGGAGGATCTTCTGTCGCAGCAGCAGGGGACGGCCCATCACCCGAACCTGTCCAGTCTACACCTGCTTGCGTGGAGATTGAGCGGCAGCAGTTGATTCCTTTCGACTTGCCTCCCGAAGTTTGTGATGTGATTCTGGCAGCCAGGCGTCCCTCCACTAAGGTGGTATACGCCTGCAGGTGGAACCAATTTGTGGCATGGTGCACAGCAAAGGCTGTGAACCCCCTTTCTGCCCCTCTTTCTGAGGTCCTTCTGTTCCTTCTTTCTCTGGCCCAACAGGGTTCTGCCCTGGGTACCATCAAGGGTTATCTCTGTGCTATCTCGGCCTTCCTCAGGCTCCCTGATCAGCCCTCCCTTTTCAAGTCCCCTGTTGTTAACAGGTTCTTAAAAGGCATTACACACCTCTTCCCTCCTGTTCCGTTTGTGATGCCTCAGTGGGACTTGAACTTGGTTCTTACCTTTTTAATGTGCGCTCCCTTTGAGCCTTTACATAACTGTCCTCTTTGTCTTCTGACTCTGAAGACAGCCTTTCTGGTGGCCATCACCTCCACTCGGCGGGTGAGTGAGCTCCAGGCTCTATCATGCAAACCTCCCTTTCTGTCTGTCCATCCAGACAAGGTTGTTCTTCGGACGCGTCCATCCTTCTTGCCAAAGGTGGTTACTGCCTTCCACATTGGGCAGACCATCACTTTGCCTACCTTCTTTCCCCCTCCGCATCCTTCCAGAGAGGAAGAGAGGCTCCACCCTCTGGACCCAAAACGTGCGCTCTCCTTCTATATCGACCGCACAAAACACTTCCGGGTGGATGACCAGCTCTTTGTTGGCTACGTGGGCGCCAAAAAGGTCGGGCGGTGCACAAGCGAACCATCTCCCGCTGGGTTACCTTGTGCATCAAGGCCTGCTATTCTTTGGCTAAGAAGGAGCCTCCTGTTGGGCTGCGTGCCCATTCCACCAGGGCAACGGCTGCTACCACGGCTTTGGGCCGCGGTGTTCCGCTGCAGGATATCTGTCAGGCAGCTACGTGGGCCTCGCTGCACACGTTTACTAAGCATTACTGCCTTGACAGTCCGGTCCGGAGAGACGGCTTCTTTGGCCGTTCTGTTCTCCGGGACTTCCTTGTCTGATCTTTGTTCGCAGACCCACCACCGGGGTTGGTATTGCTGGGGTATCTATTCTAAGGTAAGGAATCTGTCACTAATGTGTCTCTTTCAGATGCACAAGTTACTAACTTGTGTAACGATATATCTGTAAGAGACAGTAGTTAGTGACAGATTCCTACCGCCCACCCATCCTCCCCGTTCTGCGAACTGATTTCTAGGGTTAAGGACATCCCTTTCAGGGCCCTAGTATTTTTCAGACACCTTGTCAGCTTCTTGCATGGCTCTGCGTTCCTGGCGCGGAAAGTCGTGTACAGAACTGACGTCAGCGCGCAGGGGCGGCGTCTAAGTACTGCCCGCGACGTCATCCCGGCGATCACGACGACGGACGCGGAGCCACACGACACCACCTACCGACGCGCAAGGGTACTGCTACGCAAAAACTTTCCGGATCCAGCCTGACGCCTGGGGATATTCTAAGGTAAGGAATCTGTCACTAACTACTGTCTCTTACAGATATATCGTTACACAAGTTAGTAACTTGTGCTTCCGCAGCCTTGTGAAAATGATGTGCCACACATGAAGAAAAGAGGAAAAGGTTTACTCACATGAGGACCCGTCCGGGTACTGTGATTGTGAGAAAAGAAGTTGCAATTACTGATAATTGGACAATGCGCTATGTATAATCAATTACAAGTTTCACCAAGGTTCTTACCTCAATGTGAGGACAGGCTGTCAATCCAATGGGGTATGTAGGTGGGCCAGAGGGGCTCGATTAATTTACGCCACAGCCGTAGCGTTGTAGAATCCCTTTGTGGATTAACAGTGACAATGCACTGAGAGTATTTCTGGAAATTAAAATAATGTAGGGGTCAGCTTATTGAATTAAGGGCTGAGCGCAAGGGCTACGCGGCCTGGATGTGCCAATTCTTACCTCGGTAGAAGAATAGAAAAACGGGACAGCGCTCCGTGTGTAGATTCAGACAAAGTCGCGTCAGTCAGCTTGATCGGGTACAATGACAGAGATCCTCATCCAGAGAGGATTGTTATATACAGGGTTTCCCGCTCTTTTTGCCAAGGGAAACCGGCAGACCTAGCTAAGGAAAACCACTGCACCGAGCAATCCGGTGCTCCATTTCCGTGATCGGTAAAGAGCGAAAAAAGACCTCAGTGGGAGGTGAAGAAATCGAATGTGTGGCACAAAGGTGGTGCTGTTGCGCTATTGACAGTGATGAATTCTCTGTTAATAGGTGGGAATTAGGGCACAATACCGATGATGGGTACTAAATAGGGAAGAGCATGTAAAATGACATATATACTTTAGAAAATTCCGAACTTCGCCAGTGTTTATAATATGCAAACATGCATGCTGGGCGCTTCATGGAGTGTGAACATTGTATATGGGCAGACATTTCACAATTGTAAATCTTAGTTAGTGAACACATATTGCATAAGAGTGAATCTAGTATATACAGTTCAAGTGTCACAGCGAAAATGAAGTAAATAAAGCTGTTAGAGCAAGCATAGTCGTATGTCAGATGACATACAGGTGTATTCAGGCCACAATTGTTATATCACATGCAGTTGTTTAGCGAAGGGTAGTGACATATCCTCTCCATTCCTCAGCAGAGTTAAGCCCTTCATTTATTGAATTCACCTTATCTATCCAGCGGCATTCATTCCGTTGGAGTATCTGAAGGATGTCACCTCCTCTTTCTGGAAGAGTGGCAATCTCAATTACTTGCCACTTTATTTCATCAGCTGTATGACCTTTTACATTGTAATGAGACACAAGTGGTGCGTTTTCAACTGATCTGCGTATACGACTGCTATGTTGGCCAATGCGAGCCTTGACTGGTTGCTGTGTTTGTCCAATATAGGGGAGGCCACTCGGACACCATATGCAATAAACAACTTTCTTTGTATTGCAGTTAGAGAATGATTGTAAATCGTGTTTTACACTACCATGTTCAAATGTGTTGGTATTGAACGTGAAATTGCAGGGAACACAGTTGCCACATTTGTGGTGTCCTTTCATTTTGGGTAGGCCCCATGCAGTAATCAATGTGTTTGTCCTGTTGGTGATTAAGTCTGTAGATGACCTGACCAGATGATCTTTTATATTTTTTCCTCGTTTGTAGGCAAACAGAGGTGTCTCTATTGTGGGATGAATACTCTGGATAATATTCCAATTTTTGGTGATCAGGTTGCGGACTTGATTGGTGTGTGTGCCAAAGGTGGTGACATATACATTCTTGTTAAGATTGGGTTTCTCTTTTGTCTTGAGAAGTTCTTCCCTGGGGCAGTGCCAGGCGCGTTCGAGAGACTTTTTTACAAGTCTGTTGGGGTACCCTCTTGTGACTAGTTTGGTCCTTAGTATCTCCGCCTCTCGCATGTAGTCTGTTTTAAGGGTGCAATTGCGGCGTATCCTAAGGAATTGGCCGAAGGGCAGTCCATCCCTTAGTGCACGTGGATGTTGGCTTTGGTATGAAAGGAGGGTGTTCTTTTCAGTGGGTTTCCTATGGAGGGAAGTGTATAGTCTCCCTTTATCATGATTGATGTTTAAATCAAGGAATGCGATGGTGGATTTATGTACTGTGGATGTAAATGTGAGATGAGTCTGGATGGTGTTAAGGTACGTAACAAAATTACCAAAGTCTGTCTCACTTCCTGTCCAAATCAGAAAGATAATAGTAATCAATAGGAGCTAACTATATGAATAAGAAAACTCTTATAATGTATGTCAGAAAAAACAATTCTGTTTTATATGAAGGCCCTCACCCACCAACCTAGTTGGTGGCATGCTTCATCATCGGGCCCCACCCGATGGCACCGAATGTGCCTCGGGTGTGCTAAAACTTCTGCTTACAGCGGAGCGGATTGTGTAAAGTGAGTGTGCAGTGATGGCTGTGGTGAATGTGAAAATAAAAACTGTCCAATGAGTCCCAGGGTCCACAGGGGAGTTTTATTCATGGGCTCATGGTAGTGTTTAAAAACAAGGCTACGGATGTTGTCTGGGGGTAATTATCGCCCCCTACATCCAGTGAGGTCAACTAGTATCAGCCAGGCCTTATGGTAAAACTGGCTTTCATCAGGACCGGTATGTGTGGGGTGAGTTAAAAGGGGAGTCTATAAAGTTTACAGGCTCCTATGTGCCGCTACACGCTAAGGTGCGAGAAATGTAAGAGGATGGTTTCCTCTATGGTCGTGCCTATAAAGTAAGGACGAACAAACATAAAAAGAACATAGAAAACAGACAAACATCAAGGGTAAGAGGTGTGGTAAGGCACCGTAAAGATCACAGTGACTTGATATCGTAGTGCCTTAAATCGAAGTAATGCGATCTGTGTCGGCATGTGAAACTCAGTTGTCGTAGTTGTAATTATGCGTTACCGTGCTAGTCAATATCAATAAACAGTGACATTTGATGCATGCGAGCACGGGAAACTGAACGGCTTACTCTTATGGTCTAAGAGACTGACTCCATGAGTCCCCGGTGGGGGTTCGACTTGCAGTCACACTCTGATCGAGGTTGAGGAGAGAAATGATTAGAGGGGGGCCCCTTAGCGGTCACACGTATGTGTTTCATAGTGAAACAGCGGTTTCCCCCATTATTTTACTTACTTCGTCACAGTCCAGAACCCACAGCACCACCTACTTGATCGTTACGGGAACTCCGTCGATGTTTGTGCTGGTTTTGGCGGGGTTTAAATACCTGTCAGGTGCTGCAGCTGCATTCGCTTTCCTGTCCAATGCGATTAGCGTCATTCAGAGACCGCAGCTGAAGTCGATTACCTCTCCATTGTGACTAGCGTCTGGGGGAGAGTGAAAACAAACAACAGACTGCACGAGAGTCTCCCCAGCGTGACTAGCGTCTGGGGAGAGAGTAAAGACAAACAACAGACTGCACGTGTGTGTAGTGCCGTCAGTAACTACATTGTAGAGTATAATAGTGGTTCCAATTAGCAGTGTATTAAAAGGCAGAATATTATGTTAAGAAGTAAAAAGATGCGTGGCCAATTAGTCTATATAGGCTCAGTATAGGGAGTGAAAACAGACTGGTTAAGAGTAAGAAACATGGCGTATAATCTCATGCAGACTGTATGTACCATCTCCCAGGGTACGTGATGATGTGACCCACGAATTCTTGAGACAGAATACACAGGTGGACATTATTTCAGATCATATCTCTTGGTTTAAGTCAAAACGTATAGTGTCCATGTGAGGGCTGTATCAATGGTCCTAAGTTCTCAGATTAGGAGGAGAGACTGCACTTGTTTGTCTCAATTGTTAAGACTGTTCCAAGGAATATCGTCATTTAATCCTTGGGTGTGGGTCGAAAGGCGGTATATCCAACGCTGTTCTTTAGAAAGAATGAATCTTGATGATATGGACCGGCACTATGGAGTCACTAACTACTTTTCTTGCTTGGCTCAATGAACGTGACCCCTACTTACGGTTCACGAGTACAGCCAATGCCCAAAATATAACTTTTTGGGACCTCATTATTGAAGCAGAGGCTGGAACTCTCAAGACCTCCACTTACTATAAACCTACAGCAAGAAACTCGCTGCTACAATTTGAAAGCTTTTATCCACACCCCCTCAGGGAGAACCTACCATTTGGACAGTTTCTCCGCATACGACGAAACTGCAGCTCAACTGCAGATTTCCAGAGACAATCAACTGACCTCGCACTAAAATTACAGGAACGAGGTTATCCCAACAAAATTATTGAAACCACAAAGAAACGTGCTCGCAACCAGAACAGGGAAGCCCTCCTTGAAGATCAAGTACGAACTACTACATCAACACCACTTACTTGTGTCACTACGTACAACGTAGTATCTAACAAGGTTGCTAAAATAATACGGAAAAACTGGAGAATTCTCAATACAGGACCCAGAGAATGGGATCCACCCCTATTTGCATACAAGAAGGCTAGTAGCCTAAAAGACCGTTTGGTGTCCACCCGCCCTAAAAAACAGAACATCGCTGACAATACTGTTCTCAATGCATGGGGTTTACCTAATGTGACCGGTCATTACCCCTGTGGTAATTGTAGTGTATGCCATCTTACGCAACCCAGCAAAACACTCGATCTGGAACCGGGTAAAAAGTGGCACCAACTGAAACACACGAATTGCAACTCCACAAACGTAATATACTTAATTGAATGCCCATGCAAACTTCGGTATATCGGCATGACCACAAGGAAAGTAAGGACGAGAATTGTGGAGCACCGTAGCACCATTCGGTGCAAAAAATCAAACAGCAAATTGATGTATCATTATCTGGAAAAAGTACACACTCCGAACGATATATCATGGACAATAATAGAACATATACCATATCTTAACACCAACAACGACAAATTCATTCTTTCTAAAGAACAGCGTTGGATATACCGCCTTTCGACCCACACCCAAGGATTAAATGACGATATTCCTTGGAACAGTCTTAACAATTGAGACAAACAAGTGCAGTCTCTCCTCCTAATCTGAGAACTTAGGACCATTGATACAGCCCCTCACATGGACACTATACGTTTTGACTTAAACCAAGAGATATGATCTGAAATAATGTCCACCTGTGTATTCTGTCTCAAGAATTCGTGGGTCACATCATCACGTACCCTGGGAGATGGTACATACAGTCTGCATGAGATTATACGCCATGTTTCTTACTCTTAACCAGTCTGTTTTCACTCCCTATACTGAGCCTATATAGACTAATTGGCCACGCATCTTTTTACTTCTTAACATAATATTCTGCCTTTTAATACACTGCTAATTGGAACCACTATTATACTCTACAATGTAGTTACTGACAGCACTACACACACGTGCAGTCTGTTGTTTGTCTTTACTCTCTCCCCAGACGCTAGTCACGCTGGGGAGACTCTCGTGCAGTCTGTTGTTTGTTTTCACTCTCCCCCCAGACGTTAGTCACGTTGGAGAGGTAATTGACTTCAGCTGCGGTCTCTGAATGACGCTAATCGCATTGGACAGGAAAGCGAATGCAGCTGCAGCACCTGACAGGTATTTAAACCCCGCCAAAACCAGCACAAACATCGACGGAGTTCCCGTAACGATCAAGTAGGTGGTGCTGTGGGTTCTGGACTGTGACGAAGTAAGTAAAATAATGGGGAAACCGCTGTTTCACTATGAAACACATACGTGTGACCGCTAAGGGGCCCCCCTCTAATCATTTCTCTCCTCAACCTCGATCAGAGTGTGACTGCAAGTCGAACCCCCGCCGGGGACTCATGGAGTCAGTCTCTTAGACCAAAAGAGTAAGCCGTTCAGTTTCCCGTGCTCGCATGCATCAAATGTCACTGTTTATTGCTATTGACTAGCAATGTAATGCATAATTACAACTACGACAACTGAGTTTCACATGCCGACACAGATCGCATTACTTCGATTTAAGGCACTACGATATCAAGTCACTGTGATCTTTACGGTGCCTTACCACACCTCTTACCCTTGATGTTTGTCTGTTTTCTATGTTCTTTTTATGTTTGTTCGTCCTTACTTTATAGGCACGACCATAGAGGAAACCATCCTCTTACATTTCTCGCACCTTAGCGTGTGCGGCACATAGGAGCCTGTACACTTTATAGACTCCCCTTTTAACTCACCCCACACATACCGGTCCTGATGAAAGCCAGTTTTACCATAAGGCCTGGCTGAAACTAGTTGACCTCACTGGATGTAGGGGGCGATAATTACCCCCAGACAACATCCGTAGCCTTGTTTTTAAACACTGCCATGAGCCCATGAATAAAACTCCCCTGTGGACCCTGGGACTCATTGGACAGTTTTTATTTTCACATTCACCACAGCCATCACTGCACACTCACTTTACACAATCCGCTCCGCTGTAAGCAGACGTTGTAGCACACCCGAGGCACATTCGGTGCCATCGGGTGGGGCCCGATGATGAAGCATGCCACCAACTAGGTTGGTGGGTGAGGGCCTTCATATAAAACAGAATTGTTTTTTCTGACATACATTATAAGAGTTTTCTTATTCATATAGTTAGCTCCTATTGATTACTATTATAATTCCCTGGGGAAGTGAACTAGTCTATATCTCATTCCTCTCTCTCCTTTTGATATTTATCAAATCAGAAAGATGTCATCTATGTACCGCTTCCAACATTTAATGTTGGAGCGGTACACATTGTCAATGTTGAGAGCAAATGTTTGCTCCACATAGTTCATATAGATATTTGCCAAATTTGGCTCAAAAACTGCTCCCATGCTGGTGCCAGAGCACTGCTGGTAGTAGTTGCCACCTGATAGAAAGTAATTACTCTGTAGGGCAATCCGTAATAGTGTGATGATGAATGTGGTCGGTACCTGGATGGGTCTAGGTCTGCTTTCTAACAATTGTTCAATGATTGCTGTGCTCTCAGTCTGGGGTATGTTGGTGTATAGTGAGCTGATGTCTAAGGTAGCCAACATGTCAGTTTCCAAATTGTAAGGCATCCCATCTACCAGGTTAATCATATACATGGTATCTTTAACAAATGTTTCTTGTAGGGGAACATATTCCTTAATGAAGTAATCTATATAAACCCCAATGGGTTCTAAAATGGATCCACAGCCTGATAGTATAGGGCGACCAGGGAACTCGTCGTGCTCTTATGAACCTTGGGTAGGGTGTAAAGCACTGGGGTTCAGGGATTTTCAGCATTGAGGAATTCAAACTCTTTTTGGAGATATACCCTGCTTCTTTGGCCATAGTAGTTATTTGTAAAATCTCATTGCGGATGTCTGTAAGGGGGTTAGTGCGTAGTACTTTGTAGTGTTTTTTCTCACTGATTTGTTTGTTGATCTCTGTTTCATAGTCATTGCGGTCTTGTACCACAATTCCCCCACCTTTGTCTGCTGGTTTCAGTATAATAGAATCATCATTTTTCAATGCTGTAAGAGCTTGTCTTTCTAACAGTGTGATATTGTAAGGGATAAAGGTCTTGGTTGTTTTCAATCTATCAATGCCTTGTATGACCAACTTCTCAAAAGTTCAGGTGGCATCATGCCGTTTGAGGGATAGAAGGTGGAGGGTGGTCGTAGTCCTGTGAATGAGTCTTGTGTGTTGGGTTCTTTATCTTTGAAAAATAGTTTCAATCTTATTTTTCTAAAGAACTGAAAGATTTCTGCTTTGAGATTAAAAAAATTGGTTCTTTCTGTGATAACAAAGGACAACCCCTTACTTAAGAGCGATATCTCAGCTGATGACATGACATGATGAGACAGGTTAAAAATGGGAATAGTTTCCATTTGGTTTACTTCGCAATTTAGTAGGGTTGGGGACCCCACTGGTAGTGTTTCCTGCGTGTTTGTCTTTCTCCTGCGTATTGTTGCCAGGTTTTGGCCATCGCCTTGCCTCCACGATCTAAAAAAAGGCTGGCCTGGGTGGTTGTCAGATCGGCTCGGGCCAGATTGTGCGTCTGAGTCGTCTGACCCTCCTGAAGATTCTGAGAATGTGATTGGTTGATTCCTTCTGAATCTGCCCCAGGTGTTCTGTCTATTTTGGTTACCAACAGTGGTGTAGTAATCTTCTCTCAGATATGGGTATGCTCTCTCTTTAGAGAAATTTTTGATATCTTTGGAAACTTTATCAGCTTTCTTTTTAAGTTCAAATGAATTGAAGTCTTCAATGGTTTTGTTTAATTTATCTAGTAGAGTTTTTGCCTCTGCTACTGCGTCACCCTCAAGGAGTTCTTTTTCTAACTCTTCTATTTCCTTGAGTTCGGCTTTGGCGTGCTCAATTGCTGTTTCCACACCTAACACCATCCAATGGTGGGAACAGGGGGTGGAAATATGACTAAATTTGCCTTTGAATCTGGGGTCTTCCTTGAAAATGCCAGGAACGTTCCTGACCTGTAGTCCCTGCGGTATGATACCTGCCTTCAGGTACTCCGTCAGCATCCGTGCATGAAGCTCGGTTCTGACGTGCTTCTTTTTGGCCTTTTCTAATTTCTCAAGCAGTTGTTGTCTAGGGTTGATGCTTCTACTAGGTTGTGCGGAGAAAAGGGAGGGTCCACTAATTATTTTCGCAATGTAATAGTCTGTGTATAGCGGAGCTTCGTCCTCTGTCATTGTAACCCTCAGGGAAAGAATGACCCTATCGTTGTAGGGTGTGAAGGATAATCCTGGTTAATGGATATCTCCCTCGCGGTGCAGCCACCGCACTAAAAGTTCAAGAAAGAAGAGGGGAACCCTACTCACTAAGGAACCAGGGTAATAGTTATATAGGAAAAACAATGGTTCCTGTGGAATAATATACTATGAGGTTATGATACATAAGCACAATCGCGATATAGAGGGTTAGATAATGGCAGAGCGCGAAGGAACCACTAACACACCGATTCCAGTGTAGTATAATTTATGAATTTTTTAAACAATAAAGTTAGGAGTAAACATTATACATCAAAACAACATTTGTGCATAGTGTCCCAAGTGACAAAGGGAACCTAAACCTAAGTGACAATGTGAATATTAAATACAAGGTTTCCATAGTTTGTACAAGTCGACCATTATCAAAATAATTCCATGTGAACAGCAGCTATATACAATGATATGTGCTGGGGAAATGGTTCGCTTCTTCTGTTGGTCGACGGCGTTTCGACCCTCAAAACAATGTGGGGTCTCTTCAGGACTATTGATGAAGGGACATCTAAATGGGATTGAAATAAAAAGAGCATAAGGCCCATACACCGGCAGAAATGCAAAAATTGGAAAAATAAAATGACGGCCGTTGGATAAAAGGTACCTGAATATATGGTTGCGCAGCCTTGTGAAAATGATGTGCCACACGTGAAGAAAAGAGGAAAAGGTTTACTCACATGAGGACCCGTCCGGGTACTGTGATTGTGAGAAAAGAAGTTGCAATTACTGATAATTGGACATTGCGCTATGTATAATCAATTACAAGTTTCACCGAGGTTCTTACCTCAATGTGAGGACAGGCTGTCAATCCAATGGGGTATGTAGGTGGACCAGAGGGGCTCGATTAATTTACGCCACAGCCGTAGCGTTGTAGAATCCCTTTGTGGATTAACAGTGACAATGCACTGAGAGTATTTCTGGAATTAAAATAATGTAGGGGTCAGATTATTGAATTAAGGGCTGAGCGCATGGGAAACAGCAATTGAGCACGCCAAAGCCGAACTCAAGGAAATAGAAGAGTTAGAAAAAGAACTCCTTGAGGGTGACGCAGTAGCAGAGGCAAAAACTCTACTAGATAAATTAAACAAAACTGAAAGCTGATAAAGTTTCCAAAGATATCAAAAATTTCTCAAAAGAGAGAGCATACCCATATCTGAGAGAAGATTACTACACCACTGTTGGTAACCAAAATAGACAGAACACCTGGGGCAGATTCAGAAGGAATCAACCAATCACATTCTCAGAATCTTCAGGAGGGTCAGACGACTCAGACGCACAACCAGGCCCGAGCCGATCTGACAACCACCCAGGCCAGCCTTTTTTAGATCGTGGAGGCAAGGCGAAGGCCAAAACCTGGCATCAATACCCAGGAGAAAGACAAACGCAGGAAACACTACCAGTGGGGACCCCAACCCTACTAAATTGCAAAGTAAACCAATGGAAACTATTCCCATTTTTAACCTGTCTCATCATGTCATGTCATCAGCTGAGATATCGCTCTTAAGTAAGGGTTGTCCTTTGTTATCACAGAAAGAACCAATTTTTTAATCTCAAAGCAGAAATCTTTCAGTTCTTTAGAAAAATAAGATTGAAACTATTTTTCAAAGATAAAGAACCCAACACACAAGACTCATTCACAGGACTACGACCACCCTCCACCTTCTATCCCTCAAACGGCATGATGCCACCTGAACTTCTGACTTTTGAGAAGTTGGTCATACAAGGCATTGATAGATTGAAAACAACCAAGACCTTTATCCCTTACAATATCACACTGTTAGAAAGCCAAGCTCTTTCAGCATTGAAAAATGATGATTCTATTATACTGAAACCAGCTGACAAAGGTGGGGGAATTGTGGTACAAGACCGCAATGACTATGAAACAGAGATCAACAAACAAATCAGTGAGAAAAAACATGACAAAGTACTACGCACTGACCCCCTTACAGACATCCGCAATGAGATTTTACAAATAACTACTATGGCCAAAGAAGCAGGGTATATCTCCAAAAAAGAGTTTGAATTCCTCAATGCTGAAAATCCCTGAACCCCAGTGCTTTACACCCTACCCAAGGTTCATAAGAGCACGACGAGTTCCCCTGGTCGCCCTATACTATCAGGCTGTGGATCCATTTTAGAACCCATTGGGGTTTATATAGATTACTTCATTAAGGAATATGTTCCCCTACAAGAAACATTTGTTAAAGATACCATGTATATGATTAACCTGGTAGATGGGATGCCTTACAATTTGGAAACTGACATGTTGGCTACCTTAGACATCAGCTCACTATACACCAACATACCCCAGACTGAGAGCATAGCAATCATTGAACAATTGTTAGAAAGCAGACCTAGACCCATCCAGGTACCGACCACATTCATCATCACACTATTACGGATTGCCCTACAGAGTAATTACTTTCTATCAGGTGGCAACTACTACCAGCAGTGCTCTGGCACCAGCATGGGAGCAGTTTTTGCGCCAAATTTGGCAAATATCTATATGAACTATGTGGAGCAAACATTTGCTCTCAACATTGACAATGTGTACCGCTCCAACATTAAATGTTGGAAGCGGTACATAGATGACATCTTTCTGATTTGGACAGGAAGTGAGACAGACTTTAGTAATTTTGTTACGTACCTTAACACCAGCCAGACTCATCTCACATTTACATCCACAGTACATAAATCCATCATCGCATTCCTTGATTTAAACATCACTCATGATAAAGGGAGACTATACACCTCCCTCCATAGGAAACCCACTGAAAAGAACACCCTCCTTTCATACCAAAGCCAACATCCACGTGCACTAAGGGATGGACTGCCCTTCGGCCAATTCCTTAGGATACGCCGCAATTGCACCCTTAAAACAGACTACATGCGAGAGGCGGAGATACTAAGGACCAAACTAGTCACAAGAGGGTACCCCAACAGACTTGTAAAAAAGTCTCTCAAAAGCGCCTGGCACTGCCACAGGGAAGAACTTCTCAAGACAAAAGAGAAACCCAATCTTAACAAGCTTGTATATGTCACCACCTTTGGCACACACACCAATCAAGTCCGCAACCTGATCACCAAAAATTGGAATATTATCCAGAGTATTCATCCCACAATAGAGACACCTCTGTTTGCCTACAAACGAGGAAAAAATATAAAAGATCATCTGGTCAGGTCATCTACAGACTTAATCACCAACAGGACAAACACATTGATTACTGCATGGGGCCTACCCAAAATGAAAGGACACCACAAATGTGGCAACTGTGTTTCCTGCAATTTCACGTTCAATACCAACACATTTGAACATGGTAGTGTAAAACACGATTTACAATCATTCTCTAACTGCAATATGTGACAGGGTAGTGTTGGCAGAGGCTGAACAGGAGAATAACCCAGACTGGTGGTCTGCAATGTCTCTATCACCCCCTCTTATCTCCTCGAAACAGGACGAGTGGAGCACCATGAACGTAAACGGTGTGGACGAACAGAGCGGCTCCTTTAATTGGGGAGGTCTTGATGACGGGACTCCACCCCATCCCCCTGACGTCACAGGATTCCCAGCAATAAGGGACGAGGATACACCCACGGAAGTGTGCTTCGCCACCGGAGAGGAAGAAGGAGTTGTTCCAGGAGAGACCGAGAGCCGAGTGAGACGGGAAGAAGGAGAGCGGAGGACGAGAGACGGCAGTGGACCCCGAGGACTACAGGATACGCCAGGAGGCCAACGACACCACGCTTCGCCGAGCCACGCTCCTGGAGGAGCGTGGCTAAACCAGGTACGAGACCGGTTTACAGGGTGGTTTGGGAGGAGGGACTCCCCCAACTAGACAGGGAATAGGGAAAACAGCCGTTCCCGCTTGCACCTTGCCCCTTCACTATCACCTGCGCCGACATTAGTACTTCACGGGTTGCTTGAAGGTGTCCCCCTCACTACCCTACCCTTGACAACGTTCCGGACCGGAACCCTCACACGAGTGTTCTTTTCTTTTTTTCCCCCTGAGTTTCAACCCTTCGCCACGATCCCCCACATCATTCACCACGGAGAAGACATATCGCCAGAGACCGGGGCACCGGGAGGAGGAACGGACCAGGCCGGAAAGACTCCGATCAGGAGGACAACACTCCGAAACAGCAACACATAGCCCGGATAGACTCACTCTCACCCAAAGACGTGTATTTGGGAAAATAAAAGCTTCTATACCGAGACCTGGCCTCAGACCCGTTATTGCGACCCCGCCACACAATACAAAGAATGTTGTTTATTGCATATGGTGTCCGTGTGGCCTCCCCTATATTGGACAAACACAGCAACCGGTCAAGGCTCGCATTGGCCAACATCGCAGCCGTACACGCAGATCAGTTGAAAACGCACCACTTGTGTCTCATTACAATGTAAAAGGTCATACTGCTGATGAAATAAAGTGGCAAGTAATTGAGATCGCCACTCTTCCAGAAAGAGGCCTGAATACACCTGTATGTCATCGGACATCCGACTATGCTTGCTCTAACAGCTTTATTTACTTCATTTTCGCTGTGACACTTGAACTGTATATATTAGATTCACTCTTATGCAATATGTGTTCACTAACTAAGATTTACAATTGTGAAATGTCTGCCCATATACAATGTTCACACTCCATGAAGTGCCCAGCATGCGTGTTTGCATATTATAAACACCGGCGAAGTTCGAATTTTCTAAAGTATATATGTCATTTTACCTGCTCTTCCCTATTTAGTACCCATCATCGGTATTGTGCCCTAATTCCCACCTATTAACAGAGAATTCATCACTGTCATTAGCGCAACAGCCCCACCTTTGTGCCACACATTCTATTTCTTCACCTCCCACTGAGGTCTTTTTCACTCTTTACCGATCACGGAAACGGAGCACCGGATTGCTCGGTGCAGCGGTTTTCCTTAGCTAGGTCTGCCGGTTTCCCTTGGCAAAAAGAGCGGGAAACCCTGTATATAACAATCCTCTCTGGATGAGGATCTCTGTCGTTGTACCCGATCAAGCTGACTGACGCGGCTTTGTCTGAATCTAAACACGGAGCGCTGTCCCGTTTTTCTACTCTTCTACCGAGGTAAGAATTGGCACATCCAGGCCGCGTAGCCCTTGCGCTCAGCCCTTAATTCAATAATCTGACCCCTACATTATTTTAATTTCCAGAAATACTCTCAGTGCATTGTCACTGTTAATCCACAAAGGGATTCTACAACGCTACGTCTGTGGCGTAAATTAATCGAGCCCCTCTGGCCCACCTACATACCCCATTGGATTGACAGCCTGTCCTCACATTGAGGTAAGAACCTCGGTGAAACTTGTAATTGATTATACATAGCGCATTGTCCAATTATCAGTAATTGCAACTTCTTTTCTCACAATTACAGTAACCGGACGGGTCCTCATGTGAGTAAACCTTTTCCTCTTTTCTTCATGTGTGGCACATCATTTTCACAAGGCTGCGGAACCATATATTCAGGTACCTTTTATCCAACGGCCGTCATTTTATTTTTCCTATTTTTCGCATTTGTGCCGGTATATGGGCCTTATGCTCTTTTTATTTCAATCCCATTTAGATGTCCCTTCATCAATAGTCCTGAAGAAACCCCACATTGTTTTGAGGGTCGAAACGCCGTCGACAAACAGAAGAAGCTAACCATTTCCCCAGCACATATCATTGTATATAGCTGCTGTTCACATGGAATTATTTTGATAATGATTAGAGCTTGTACAAACTATGGAAACCTTGTATTTAATATTCACATTGTCACTTAGGTTTAGGTTCCCTTTGTCACTTGGGACACTATGCACAAATGTTGTTTTGATATATAATGTTTACTCCTAACCTTATTGTTTAAAAAATTCATAAAATATACTACACTGGAATCGGTGTGTTAGTGGTTCCTTCGCGCTCTGCCATTATCTAACCCTCTATATCGCGATTGTGCTTATGTATCATAACCTCATAGTATATTATTCCACAGGAACCATTGTTTTTCCTATATAACTATTACCCTGGTTCCTTAGTGAGTAGGGTTCCCCTGTTCTTTCTTGAACAATACATCATGTCCTTTGACCAATTAGCAACTGTAGGGGTCGGGCCCCTTGCCCAGCTTATCGCTACTCTGCGCCTAGCTATCAACAGACCCATATCCACCATTTTTCTGACTGCCTTTGGAACAGGCTTGGAATACCCCAATAATGCTAGTGTTGGATCAGGTGTAAGCTTTATATCTATAATCTCTCCCAGTTCCTTAAAGACCCTAGTCCAAAAGGTGGCAATTCCTGGGCATAACCAGGCCAGGTGTAGAAAGTCCGCAGTGTGTTCTCCACAGCGATCACACTCCGCATTGTCTCGCAGCCCATATCTACACAGTCACTCAGGCGTATAGTACACTCTATTTAAGTATTTAAAATGTATCAGCCTGTGTCTGCCGTTTAGGGAGATGCGTTTCGTACTCTTGCAGCAGTATTTCCACGTTGAGTCGTCAAGCTCCCTTCCCAAGTCAGCTTGCCATGTGAGCCGGGCCTTAGTATAGTAGTTTTCCCTGTACCCCAGGGGACAGTTCGTAAATCTTAGATACTATTTGAGTTGGGGAGTCGGCTTTGATCACATATGTGAGAGGTACGAGTTCAGGCGGTTCTGCTAGATCACTTCCTAGGATATCCAGCAGGGCGTGTCTAGTTCTATGGAACTGAAATCTGTGAAGCAATGTGGCGTTCTCAGCAGTGGTTTCTACCGCTTCCCATTTTTTTGCGATACCCTCTGTGAACATATCACCTATCTTCTGAATATTAAGAGAGCGGAGTGCCCGGGTTACCCCCTTTTCCCCGCACGTAGGTAGCCAGTGGCACCATTCTAACGGAGTCAACGGGGAGTACAGAATAGCCCCATCTTGCAATTTCAGCAAGTGCTGCCAAGCCTGTGTAGTCGCATTGATAGAGTCCAGGATCCCCGTTCTGCGGTCCGGTGGTTTAAACAACAGGGCCAGCAGTGGGTGAGGGGTCGCCACCATCTTCTCTATCTGTAAGTGAGGTGTATCAGGCACCCCGTGCATCCAGTGGTAGACGTGCGCACACTGCGACGCTCTGTAATATAGGTCTAGGGCGCCCAGCCCCCCCATGCCGTAAGGAAGTGTGAGTATATCTCACCTAACCCGAGCGTGTTTCCCCGCCCAAGCTAGTTTAATCAGTAATGAAGTGAGTGTGCGAAAAAATGAGCCAGGGAGCACCATGGGGATTTTCACAAAAAGGAACAGAAAACGAGGGAGTATAACCATTTTCATTATCGAGACCCTGCCTGCTAGCGATAGCGGCAACCTGATCCATTTGTCAATGTCATCTTCTAGTTTGCTGATGGCTACCCCGTAGTTTTCTTTAAACACCAATTCTGAGTCGGTGTGCACTTTGACTCCAAGGTATCTCACAGGGTCCGTAGTCCATTGTAGTGGGTAGTCCGGCGTGAATGGCTTGGTGTCCGGAGTGAGGGGGAAGATAATTGATTTCGTCCAGTTTACCTTTAGGCCTGATACCGTGCCAAATTTCACTACTTCCCTCAGCGTGGTAGATAAGTTATGGTCTGGTTCTCGCACATAAAGCAGCGTGTCATCTGCATATGTAGAGACTATTAGTTCATATCCCGAAAAGCGAATCCCTTTATGCTTGTGGTATTCCCGGAGGGCGTAAGCCAATGGCTCCGCCACCAGTGCATATAATATTGGAGATAGTGGACACCCATGACGCGTGCCCCTAGTTATATGTATAGGGGTCGTGACTAAGTTGCCGAACTTGATTCTGGCCATGGGGGAGTTGTACAGGACCCCCACCATTTGTAGAAAAATTTCACCCAGACCCATTCTGGTCATGACCTGCTTCATGAATGGCCTCTCAACCGAATCAAATGCTTTTTCCATATCCAGGAATACTGCTTGTACATCTTGTCTCGTGTGCTGTATCGCGCCGAATACAGTTCTTAAGTTGTAGGTCAGGTTTCTACTGGGAACGAATCCCGCCTGTTCTGGGGCAACTAGTTTCGGTATCAGCGGCGCTAGCCGGGTCGCTAAAACTTTGGCGTATATCTTTGTATCAACATCCAACAGCGACAGTGGTCGGTACGACGAGCAGTCGTCCGGCGACTTATCCGGCTTCAGGATGGCAACTATGACCGCCTCTCTCATTGAGGGTGGCATGACACCCTCCCCATACATCTTTTCAAACAGCGTCGCCAAGTGCGGGACCAGCAGGTCCTTGAATTCTTTATAGAAGAGGACCGTTAGTCCATCTATCCCCGGAGCACTGCCTGTTTTCATCCCCGCCAATGCGGAAGATATCTCCTCCAGCTCCAGTGGCCGCATAAGGTATTTCCAATGCTGGTTTGTGAGCCAGGGCAGTTTGATATGTGATAAATAATCTAAAATTTCCTCATCTGTGCTCTATCTCTGCGAGCTATATAAGGTCGAGTAGTACTGCCTAAATCGCTCCGCTATCTCTGCCTCCTCCGTTAGGGTTTCCCCCTCTGCACTACAGATCTCTGCAACAAACGTTGCCTCCCTTAGTTTTTTCAGAAGCGAGGCCAGGACTGCCCCGGGACGCTAGCCTTCGCCGTAAGTGCGGGCCGTCACATATTTGCCGAGATGCTTTACTTCAGAATCCGCTACTTCATGGAACTCTGCTAGCCTCTGTTTGAGCTCCTCCGTGACCTCATCATCCGTCCCGGTCATAAGCTGTAGTTCCAATGATTTAAGGGATCTCTCCAAGTCCGACAGCAGTTTACGGAGCGCTCAAAGGATCCCAGAGTGCTTAGACATGGCTATCCCCCGGATATACACTTTAAATGCCTCCCATACTACTGTAAACCTATCTACAGATCCTATATTGCATGTAAAGAAAGTGTCTATCGCCTCAGCCATCTCTGCTTTGAAGACTGTATCCAGCAGGGAATACGGCGGGAAGCGCCAACTGAAAGGAGGGATTTGCTTTTGCGGAGTTTCCAGCACCAGTAACACCGGGGAGTGATCTGAAAGGGTGCGGGGTAGCACTACGTAGTCCCGAATCCGGCCATATGTATTCTGGGCTGCAAGTCAGTAATCTATCCTGGTGTGCAGGTCGTGGAAGGCCGAGTAGTGTGTGTACCCGCCTCTGTTCGAATGGCGTTGCCGCCAGACATCATATAGTTTGAGTTGTCATGGCGTCGTCGATAGCTCGTGCTGACGCAGTAATGCGTCTTTCCAGGCCTCCCGATCTATCCAGCCATGGGTTCAAGACACAATTGAAGTCCCCTCCCCCCCCCCAGAGTTGGTTACCCCTTCCATAACCCTGCATCTTTTCCAGTAGTAATGCATAAAATTTCGGGTTGTCATAATTAGGGCCGTATATATTGACCAGTATCAAGTCCATACCTTTTCCCCTACATCTAGATATCGCAAACCTACCCTCCCGGTCAGTGTCGAGTGGTTCCAATTTTAGGTTGGATTTAGGGTTCACCCAGGTAATCACCCCACGGGCATGTGTGGTGAAGCCCGCTATGTGTACGTTGCCCTGTAGCCCTCTACTACACAGCATGTTACTGGTTGTGGGCAAGTGTGACTCCTGAAGTAGCGCTATGTCAATGTCTTGTCTCGCCATATAGGCCATGACTTTCCTTAACTTTCTATGGCTGTTAAGACCTCTAACATTCCACGTTAAGGCTCTGATCGTACTGCGTGTGGCTGCATCTTGGTTGTTCTGGGCCTTCATCATAGGGGCTGTACTTTTGGTTGCAGACTGTACCATGTCATGTAATTGCAATATAATATACTTCGATCTAGCACAACAACTGCATCAGAAAAAACCTCACAAATCGTTGGTCTCTGTGCCCTCCCTCCCCCACCCACGCCAAGCATCCCCCAACTCTGCAGTGGCGGAATCCCCCCAAACAAACCCCATATATCATAACAGAATTTACATTTAACTGTGGTAATCACTAAACGAGATAGGTTGTTCCCCGATTGTGGTTCACACACGTAGGCTGATGTTGCCTGCCCCTTCTTTTAACTGAACCTTATTAGGTTATAAACCCAAATCCGTCTGCCATCCAGCACATCAAAAGCATCAGGTAGTGAGACTGTCACCCACGTTCTGCCCAAATCTCCCATTGATGGCACAGCATTTAGAATATAGTCCCTTTATCATCTTATCTGCATGTTGTACTACATAAGCAATCTTAATACCACCGCCGGCCCCTCAGCAATTCCCAATTTCGGCTATATCTGCAATGTAAGTAGTGCCCTGCCAGCCCACCATGGCCTCCCCAAACCACAGCCCTCTTATCTGTGAGTGCGTCCATTTCAAGTATTAGTCCTGGTCGTCCAGGTCGCCGCCGGTCACCCCCTCCAGGTTGTGCTTCTCTGGGCTGCGCTGCTTTTCTTTGGACCACTCCTTCATGGCTTTCTGCAGCTGTTTAGGGTCTGTGAAGATCCTGGATCTGCCCTGTCTATTGACGCGGAGTCTCGCCGGGTACAACATGGCGTAGTCCACGTTTTGTTCCCTCAGCTGGCGCTTAAGAGGTGCAAACTTCCTGCGTGCCTCCTGAACTCGCAATGTGAAGTCCGGGTAAAGCGAAATGGTTGATCCCTCATATTGCAAGGACTGTTTCTCCCGTGCTACTCTCAGCGCTGCATCCCGGTCCCTGTAGTTCAGCAATTTAGCTGTAATAGGCCTCGGGGGTGCCCAGGGGCCGGCCTCGGGCCCAGGGAGCGGTGCTCTCTTTCTACTGCGAACATTGTGGAGAAAGTTTTGCTGCCCAGCAAAGCAACCAGAAGCTTTTCAACAAAGAGTTCCATATTTCCAACCTGAGTGGACTCCGGAAGGCCCGTAATTCTTATATTGCTTCTTCGGGACCGTGCTTCAAGGTCCTCCGCTTTATCTTGCAGGATTTGTAACGCTCCCCCCATTTGTTTATGTTCAGTGTCCATTTCTGTTTGGGCTTCCTCCACTTCTGTGACTCTACGCTCCGCCATATCCAACCTCTCGCCTTGTTTATCCATTCGTTCAGACATTCGGTCCATGCGATACGACAGAGAGTCCAGTTTAGCATCCATAGCGGACAGGCTTTTTTGTATGGCAGCAAGTATGACGTGGATGTAACCTTCCACCTGCTCTGGTGTCTCCTCCAGCTCTTTGGAGCTTCTCTCGGGGGTGTTCTCCCTCGTCCTAGTTTTGCGCTGCTCAAAGGAGAGTTTGGGCTGCGTCTTATCTACTTTGCCCATGGTGACTGCACCGTATTGGTCAGTGTGGTAGGAGCTGGACTCTGTGAAGCCGCTGACTGCAACTCCACCTTCCCTCAAGTGGCAGTGGAACCCACTATGGATAACCACCGCAGCAGGAACACCGCCACCCGGGAGCTACGCTAGAGGAGGTGTCCTTTAGGGCCAGCGTCGTCTAAAGATCCGTTGAGGCAGCAGTAATGGGTTGTGTGCCCAGGAGAGACGCGAATGGTCATCTAACAACAACTCCCCTCAACTGCACAGAGCACTCCGTCCAGATTCCCTCTTCTGACCTTCAAGGTCTGGGACCCCTCCCTTGTATGTCTTATCTGGCCTTAGTGCTGATCTGACTTGTGCCGGCCGCCGCTACAGGACTCTGCGCCTTTTATCCACTAACCCCAGTGTCAAGGGGTTCTCATTGCCAATCTGCAAGGCTCCCGGTACTGTCCTTCCCAGCCGAACTTCAGTAGTAGGAACTGTGCTCCAGGCGCACACCGTCACGCCGGGTGTTTCATGAGGAACAGGGCACCCCGCGGCGATCGCGGGTCCGTCCTCCAAGCTGCTCGCAGTAACTTTTGCAGCGCCCCAGAGCTTCACTCGCACGCTGGGCGGGAGAGCGGGCGCAGCAACCAATGCGCCCCCACTTCTCCCCAGGAAGCAATACCGCTCTGCCAGTGCGCAAGCCGCCCAAGTAAGTATTCCCAAGGGGGGAAGGCGCTGCACCAGGTTCGCGCCCTACTGGGCGCCGATGTATTCTGCGCGTTTGGTCCGGTTCGTCGGATAGCGGTCCCAGCCCTACGCAGCCCGGTGCGCCGGTTCAGACCCCAGCATTACGCACGGTCTGTTTCCAGCAGGGCTTCACGCACACTCTCCCGGCCGCGGGCGGCGCCGGTGCTCCTTGCAAGTTTCTCCAGCCCGATTGTGAGCCGTCTCGTCCGTTTCTTTCCCCCTCTTGATGTTGCGCAGCTCTCTCTGCCGCTCCAGGCCCCGTGACGTATCGCCAGGCCTCAGGTCTCTGCCAGTTTGCGCTGCTCGCAGGCCGTTTCAGCGGTCGCAAGTCCTGTCTCCGAGCACAGCACACCTTCCGATGCCCGAACCCATGGTGTACGGGCAGCTGTTTTCGTCCCGATGCAGGATTCCTAACTAATTTCTAGATGGCTCGACGGAGCTCACAGGTTAGGCGGCCATCTTAGGCTCAGGCCAGCTCCGCCCCCCCTCATTTTATACACATATTGAGTCATCAACGTGTTGGCGTACATGTTGCAGGGAATTCATTGGCGGATGAAGCGGTGAAAGTGACAGTTCGTACTGCCGCTGTTGCTGCAATAACTCGTTCAAGTACGAGGATAGACAGAGACTTCATGGTGGCTGTCAACGCTGCCCACAATGACACACACTTGCCAAAAGGTTTTCCACTCAAGTACTCCTACATTCTAGATGCACAAAACATACTGTATGCTCAGATTCCTGGAGTGAGGGACAGAGTAATACCAAACAGTGATCGCAGATTAGGATTAAGACTGGCTGCACATGAGGGTCTGGCTTCTGCACACGCAGGGGTGGCTGCTACAATATCACTACTACAGGAGCACTATTGGTGGCCGGGTCTTTACTAACAGATGAAGGACTTCATCCTGAGATGTGACATCTGTCAGCAGATGAAGGGATCCTCCGTGGCATGTAACCCCCAGACAAATTTCTCTTGATCTCTAATAAGCCATTGGCTTGTGTATATTTGGACCAGTGCGGCCCCTTGTCATCTGATGGGGCTTACAATAATATTTTGGTGGCAGTGGATTCCTGCTCTCGTTTCCTGAGTATGGCCACAAAGGTCGGCTGACACCCGAGCTGTTATAAAGGATCTGCAAGTCTTTATCGGGACATATGCAGTTGGCATATTACATCTGATAGAGACTTCTAGCCGTAGATTCCTTACCTTTGAATTCCCCAGGCGTCAGGCTGGATCTGGAAACTTTTGCTCTAGCAATACCCCTTGCGCGCGCCGTCGGGTGACTCCATTCAGCTCCGCAGGACATCGTTAGCATCAGTTATGACGTCGCAGTCACCTATATAGGCCCCACCCAGGCACGTGGACGTCACTTCATTTGTCAGGCGCTGATCCGGGAAGAGCTACCTCTCTGTCGCTTTTTGACAGGCCTTTTTCGACTTTTTGTCCACTTCGTGATTTTTTTTCGCGTGCAAGGATGTCTTCAAGGAAGATAGGGTTTAAACTGCGTGGCGCCTGTCACGGCGCCATGTCTGTAACCAACCCCCACCTCATCTGCCTTTGGTGTCTTGAGCATGACCATGACTCGAAGTCGTGCTCGGACTGTCGGGCCATTGCTCCGAAGGCCTTGCGGGAGCGGGCTATGAAGCTTCTTGCGGCCCGGCAGTCAACACCATCCAGTGAGACTCCGCAGAGGTTCCGGTCCCGATTCGAAAAAGAGCAGGTCGCGGGACCGCTCCCGGGGCCCCAAGTCCTCTTCGTCCCACTGGAGGTCATCGGGACACTCGGGGAAGAGGCACAAGAAGAAGAAGTCCAAGCGGACTTCATCTTCGCCTCATCTGTTGTCTGTCAACAAAGGAGGTAAGGAGCACCGATGCTCTAGGCAGGGTTCTGCGGAGCCGTAGCCAGGGTCGACTTCTCACTTCCCTCCCTTCCGAGAGCCAAGCGACCCCGCTCAAATAAAAGATTTCTACGAGGCCACGTGCCGCGTATTTGAGCAGGCCGACCCCTCTGTTGATCCCTCGAGCCCTGTGGGGTCGGAAGGGGCCCCATCGGTTTCGACAGCGCCGATGAGGCCTTGTGGATCCGATCTGGGACAGCGCCAGTCGTGTGATTGCGACCTTCCCTGGCGTCAGATCCGAAGTCAATGCCTTCGGGGCTGACGCCACCCACCGGCAGCTCCAGTCCCATTCTTATCCCCGAAAACACGGAGTCGAAACGGCGTTGCTCAACGCCGATTCCGGCACCGATAGAACCTAGGGTTTCTATGTTGTCGCCTGAACATTTTGATGACATTTCAGGCACGGCAGAGGATTGGGAGGGGTCTATGGACCCTTTAGAACACCATGATGTTTCTGCAGAGCAGATGGACTGGTATGGGGAACTTGGGGAGGCCAGTGGACTGGACACTTCCCCAGATACTGGGATGCTCTCTCCACCAACTGTGGCTACGGAGGAGGGGGCATCTTATGCCCTGGTGGGGAAGAGTGCAGCCCAGGTCCTTGGACTGGGGAAGCCCTCTGTGCAGGTCAGGGCTAATCTCCAAACCAAACTGCTTCAGCCTGGGGCTTCCACCTCTTCACCCCTTTTGCCCTTCAATGAGGCTCTTACTGACGTCCTTCTAGGCACGTGGTCCAAGCCTAGCACAGGGGCTCCTGTGACTAGGACAATTACACGCAGCCATCATCCGCCTCTGGGCGACCCAAAGTTCCTCAGCCAACACCCTACCCCGGAAAGCTTGGTGTGCAGGCTACTACCTTCCAGGGCGCGTTCCCTTCCGCCCCTCCAGATAGGGAATCCAAGAGGCTGGAATCACTTGGGAAGAAGATGTTTTCTTCCTCAAGCCTGGCATTGCGGTAGGTGAATACAGCATGTTTATTGGGCCGTTTCTCCCACTCCCTTCGGGAGACGGTTGCGCAAGTGCTGCCACAAGTCTTGAAGGAGGCCTGGGCTGTGCTGTCTCAGGTGGTTAAAGACTGGAGAGATGAAGCAAAATTTACCATAAGGTGTGGCCTTGACATGACTGATTAGCTGGCCAGAGCGATTTCATCAACGGTGGCCTTGCAGCGCCACGCCTGGCTTAGAACAACTCGCTTCTTGGGCGATGTCCAGGCAAACTTGATGGACAGGCCGTTTGATGGATCCCGTCTTTTTGGGGTCAAGGCTGACTCAACCCTAGAGCGGTTCAAGGACTCTCGAGCTACTGCCAGATCCTTGGGCCTCTCTTCTACACCTCGTGGCCAGTCTAGCTTTCGCCCCTTTCGTGGCAACGGAAGGGGGTTCCAGCCGCGTCAGCCCTAACCCAGCCACCGTCCTGCGCAGATTTCCCAAGTTGTGCGGGGACGTGGACGCGGTTCATTCCGTCCTAGGAATGAAAGCCAGAAGTCGTCGGCCACTCTGCCCTCGGCAGCCGCAGCCTCCAAGCACTCCTAGTCTGACTCTGCAAGACCACGCCACTCCAGTGGGTGGCAGAATCCATCATCATCTCCCCCTCTGGAGTTCCATAACATTGGACAAGTGGGTCTTGCAGATCATTCAGGAGGGCTATTCTCTGCCTTTTCTTTCTTTTCTTTCTCCCATTTCGCCAAATCAAGAACGGCTGGCGGGTGATCATTTAAAATTGCTCCAAGAGGAAGTTACAGCTCTCCTGGCCAAAGGAACTATAGAGAGTGTCCCGGATTCAGAAGTAGACAGTAGCTGTTATTCCCGCTACTGTCTGATTCTGAAAAAGAACAAAGGCTTTCGGCCTATTTTAGATCTTCTGCCCGTCAATCTTTTCCTCAAGAAGGGGAAGTTCAAGGTTCTTACTTTAACTCAGGTCTTGTCTACCCTAGACCAGGAAGACTGGATGATAGCGTTGCACCTGCAGGATGCGTATTTTCACATCCCCATCCTGCCGGGTCACAGGCGTTACCTGCGGTTCAAGGTAGGCCACAAGCACTTTCAGTTTACCGTGCTTCCCTTACCAGTGCCCCTTGGGTGTTCACCAAGGTGATGGCGGTGATCGAATCTCTTCTGCGCAGGCTAGGGGTGTCAGTCTTCCCCTACCTCGATGACTGGCTGTTGAAGGCATCCTTGCCCCACGCTGTCGTATCCGACCTTCAAACTATGGCAAACCGCCTGCATTCACTGGGGTTCGCTATAAACGTGCCAAAGTCACACCTCACTCCTTCTCAGACGTTCCCTTTCTCGGAGCTGTTCTGGACACAAACTCAGCTGTCGATGCCTAGCGGATCACGTATGGCGTCTCCAGTCTGAGGTGGCGCAAGGTCTCTTTCAGCACTGAGGAGAATATTGGTTAGATCTGTTTGTCACCAAAGAGAACTCGCAGTGTCAGCAACACTGAGTGCTGGAGTTTCCAAGACGGCTATCGCTCAACAACGCTTTTCGCCGCGAGTGGAGATCAGGCCTGCTGTGCGCCTTTCCGCCTATGCAACTCCTGCCCAGGGTTCTGAAGAAGATCAGGAACGACCGGGCCCAAGTCATTCTTGTGACTCTGGACTGGGCAAGGAGAGTCTGGTATCCAGAGCTTCTGAAAATGAGCATCGATCCTCCGATCAGGCTGCCCCTTTGGGAGGATCTTCTATCGTAGCAGCAGGAGAGGGTTCTCCACCCGAATCTGTCAACTCTGCGCCTCCATGCGTGGAGATTGAGCAGCAGCAGTTGATGGTTTTTGACCTTCCTTCCGAAGTATGCAACATTATTTTGGCGGCCAGGAGGCCCTCCATTAAGACTGTATACCTCTGGCGTTGGCAGAAGTTTGTAATATACTGTACAGAAAGGTCTGTTGACCCTCTTTCTGCTTCTCTTTCTACTGTTCTTCTGTTCATTCTTAGCCTTGCCCGGCAGGGCTCTGCTTTGGTTACTCTTAAGGATTATCTTTCTGCTCTATCTGCTTTTTTGTGGCTGCCAGACCAACCCTCTCTCTTTAGGTCTCCAATTGTAAATAGGTTCTTGAAGGGGCTGGCCCACTTGTTTCCGCCCACACCCTTTGTTGTGCCGCAGTGGGACCTTAATATTCTTGTGTGTGTTTGTGGAAGGGATGGGCGGAAACAGAAGCGAGGAGGCCGTATGCGGGCAATGTTTGAAGGGCTTTATTTCCAGCCTGACAGTTCAAAGCAAACAAGTAGGAGATCTCCTAATTATCAAAAGGAAAAAAATACAATTGGGGCGCAGTCTTAGGTAATGGCACTTGGTAAGTGATATTCCTACACAACGTTCCTCTTCTTTTGCGTGGTTCCCTCTAGGTGTTCTGGTATCAGGAGGAGGTCCCAGGAGGCTTGTTGAGGGGTAGAACAAGGGAGAGAAAAGATCTGTAAGGAGGGTTATAGCCCTGTGTTACTCTAGCGTAATGACCCTTCACCTCACCACCGTGGAAGTACTCGTGCCAGATAAATCAAGTTGGTTCTTTTAAAGGAAACAGTCCGTCGTTCTACCGTCAGATGACAGACTGTATTTTACATCACCCTAGAATGGCTGGCGCCCGTGCAAGGTGAAATGTAGAGAAAAATATAAGGAAAAGGAAAAAATATATAGAAGGGAAAACGGAAACCACAATGACAACCCCAACCCAGAGGATGCCCGTTTCTGAAAGACTCAGTTCAGGCAACACACCTCCCAACCTCCCCTCCCACCTTGCTTCCCTCTTTGTAGTCACGTACCGCCACGGGCCGTTCCTCTCCTGAGTTGCGGCGGCTCCAACGTGTCCTCCGGGGACCACCACTTCTCGCTCCACTCGTCCAGGGTTCCCTCGTCTTCGGCTTCTCCTGCGTGGGTGTCCTCCTTGACGGCGTCTTCCTGAGCAGTGTTTCTCCAGGCGAATTACCTTACCACGGCGTCTCCTTCAGTGACGTTTTTTCGTTCAGTGTCCTTCCTCTCTTTTTCACCCCCTCCTAGTGTCAGGGATTGGTCAGTCCACGTCACACCCTCGCTTTGTGATTGGTCCATTCGTCGGGCTGCTTCTGGTTTCTCCTGCACAAACAAACGACAGTTCGTTTTCACAATTTTTTAATTTTTTTATTCCGGCTTCACCGTAAACGTCGGGACACATATGAAACTTGGACCACCCTATCGTTTGCAAAGGTGAGTCTGACTCGGGGTGGGGGTTTGGGCTGATTTCTTACAGTGCTCCTTTCGAGCCTCTGCACAATTGTCCCCTCCGGCTGCTTACCATCAAGACAGCCTTTCTGGTGGCGATAACATCTGCCCGGAGGGTGAGTGAGTTGCAAGCTCTATTGTGTGTACGCCTCCCTACATAATTGTTTTCCATATAAAGTGGTGCTTCGCACCCGTGCTTCATTCTTGCCGAATATGGTGACCCCATTCCATCTGGGCAGTCTATCACGCTGCCCACCTTCTTTGCTCCCCCGCATCCCTCTAAGGAAGAGGAGCATCTCCACTGCCTGGACCCAAAAAGAGCATTGTCATTCTACCTTGACTGCATAAAAGAGTTCCGGGTGGACGACCGACTCTTTGTGGGGTACGTGGGAGCTAGAAGAGTTGGGCAGTGCAGAAAAGAACCATTTCTCACTGGGTCGTTTTCTGCATTAAGATCTGCTATGCCCTGGCTAGGAAGCACCCCTCTGAGAGTTTAAGAGCCCATTCCACCAGGGGAAAGGTTGCGACTGCGGCCTTGGCTCGGGGTGTCCCAGTCGTGGACATCTGTCAGGCAGCAACGTGGGCATCGTTGCATGCGTTTACCAAGCACTACTGCCTGGACAGTCAGGTCTGCAGGGTCGGGCATTTTGCCCGTTCGGTCCTGCAGGACTTTCTAGTGTGAGGAATTGGTCCGCAACCCACCGCTGAGAGGGTATGCCTTGGGTATCTAATTCAAAGGTAAGGAATCTGCAGCTAGAAGTCTCTATCAGATGAACAAGTTACTTACCTCGGTAACGCATTATCTGGTAGAGACAATATCTAGCTGCAGTTTCCTTACAGACCCACCCATGCCTCCCCGCTTTGCGGACTGATTTAGTTAGGGCTAGGTTTATTCCCTTTTTCAGGGCCCTAGTTTTACTCCTCGTTACGTCAGTTACTTCGTGGCTCTGCGCTTATGGCGTGGAAAAAATTAAAAGTACTGATGTCCGCGCGCCTGGATGGCACCTATATAGGTGACCACGGAACAGATTGGAGCCACCCGACAGCGCGAGCAAGGGGTATTGCTTGAGCAAAGGTTTCCGGATCCAACCTGATGCCTGGGGAATTCAAAGGTAAGGAATCTGCAGCTAGATATTGTCTCTACCAGATAATGCATTACCAAAGGTAAGTAACTTGTTCATTTGGACCGGGGCCCAGCTTTTTGCTCTCGGGCTTACAAAGAGGCCATGGAAGGCTTGGGTGTGACCCCACAGTTCTCATCTCCTACCATCCTGAGGGAAAATCGATCATAGAGAAGAAAAACTGGGACTTAAAGCAGTCTTGAACAGCAAGGGTACTAGACTTTGGTCGCAGTTGGGTCCATCACCTACATTGGGTTCAAGGGGCCTTGAATAACATGCCAAGAAAGTCCCTTGGTGGTGATACTCCCTATGAAATCCTGTTTGGGGTTAAGATGTGGGTCTCAGACCTCGATAGTACCAGCACAGTGGCGGCGGAAACACCGTTTGACATCAATGAACATTTGGCTGTTTTACATGAGTTGAAAGAGTTCTGGGGCTTCCAAAGCAACGTCCAAATAAACCGTACTGCAACTGGAGAAGAGAAGGTTGTTCTGGCAAGAACCAGCTGGATCCCAAAGATAGAGGATCTGGTCAGAAAAAAAATCGTGGACAAAAAAGAGTTTGGGCCATCTTACTGTGCCTTTCCTGGCTGTTGAAGGTACACAGACTGTACTTCTTCCTCCCCTTGCCGGACGCTGCGACAAAAGATTTGTCTCTATTGATCTGATCAAACCACACTATGTAGCCGATTCTCAACAGTAGGCCACATGGACTCCTGGGTAGCTACCATTCTCCTCTCGCTGCCCTACAGGAGGTTCAGATGGAAGCTTTAATTGCAAATGAATCCTGCACTCTACAACATGAGACTGAGATAAACAACAATGAAGTACGCCTTTTACCTGTTTCAAAAACAACTACAGCTGTGCAATCTACAAGTACAGTAACACAGATTTCTATTCGGAATCCAGAAATAAATAAGGTCTACGTCATTGCACAACAGATCAAATCAGCGTCGAGTTCAACGCAACCTATTGAGCTGCCAAAGAGAGACAGGATAGCGTCTGGATACTTCATCGATTTTGATGACTTCTCCTCGGATGCATCGGAGGTTCCACTGCCCCCACCGCCCTTGCCATTCAAATTGAAGGTGCGTGTTTTCTGTCGTTGGCTGAAAAGAACATATTTTGTTACTCCATGGCTGGACCTTTGGATTTCAATTGCATTACTTTCCTCATCCTTTGGATTTGTTTTATGACTGTGTTCTTTCTCCTCTTAAATGGACATTTTGCCCCAGAACGCTCTGCAGTACACACTCTGAACTTGGTTCTGAAACCACACGCATCATCACACCATGAGCAAAGTGACTTGTCCCTGATGAACATTTCAGCTGTTCCAGTTCCGGATGGGATTGTATGGGATAAGGTATCATTTGATGTGTATCGTCCCACTGAACTTTTACAAATTCCCCTTTTGTTTAAAATTTCATTGTATGACATTATCATCCCCAGTACTGTTTCTGATGATTGGGATATTGATACAGTATATGAGATGTTGGAAGGTGTTTTGTTCTGATGAGTTTTATGATGGTACAGCCAATTTTGGCAAGATGATTTATCAACATTACAGTCATCATTTTTTACTCAAGGCTAGCATGCCACGTGAAGTGTTTAACTTTACTCAATGGGAACAATGCCCTACACCACCGAAGGGTAGTTCTAATGCGTTTACCCAAAAGTTTTACTATTTTTCTGATTAGGACACATCTGACTCAGTCTCGTTTTATTTTATGCTTGCACCATCTACTGCAAAGAAAAATATGTTAACTGACACTAAGCTGATATACTGTTTTTCTTTCCTTTCCCAGCTCTCTGTACAGGGTTTCGACTTTTGTAGGGACACAATAGATGAAAAATCTATTTGGGGAACAAAAGATTGTCAGGTTCAGGGAACTGAGGCTTTAATCTGAAAGAGACAATTAGTTATAGATTCCTTACCTTAGAATTACCCCCAGGCGTCAGACTGGATCCGTAGAATTTTTCATCAGCAGTACCCCTGGGCGTCGAAAGGTGGCGTCGGTCGGCTCCGCGTTCGTCGTTGGCGTTGTGGTCGCTGGGATGACTTCGCGGTAGCTACTTAGATGCCGCCCTCGCGCGCTGACATCAGTTCTTTCTTTTTCCGCACCAGCCAGCGCAGATCCGGAGAGAGTGGTACCTCCAGTCACTTTTTGACTGACTTTTTGGCGACTTTTGTCGACACCGTTTTTGAGTCTTCGACTCAAGGTGCACGTCAGGGATGCCCGGTTTCAAGGCTTGCGGCTCCTGTAGCCAACTGATGTCGGTGACGGATCCGCACCGCGTGTGCCTGTTTTGCCTGGAGCGCGACCACGACCCCAAGTCGTGCTCCGACTGCCGGACCATGAATCCGCAGTCTTTGCGAGAGCGATCCCGAAAGCTTCTCGAGGCCCGGCAGTCAGCTCCGCGCCGTTCGAGGTCCTAGTCGCGTGGGAGGTCGAGGGACCAGTCGCAGAGCCACCACCACCAGTCTTCTTCCAAGTCTTCGCACTCCTCAGGTAAGTCGAAGCACAAAAAAAAGTCAAAGAAGCATCATCGCTCTTCGTCTTCTCCCCATTGGTCGGCCGACGCGATGAGGGATGCGGGTGGTGACACTCCCGCGGCTCCGCGTGCCGAGCCCGAAGGGTCGACTCAGAGTTTCCTTCCCGGAGCGACCCCTGCCCAGCTTTGCCAATTTTACGAAGCGATGCATGCCATCTTTGGGCAGCCCGACTTCGCCGGCGCACCTTCGGGTCCTGGGGCCCCTGGGCCTTCGGCGCCGGCAGCTCTGGCCCTGGCACCACAGGGTCCCCTTGGATCCAGGCCTAGATCCGAATCGGCGACGGTCGACCTCATTACACCTCCCCCGGTGCTGATTCCATTGGCACCACGTCTGCAGCCGATGCCGGTTGTGTCCCCAGCCGGCGTTGACCCCGGCCTCAACCCCGAAGTAGACACAGAGCCGGATCGACGTCGGATCCGGCGCCAACGGGTACTTTTGTGCCCTTGTTCTACCCTGGCACTTTTAGACCAGATTGGCAGCCAGAGGAGGGTGAGGAGGAGTGGGAGGGGTCTGGAGACCTTTTAACTGACCAGTTGGGATACGAACCAGACTGGAGAGAGGAACTGGGGGAAGCCAGTGGTCTGGATACCTCACCAGACCTTGGCATGTTGTCGTCTCCTACCGTGGCTATGGAGGAGGAAGCATCTTACGCAGTGGTGTTGCGTAGGGCGGCCAAGGCTCTCAACCTCGAGCTCCCTACGGTGGCGGTCAGGACTAACCTCCTGACAGAGGTGCTTTAACCGGCAGCGATCTCTTCGGCGCCCCTGCTACTGTTTAATGAAGCCCTAACCAACATCCTTTTGGGCACCTGGTCCAGGCCCAACACAGGGGCTCCTGTGGATAGGATGATTGCCCGACACCACTGCCCGGCCCCGGGCGACCCCACTTTCCTCTCCCAACACCCCACCCCTGAGAGCTTCGTGATCCAAGCCTCCACCTTCAAAGGCGCATTCCCTAACGCACCACCTGATAGGGAATCCAAAAAGCTCGACCATCTTGGGAAGAAGATGTTTTCTTCCTCCAGCTTGGGACTGCGGTCGGTAAACACTGCATGTCTGTTGGGCCGTTACACCCACTCCGTGTGGGATACGGTGGCGCAAGTGCTGGCCCAGTGCCCGGAGGAGGCCCGGGCCGTACTCTCCTGTGCAGTTGCCAAAGGGAGAGACGCAGCAAAGTTTACCATCCGCTGTGGGCTGGATACCGCCGACTCACTAGGCAGGACGATTTCCACGTCGGTAGCCCTTGGACGCTACGCCTGGCTGAGGTCGACTGGTTTTTCAGGGGATGCCCTTTGATGGCCGTCGCCTGTTCGGCGACAAGGCAGACAACGCGCTGGAGCGCTTTAAGGACTCTCGGGCTACGCCAGGTTTTTGGGCCTCTCCACCTCCCACCTTGCGCATTCTGCTTTTCGCCCCTTTCATGGCTATGGAAGGGGTGCCCCGCCACATCCCGCCCAGAGCCACAGGCCGGTGCAAGCTGTTCAGCCACTGCGCGGCCGGGGACTTGGGAACCACTGCCGTGGTTCTGGGGGCCAGCGGGCGGGCCAGTCCACCACAGCCCCCTCTGCAGCAGCCTCCAAACCCTCCTAGTCCGACCTTTCAGGGCCACCAATCGCTAGTGGGCGGCAGGATTCAGCATCACCTCCCCCACTGGCGCACCATCACGTCGGACAGGTAGGTTTTACTAATAGTCCAAAGGGGCTACTCCCTCCCCTTCGAGACTACCCCTCCATCCATGCCGCCTCAGTACCATTGCATGTCGGAGGATTACTTGGCCCTTCTCCAACAGGCCAAGGGAGCCATCGAGCGAGTTCCTGTCCCAGAAGTAGGTCGTGGTTGCTATTCCCACTACTTTCTGGTGCCCAAGAAGGACAAAGGCCTGCGTCCTATATTGGATCTCAGGAATGTCAACCTCTTCCTCCGGAAGGAGAAGTTCAAAATGTTGACGCTAGCTCAGGTCCTGTCTGCCCTCGACCCTGGAGACTAGATGGTAGCATTGGACTTGGAGGACGCTTATTTTCACATCCCCGTCCTGCCGGCCCACCGGCGTTACCTGCAGTTCACGGTAGGCCACGAGCACTTTCAGTTTACTGTGCTCCCCTTTGGCCTTACCAGCGCCCCTCGGGTGTTCACGAAAGTGATGGCGGTGGTCGCGGCTCATCTGCGCAGATCAGGGGTTCCAGTCTTCCCCTATCTCGACGACTGGCTGTTGAAGGCCGGCTCGCCCCAGGCTGTCGTCTCCCACCTCCAGACTACGGCAGACCTCCTGCATTCGCTGGGGTTCTCTATCAACGTGCCAAAGTCACACCTGACTCCCTCTCAGAAGCTCCTCTTCACCGGAGCGGTTCTGGACACAACGCAGTTTCGGGCTTATCCTCCGAACAGCGAGTCTGGGATATTCGGGCTATGATTCCGATCTTTCAGCCTCTATCCCGGGTTTCGGTCAGAATTACCCTGAGACTGCTGGGCCTCATGGCCTCCTGCATCCTGCTCGTAGACCATGCCAGGTGGCATATGCGGGCTCTGCAGTGGGACCTGAAGTTCCAGTGGACACAGCATCAGGGGAATCTGTCCGATTGCGTCCAGGTCTCGGAGGGCACTGCATGTCAATTGCAGTGGTGGCTAACGAACCGGGATTGTGTCAACGGTAGATCCCTCTCCCTTCCCCAACCAGAGTTCACAGTGGTGACAGATGCATCACTGCTGGGATGGGGCGGCCACATGGGAGAGGCAGAGATCAGAGGCCTCTAGTCTCCGGCGGAGTCCGAGCTCCACATCAACCTTCTGGAGCTTCGGGCGATCCGTCTTGCACTAAAAGCATTCCATCCCTCTGTCCGGGGAAGAGTAGTGCAGGTGTTCACGGACAACACCACCGCCATGTGGTACTGCAGCAAACAGGGCGGGGTGGGGTCGTGGACCCTATGTCAAGAGGCTCTCCGTCTCTGGACATGGCTGGAACATCAGGGCATATCCCTGGTGGTTCAACACCTGGCAGGTTCACTGAACACAAGGGCGGACGAACTCAGCCGCAGGTGCATGATGGATCACGGATGGCGTCTTCACTCGGAGGTGGCGCAAGGTCTCTTTCAGCAGTAGGGAGAGCCTTGGTTAGATCTATCGCCACCGAAGAGAACGCGCAATGTCAGCAATTCTGCTCGTAGGAATTTCCAAGGCGGCACTCGCTTGGCGACGCTTTTCGTCGCGAGTGGAGTTTCGGTCTTCTATATGCCTTAACGCCTATACCACTTCTGCCCAGAGTGCTGAAGAAGATCAAGCACGACCGGGCCCAAGTCATCCTTGTGGCTCCGGATTGGGTACGAAGAGTCTGGTATCCCGAGCTGTTACACATGGCCATCGATCCTCCGATCCAACTGCCTCTTCGGGAGGATCTTCTGTCGCAGCAGCAGGGGACGGTCCTCCACCCGAACCTGTCCAGCCTCCACCTCCTTGCGTGGAGATTGAGCGGCAGCAGTTGACTGCCTTTGACCTTCCTCCCGAAGTCTATAATGTTATCTTGGCAGCCAGGCGTCCCTCCACTAAGACGGTATGGCCTGCAGATGGAACAAATTTGTGGCATGGTGCACAGCAAAGGCTGTGGATCCCCTTTCTGCCCCTCTTTCTGAGGTTCTCTTGTTCCTCCTTTCTTTGGCCCAGCAGGGCCCTGCTCTGGGCACTCTAAAGGGCTACTTCTCAGCCATTTCAGCCTTTCTTAGGCTTCCTGGTCAGCCTTCTCTTTTCAAGTCCCTGGTTGTAAATCGCTTCCTTAAGGGCATTACTCATCTTTTTCCTCCTGTTCCCTTCGTAATGCCTCAGTGGGACTTGAACTTGGTTCTTACCTATCTGATGTGTGCTCCCTTTGAGCTGCTTCATAACTGTCCTCTCAGACTTCTTGCTTTAAAGACTGCCTTTCTCGTTGACATCACCTCTGCTCGCAGGATGAGTGAGCTTCAAGCACTTTCTTCCAAGCCTCCCTTTCTGACTGTTCATCCGGACAAGGTCGTCCTCAGAACTAGACCTTCCTTTCTTCCCAAGGTGGTTGCTTCTTTTCACATTGGTCAAACCATCACTTTGCCCACCTTTTTTCCGCATCCTTCTAAGGAGGTAGAGAGGCTCCACCGTCTGGATCCAAAACATGCGTTTTCCTTTTATTTGCATCGCACCAAACAATTCCGGGTGGATGACCAGCTCTTTGTTGGCTACGTGGGCGCCAAGAAAGGTCGGGCCGTGCACAAATGGACCATGTCCAGGTGGGTCGTTTTGTGCATCAAAGCTTGCTACTCTTTGGCAGAGAAGGAGCCTCCAGTGGGACTGCGCGCCCATTCCACCAGCTACCACTGCTTTGGGACGGGGAGTCCCCCTTAATGACATCTGTCAGGCAGCTACGTGTGCATCTCTGCACACGTTCACCAAACACTACTGCCTGGACAGCCAAGTCCGGGGAGGCGGCTTCTTTGGCCGTTCTGTTCTCCAGGACTTTCTGGTGTGAACTTAGTTCGCAGACCCACCTCCGGGGTTGGTATTGCTGGGGTATCTATTCCAAGGTAAGGAATCTATAACTAATTGTCTCTTTCAGATGAACAAGTTACTTACCTTCGGTAACAATATATCTGTAAGAGACATAGATTAGTTATAGATTCCTTACCGCCCCACCCATTCTCCCCGTTCTGCGAACTGATTTCTAGGGTCAGGGAATTCCTTTCAGGGCCCTAGTTTTGGTGCACCAGTGGTCAGTGTCTTGCATGGCTCTGCGCTTCTGGCGTGGAATGTCGTGTAAAAGAACTGACGTCAGCGCGCGAGGGCGGCGTCTAAGTAGCTACCACGACATCATCCCGGCGACCACGACGCCAACGACGAACGCGGAGCTGACCGACGTCACCTTTCGACGCGCAGGGGTACTGCTGCTGAAAAATTCTCCGGATCCAGTCTCACGCCTGGGGGTAATTCTAAGGTGGGGAATCTATAACTAATCTATGTCTCTTACAGATACATCATTACCGAAGGTAAGTAACTTGTTCTTTAGGGCCTGTTTACTACCACAACAGACGATTTTCCTGAACAGAACCGTGCAACAGACAACATCCCGTTCTTACACGATTCGACAACTGGCTGCAGTTAACACAATATGATGAAACAACTATTGACTCTATGCTGCGTAAGACTAAACATAACTCGTCAGACCCCAATCGGAAGGGATAGTTAATATGGCCATTAGATGCTAACAGGTGTCAGGATAGATTCCTGGGTTACATCAAGGTATTTACAGCACATAGGCCTGATATGCGATATGTACAGAGTAAGCATTCGGGGGTAGTAACAACTTTGTGTTGGGAAGTTGTGCCTTGATTGGCTAAAAACCTCGACACTGTCCCAGGTACAACAGTACTTGTCCCTTTTATCGGATGATTTGAACTTACGAGACCTCTTGTTAGGTCCTCAGAAACCCACGTCAAGAGCGCTTTCTGTATGCTATCTATAATGAGATATGGAAAATATCTCATCAAGAAGCTGCTGAAAGACAGTGTGAGATTGACAAGGTCAATTTAGAACAGACTCTTGCAGTAGTGGACAATGGTATGACTATTTTTTGAGGTTTCTCAGTGGCAAAGAAAGGTAAGGCGATGCAGAAAAAGCACTCTGTCAAGGTGGGCAGTCCTCTGCATTAAGATCGTCTACACATTGGACAAAAAGCATCCTCTGTAAGGTCTGAGGGCTTATACCACCAGGGCCAGGCCTGCCATCACTGTGTTGGGATATAGAGTTCCTATCCTTAACATCTGCAAGGCCGCTACATGGGCGTCAGTGCATACGTTCACAAAACACTACTGCCTTAACAGCTAGGTCTGACAGGAGGGGCATTTTGGCCATTCGTTCCTGCAAGACTTATTGCTCTGAGTCCATTCCACAGACCCATCACCTGCTTTGGTATCTAGCCTAAGGTGAGGAATCTGTTGTTAGTATCCATCAGAAGAAGTTACTTATTTTAAGTAACACTTTTTCTGGTAGATACCCCGTCTAACTGCAGATTCCTCACTCCCCTCCCACCTCCGTGTTCTGTGGAGTCGTCTCTTTTTACCACCTATAAAGGTTCCAAATCAGATATCTGCACACTGGTACCTCCAATTGTTATGTGCCCTGGCATGCTGCAGATGCCCTAGCGAGCCATATGCATATTTGAGTGCTATACCTCCATCCATGCTCTGATACTTTCAGTGACCATTTTTGATAATATATAGTTTCTTTGCAGGACATTTATACCTCAGGCATCTCCCTCTCCTTTGTAATTTGGTAGACCCAGCCTGAATCATATACTGGAGTCGAAATGTCGACAATCCCGACCTTTAGTCACTCAATCAATATTGGTCTTTTCATTATTCTGAACTGATAAATGTCTGGCTATTAAGTCAAATGTGTCTCTCTGATCAATGCTACACTGTATATAATTGGGCATTTCACTGTTATTTCACCATTTCACTTGTACTGCATCTGCACATGGAGCACCTGCTGCTTGAACTGTGTGTCATTTTGTATGACTGTTGTCCATAATACAATGTATATGGAATTGATATCTGGTAACATATATTTATTCAATACAGCCGCCACAGTGTAAAAAGGAGAAACACAGTTACAGTGCAGGCTGCTTTTGCATATCTTCATCAAAATGACTTGTGGGCATAGGTGGCATTTGGGCAGTGATTTTCTACCCATGTATGTTTGTAATGCAGCACAAATAAGCATCAAGTTTAACAAAGTGAACCTCAGTTTGTGATGTATGCCTAAAATATTGCCAGCACGTCACTGCCCAGGTGTTCACTTATGCCAGTAAGTCAACTTGGTGCATGTATAGTTCTGCAACCCAGCTCCTTCTACAACTGTCCTGTGAAATGTATATGTATAGGACCTGTTGAGGCCCCTTTCTCTTGGCTCGGTTTGGGGATGTCTTCCCCTGTGCACTTAGACATGAATATGTCCTGCAAAATTCTCCTGATTGAGTCATGGTTAACTTGAAGAGAATAATGAACATTTATTTCTCCTGCTCTGTAAAAGCTACATTGGCTCCCTATGGGATCAGGCGTCAAATTTAAAATAGTGTTAACACAAAGAGCTGTTCACTGTAACAGTTGAACCTGTCTCCTGGTTCTTTACAATCTTGTCAGGTCATGAAGATCTATAGTAAAAGATTACTTTTTCCTGCCCACCCCACAGGTTTGTGAGAAACAAGCTGGTAGCAGAGGTTTGCCAGCAATTCCTTGTGGAACTGGAACACGCTTCCAGATATTCTCAGAAAGAGAGAATAACTCCTGTCTTCCCAAAAGACACTGAATTGTATTGTTCTGCATAGTTTCCAGCTGGTACTTCCAGCGCTAAGTTGCGATTTTTCTTTCTTTAGTCCTGGAAAAGTGTATTCAATGATTGATTCATTGAAATACAGCTGCAGTGTCATTTTCTCATTAAGTGCGCTCTCTCTGGGCTTGATCCTCCAATAACTAAGGTCAGGTATGGCGTAGGGAAAACCACAAGCAGGCCGAAGCAACAAACATGCATATTTCAATTGAATATCTCATTGTAATGGGGCACATCAAGAGAGCAAGAGGATACTTTAATAGCACAAACTCCTCATTGCACTCAAATCCTCAATGGAAATTTTTCATGAAGAAATGTGCTACTTGGAAGACCCCAGTCTAAATTTGTTTTAATTGTTGCCATTATTTGTATTATGTTCTAGTTGACAATAAAGGCTCTCCACTTGTACCCTGAGGCTGGACTGGGTGGTCCAGAGTGCTGTCTCCGTGTTTCTCTTATGCCACTTCGTCTTAATATTGACCAGGTAAGTTCTGAATTTCATTTTCCCCAATGTATCTTTCTACTTATATCCCATTCTCCCGGCATTCTATCACATCACCTATGCCCTTGCCTTCCCTCAGACAGATTTCTATCTTAGGATGCTGCAACACCTTCACTATAAAAACACCTCACTATGTTTGTCTTATTTGCCAGTTACTGTGACCTACCAGTTGGTACCCTTTACAAACGTAATGCTATTCTTATTTCTGATGTGAATTTCTAACCACAGATTTTTCACCTTGTGAAGCCCCCAACAGGCTCCAGAGTTTGTCTGGAAACTCTTTACATTAGCTCCTGCGCACTGGGAGGTGGCATCATTGGCCTCTTCTGCAACGGTGTCTCACCTCTGGACGTTTTGAGAAGGAATCGCTTATAAACCCCACTCCTGCTTTTTGACAGCAGATCTTCATTTTCCTGGCTGGATCCAGAGGCTGCTCATTCCGATTTCTGTATTTACTAAAGTTTGATTTCTAAACATTTAGGCAGTGTGCACGAATGTTGCCTCCTAAAACGTGAGGATTTAAAACCATGTTGCAAAGAGATTTCATTTACAGACTCCCACAACTTCTATCTTTTCTGCCTTTGCACCTGATATGACATTGCAAATCCTGTGACAAATGTTCCCTGAGGCACCCGAAGACCATGAGAGAGCAAAAAGCCAAACTCAAAAAATGGGATTGGTTCCTTTCAAAATCCCAAGGGTGCTCTTGTTCTTGCTTACCTTCTTCAGGTTTGTCAAAGTCTGAGGGAGAAGTCTAAGAGGGAACTTCAGAAAAATAAACAAAGCTGTTCACTCTTTAAATGCTCTTATTCCAGAGAGAGGTCACACAATCGACCTCCAGTTCATACCAGATGCTGAATTTGGAGCTGATATGCCCTGAGGCTTCTGGTCATTGTCGGCTCTGAAGCAAATTGTGGCCTTCAGAGAGACCTTACTGCAACTTTTCAAGATGACTGTTGATCCCTTTGGTGCACCTGCAGGTACAATGGATTGGCTGAGGCCACCAGCTGGATTTCTGCAACAGCCCTTTCCTCAGCGCCAGCTGACCTTGCGCCTATTGAGCCTGATCCACCTCCGACAGCTGGCCATCCACCAAGTGCTCTGCCAAAGGCTCCTCCTGCTGCACTTTCATCAGCACTTCCTATGGCTCCAGTGGTATTGGATCCAATGCCAATTGTGGCCCTATGTTACATTACACCATTGGTAAAGCCCAGCCTTCAATTGAGGAAGCCTCTCCTCTGGTTCCTTTTTGTCACTATTAGTAATACCATAGTTTTAAGAACATTTGGACACTGACACTCAAGGTCTCTAGCACGTTCCACATGCCAAAGAAGATGAAGAAGATTGCTTACCCCCTAATTGCACCGTCTTACAGAAGGCCTGTGATTTGGATACCTCAAAAGGGCTCCCCACAGAGGAGTGTGCCTCTTATGTCTTAGTAGTTTGTAGGGCTGTGGAGGTCTCAGACTTGCACGTATGGAACAAACAAAACCAGTGTTCTGACCCAGCCTGTCTGTTTAAGAACACTAACTTTAACGAAACCCTGACTGATCTGATTATGGCACCCTGGAAAAAACCCTTTCCTGCCACATCCATGAGTCAACCTATTCCTAGGTGATCTGAAATTACTGACTCTGCATCCTTTCCAGGAAAGCTTGGCAGTTCAGGCCTAAACTAGCAAGGTTAATCCAAACTCCTTTCCTACTCTTCCTATTGAATATGGAGTCAATAGGCTAGATTTGATAGGCAAGAGAGTTTTCTTATCGGCCAGCCTAGTATCACACTCCTTGAATGCTGTTTGCCTTCTGGGTTGTTGCACCCTCACTCCTTGGGGCATGCAGAGTTTTACCCTCATTGCCTGAAGATTCCCATAATTCTTTTGCCCAAGGAGTTCAAGATGGTCAGGACACTGCTAAATACATTTTGCATTCTGGTTTGGACACCACTGATTTTGTTGCTCATTCCATGGGCACCATTGCCATTATCAGGCATCATGCTTAGATGTGTTCCCCTGGATTTTCTTAGTTAGTGTCCAGGTTTCTCTTAGGTAAATGTATTTTGATGGTACTAGTTTGTGTTGGTATGAAAGCTGAAGCAGCTCTAGAGGGATAAGTACACCGTAGCTAGTAACTCCTGTTCCTTGGAGTTACTATCCCCTGCTTGCCAATTCCACCTACAATACTGAAAATTTAGGAGCTATTTGATGGGTCTTTACTATTGCCGGAGGGAGCCCTCAAAACCTTTCCAACAACCAGTGCACACTTTTCACGGCTTCAGGGACTGGGTTTTGACAGAGGATAAGGTCAAAGGCAGCAGTATCAGCCCTCCTCTTCTGTCACAACCGCCAAGCCTCCTTAGTACCCCTCGAACAACTAGTTGGGGCCAGAATCCTACATTGCCCACTCTACTGGCACTCAATAACATTGGAGAAACAGATCCTTCAGATCGCTCAGTTTCCTTTCCTGGTCACCCTTCCACTCATTCCTCAGTTTGCCTCCAAACATTGGTCTAACATGCACATGTTCTCTCAAGAGGAGTCCTGATGTTACTCACGTTGATTGTGATCAAAGGGGTACCCGAAACGGAAAGAAGAATATGATGTTGCTCTCAGTTCTTCCCACTACCCAAAAAACATGGGGCCCTGAACCAATTTTGGACCTCCGGTTTCTGTATTCGCTTCTCAAAAGGCAAAAAATCAGAGTGACAGCTTGTGATTAAGTTCTGTTGACCTTGGACCCTGAGGATTGGATGGTGCAATTGGACCTGTTTCATGCTTATTTTCTTGTACTGATCCTGCAGTCCCACATGAAGTATCTCTGCTTTGTGGTGGGGTCAGAACTCTTTCAATTCAATCTCCTGCCCTTCCACCTTACATCTTCCCCATGGTGTTTTCGAAGACCATGCTGGTGGTTGCAGCCCATCTTCCCAGGTCTGGGATACATGTGTTCCCGTACCGTGACTACTGGCTGTTGAAATCTGAAAGACACACGTTAGTGACAGATTCCTTACCTTAGAATATCCCCAGGCGTCAGGCTGGATCTGGAAAGTTTTTGCGTAGCAGTACCCTTGCGCGTCGGTAGGCGGCGTCGTGCGGCTCCGCGTCCTTCGTCGGCATCGGGATCGCCGGGATGACGTCACGGGCAGTACTTAGACGCCGCCCCTGCGCGCTGACGTCAGTTCTTCTTTTTCCGCGCCAGTAAGCGCAGATCCGGGAAGAGCAGTGCCCTAGTCAATTTTTGACTAAATTTTTGGTGATTTTTTCACTGTTTCTTTTCGAGTCATCTCGACTCCAGGGTGTCGGTAGGGATGCCCGGCTTCAAGCCATGCGACGTCTGTGGTCGAATGATGTCGATCACAGACCCGCACTTAGAGTGTCTCTACTGTCTCGGCCGAGACCACGTCACGAAGTCGTGCCCTGACTGCCGGAAACTTCACCCGAAGGCTTTGCGAGAGCGGTCTCGAAAGCTACTCGAGGTCCGGCAGTCTGCTCCGTGCCGCACCAAGCCCCGGTCCCGGGAGAGGTCGAGGGGCCGGTCGCGGAGTCCAAGTCTTCGCGCTCCTCGGGTAAGTCGAAGCACAAAAAGTCTAAGAAGCATCATCGCTCTAAGACTTCGCCTCGCCGGTCTCGCGACTCGGCTGAGGCCCCTGTCGGCACTGTCCCCGCGGCCCCGGAAGTGCCTGTGGAGCCGCCTCCGCATTACCCGTCCTTTCCGGGTTCGGGGGCGACTCCGGCCCAAGTACAGGAATTCCTGTCGGCCATGGCCCGCCTCTTCGGGCCTCAAGGTCCCTCCGGTGCGCCTTCGGGCCCCGCGGGCCCTGATGGGGTTGCTCCGGCGTCGCCGACGACTCCGGTCCCGGCGTCGCCTGTCCCGCCAGCCTTTATCCCGGCCTTGGCTCCGGCCCCGGCCTCGAACCCGGCTCCGGTGGTACCGCAACCCCCATCGACGCCGGTTGACCTAACCACGCCTCCGCCGGCGCCGATGTCCCCGGTGCCGTTCCTGACGCCGTCCGGGGCTCCGGACGGCGTCGTTCCCCAGTTCTCTCCGGGTCCGGACATGAAGCCGGACCGACGTCGCTCGACGCCGGCTCCGGCGCCGATGAGACCTTGGGTCCCAAATGTCCCTCCTCCTCCATATTTTTCACCTGAGGAGGACCAGGAGAGCTGGGAGGGGTCGGAAGACCCTCTCACACAGCAGTGTGAGTATGATCAGGACTGGGCAGAGGAACTTGGGGATGCCAGTGGTCTGTAATACTTCCCCTGACTCTGGCATGCTGTCTCCTCCCGTGGCTACGGAGGAGGGAGCAAATTTCGCAACGGTGTTGCGTAGAGCAGCTGGGGCCTTGCACCTCCAATTGCCTACTGTGGCTGTCAAGACTAATCTCTTGACGGAAGTGCTTCAGCCGGCAGCCTCCTCCTTGGAGACTGTGCTGCCGTTTAATGATGCACTAACTGACGTTCTTTTGGGCGCCTGGTCCAAGCCCACCACAGGGGCTCCTGTGGATAGGAACGTGGCCCGACGCCATCGCCCTGCTCCGGGCGACCCCTTGTTTCTCTCTCAACATCCCACCCCCGAGAGCTTGTCCAAGCCTCTGCCTCCCAAACCGCCTTCCCTACCGCCCCTCCGGATAGGGAATCCAAACGCCTGGATCAATTTGGGAAGAAGGCTTTTTCTTCCTCCAGTGCTGGCTTGCGGTCCGTCAACACCGCTTGCCTTTTGGGCCGATATACCCACTCCCTGTGGGATTCGGTGGCGAATGTTTTGCCCCAGTGTTCTGAGGAGGTCCAGACACTGCTTACCCGCACCATTGCGGAAGGTAGGGATGCGGCAAAGTACACCATACGTTGTGGCCTTGATACCGCCGACTCGCTGGGCAGATCGGTTGCAACGACGGTGGCGCTGCGTCGCCACGCCTGGCTGAGAACAACTGGTTTCTCGGGTGATGTCCAGAATACACTCATGGACATGCCCTTTGATGGAGTCGGTCTTTTTGGTTCCAAAGCAGACCATGCGCTGGAGCGTTTTAAGGACTCACGGGCTACTGCCAAGTCCCTGGGCCTTTCTGTTGTGCGCCCTCCGCTAACCTCTGCTTTTCGCCCCTTTCGTGGCCACGGAAGGGGCGCCCAGTCACGTCAGCTGCCCAGCCACCGGCCCGCGCAGCGAGCGTCTTCGCGTGGCCGAGGACGTGGATACCGCCGTGGCGGTTCGGGCAACCAGCGTGCGGGTCAGGCCACCACCTCCAACCCGTCCGCGGCCTCCAAGCCCTCCTAGTCCCTCCTTTCAGGTGCACGGCACGCCAGTAGGAGGCAGGGTCCGCCATCACCTTCCCCACTGGCGCACCATCACCTCGGACAGGTGGGTCTTGGACATTGTCCGAAGGGCTACTCCCTCCCCTTCGAGACCACCCCCAGCCATGCCACCTCAATTCCGCCGCATGTCAGGGGATCACTTGGTGCTTCTGCAGAAGGAAGTCACGGCCCTCTTGGCCAAGAGGGCCATCGATCATGTTCCGACCCCAGAAGTAGGACATGGTTGCTACTCCCACTACTTTCTGGTGCCCAAAAAGGACAAGGAGGACATGCGTCCTATCTTGGACCTCCGGAACGTCAATCGCTTCCTCCGGAAGGAGAAGTTCAAGATGCTCACCCTAGCTCAGGTCTTGACTGCCCTCGACCCTGGAGACTGGTTGGTAGCGTTGGACTTGCAGGACGCTTATTTCCACATCCCCGTCCTGCCGGCCCACCGGCGTTACCTGCGGTTCACGGTAGGCCTCGAGCATTTTCAGTTCACAGTGCTCCCCTTTGGCCTTCCCAGTGCCCCTCGGGTGTTCACGAAAGTGATGGCGGTGGTCGCAGCTCATCTGCGCCGGGCAGGGGTTCCAGTCTTCCCCTACCTCGACGACTGGCTGCTGAAGGCGGGCTCGTCCCAGGCAGTCGTCTCCCACCTCCAGACTACGGCCGAACTCCTGCACTCGCTGGGGTTCTCCATCAATGTGCCGAAGTCGCATCTGATTCCTTCTCCACAGCTCCTTTTCATCAGAGCAGTTCTGGACACAACGCCGTTTCGGGCCTATCCTCCCGAACTGCGAGTCCGGGATATTCAGGCTATGATTCCGATCTTTCAGCCTTTATCCTGGGTTTCGGTACGGATGACCCTGAGGCTGCTGGGCCTCATGGCCTCCTGCATCCTGCTGGTCGATCATGCCAGATGACATATGCGGGCTCTGCAGTGGGACCTGAAGTTCCAGTGGGCGCAGCACCAGGGCAACCTGTCCGATCACGTCCAGATCTCGGAGGGGACTGCAAAACAGTTGCAGTGGTGGCTCTCGAACCGGCAATGGGTCATGGGCAGATCCCTCTCCCTTCCCCAGCGAGAGCACACAGTTGTGACGGACGCGTCCCTTCTGGGATGGGGCGGTCACATGGGAGAGGCGGAGATCAGAGGCCTCTGGTCTCCGGCGGAGTCCCGGCTCCATATCAACCTTCTGGAGCTCCGGGCGATCCGACTTGCACTCAAGGCATTCCTTCCCTCTGTCAAAGGGAAGGTAGTGCAGGTGTTCACAGACAACACCACCGCCATGTGGTACTGCAACAAACAAGGCGGGGTGGGGTCGTGGACCCTATGTCAGGAGGCTCTGCGCCTCTGGACATGGCTGGAACATCAGGGCATATTCCTGATGGTTCCAACACCTGGCAGGTTCCCTGAACGCCAGGGCGGACGAACTCAGCCGCAGGTGCATGATGGATCACGAATGGCGTCTTCACTCGGAAGTGGCGCAGGGACTCTTTCTACAGTGGGGAGAGCCTTGGTTAGATCTGTTCGCCACCGAAGAGAACGCGCAATGTCAGCAGTTCTGCGCGTTGGAATTTCCAAGGCGGCACTCGCTCGGCGGCGCTTGTCGTCGCGAGTGGAGTTGCGGTCTGTTGTACGCCTTTCCGCCTATACCACTTCTACCCAGAGTGTTGAAGAAGATTCGGCGCGACCGGGCCCAAGTCATCCTTGTGGCTCCGGACTGGGCTCGAAGAGTTTGGTATCCCGAGCTACTCAGTATGAGCGTCGATCCCCCGATCCGTCTGCCTCTTCGGGAGGATCTTCTGTCGCAGCAGCAGGGGAAGGTCCTCCACCCGAACCTGTCCAGTCTACACCTGCTTGCGTGGAGATTGAGCGGCGGCAGTTGATTCCTTTCGACTTGCCTCCCGAAGTTTGTGATGTGATTCTGGCAGCCAGGCGTCCCTCCACTAAGGTGGTATACGCCTGCAGGTGGAACAAGTTTGTGGCATGGTGCACAGCAAAGGCTGTGAATCCCTCTCTGCCCCTCTTTCTGAGGTCCTTCTGTTCCTTCTTTCTCTGGCCCAACAGGGTTCTGCCCTGGGTACCATCAAGGGCTATCTTTGTGCCATTTCGGCCTTCCTCAGGCTTCCTGATCAGACCTCCTTTTCAAGTCCCCTGTTGTTAACAGGTTTCTAAAGAGCATTACACACCTCTTCCCTCCTGTTCCGTTTGTGATGCCTCAGTGGGACTTGAACTTGGTTCTTACCTTTCTCATGTGCGCTCCCTTTGAGCCTCTACATAACTGTCCTCTTCGTCTTCTGACTCTGAAGACAGCCTTTCTGGTGGCCATCACCTCCGCTCGGCGGGTGAGTGAGCTCCAGGCTCTATCATGCAAACCTCCCTTTCTGTCTGTCCATCCAGACAAGGTTGTTCTTAGGACGCGTCCGTCCTTCTTGCCAAAGGTGGTTACTGCCTTCCACATTGGGCAGACCATCACTTTGCCCACCTTCTTTCCGCCTCCGCATCCTTCCAGAGAGGAAGAGAGGCTCCACCGTCTGGACCCAAAACGTGCGCTTTCCTTTTATATCAACCGCACACAACACTTCCGGGTGGATGACCAGCTCTTTGTTGGCTACGTGGGCGCCAAAAAGGTCGGGCGGTGCACAAGAGAACCATCTCCCGCTGGGTGACCTTGTGTATCAAAGCCTGCTATTCTTTGGCTAAGATGGAGCCTCCTGTTGGGCTGCGTGCCCATTCCACCAGGGCAACGGCTGCTACCACGGCTTTAGGCCGCGGGGTTCCGCTGCAGGATCTCAGTCAGGCAGCTACGTGGGCCTTGCTGCACACGTTTACAAAGCATTACTGCCTTGACAGTCAGGTCCGGAGGGACGGCTTCTTTGGCAGTTCTGTCCTCCGGGACTTCCTTGTCTGATCTTTGTTCGCAGACCCACCACCGGGGTTGGTATTGCTGGGGTATCTATTCTAAGGTAAGGAATCTGTCACTAACGTGTCTCTTTCAGATGCACAAGTTACTAACTTGTGTAACGATATATCTGTAAGAGACAGTAGTTAGTGACAGATTCCTACCGCCCACCCATCCTCCCCGTTCTGCAAACTGATTTCTAGGGTTAAGGACATCCCTTTCAGGGCCCTAGTATTTTTCAGACACCTATGTCAGCTTCTTGCATGGCTCTGCGTTCCTGGCGCGGAAAGTCGTGTACTGAACTGACATCAGCACGCAGGGGCGGCTTCTAAGTACTGCCTGCGACGTCATCCCGGCGATCCCGACGACGGACGCGGAGCCGCACGACGCCGCCTACCGACGCGCAAGGGTACTGCTACGCAAAAACTTTCCGGATCCAGCCTGACGCCTGGGGATATTCTAAGGTAAGGAATCTGTCACTAACTACTGTCTCTTACAGATATATCGTTACGCAAGTTAGTAACTTGTGCGTCGTGCTCGCCATAGGTAGCCTTGGACTACCTATTGATGACGGTGCCATTGATGTCCACCCTAGGGCTCAGTATCAAGATGCCAAAATCCTGTCTTCAGCCTGTGCGGAGGATTCTATTTGTAGGGGATATTCTGTACACAATTACTTTGAAAACCTTTTGGCCCCTGCACAGAGTCTGGGAGAAATCTGACAATAACCCTGATGTTTCATGAGAAAGCACTTGTTTTGGCCTTGATGGTTCTGAGGCTTCTTGAGCTGTGGGCATTGTTTATCCTGCAGGTGTTTTGTAACCCATTGGCATATGTGGGCCCTCCAATGGAATCTGATACTTCAGTAGACCTAACACTTGGGATGTCTGGCATACCACATCCGCATCTGAGATGAAGTGACCCGGGACTTTCAGTGTTAGATGTTGGATACCAATCTGACATGTGACTGACCATTCTCTTTGCCCCCTCCAGAGCTCAAAGTGGTGACAAAGCATCATCTCTGGGCTAGAGAGGACACATGGAGAAGCTATAGATGAGAGGTCTCTGGTCTCAGATGGAGCAGCTCCATCATATAAACTTTCTTCAGCTGCAAGCCATGCGTCTGGCCTTAACAATCTTTTTTTACCCTCCATCAAGGGCAAGATGATTATGATGATTATGGCCAGCACATCCGCCACGTGGTACTGCAACTAGTTGGGCAAAGTGGGATCTGGTGCCCTCTATCTGGAGGCTCTAAGTGATGGGTGGTAATTTACAGGATTTCCCTGAAGTTCAACCATCTGGTGTGATCCTTCGATATCAGAGCTGACCAACTGCAGGCTGCATCTTTCTGACTGCGAATAGCGCCTGCACCCTTTGTAGGCTCAGTGTGTCATCACCCAGTGGGGTGTTCCCTTGGTAGACCTTTTTGCTTTCTCAGAAAACACGCATTGCCAGTCCTTTTGCACCTGTGACTTTCCTCTTTTAGGAGACAAGTTCTGACTTCTTTGGTACTCCTGTGTCGCATTCCCACCTCTTCTGCTGATCTTACTGGACTAATCTTCCACCTTAGGACCTTATTTGGCCTTGAACCTTCTTGATTTGTGCTAAACTCTGAACCTGAAAAAATTGTATTTCGCATTGCAATCACTTCTGTATGTTGTGTCAGCAAGGTGTGGGACATCTCAGGGCAGCCTCTATACATTTTCTTTTTCCCAGACAAGCTGGTACTTAAGACCCATGCATTCTTTCACTCTAGAGTGGCATCCATTTCTGTTAGGGGCAGTCCATCAGTCTGCCAGAATTATTTTCTCTATCACACCCTTTCAAAGAGGAGGAGCGACTTCACTGGTTAGATCCACAACAGGCACTTTTACATTGATAGAATTAAGGAATACCACTTTGTTGATCTATTATTTGTTGGGATATCTGGTGCAAAAATTGAGAAAGGCAGTCCAGAAGCAAAGCTTATGCCAAGCAGTGGTCCTCTTTGTGCTATTCCTTGGCCTAAAAGGACGCTCCGGAGAGCTCGTCCCCTGAGAACAAAGGCTCCAACTATGGCTTTGGCAGAGAGTTTCCTAATTTTGGGCTCCTGCTAAGCAGCTGCATGGGTTTCTGTCCATACTTTACCCACTACCACTACATCGGTTGTCAAGTCCACTGGGTTGGCCATTTCGCTTGATCTGGCCTGCAGGACTTCCTAGTGTAAGCCTACTCCTCAGCCTCCCCTCCTTTGAGCGGGTATTGCTTTGGTATTGGTTCATAAGGTGAGGCATCTGTGATTGGTAGTATCCATCGGAAGAATATGTTACCTTTGGTAATGCCCTTTTTTAGTGAATACTCTAATCACAGATTCCTTACTGCCCACCCTCCTCCACGTTTGTGGAGTGGACCTTCGGAAATTATTAAGGTTCCATGCTAAATTTGCACACCAGCCAGTTCATTTTAATCTGTCAGCTAAACTCCGTGTCTTAGTGCAAAACAAAATATAATATTTAAACTGATATCTGATAGAGACTTCTAGGTGCATATTCCTTTCCTCACAGTACTCCTCAGGCATCAGACTGGATCCGTACATTTTCTAGCAGTTCCCTTGCGCACCGGTCACCTACCGTCATTAAGGTCGTCAGTGTCCTCACCGGAAGTGATCTGCGTGGTGCCAATAAAAGCGCCACCCCAGCACAACAGTTATTTTCTATTCTCCGCCAGTCAGCACAGATCTGGAGAGAGCTACTCCCAGTTATGTTTTTGAATGGCTTTTTCCTCGACTTGTTGTCAAAGCGTTTTTGAGAAATTCCTTAGCCTCTCGTGTTATGGATGTCCCCTAGGAAACTAGCATGCTTTAAACCGTGTGGTGCCTGTCACAGGCAGATGTCTGTGACAGACCCTCAGCGGGTTTGCCTTTTGTGCTTGGAGCAGGACCATGACTCCAAGGCCGGCAGGGACTGCCGCTCCATTAATTTCAAGGCGCTAAGAGCACGATACCTGAAGTTCCTCGCTGCCTTACGTTGGGCGACCCCACTACACTCTTGATCCCGGTATCGTGGAAGGTCCCGGTACCTCTTGTGGAGCGGCTCCAAACGACCGTCGTCATGATCCAAGTTGTTGGGTAGGTCACATAAGTGGAAGAAGTCTAAGTCATCAAATAAGTCTTAGACTTACCTGCACCAGTCCTAGTCAATGCACCTGGTGTAGGAGTATTGGCACTCTAGGCTTTGCTCTGTGGTAGAGCCTGCGCTGGGGTCCGCTCTACGCCTCCCAGACTTTCCTAGAACCAGAGCGACCCCCGCCCAACTCTAGGAGTTTGGTAAGGCCATGCCCTCCATATTTGGGTGACCTGAAACCTCTGATGCGCGTTCGGGCCCTACAGGTGTGGAAGAGGTGTAGGAAAGTGCCCTTTTTGACATGGTCACCCCCACTTTTTGCCCTAGCACTGATGCGTCTCGACTGAAAGTGCATCGGGTTCCTGCTAACCTGGCACCAGTGCTCTTACCCTTAAAATAAGGTAAATGTCTAATTGTAACCCGATTGGCAATGACTTTAGCACCCCCTGTAAGTCCCTAATAAATGGTACCTCTGGTACCCAGGGTATGGGTACTAAAGAGGATCCACATGGGCTACAACATGTATTATGCCACCAAAAGGGACCTGCATAAAAACTGGATGTCAACTGTCATTGCAGGATGCGTGATATGGCGCGAACCATTTTGGAAACATGACATGGCACACTCCCTGTGTGCCATGCCACAATACACTGCATATACTAGATGTAAGTCGCTCCTACAGTATGTCTTAGAGCCCTAAGGCAAGGTGCATTATGTTATATGTGAGGGCACATCGGCAGGAGCAGATAGGCCCCTGTGATGTCTAGTTCCATTACTAGATATTGCAAGTGGTCAGGCAGCCATCTTTTTTTGTTGTTGTTTTTTTTTGTTTAGAAAGCTTTATTGAAACAGGTAAAAAAGCAGGGTACAGAATTATAATAACGATCATAAAATACAAATACAGAGGATAATACAAGAATATACATGAAAAACAAAGGATGAAAGCCTAATATATCATATGTTATCAGGATCAAATACCAATGTTAAGAGTGAAATAAAATCAAGGAGTACCATAATAAATTAGCATTTTTACTTTTGAAATTTAAAGATTAGAGAGGGGGTGAAAGAAAGAAAAGGAGGAAGAAAAAGAGAGAGAAAGAAAAGAGGAGAAAGGAAAAAAGAAAAGGAAGAAGGAAGATAAAAGGTATCAACAACCTTATCATATAATCTAATAAAACTTTCCATTAAGAAATATATAAGATCGCAAATAACCATATACAGTCTATAAAATATGAACATTATAAAAAAGGAATAAACACAGAACTCACGGCGGCTGAAAAACATAGTTACTGTCTTTGGTATGCAATGCAGAGGAGGATATATAATTAGTAATTGGAGACCAAAAGGCCTCCTTTCGAATAAGTTGCTGCGAGGTGGTTACAGAAGCTCTATCGAGCCTATGATGATGACAGAGAAGATTCCACCAGGCAGAAAAGGAAACCTTGGAGGCATCCTTCCAATTAGAAGTAATAACTTGAAGAGCAATAGCAATGGACAAATCTACAAATGAGCCTAATTTGAGAGCACCCAGCCAATGTATGGAATTACTACCCAGAAATATGGAGTGGATATCGAAGGGAAAATTAGTGGAGCAGATAGAGGCAATTGATTTACATACCTGTGTCCAAAAAATAGAAATATTGGGATAAAGAAAAAAGGAATGGATATATGTGCCAGGAGTATTATTACAGGACCAACAGTTGGGAGATAGGTCAGAACTGAATTTGGAAACAGCTAATGGGTTTAAAAATAGTCTTTGATAAAATATAATAGTGAGTTTGAGTGGTACTGGCATTGCATGAAGTGTGATGTATCCGAGCCCAAATGGAATTCCATGTGTGTATAGAAAGAGTATGTTGTAAATCCGTTTCCCATAAAAGCTCAATTTTGCTTTTGGGACGAATGGGGAGAGAAAAATGGAAATATTTGTATATGTGAGAGGCCCGGACAGAAAGGGAAGTAGGTAATGTTTGTGAAGGCGGGTCAAATGAAGAGGAGGAAGTCTCAGAGAGAAGAGAAAGCTGTTGAGCTAAAATCAATCTTAAAGAGTCAAACTTAAGGAGGGAAGCATCAGGTAGACCATACTTAGATTGGGTTTCCTGGAAAGATAAAAGCTGCATATTTTGCATTAGGTGTTTAACCTGTATAATCCCTTTGGCAATACAATCTTTCCAGAAGATAGTACGATTAGAGATTTTAATAGACTTATTATGCCAGATAGAGGAGTCCAGGAATAACTGTAATGGTGAACGCGATTTAGAAAGAATCGGATAAAGGGTCGATATAAGATGTGGAATGGTAGGGGATTTGAACGAGCGAGGGAATGAGTAAAACTGGCTAATGAGGAGAAGGGAGTGGGGGAATAACAGATTCCTCCAATTTATACCATACCGATACAGGAGGATCATCTGAGGAAGAGAGATAAGGCAGAACCTGACGGATTAAAAAGTAGGAGTGATATTGACGGAAATTGGGAAAGTTGACCCCTCCCCTGTCTTTGGGGGCAGACAGAGCAGACAGAGAGATGCAAGCTTTCCGGTTATTCCCCAAAAATGTACTCAAGATGCTGTTAAGATTTTTAAAGGAATTCGTACTGGTAACATGGACAAGTAGAAATTAATTACTGGAAGCATCATCATCTTAGAAGTGTCCAACCTGCCCCACCAAGACAAAAATTAAGGAGACCATTTCTCTGCCATGCCAGAAACCTTTAATAGAACATCATCCAATTTAAGTTGAACTGTTTTGGCAATTGAAGAAGAATATTTTATCCCCAGACAAGTAATGCAATTGGGATTCCATTTGAAATCTGTCCCTTTAAACATACTTCTAAGACAGTGTTTATTTAATGGAAGAATTTCAGACTTAGAAAAATTTAACTTGTATCCAGACAGGGCAGCATAAGAAGACAAGAGATCGATAAAAGCGGGTAAAGAGGTAGAAGGATCAGACAGATATAACAAAATATCGTCTGCATAAGCAGTGAACTTGACTTCAATAGATTTATGAGTAAAGCCCCGAAAAGCAGGAGAGTGTCTAAGGGAGTGAAGAAAAGGTTCAAGAGACAGAATAAAAAGCAAAGGCGACAGAGGGCAACCTTGACGAGTGCCTCGTTGAAGAGTAAAAAAAGGGGATTGAAATCCGTTAATGAAAACCGAGGTGGTAGGAGAGGAATATAGCAAACTAATAAGAGATAAAATAACAGGACCAAAGCCATGCCACTTCAGAGCACGCATCATAAAAAGCCAGTGAATGCGGTTGAAGGCTTTCTCCGCATCCAGGGTGATAGCTGCAACCGGGGAGGAACTTTTGGAAACAAGATGTATAATATTTAAAAAAGTTCTAGAATTATCTGAAATCGTTCTACCTTTGACAAACCCTGTTTGTTCATATCCAATCAAATCGGGAATAACTTTATTAATACGAAGAGCAAGAACCTTAGCAAAAATCTTGCAGTCTAAATTAATTAAAGAAATGGGGCGATAATTAGCACAAGAAGAAGGATCCTTGCCCTTCTTAGGAATTAAACAAATCATAGCTTCAAGAAAGGAGCCACCAGCCTCTTTGTGAGAAATAAAATGTTGGAATAGAGATAAAAGGTGAGGAAGAAGAGTCTGGGAGAAACAAGAATAAAACTCGGCAGTGAAGCCATCCGGACCAGGGGAAATTATCCTTTGGTAGTTGGGCTAGGGTGGACTTAAGTTCAGAAAGGGATAGATCATTTTCTAATAGGGAGCAATCAAGAAATGAGGAGGAACGCGGAGGGAGCGCTCCAAAAAAAGAATCCAATGCCTCTTCAGAGGGAGAAGATTCTGGGGTATATAGTGTCTTATAAAAGTCTGTAAAACAATTTAGTATCTCACCGTCCTTGAAATGATCAACACCACCATCATCAGTAATTTTGACTACTTTAGATCTTTGGGACTTTACTTTCCAAGTAATTTGCAAGTAGTTTACCAGCTCTGTGGCTACCACCATAGAATTTAGAGTTAACTTTAAGTAGGGTCCCAGAAGCCTCCTCCGTCGATTTCCTATTAAAAGACAATTTAGCCTGAATTAATTTCTTTAGTGTATCTTCATTATTAGAAGTAAAGTAGGCGTGTTCAAGATGTTTAATGGAGGCTAATAAGGAAGCGGAGTCCTTCAAACATTTTTTCTTTTTGACCGCAACATAGTCAATGATGAATCCTCTGGCTGTCGCCTTGAAGGCATCCCATACAGTGTGAAAAGGAATATCAGTATTGGCGTTCCTAAGGAAAAACTCTGGGAAAAACTCTTTAAAACGTTCCAGAAAATTATGTTCCTTAAGTAAGTAGTTATTAAAACGCCATCTACGTGGCTCGGAAGGTTCAGAAGGGAGATCTAAATTAATCAAAACCGGGGCATGATCGGAAATAAGAATAGACCCAATATCAGCATTGATTAAGTTAGTGAGAAGATGGGGACTCAAAAAAATATAATCTATTCTAGAAGAAGATTTGTGAGTAGGAGAATAAAAAGTGTATTCTAGTGTGTCCGGATGAAATATTCTCCACTCCAAGCATCCACCAAACCCCTCGAGTGAATTGTACTCGTGAACGTTTTTTGCATTTAGTTGGGAATGTATCTAGCGTTGGACTTCCTATCCGTGAAGGGGTCCATGACTTGATTGCAATCCCCACCCACCAGTAAATTAGTGTCAGGACATGAATGAAGGGTGTGTGACATGTTCTTCTAAAATTGTGAATCAACACCAGTAGGGCCATATATGTTAAGAAGGGAGATAGGAGAACCATTTATGTTAAGATGTAAAAGAAGCCATCTTCCATCAACATCTCTTTCCTCCTTCTCCAAAACAAGAGGAAGAGACTTGTGAAATAAAGTAACCACTCCATTTCTCCTATCATTAGACCTACCCATTGCTTTTTAAGTGAATTAATCTCACTTTCGTTAAGATGAGTCTCCTGGAGCATTGCTATTTTACATTGCAGCATAGACAAGTGAGTAAGTACCCTCTGTTTCTTAACAGGACTGCGCAGTCCCTTCACATTCCATGAAACAATGCGAACATTATCAGTCATGGTAAAAGAAGAAAACATTAAGCAACAACATATTCAATTTATAACTTATACAGTTGATAACTAAACACATGAAAACTTGTGGAGACGAAAAGAAAGAAAAAGATAAAAAAACAGAATTAGTATTTATTGAAGAAAAAACAGAAAAGGAAAAACAGGAAAGGAAGAGGAGAGGAAAGAAGAAAAGGTGAAAAAGATGCATATTAAAAGAAGAGAGGTTGACAGGAAGCCGGTAGAGCCGGAAGGCTTCAGTCCAGAATGACGGAATACAGATCCAAAAGAATAAGGATATCGTGTAGAGGCGGGGAGCTGCAGAGGAAAGACAGACGGCGGGGCCCGAGAAGACATCCGAAAACGACAGGAACCAATAAGGAAGGAAATATAAGGAACAGGGAGCCAAGTAAGAGATAATACAGGAGATAGGACAAATCACACAAAATGGAAAAATAACATATAATGATATAAATAAAATAATCCGACAACAGTAACATGGGTATCTGATGAAAAGGGTAACACTTACCAAGCAATGAAAGTAACCGCAAACAGTAGGAACAGGATGGGAAAATTTGAGGGAAGAAACATTAGGGGAATTAATCTGTACGGGAAGGGAGACATCTGTGGAGAGAAACAGAGGAAGTGATGAGAAAAAACCTCCAAAGAAGGTGAACATACAACAACAATCCGCAATAAAACAGCAGACCTTAACTGACAAGAACAAAGAAGACGAGTGTCTTCAGAACATTAGAGTGAAAAAGGAAAACTCAAATAATTGAGACAAAACAAAAAGAGACAAGTCTCAGGGCCCTCCAAAGTCCATCTCGTCTCCTTTATGGCGAGAAATGAATTGTCGTAGATCCTCAGGGCGATCAAAGGAGTATGAACGATCTTTGTAGGTAACTTTAAAAAAGCAGGGATGTACCGGGCCATATCGAGCGTTCATAGATCGAAGAGCTGGGCGAAAAGACAAAAATTCTTTGCGACGAGCAGCAGTTGCGCGGGCCACATCTTGGGAGAAGAAAACTTTATGGCCAGACCATAACATCTGTTTTCTGTCCTTTGCTGCTGAGAGGACCATAAGCAACTCTGTGTACTCCAAAAATAGAACAATAATCCCTCTAGGACGGTTGACCATTGAGGTGGAGGATGAACTTCCGGATCTAGGGCCGATTCGGTGTGCCCGCTGCAGGTTAAGACTGGTGCCATCTTTGAGACCGACAATTTTAGGAATGTGTAGTTTTAAAAATGCAAGCATGTCAGATCCTTCCTCTCCCTCAGGAATACCATAAATTCTAAGATTGTTGCACCTATTGCGATTTTCCAAATCTTCCGCTTGCATTTTGAGAAGAGCGATATCCTTTGACATAGCTGCAACTTGAGGTAACACATCCTGAGTGTCGCTAATCCTCTGTTCCACCGCAGATACTCTAGCGTCCAAGCTGGACCATTTATCTTCTAGCCTCTGAATGGTAGCAGTAGTGTCAATAACAAAAGGTTTAATAAGTTTGAGTTCTTCCATAAGGTCCTCCATTGTTATAGGTAGTGGAGATTTAGTAGGAGAATTAGGATCTTTCTTTGGACGTTTGGAAGATGCAGCCATGTTAGAATCCTTGCGGGTAGACGACATAGCTGCTGAGGCAATCTTTTGACCAAGAGAGGAAGAAGACTCCATAAGATCGACAGTATAAAATTGTATTGCAGTCTTTGTCGTGGAAGCCTGCGTCAACAGTGAGTAAAGCACTCAGAGGAATCTCCACTGATGAGAAGTAGGTGATAAGTGGAGTTTGCGACAGCCCAGAGGGTTGCAAAATCAGCTAGGAACAGCGAGAGGGAGACAGACCAGAAGAAAGTTCCTCAGAAAACCACCTCAGCGAACCAATAACATAAAGCCCACTTTATTGGCATATAAATGAATGGAGTGTGCCTTTAATGCATAATGCGCAAACGCAATCTAGCTGTTTCAAAGGAAGGCAAAACCAACTCCAAAAACGAAGCCGCAGATATGAACAGCCATCTGGTACATTGAACAACCGGTACATCTAAAGACTCAGGTGTCTACGCATGAAGTAGTTCCAAGTGATGTGGTATGACCAAAAGACACGCTCCTCAACATACATAAGCGTAGGAGGGAGATTTCCTGAACTGTTGAAAAATCCATAGGAAACTGGAGGCTTTAAACATCAATGACACTATTCCATAAGCTGTCATAGGAAAAGTGCAGCGTAGCCCCCTCACCGCACCTCATGCAGCATCGAGAAATCCATGAAGAGAAGCAACGCCGTGCCGCGAACAAAATGGCGGGCGCTGCCGACAATCGTGAGGGGCGCAGAGGGCACAGAGCGATAAGCAGCGGCAAAAAGAAAAAGAAAAGTGGCTACCTGTACCCTCGCGCCCGCTCCTTCAAAGCTGACCGTCCATAACTCCTTAAAAGCGGGCATGGCGGCTCCACTATTCGGAAAGGTTCCGTACGGGTCACGGAGCCTCAATCAGATGCGGCCATCTTAGAGCGGCTCAAGCCACGCCTTCAGGCAGCCATCTTAAGGACATGTACTGGGCACTAGTCATTACGAGTTACCCAGCTACATGATGGCTGCACTGAAACCAATGGCGTTTGATATCAAACACCTTGTCTTAATAAATCTATACTGATGCCAGTACTAGATTTATTATGACATGCACGCAGAGGGCACCTTAGAGGTGCCCCGTGAAAACCTACTGACCCCCTGTAGACGAGAGCTTGTGCTTTCAGAGGTCAGAAACAATGCCTGCTCTGGCTGAAGGTGATCACACCTTCTCCAGCAGGATGGCTAGTGAATTAGCATGTCAAGCCCAGATGCTTCAAAGCCTCGACCACCTTTGATATGCGACAACGGCTTTCCCCAGGACCTGGGGAACGCCACCCCCTGCCCTGGGGCCCATTTGGCACCAGAGCAGTTGGAAAATTAGATAGTCAGTGGGCATATTGCGCTTTCAGGCTAGGCACACCCCTAAGGAGGACCACCTGAAATGGACAGCCAAGGAAGGGTTTCACCATTTTGAAATTGGTGAACTAGGAACTCTGAGTCAGGAATGTGCCCACTCTCCACAGGAAGTGGTCATGTAGGGGTGTAGTCACCCCCCCTACACTCCCCCAAATGCTGCTAACTTCAGTGTTTAGAGGTCCCTCTGAAACCAGGCAATCAGATCCATCTATCTGGGTACCGAAGAAGGACTAAGAAGAGCCGACATCGCTAGAACTGTGGACTAGCTCCGAAATTGACGCTAAACCCTGCCTGGCTGCTGCTTTCCCGACAATTGCAAAGACTCGATTCGTACAGAAGCTGTGCACTCTCCTGAAGTCTTTGAAGACAGCACAGCACTTCAACAACCAAGCAGCATCTCCCTTGGGGTGGAAGAGCCACTCCCCTGCACCTATAGGCACCCACCACACTTGTCCGGTACTCCGTCTTGCTGACCACCAGGTCCACTGAGGGAGCATCTCACCAGGATGAGGTCACCATTTTTCTAGCAGGTCAGCCCCGTCTCTCTAGCGAGTTTTGAGACACTAGACTCTCCAGGAGCCTCACAGCACCAATACCCTGGGTACCGGAGCATTTGCAGCAACCAAGACTTGTTGAGTGTCCAGCCTGGGCACCACCGATGCCAAAGTGAACCTGCCGACAAGGGACTTCAGGAACAACGAGGTCTACACCGAGAGTGGCCCTGCTGTTCTGTTTTCTTTCTCTCTCCAGGTCCCTCAAGTGAGTGCCTCCAATGCAAGCAACCCGGCGGAGAAAACACCTCTGCACCCGAGCCCCACAGCCCGAGTTCAAGTAAACCAACAGTGTCCCCTTGCCCCAAAGACCCTCAAGAGCCGTGCCACCTTTCGGATTCTGCCGGACTTGTCCCCTAGTCCCCCCTTGCCGCCTTTCTTCCACAAGTACTTTGCCATTGACTTTAATGTGTAGCGCTCAAGGCTACCAATGTAACCAGCACCTCTGCACCCTGACTCACCAGAGCAAGTAAAACTGTACTGGGAGCCGTATCAGACGTGGCCGACGATGGCTCTGGGGCCGACCAGTACCATGCCTTTTGAATCGGAGACAATGCCTTTTTCCTATGGCAGGGCTGGAGAGAGTGACGATTGGGAGGGGTCCAAGTACCCTTCTAGTTACCACCATCCCCTTGATGAACCAAAGGACAACTGGTACGAGGATTTGGCGGATGCCAGTGGTTTGGACACCTCACCAGACACTGGCCTGGTCTCTCTCCCTACCATTGCTACGAAGGAGGGTGCCTCATTGGAAATGGCAGTGCAGAAGGCAGCTGAACTCTTGGACTTCAGTTGCCCTCAGTGGCAGTTAAGACGAACTTTTGGACAGGGGGGCTTCAGCCCCCTCTGAACCATTACTCCCATTCAACAAAGCCCTAACAGATGTCCTCCTCTGGGCCTGGTCCAACCCCTGCACATGGGCTTCTGTGCACAGGACAATTGCCCCCCTCCTGGGGACCCTGGTTTACTCACCCAGAAGCCCACCCCAGAAAGCTTGGTCATCCAAGCCTCCACTTCCTGGATCAATCCTTGTGCGTTCTCTACCACTCCACCAGATAGGGAATCCAAAAGGCTGGATACCTTTGGTTAGAGGATTTTCTCTTCCACCAGCCTAGCACTGCGGTCAGTAAACACTGCATGAATTTTCGGACGATACACCCACACTGTGTGGGATTGGTCGCACAAGTGCTGCCTCTGGTCTTGGAGAAGGCCCGAGTGATACTCTCTCAAGCTATTGCGGACGGGCGAGATGCAGCAGAGTTCACCATCAGATCTAGACTTGATACGACCGACTCACTGGCAGAGCAATTTCATCATCTGTGGCACTTAGACACCACACCTTTCTGAGAACCACTAGATTTTCAGGGGATGCCCAAGCTTCACTCGTGGACCTGCCCTTTGCTGGCTCTCACCTCTTTAGCAAGAAGGCGGACTCAGTGTTGGAGCACTTTAAGGACAGCAGAGCTACGGCCAGGTCCTTGGGCCTATCTATGGCCCTGCACCAACCCCAGTCTGGCTTTCATCCCGTACAGTCGACAAGGCCAGCAGGCTTCTTGTCTTTTCATGGCCGTCGACATGGTTCCCACAGACCACGTGGGACCACCAGCCAGAGGTCAGGTCAAGTCAATCCATCTAGTGCCCCCCAACAACAGTTCATTATAAATTCAATATACATTAAAATTATTATTACCTGCCGCCCAAGCTATTCTTATAGCTTCATGGGCCTGAAATAGTACTAATTGTCACACTTGTAGGCGTGGGATGGTTAGTAGTTGTGTTGTTACTATCATTGGCAGCACTGGCAGGGACAATGTGTGGTGCATGCTGCCATAGCCTCCACGATACCACTCCTGCTAAGAGTTCTTAAGAAGATCAGGAATGATCCTGACTAAGTCATTCTTGTGGATCCAGATTGGGCACGGAGAGTCTGCTATCCCAAGCTCCTGAGCATGCCCATCTGTCCACCATTCAGGCTACCCCTTCTGGAGGATCTTTTGTCACAGCAGCAGGGCTGGTTCCTGCACCTGAACCTGTGCATGCTTCGCCTTCATGCTTGGAGATTGAGCAGCAACAGTTCACAGCTTTCAACCTTCCTCCTTAAGTCTGTGATGTTATTCTGACTGCCAGGCATCCCTCCACTAAGGCGGCATATGTCTGCCGTTAAGAGATGTTTGTGGCATGCTATACATCCAAGGCTGTTGATCCTCTGTCTGCACCCTTATCCCAAGTTCTATTGTTTGTTCTTTCTTTGGCCCAGCAAGGCTATGCTATGGGCACAGTTTTTTTTTACATATCTTTATTGGTTTTACAAAGTAAACATAAGAACAACAGCAAGGCCAAAACCCAGCCCATTACACAGTAATAACACACTGAAAGTACCCCAACACAACCGCCCGACCACAAAAGTCCAAATGAGAAAGAAAAGAACATTGCATAACAAAATTCCCTACACCAGCACCCCACCATATATCAGCGTACAAACAGTAAACAAACAGGGGGGGGGGGGGGATGATGGCAGTCAGGCAGGCAAATTCAGCACAAGCAAAAACCCAGGCATAAGGACATTGCTGCTCCCTCCTCCACCTAAGCCGCCAGCCCAATGGGCCCCCCACTGAGATGCAATGGCGCGCACTCCACTGCAGTGCCAAGATTCTCAGTTTCATGGCCAAGAAAGGAATATATCAAGAGGAGCACAGCAGATAACCTAGGGGGGATGCAGGTCTTTTTTCGCCTCCCGATTACCGAGGTAGCGGTTCAAACACATCAACCCCTGCACAGAGCCACCCCTCCTGTGGGCCTTCGCCGGCATGTCAGCCTCAGCTTTTGTCCACTTTAAGGGCATCCAAATACAACTCTTTACCTCCGATGACTTCCAAGCCAAAGCAATTTGTCTCTTATACAGTATGAATGCCAAATCAGTTAACCCTGTGAAGGTATTTATCACCCTTGGCTCTGGGCCCAATACCCAACTGACACGAACCCGGAGTAGACACCACTACTTCCTCCACCAGATAGGAAGTAGTCTGCGCAACCTCATCCCAACCTCGCCCGATCACCGAACACCCCCACACCATATGAAGAAAGTCTGCATCCACCGTCCCACATCTGGGCCACCCAGAATGAGTTCCTGGGTACATGTGTGCGATGCATTGCGGTATGAGATATGTCTGATGGAGATAGTTAAATTGGGTAAAGAGGAAGCGTGGTTTGTGAGGGACCTCCTTTACCTGATGCAGGGCCTGATTCCATTGTGTGTCCAAAAAGCGAGATCGAAGGGCCAGCTACCAACGGTCGCGAACCAGACCATCAGTTGTGTTGCCCGGAGTAAGCAGTGCTATGTAAAGTGCCCTTTGTGCACCACAATACGACAGCACAGTGTAGAGTAGCCCCCCTATAGGAGACTCATTGCACCCCTGCCCCCAGTACCAAGAGATCGCATGATGAACAGCGTTGTAGGCCAAAAAATGTCCCTTTGGTAACACGTAAGTGTCAATGAGCTCTGGGAAAGACCCAAGAGTGTCCTCCGCATACAAGTCTCCAGTGTGCACTACACCCGCCTCCCTCCAACTCGTGACACCATGGTGGGTGACAACTCCTTGAACACTGCTATGTGCCAAACAGGGTTCAACTGCGAGTATGGGGGGGCTGGGTCCCTCTGCCCTGCGCATACCTCTGCCAAAAATGCCGGCCGATCCTCATCTGGTGCGACTCACTCTGGAGGTAGGGCCCAGGGGTCAACAGCCAGGTAAATATATGCATCTGGTGAAGACAGCTAGCCGCAGATACCTTACCTGTGAATTTCCCAGGTGCCAGACTGGATCCGGAAGATTTTTCTTCAACCAATACCCCCGCATGCTGGTAGGTAGCGTCAGTCGGCTCCGTGTGACGGCGTCGTCCGTGACGTCCGCGTCACCTATATAGGCGCTACCTCGGCCCGCTGACATCAGTTCTTTTCTTTCCGCGCCAGCTTGTGCAGATCTGTAAAGATAGCTACCCTTTGTCGCTTTTTGACAGCTTTTTCGATGTTTTGTTGACCCTTTTTTGGTGTGTAGGTTTTCCTCATATCATTTAAGACTTCTGGTTTTAAGCCGTGCGGTGCATGTCACTGCGCCATGCTGGTTATGGACCCACACGAGGGTTGTCTCTGGTGCCGGTAGCGCAACACGAGTCGAAGTCATGCTCTGACTGCCGGACCATGGCTCTGAAAGCTTTGAGGGTGTGGTCCCTAAAGCTGCTTGCGGCCTGGCACTCAGCACCATGTAATTCTCCCCGGAGGTCTCGGTCGAGAGGAAGGTTCGGGCACCGCTCCGGGAGTCCCAAGTCTTTGTCCTCCAACTCGAAGTCTTCAAATCGGTCAGGTAAGAAGCACAAGAAACATAAGAAGTTGAAGCATGCTTCGACTTTTCCAAGTCTGTCGGCCGACGTGACGGAAGAGACGTGGTGCTCTAGGCTTCGTTCCTCAAAACCAGTGCCTGGGTTGGCTCTGTGCTTCCTGGGATCCGAAGCAACCCCTGCCCAGCTCAAAGAATTTTATGATGCCATGTGCCTCACATTTGGGTGGCCTGACCCTGCCGGTGTACCTTTGGGCCCTGCAGGCTCCAAGGGGGCTCCATCGGGTTCCACACCGGTGGCTCCAGCCCTGATGACCCCCCCCCCCCATGGATCTGGTGATGGATTCGGACCAGCGCCAGTCGTACCAATACAACCTTCCCCGGCGCCATTCCTGAAACCGAGTCTCCGGATGGCGCCAGCCCCATTCTTATCCCCAATGACCCGGATCGGTGCCTACCGGCACCGATTCCAACGCCGACAGAACCCTTAGGTTCTAGGTCACTTCCTCAGCCCTATTCTGAAGGGCTAGGAATGGAGGAACTGTGAGGGGTCGCTGGATTCTTTACAAGACCATCCTTATGAAATGACTGGTATGAGGAATTGGGTGAGGCCAGCGTACTGGATATCTCTCCGTATTCTGGCCTGCTTTCTGGTCTGCTTTCTCCCTTTACCGTGGCTATGGAGGAGTAAGCTTCATACGCTATGGTGGTGCGAAGGGCAGCTGAGTTCCTGGGCCTTCAGCTCCCTTCCATGGCAGTCAAGACAAACATCTTGATGGAGGTCCTGCAGCCTGGTGTCTCCTCCTATGAACCCTTGCTGCTTTTAAATGAGGCCTTAACTGATGTCCTGCTGGGAACCTGGTCCAAGCCCAACACAGGGGCCCCTGTGATTAGGACAATTGTCTGCCTCCATCGCCCTGCACTGGGTGACGCATATTTCCTCACCAACCACCCTACCCCCAAGAGCTTGGTGGTCCAAGCCTCTATCTCCCAAGGCGCATTTTCTTCTGCACCCTCCAGATAGGGAATCCAAGAAGATGGATAGTTGGGGCAAGAACATTTTTTCTTCCACCAGCCTTGCGGTCGGTGAACACTGCATGTTTATTGGGCTGTTACTCCCACACTTTGTGGGAAACGGTTGTGCAAGTGCTGCCACAGGTCCCGAAGGAGGTCCGGGCCATCCTCTGCCAAGCAGTATCAGACGGTAGACATGTGGCAAAGTTTGACATTCGTTGTGGTCTCGACAAGACTGACTCGCTGGGCAGAGCGATTTCATCAACAGTACCTGTTCGACGCCACTCCTGGTTGAAGACTACAGGCTTTTCATGGAATGTCCAGGCCTCTCTCATGGACATGCCCTTTGATGGAACCCGTCTCTTTGGAGACCAGGCAGACCTGGCACTGGAGATCTTTAAGGACTCACGAGCTAAGACCAAGTTGTTGGGCGTCTCAGTGGCCACTTGCCTCCAGTCTGCCTTTCGAGGCTACGGAAGGGGCTTTTAGCTGCGCCAGCCATACCCCAGCTACAAGACCACGCAAGTATAACCACCTCTGCTGGGCCATGGGTATGGCTTGTTTCGACCCCGTGGGTAGGGTGGCCAGAAGTCTGGTCAGTCCACCACCCCCCGCAACCTGAACCTCCAAGCCTTCCTAGTCCGGCCCTTCAAGATCATGGGCGGCCAGTTGGTCGCTGGATCAGCCATCATCTCCACCACTGGCAGAACATCACCTCGGACAGGTGGGTCCTCCAGATAGTCCCTCCCCTACGAGACTACCCCTCCCTCCATGCCGCCAGCTCACGACCGGCTGGCGGAGGACCACCTGACTTTGCTTCAGGAGGACGTCATTAGTCTCTTGGCTAAAGAAGCCATAGAGTGGGTTTCGGCACCAGTAGTAGGCTGTGGTTGCTACTCCCGCTATTTTCTGGTCCCGAAGAAGGAAAAGGGCCTGTGCCCTATCCTAGGTCTGCCTGCCCTCAACTGCTTCCTCAAAAAGGAAAAGTTCAAGATGCTCAATCTAGCTCAGGTATTGTCTGCCATGGACCCAGGAGACTGAATGGTAGCGTTAGACTTGTACGACTCCAATTTCCACATTCCCATCCTGCATGCCCATTGGCACTACCTGCGGTTTACAGTAGGCCACAAGCACTTTCAGTTCACCATGCTCCCTTTCGGCCTCAGCAGCTTCCCTTGGGTGGTCACCAAGGTGATGGCGGTGGACGACTGGCTGTTGAAGGCGAGCTCACCCCAGGCTGTCGTCGCCCACCTCCAGACTAGGGCGTACCGCCTGCATTTCATAGGGTTCACTATCAACATACCGAAGTCACACCTGACTCCCTCTCAGAAGCTCCCTTTCATCTGAGCTTTTCTGGACACATTGCAGTTTCCGGCCTATCCTCCCGAGTGGTGGGTCCAGGATATTCAGGCTATGATACTTTCAGCCTCTATCCTGAATTTTGGTAAGAATGACTCTGAGCCTGCTGGGCCTCAAGGCCTCCTGCATTCTGCTAGTGACCCTTGCCAGATGAAGTTCCAGTGGGCGCAGCATCCGGGGAATCTCTCTGACATGGTCCAGATCTCGGAGAGAACTGCACGGGACCTGCAGTGGTGACTAAATTACCGTGATTGGGTCAGAGGCAGATCCCTCTCCCTTCCCCAACCAGACCACACAGTAGTAACAGATGCGTCACTTCTGGGATGGGGCGGCTATCTGGGAGAGGTGAAGATCAGAGGACTCTGGTCTCTGGCGGAATCCGGACTCCACATCAACTTGCTGGAGCTCCGAGTGACTCTGCTTCCCTTCCTCACATTTTGCTTTTCATTTTGACCCTTGCCCAGCAGGGCTCTGCACAAGGCCACTCGCAAAGTATACCTGTCGGTCCTGTCTGCATTCCTGAGGTTGTCAGACCAACCCTCTTTATTCAAATCGCCCATTGTAAATAGATTCCTTAAGGGACTTGTACATATGATCCCACCTTCTTCTTTCATTATGCCTCAGTGGTACCATAATTTGGTTCTCATCTTCCTAATCTGTGCTCCATTTGAACCTCTGCACAATAGCCCCCTCCGGCTGCTTACTATTAAAACAGCCTTTTTAGTGGCAATTACAACTGCCAGGAGAGTGAGCAAATTGCAGGCTGTCATCCAAGCCTCGTTACCTGACCATCTCCCCTGACAAGTTGGTGCTTCGCACTACAACTTCTTTCTTACTGAAAGTGGTAACACCATTCCATGCGGGGCAATCTGGCACCTTGCCCACTTTCTATCCTCCTCTGCACCCCACTAAAGAAGAGGAGCGACTCCACCATCTGGACCCAAAAAGAGCGTTGTCGTTTTACCTTGACCGCACTAAAGAGTTCGGGAAGGACGACCGCCTTTTTGGCCGCTCTGTCCTGCAGGATTTCCTGGTCTAAACTTCTCCGCAGTCCCTCCTCCGGGGATGGTATTGCTTGGGTATCTATTCAAAGGTAAGGAATCTGCGGCTAGATGTCTCTATCAGGTAGACAAATTACTTATCTTCGGTAACGCCTTATCTGATAGAGATATGATCTAGCTGCAGATTCCTCACTGACCCACTGTAGGAAAGTAGGATCTGCTTTCATGGTTACCCCCACTTTTTGCTGGTGTCAGTCTGTTTTTTTGACTAGTCTGACTGGGATACTGCTAATCAGGACCCCAGTCACTGTGCTTCCTCCCTAAAGTGAACATGGTTAGTACTTCTGAACCTCCATAATTGGCTACTGGTGTAGTACCCTTGTTAGTCCCTAGTATCTGCTACTAAGGTACCCAGGGCATAGGTACACCAGAGTCTCCCATGGGCTGCAGCATGCATGTATTGTGCCACCAATGAGAGACCACTCAAACTGTGACTACAGGCCTGCCATTGCAGCCTGTTTGAGTTGGTGCTAGCACCCCTCAAGACATATATAAGTTTCCTTATATCTGAGGTCACTGCACTTAAAACCTATAAGTCACCCTTTCAGTCCTGAAGGCAGGTTGCTTGGTTATAATGGTGAGGTGCCCCTGCATGAGCAGGACACCCCTATAAACCCCAGTCGATTCTCCAGGTTTTGTAAGTGTGGTTAGCCATTTTAATACATTTAGTGGACATCAGTCATTACCAGATGTCTAACTATATAGAGGCTACACCTAACCCGGTAATTTTTTATACCAAACATGTTGGAATGATACCCCAACACCGATTCCAGTGTTGGAAGTATGATCCCATGTCCTGGGGGGGCTCCCTTGGGGTACCCTCTTGTACTCCTGGTTACAGCCTTTCAGGGTCTGACAGCAAGCTAGTGCTGCTGCCGACCACAGACACGATTCTGCCCTCCTGCCGTTGAGCCAAGCTTGAGCAGGGGAAGGTAGAACGATAGGTGTCCTGTCGCAGGGAGGTGTGACCACCTCCCCAGACAGGACTTAGTGTATTGGGCTGGGGGCGCTTGACAGCGCCACCAGACTGCTTTAAAGGCATATTTGGTGCCCTACTTGCAAACTCCAGTTTGAACCAGTTCAGGGAGCCCTTGGATCCCGCTCTGGCGTGAAACTTGACAAAGGACATGGGAGTATCCTCTCCTCTGACCAGCCCCTCCTCTGGGAGGGACCCCTGAGTCGTTCCAACCCTTTCTGTAGAGTACGTAAGGGCTTACCTGTGGGTGGCTCTTTAGATTCGTCATGGGACAAGACTCGAGCCTGAAACCTTGTCAATCTTCGACCGTCTGGACACTTGGACTTCGCTGGACTTCGGCTGGAACCGAGACTGCATCAAGAAAGACTGTCTGTGCTTCTTCCAGGATCTTCAATAGACCAGTGGGCATCAAGCACATCCAAAGTAATCTCCCTTGGATTGAAGGAATCACTCCCATGCATCTGCAGGCACCGCAATGAAGCTGACCGGTCTGCTGCTCCTGACGTCCCATGGACTTCGAAAGGCTCAGCAACACAGGTGGTGATTCTGCAACTCCCTCGAGCCCTGACCTGTCCTCGCTGCAGTTTTGAGGCTAGTATTCCTCTTTGGGACCGCTGGAACCAAATCCCTATGCACTGCGTCGACTTGCCGTTGCCAAGGCTTGTTGTCTCTGCACTCCAGAGATCTTTGGGCTACAAGAGGCTCCAGCATCTCTTCCTGCCAAGTACAGTGTCTTCATTGCATCATCTGCAATGTGGGCCTTCCTTATTGGTGAGCAGCTCAGTGTCTTCTTGCGACTCCTATACCTTCGGCCTGTGGGTCCTCTTGAGGGTCTTCTCATGCTTCTGTGGGCTCTCCTGCTTGCTTGGGGCCTGCTCTGACTCTCCTGCTTGTGGTGAGTCCCTTGGACCTTACTGGTCCCAGCGTTGCTCCTTCTTCACTTTCCATGCCTGTTACAGCTCTCAAGGCTCGTTGGTGCTCCCGCAGGACACTGACCCCTGGTTCTCAACCTCCGACGTGGGACAGCTCTTTCATGGCTCCTGGTCTTCCTCAGCATCGCCTGGTCCTTACAGCGACAAGGTCACCGTCCACTCCTTTGAACTGTCCGTCATAATTGGGCATTGCCCTTCCTTGCTTCCTGGTCACCTCCGAGTGGCATAGACCCTGTCCCCTCTGCTTACAGGTTCTCCTTTTCACCCTTGGATTCCACCGGACTCTGGCACAGTCTTCTCCAGCTGCATCTTTCCTGATGTCCTGCATCGTGATCTACTGCGGTTTCCAATGCCACTTCACACCTATGCACCCGGCTTCCCTGGTGTAGGTAACCTGGTTTCTGGGGTATCCACGGGTGGGGTGAGTATTCAACCTTCTGTCTTCCACTGGGTTTCTTCAGGGTCCACTGGGAAGGGTCCTTCTTCTTCCAAACTGTAACCTCAACTTCTCTGTTGACTTCTAGAGAACACGCATCTGTGTTTCCACTCTGCACACAGCCTCTGTGGGGTTCCTGGGTACTTACCTTGGGTGGCTGCTTGTGTTCCCAGCTCCTCTGATTCTTCTGGTGCAAGTCCCGACTTTGGTCGCAGTTTGCATTCCACTTTCTTAATTTATGGTTTGGTCTCCTCTGGAGACCACTGTATTTTGTGCTTACTTACCTGTTACAATTGAAGTCATCTCGTGTATTTGTGTTTATATCTCCAGGTATGAGATACACCAATGTGCTTGTGAGTGTTGTATAATAAATAGAACTATTTTTATATATACAGTGTGTTGTTCTTTTCGTTTAACGTACACTACGTGATCAGATCTGGTAAAACAAGCTGCTTAACACTCCTTCAAGATAAGCCTGAAGGTTGCTCTCCACAGTTACCATTTAGAGGGCTTTCTAAGGTTGTCTAAGACCACTAAGACCACCATGAGGGTTGTCTGGATAGTGCAAGGTGCTTCACTTAAACAAGTGTCGACCATATACTAAGCTAGCCTCCTGCACCCTCCCATCCTCCCCACACTGTTGACAGGTTTTTGGAGTCAGGGCTGTTCCCTTTCAGGGCCCTAGTTGTTCAAAACACACCAATATCTGTGCACTTCATGGCTCCGTGCTTCTGGCATGGAAAGGTGTGTAAAGTAGCTGACATCAGCGCACCGAGGTGGTGCCTGTAAAGGTGATGCTGACATCACAATGGCGTGGACGACGATGTCACGAGGAGCCGACTGACGCCACCTACCGGCACATAGGGGTATTGCTTGGAGAAAAACCTTCCAGATCCAGTCTGATGCCAGGAAAATTCAAAGGTAAGGAATCTGCAGCTAGATCACGTGTCTACCAGGTAAGGTGTTACCGAAGGTAAGTAACTTGTCCATCCTGTCCAGACCCCGATGCACATCAGCTGTATCCAAATAATAGACCGACCCGAGCCACCGCAGCGGCCATTCCAACTGCTCCTCTGCGTAGAATAACTCGTATTTAGGGGCGCTCAGGCCACCCTCCTGCAGGGGCCTATAGAGTCTAGTCAGAGCCACCCGTCGTCTGTCTATACCCCATATCAGCTCTAGCAGGACCTTATTCAAATCAGCGAAAAGGCTCGCTGGGAGTGTGAGTGGAAGGCCTGCAAAGAAGTACAAGAGGTGCGACAGAACAAGCATTTTGGAAACACCGACCTGGCCCAGAGGAGATAGCGGCAGCGACTCCCAGAACGGTGTGGAGTGCGGAACCGAGCCTAATGCCCTATAAAGGTTCCCCTCTGCAAGATCACTGTCTGAATGGTAAATTTGAATGCCCATATATTTGAAAACTTCAAATTGCCACAAAAGCTGAGTCCGGGGTAGCACATCCCTATCAGCCTCCAGCACCGGCTGGAACAGGCAAGACTTCACCCAGTTCACTTTAGTTCCGAATTCCCCCAACAACGCCATTAAGCCTGGTAGTTTGGCCCTGATGTCTCGCAGATAGATCAGCGCATCATCAGCATACAAAGAAACTGTATGCTGTACGCAGTGTGCCGCAATCCGCCATCGTTGTGACTGCATTCATAAATAGCACACCAATTAGTCTATGGCCAATGTAAAGATTAACGGAAACAGAGGACAGCCCTGTCTGGTGCCCCGCTGGAAATAGAACCTGTCCAATATCAACCTCCCAGTCTTGACTCATCACCGTTCGCCTGTATAAAGCATGGACCCAACCAAGGTATCCTGGGCCAATGTTCATTTTCTTTAGCGGCGCAAATAAATAATCCCACCCGAGAGTATCAAAAGCCTTTTCGATGTCAAGGGACACCGCCACCGGCCTCGTCACTACCTTAAAGTCAGGCCTCATCAGGTGGAGGAGCTGTTGAATAGCACCTTTGCTAGGATCTTGTAATCGAGATTAGATAGTGACAACAGCCGGTAGGAGCGAACATCCAGGGGCTCTCGGGCCGACTTGGGTAGTACAACTTTTAGGGCTTTGTGAAGTGAGTCCGGTAGACACCCACGGTCGTGCACTTCGTTATAAACCTCCATTAACTTCGGAGACAGGGATGCGCTAAAGGTGGTGTAAGAGTCTATTGGTAGTCAATCCGTCCCTGGGGTTTACTACACTCTATCTGAGAGATGGTCGCCCGGAGCTCCTCCAACTGGAGAGGGGCATCCAATTCAACTCATTGCCACAACTTTTGACTGGGGAGTGGGAGATCCCCTAGATAACCATGCAGATCAGCCCCAGAATGGCTTGCCTTAGCCACATAGAAGGAGCGGTAAAACACTACAAAAGTATTATTAATGCCCCCTTGGGTGTTGAGGACAACCCTCCGTCCGATCAGATCACCCCCACGGGTAATTGCAGCTGATCAGCACTGAGCAACCATCCCAGCATCCTACCAGCACGGTCTCCCTTGCTGTGCAGGCAGGCAAGGTAGTGCTTGGAGTAGAGTTTCCCCAGGTGGGTTATGCACACAATTGCTGCAGCGCACGCTCTTTGCGGTGCGCTGCGGCAGCTCAAGTTTCAACTGCTACAAGGCCCTCACCTGTGCAGAGAGTTCCCTCTGCAAGGTCTGGCGGACCCCCCCATGTCGTGGCAATGCAATGCTCATGCACCACAACCATATGTGTATCCCACTCCTTCGCCCTGGAGGACCCGGAGCCCTTATTAACTTAAAAGTAGGGAGCTAGGTGCATGGCCAAGGCCTTGCAGAAGGGTGCATCCTGGAGTGACTAGGGTGTGAGCGTCTACGTTAGTATGCGGGAGAACGCCCCACCCCTCCATATCACCATGTGTAACGGGCAATGGTCAGTCAGAGAGCGTGCGTGACAAGTATTCCATTCGGAGGATTGAGGTGCCCAGGGATTCACCTTATAGGAAAAGGTCTAAACGGGTGTGGATCCCATGTACCGGGGAGTAAAAGGAGAACTCACTGTACACCTGATGTTGGAGGGGCCACATATCATGCACTCTATGATGAGCCAACTACTCCCGAAACTGCTGCTTGGCCTGTGACAGGCTGCTCCCTCCAGCGGGGGGCAGAGCAGTCCCTGTCAATGTCACAATTAAAGTCCCCGCCCCAAACAATAGGAGTGTGTGGGTCGTGGTAAAGAGCTGTGGTCAACCAGTCCAAGAAGGCTGAGTGCCCAACGTTGGGTGCATAGCCAGGAGCACCAGGTGTCTGCCATCTAGGTGCCCTACTGCTACCATGTATCTGCTCTCTGGATCTACCCTCTGTGACTCGTGCATGAATGACATCCCCGGAGCTATCCATATAAGGACCCCCCTGACATATGCCGAGTTTGTGGTCCCGAATACCTGACCTATCCATTTCGAGTGCAGTTTGTACTGTTCTGACTTCGTTAAGTGCGTCTTCTGCGAGAAGGCAACCTATGTCTGCCATTGTTTAAGGTAGATATGAACACAGTACTGCTTATTAGGGGTGGCCATTCCCCAGACATTCCATGTCAGGAAGGTGTACTGTGGGGCCATACTGCACTCAGGTGTTCCCATGGGGCTCAGGATTGAGGGAAGCCTCCATGTCATTGGTGTAAGAACTGGTGTCAGAGGTGTGTACAGACTGCAGAACCGCAAAGGAGTTGCGGCTCTGCTGCTGCACCTCTCCTCCACCACTTGTACTCGTTTCTGAGCAGCCTGCACAGTCATGGGGCGCCTGCGCGCTTTCCAGTTCCTCCTATGGGTTGATCTCAGGGTCAATCAGTTGCCAGTGTCCTGTGTAGTCGCCGGCCACTCCACTAGGCCCTTGGTGTGCCTTCAGGTCGAGGCATCCTCAGGGGGTGAGAAGAAGTAGGTGGCATCTCCTTCAACTACCCGAAATAAAGCAGGAAACAATAATCGTAAGGTCCGCAATTGTTGCTTCACAACCGTGAAGGAGTTACGACAATGCTGTACCTCGGTGGTGAAATCCGAATAGGCCACATCAGCACCTGTCCGAGGTCTGCCAGTTACGCCGCACCCTTCAGACTCCCATCGTGGGCCTGATGAATCACCACTTTGCCAGTCTCTTCACCCAGGGTCTTCAATAGCTCCAGGCTGCAGTAGCAGCAGTTTGAGGACTGCCAGTCACGCCGCACCCTTCAGGGTCAAGTCGTGGCCCCCGATGCCATACCGCTGTCTTGACCTTGTCAGCAGGGGTTTTCAGGGCGGAGCACTGCCTCGTTTGGCACCGAGTGTACCTGGTCAAAATGAAGGCCCCCGTGATCTCGGGGCCGCATGCGCCAACGGGGCAAGCCGCAGTTGTCTCCGTAGCTTGCCACTATGGGAAGTTGCGCAATCCAAGCAGGAAGGGTCCCCAGGCATCGCGCAGGAGCAGTCGCCTCTTGCAAGTGCCTCCAGGGTGGCCTCCACGTTGCCCTTCTGTAAAAACATGGGCAGGGCCCGACAATATCAGGTGGGGCTTCACGTAGTCATAAGGGCACTCCGAGGCACCACGACGCTCAGGATCATGGGGTGGTTTTGCGGCACCGCAACAGGTACTTATTCTTGCAGGTATGCAGGAGAATGGCAGATTACAAATGGGTGAGGGCCTGAGCTCAGACAGACACGTCTGCTCCAGCTGCCATCTTGGCCATGCCTCTGCTATGGGCACTGTTAAAGGTTACTTGTCGACCATTTTAGCTTTCTTGCAGTTACCTGGCCAACCTTCTTTGTTCATATAACCAGTTGTGACTAGATTCCTCAAAGGTCTACAACACATATTCCCTCCCTGCCCATTCATCATGCCCCAATGGGATCTTAATCTAGTCCTGAACTTTTTAGTGTGCACCTTTCGAGCCGCTAGACAACTGCTTTTCCAGTGGCCATACATCAGCTGGGAGGGTCAACGAACTTCAGGCCCTCTCTGTGCACCCTCCTTATACCACCTCTTACCAAGACAAGCTGGTTCTGAGGTACCCCTGCTTCCTTTCTCCTGAAAGTTGTAACACCTTTTCATGTGGGTCAAAACATGACCATGCCTACCTTCTTTGCTTCGCCTCACCCTTCTAAAGAAGAGGAGAGACTCCTTCGTCTGGACCCAAAAAGAACATTATTGTTCTACCTAGATCGCACAAGAATGGGAAGGCCGTGCAGAAATGATCATATCACAATGGATAGTACTCTGTATAAAGATCCGTTATGCATTGGCAAAAAAGCAACCCCTTGAGGGTTTGTGTGCTTATTCCACCAGAGACAAGGCTGCGACCACTGGGTTAGCTCACAGAGTCCCTGTCCTGGACATCTGTCAGGCAGCAACGTGGGCATCCTTGTACACGTTCACCAAGCACTACAGCCTGGAGAGTCAGGCCTGTCGTGACAGGCATTTTGTCCGTTCGGTAGTGCTGGACATTTTGGTGTAATTGTTCACAGAATCACCTCCAGGGAGGTAGTGTCTGTGTATCTATTCTATGGTAAGGAATCTGCAGCTAGAAGTCTCTATCAGATGAACAAATTACTTACCTTCGATAACGCCTTATCTGGTAGAGACTCTATTTAGCAGTAGAATCCTTACTGATCCTCCCCGCTTTGTGAACGTATTTTATAGGGTCACCCTTCTAAGGGCCTTAGCACTGCACACCAGTGTTTGGATTCTTTATGGCTCCATGATTCTGGCGTGGAAAATCGTGAAAGAAAGTAATGCGAGTTCGCTGGGGTGGTGCCTGTGTAGGCACCGAAGGAGTATTGCTTGAAAATTTCCAGATCCAGTCTGACACATGATAATTATTCTAAGGTAAAGAATCTGAGGCTAGATAGAGTCTCTACCAGATAAGGCGTTACTGCAGGTATGTAACTTGTTTATCAGTGTTCAAGTCAGCACCTATTTGCAAATCGATGTTATCATGTCCTAAGCAGCATTGAGTCCAAGTGGAGTGCAATGGTGCCATCTGCAGTTGCCCAAGAGTTCCCAGATCAATTCTCGCACCTGGGGAGATTCATAACATGAGGAATTTGCAATTTGAAAGATTATCCACCTCAAAGAGTGTTACCAAAGATAAGTAGCTTATTCTCTCTCTCTTTCTGTTCCAGGATGCCTTGTTTTTCTTGAAGGATTTCTTCACCAGTTTAGCAGCAGAAATCAATCCTGTGATTCCAGTGGAAGTTGGGACTGAAGGTAATTTTTCAATAAAGGGGATTTGAGACAATGAGCCTTGTTAGCTATTGGGCCAGGGACCTGTTGGGGTGTTGATACTAGTGTAAACATATGGCACCTCCTCCTCGGCCTATTGAATTAATAATTTATTCTATTGTTTACTATGTTGCTGCAGTATTAAACGTTATTCATAGATATTGCACACCATTCAGAGTCCCAGAATAGTGAATGCAAATCCAAATCTGAGGTAAATATTTTACTTTTCTCTTCTCATCTCTTGAAAATCTTACACCACCTCATGGCAGATCCAGAAAAACCTTACACCACCTCATAGCAGATCCGTAGTGCTTGCCTGATCGGTTTATAAAAGGAAGTAAGAAGTCCCTTGGAGAGTGTAGCATGGTGGGCTCCTGCAGTCCATTCAATAGGGGAAGGCATCATTCCAGGAGGGCCAACTCATTTCATACCCTTTAAAAATCTTTGAGGGCTTGGTAAGTTTTCATTGCTGTTAAAAGGCATGTTACATCACAAAAGGCAGAAAATGTCCTCACTTTCTTCAAAGACCACTGAGGGTTGGAATCTTTGCCAATGTGCTTTTCTGACATTTGGTAATGAGAATCTATGGTTTGTACTTAATTTGTTTGTTAGTGGTGGCCATTTTCAAAGCTTTTTTTCTGTATCTTCCCTATTAGTTGCAAGACAGCATTTCATCTTTTCTAGACTTTTTTTATTTAATTATTCATGACTGATAAACACTGGACCCAGTTGCCTTCTGCTTCGAGCAGTAACATTCAGTGAGCTTTTCAGTTTTCCTGGGAGACAAAGGGGTTCATCTCTTGGGATTCCTTTCCAGTGCCCGAGGATACTCTTTGGAGAGGGTCTTCCCAGGTAATAGGCTTCCTCCTCAAGCACTAGAGGCACACTTTGGGTGTGGAATTTTTTTTACTAGAGTGCTATCAGCTCCTTTCTGGCTCTAGAGCACATACAAATGTGCAAGGCCATGCTCTCTGCCACTCCAGATAATGCCCTGAGGCCTCAAACAATATGATTTGGTGCCTGTTAAAAAATAAACAAAGTACTTATTAATACTTGTATGGCTAATGAAAACTTGAGATGCTTGTAAGGATCCCCGGAGGTTCTGTGTACCTAGTGAGGTCCAGTGTGGCTCCTTGAGGAATCATCTAGCCCTGAAAGACCTCATTTGTTTGCGGAGCTGTGAGGTGACTTGAGTGCACAGTAGCCTATGAGGCCCCAGGGCTCGTGATGTTATTATGGCCCATCAGGCGCGGCCAAGCCCATATAACCCTTGCAGGAATGTATTTGTATAAGTAATCCAAAAGAATGTACTCAACAGGTTCATCATAGGCCTAGTCCTCATCTCATTCTGGTGATTTATAATCACATATTTTATTTAACTTTAAACTGGAAAAACATTTTTAATCGTGATGTAAATTATTCAACAAAGCACATTGATGCTCCTGGTCTGTAGGATTCAAGATTTCGCCATCTTCTGGAACGCTTGTGCTAGATGGCAGGAGGATTGGTAATGTATATTTTATGCCTTTGAGACAATGGGGTGACTTTCACGTTTTTGTCACTTGTAGGTCCCATACATAGTTTATATATTTTCTTTTTAGGTGCTTTATAAAGCAGTACGCATGAGCTAGGCACCCTTATAGTCTCCCATTTAGGTCAAGCAATGTAGTGTTGCATTTATTATAACTCTGAAAATAAAGATTATAACCCGGTACACCCTGGAGTTTCTGGTATAAACACAGGACTCCCAAGGGTGAGCTTTTACATATGTAGTCAAATAATTGGTCTTATTATTTAAGTAGTTTCAACCACCAATACTTTCCATGTGAATGCATCAATATTTAATCCAATAGATGTGACAATAATGCAAATATTTAATCAACTGTTTTAAAGAAAACTTTACAAACAATTAAATGTAGATTAGTCAGCATAGTTGTGCAGTTGTGGTGTGAGAAAAGAAGTGTATTTGTGTATGATACAACACAGAATAACTCAGTGACATTTATTGACGCTGCCCAAGAACACCTCAAACCCCAGAATGTTGTAATTCCAGTTTCTGTAGCATCCTTCTCTCTCCCATCGCTCTCAGCATTATAGATGTTCTTGCACATGTGTGAGCTACAGAAGGCTCAATAATGGAAGGGATAAATAAGAAAAGTAAGTGTAGCAAACAGATACGACTTCCAGGAAGGCAGGGAGAGGGGTAGGTCGAACGCTATCCTCCGCGTCGGACTCATTGATACAGCAGTACTAATGCGGTTCTCTGCCTTGACCTAAGGCACTCGAAGTCCTGTTGATTGGGTTGGATTATGAGATCCCAATAGGGTGATCAACTTTTGGCTACGATTGACCTTTTGTCTCACCACTATAGATCGTTAGACATAACCCAGTTTTAACTTTACACACCCCGCCCTGAGTAAGGGTAGGGTATCTAATTTCATTGGTTCTAAAGAAACGCCACAGATCCCTCCTGGACCAGAAAGGCGTGAAACATGTCGACCTAAGCTTCCAAACACCACACACTAGTTTGTCACGCTTCGTAACTTGTCCCTGACAATCTACACCTAACTGATTTTAATCCTGCCAAGATGACTCCTGATTAAATATACCTCTGGGTACCCCTTAGGTAGTTTTAAGACCACCCTTTTTCTCACTATATTCATCACCATAATCCCCAAACACCTGCACCCATCATCATGGCTGAAACAACAAGATCTCTGCCAAAGAGCTCTTTCGCAGGGCCCGTGGGGCATGCCAGCCCCAGCCCCACTAGGAGCAAAAGCCTGATGATGAAGCATGACACCCACATGGGTGTGTGAGGGCAACGCTTCCTAATAAGGAAAACCCCCTCACTTTACACACTCCAAGCTTTCACTTTCCATATAGGAACAGCCACCTTTTTGTTCATATGCAAACAGATACAACATATTTCCTACTTTTGAGACTTTTATTACATTGTTATGGGGTTTCCGTCCCTTGAAACAACTTTTGCCAGGACTATCAATCGGATTTCTGTACTTTGCTTTCATGGGTTTGCGTCTATTCGTCCATTTGGGCTAGAATAGCTATTTGGATTAAATAACTTTGTTTGAAATATCATTGTATAAATTGTCTTCACTTCTGTCATCATGGTTAAACATTACTCTGTCATGAACTTGTAATTCACTGGTTTTCACATTATCAAGTGTATCATTCCTTTGACCTATCTGGGTAGTTTTCAGCACAGATATCATCAGATTGGTTCATCTTGGCAGCACAGCAAAGAACCTATTCCACTATTGTCTGTTAAATGCAAATCCTAGTGTTTCTTTCAGTTATGATGGTTGGAAGTACTTGTTTTCAGTACACATTCTCACATGTTTCCCCACTTTCACCCTCACATCAGTCACAGCATTAAGAAAATCATTCTGTTACTTCATCTAACTCTGTTTATATTGTACTGTTTCAAGCAACACATACTCTTCCTTCTGGTATTTCTCTGAACTCCCATTATTCCACATTGCAACCCAGTGAGGACTTAATTTCGTCAGAACACTCTTCCCTTCAATAGTTCAAAGGGGGTCTTTTTTTCCGTACTCTATGGTATAATGAAGTTTGCCCTCAATGCTTCTAAGATACGTTCTCCACTGGCTTGGGCCAACAAAATTGTCTGTTTTCTTTAATATCCTTTCCACTTGTCCATTACTCCGTGGGTGGTATAAGGCTGTTCTAACATGCTTAATGTCACCCTCTTGGAGAACAGTCATTTCTTTAGAAATAAACTGAACTCCATCATCGCTCACCAATTCTTTTGGGAAACCTTCACATACAAACACCTGCCTGAGAAAAGTGATTAACACTGTAGTAGGAGGTTGTGCAATAATGTTTACCTCCGTGCACTTACTGTACCAGCCTATCAATACAATAACCTTTTGTAACCCCACTGGCAAATTATTCATGGGGCCTATCAAATAAAGGGCAATTTTTTGCCAGCACCCTGCAGTCAACTTAACAGGTCTTAATCGGCATGAGTGAATCTTTGATGTCTTATCTGCTGACCCACATTCATGACATATAAATTTCCACATACTTAAACATTTCCACATCATGATCAATGGCAAGCCACCAATAGCTCATTCTCAATTGCTTCTTGATACCTGTCATTCTAGCATGTATTTTAAGTACCAGCTCAATAAATGTGTTTGTGAACATTACCAGTTACACTTAACATCACCACTCACCATGACACAGTATTTAATTGCAAACTCTTCGTGAACTACTAGCATGGTTGAAGGATATCATTTAAATATTTTCTCTCAGCCTTCTTCCTACAGAAATTGTCTTTATCTCCTTATATTCAACATTTTCTTGTATAGACTGTTCCTATTCACTTTTTAACAGCACACAATTTTGTCATTGTCTTCTTACCCAGGCAACAAAAGCATCCTTATCGTCCATTTCATGTTTATCCTCCTTCCACTCTCAAACAGTGCACAGGACAAGTATTGTGCATTTGCAGTCTTTTTACCTGACACAGTGGCGGCTGCACAGGATCTGAAGCAGTCTGGGAGGGGGCGGGGAGGATTTCACAGACCAAATAAAAAAAGATATGTAGAACCTACCTGCCGCATTGCTCCTCTCCCGTTCCTGGTCAGGTCCTGGGCTTATCACACTGCGCAGGCTCCTAGATGCCAATCCCAGCGCTTCTCTCATGCTGGGAATAGTATTCCCAGCATGAGAGAAGCGCTGGGATTGGTCTGAGCGCCCTGGTTTGGCCCTCAGACGGGGACTGGGAGCCTGTGGCTTTTTTCCACCCGGCTGTACAACACAGCCGGGTGGAGAAATGCTAAGTGCGCATGACGGTTTGGCTGGCCTAAGACGGCCGGACAAACCGTCATGCGCACTTAGTAGTGCCCGTCACCCCTCCTCCCCACTGCTTTTGCACAGAGTGCATGACCCCGCCCTATGACGCGATCGCTGGGAGCCGCAGGTAAGAAGAAAAATAAAATGATAATAAAATTGGTTTGTTATCATTTTATTTTCCAAGTGTTTAACTCTGTTGCCACCTAGTGGGGCGACACTCCTCCGCCATAATGGAGGAGCCGCCCCTGTTTCTACATGGAAAGCATATTCCTGCAGCATACATGCATTCAAACTTAACAACTTGTGTTGACACTCTTTCAGTGCACCCTTGCATTAGAATATTAACTAAACTTATGTGACAATTTTGTATCACAAATAGCATCCCCCACAAAAAGGTTGGTAACTTATTAATGGACCCCACAGTTAATTCTCATTCAGTAACTGAGTATTTCTGTTGACTCCCTCTCTCTCTCTCCTTAAGTTTTCTTGAGGAAAATTAAGTAACACATGCTTGTCTACCATCAGTTTGGCTCAGCACTTCCACTAAGCATACTGACTTGCATACACTGTTACCATTTAATCAAGTGTTTCACCAAAAGCTTCAGTGTTGGTGCTGCTTGTAACACTTTCTATCTTTTCCATACTGTTGTTACATGCTACATTCCACACAAAAAACCATATCCTTTTTGATTAATCAATGCAAAGGCTTGTTTTTTCTGTCTACCTTTGAAGAAATTTGCCTAAAACGTGCAGTGGAAAGTCACTAACTCCTGTATGTGTGTTGGTGCTGGCAATTTCTGCAAATAGCAGAAATCAGAGACTGTCTGGAATCCATCAGCATTAATGGCATGCCCCAAATACTCTGCACTGGTTTACATCCTGGAAGGCATGAAACCCTTTCATGTTATTGAATATGTTGCATTAAAACACAGACAAAGTGGAACATGGGTCAAAAGGGATACAACAGACTTGAACAGATCGTTTAGGTGTGACAAAATCTGTTAAAGGGCTGCAACTATTTGTGTAATTTTGCTGGGTGATACCCTGCCTTGAAATATTGGGTTGTAAAAATAGTTGCAGTTACAAAAGTCATCACCATTTCTTGTAACCAGCAAAGAACAATTGGTTATTACTTGTTGATTAAGGTGTCTCAAAGCAACAGATCATTTTAATTCCTCTCCTTTCTTATGTGTTGTGACAACCTCAAAATGCCATTGAGGGGTTCAATGACTCCAGGTTGACACTGATCCGTTAAAATATTTGCCTCACTTCTTGCAGAATATTGCATACTTTGTTGTATTCGCTGCTCTCTGACCTTCACCATATTCCTATGCTAGTAACCTTTGAGCAACACAAGTTCTGGTTTGAGTATGGTTGCCCTCATAGACACTAAATACATAAGGTTTCTTGATTAAGTCGATCTTCATTTCCAGTTTCCGCTGCTCATACCATCCAAGGACATTTACAAATATATCCACCACATAAACCTTAATATTGGTAGCCTGGATTCTAAACTACAACTTTGAATTAAACTCTCCTTAAAGTACTATTTGATGGCCACCAAACGCTCCTAGTGTACTTCTGGTTCCATTCAACTCCTCTTTGCTTAGAATTGTATTGTGAGTGTCCATGTTGATTATGGTGATTTTCGTTAACCTGTGTCTACCAAAATGACTACACCATAATCCTCTAATTGTATTTAACATTGCCTTTGATCTTCATTGTCCTTCTTGCCTAGCAATGCTACCATTAAGAAAAGATCCTCTAAATGATCTTCTAGTTCTACTCCTCTTTCAACTGAAAACACTAACCTTGTAGTTGGTGCTTTGTATAGACATAACAAGTGAGCCTGTGTGCCACATTTTCAACACTTCTTGCATGTTGATGGATGATTGGATCGAAGCCTACCAGACCTCGCAGCTGTTTTGTTTGCTGAAGACATCTTGGGGACATTCAGAAAGCTTCCCTGGGAATGCATTCTGCCCATTGCTTACTATAGGCTTTGTGGTTTGTAACTCACATTTCCTTGCTTTCTATTTGCTGGCTCTATTTGTTTTAGGCTGTCCAACTTGATGTCCCTTCCCTTGCCCAAATTTTGTTTACTGTATCCTTCCGAGATCTCACTTTCTGTAAACAGGCATTTAAATCTAGTTCTTATCTTGTCACATTGGCGGGGCATTTAAACACAAAGGTCAAATGTCAGACTCTGTCTTCCAAGGGAGCTTGGTGTTTACTTTTCTTTCTGTGACTTCAAAGTGAGAGCGTTTATAAGTAGGCAAGAGGAATGCAGATTACTCTCCCCATGGACCCCGATCCTGCCTCTCCTATGCTTCAGTTTATGAGGCTGTAACATAATCCTTAAAATAGGCCTGCAGGGAGGAGGATCTGATAGACATCTAGTCGCAGATTCCTTACCATTGAACTTCTAGGGGTCAGGCTGGATCTGGAAGATTATTCACAGCAGTACTCCTGCGCGCCGGTAGGTGGCGTTGGTCGACTCCGCACGACGTCGTCGTGTTCGTCATTGTGACGTCCGTGTCGTCAATCCCGCCACTCCAGCGTGCTGACGTCAGTTCTTTTCTTTCCGCGCCAGCCAGCGCCGATCCGTTGAAGAGAGCTACCCCCTGTCATTTTTTTGACAGACTTTTTTCGACTTTTGTCGACTTTGGTGTGTAGGTTGTCATCCAAAAAGACTTCGGGCTTCAAGCTGTGTGGCGCCTGTCACAGCGCCATGTCGGTTACGGACTCTCACTTGGTGTGTCTGTGGTGTCTGGAGCGCGACCATGACTCAAAGTCGTGCTCCGACTGCCGGGCCATGGCGCCGAAAGCTTTGAGGGAGCGATCCCTAAAGCTGCTCGTGGCCCGGCGTCCAGCATCGTGGAGGTCGCCTTGTCGGTCTCGATCCCGGTCAAGGTCTCGGTCGAGAGGAAGGTCCGAGCACCGTTCCGGCGAATTGAAATCCTCTTCGGCGAAGTCAGGAAAGAGGCACCACAAAATAAACAAGAAGTCGGAGCGTGCTTCGACTTCACCCCGCCCATCTCGTGACATGGCGGAGGAACCTCGGCGTTCGAGGCCCTGCTCCGCGGATTGGGCGCCTGGGTTGGCTCCGCGTTTCTCTGCCTTTTCAGGTCCAGGAGCAACCCCCGCCCAGCTTAAAGAGTTTTACGATGCCATGTACGCTGTGTTTGGGCGGTCTGACCCTGCCGGCGTGTCTTCGGGCCCCACAGGCTCAGATAATGGAGGAGTCCCCGTGGGTTCTGCGCCTGCGTCTCCGGCGCCACGGCCTCCAACTGGACCTGTTCCCGGGTCCGGACCAGCGCCGGTTGCACCTCCACAACAACCTTCCCTGGCCCTGCGTCCATCGCCGAGGTCCTCGGCATCTCCGGCACCTCCCCAATCCTCATACCCGATGACACGGAGCTGGTTGGGCGTCCCCCAATGCCGAGACTGGTGCCGATGGGGATGGATGAAGAGGATTGGGAGGGGGAGCAGAATCCCTTAGAAATCCAGCAACCACAAGAGATGGACTGGTACGAGGAACTGGGTGTGGCCAGTGGTCTGGACACCTCTCCACACTCTAGCATGCTGTCTCCACCTACCCTGGCTACGGAGGAGGGGGGCATGCTTTGCTATGGTGATGCGTAGGGCTGCGGAGGTCCTGGAACTGCAGCTCCCTACAGTGGCAGTCAAAACTAACGTCTTGACAGAGGTCCTGCAGCCTGGGGTCTCCAGCTCGGAACCCTTGCTGCCTTCTAATGAGGCCTAAACGGATGTCCTTCTGGGTACCTGGAGAAATCAAGCACAGGGGCTCGTGTGAATAGGATGATTGCCCGCTGCCATCGCCCTGCACCCAGCGACCCACTTTTCCTCACCACCCACCCCACCCCACAAAGCTTGGTGGTCCAAGCTTCCACTTCCCATGGCGCGTTCCCTTCCACACCTCCGGACAGGGAATCCAAGAGACTGGAAAAGGAGACTTTTTCTTCCGCCAGTCTTGCATTGCGGTCGGTAAACACTGCATGCCTTTTGGGCCGTTATTCCCATTCTATATGGGACACGGTTGCCAAGTGCTGCCCAGAGTGTCGTAGGAGGACCGAGCTCTACTCTCCCAAACTATTTCCGACGGGAGAGACGCAGCAAAGTTCACCATCAGATGCGGCTTGGATACATCAGACTCGCTGGGCCGAGCAATTTCCACAACGGTGGCTGTCCGTCGCCACGCCTGGCTGAGAATGTCTGGCTTTTTGGGTGATGTCCAAGCCAACCTCATGTATGGCTCCCATCTCTTCGGAGACAAGGCAGATGCCGCCCTTGCACGCTTCAAGGACTCACGGGCCACAGCCAAGTCCTTGGGCCTCACCACAACATCCCAGCCGGCATCCGCTTTCTGCTCCTTTTGTGGCTACGGAAGGGGCTACCAACTGCGCCAACCGTATTCCAGCCAGAGGGCCCCGCAAGCTCAGCAGCCTCTGCCGGGCCGTGGACGAGGTTCACCCCGACCCCGTGGTTCGGGAGGCGAGAAGTCGAGCCAGGCCACAACTCCCTCCTGGGCTGCTAAACCTTCCTAGTCCGATCCTCCAGGATCATTTACAGCCAGTTGGTGGCAGAGTACGCCATCATCTCCACCACTGGCAGGACATCATGTCGGACAGGTGGGTGTTGTAAATAGTCCAAAGTGGCTACTCCCTTCCCTTCGACACTACCCCTCCATCCATGCCTCCAGTATACAATCAGCTGACGGAGGATCACCTTGCCCTACTCCGCGAGGAAGTCAAGACTCTCTTGGCCATGGGAGCTATAGCAAGGGTTCCTGGGCCATAAGTAGGCTGTGGTTGTTATTCACGTTACTTTCTGGTCCCAAAGAAGGACGGAGGCCTTCGTCCTATCCTAGACCTCGGAGCCCTCAACTACTTCCTCAAAAAGGAAAAGTTCAAGATGCTCACCCTAGCTCAGGTCCTTTCTGCCTTGGACCCAGGAGACTGGATGACAGTGTTGGACATGCAGGACGCCTATTTCCACATCGCTGCCCTGCCTGCCCATCGGCGCTACCTGCAGTTTAAGGTGGGCTGAGCACTTTCAATTTGTAGTGCTCTCTTTCGGCCTCACCAGCGCCCCTCGGGTATTCACAAAGGTGATGGCGGTGGGCGCAGCCCATCTACGGAGATCAGGGGTTCCAGTCTTCCCCTATCTTGACGACTGGTTGTTGAAGGCGGGCTCGCCCCAAACAGTTGTCTCCCACCTCCAGACTATGGCGAACCTCCTGCATTCGCTGGAGTTCACTATTAACATGCCGAAGTCACACCTGACCCCTTCTCAGACGCTCCCTTTCATTGGAGCGGTTCTGGACACGATGCAGTTTCGGGCCTGTCCTCCCGAACGGCGAGTCCAGGATATTCAGGCTATGATAACGATATTTCAGCCTCTATCCTGGATTTCAGTGAGAATGACTCTGAGGCTGTTGGGCCTCATGGCCTCCCGCATCCTGCTAGTGACCCATGCAAGGTGGCTCATGCAGGCTCCTCAGTGGGACCTGAAGTTCCAATGGGCACAGCATCGAGGAAATCTCACCAACCTGGTTCAAATTTCAGAGGGCACTGCGAGAGACCTACAGTGGTGGCTAACAGACCGCGATTGGTTCAAGGGCAGACCCCTCTCCCTTCCCCACCCAGATCTCACAGTAGTGACGGATGTGTCCCTTCTGGGATGGGGCAGCCATCTGGGGAGGTGGAGATCAGAGGATTGTGGTCTCCGGCGGAAGCCAAGCTCCATATCAATCTGTTGGAGCTTCGGGCGATCCGACTGGCACTGAAAGCCTTTTTGCCATCAATAAAGGGAAGGCTCTTACAGGTGTTCACGGACAACACTACCGCCATGTGGTACTGCAACAAACAGGGCAGAGTGGGGTCGTGGACTCTTTATCAAGAGGCCCTGTGTCTCTGGACTTGGCTGGAACAACAGGGCATTTCCCTGGTGGTTAAACACCTGGCCGGTTTTCTGAACGCCAGGGCGGACGAGCTCAGCCGAAGGTGCCTTAAGGATCACAAATGGCGTTTCCATCCGAAGGTGGCATAAGGTCTCTTTCAGCGGTGGGGAGAGCCTTTGTTAGATCTGTTCACCTCCGAAAAGAACGCGTAATGTCAGCAGTTTTGCGTATTGGAGTTTCCAAGGTGGCTTTCGCTCAGAGACGCTTTTCACCATGAGTGGAACTCAGGCCTCCTATACTCCTTTCCGCCCATACCACTTCTGTCCAGAGTGCGCAAGAAGATCAGGAGCGACCGGGCACAAGTTATTCTCGTGGCTCCGGACTGGGCACGGAGAGTTAGGTATCCCGAGCTTCTAGGCATGAGCATTGATCCTGTGATCAGGTTGCCCCTTCGGGAGGATCTTCTGTCGCAGCAGCAGGGGAGGGTTCTCCACCCGAACCTGTCCACTCTCCGCCTCCCCGCGTGGAGATTGAGCGGCGACAGTTAACAGCTTTTGACCTCCCTCCCGAAGTCTGTGAGATTATTTTGGCAGCCAGGCATCCATTCACAAAATCGGTATGCGCCTGCCGATGGAACAAATTTTGTAAATATTGTACAGACCAGTCTATTGACCCCCTATCTGCTCCTTTATCTGAAATCCTTCTGTTTATACTTTCCTTGGCTCAGCAGGGCTATGCTCTAAGCACATTGAAGGGCTATCTTTCGGCCCTTTCCTCTTTTCTTCGACTGCCTGATCTGCCTTCTCTTTTCACATCACCTCTGGTGCAGAGATTCTTGAAGGGTTAACCCACTTGTTTCCTCCTTCACCTTTTATTATGTCACAGTGGGACCTTAATTTGGTTCTCACATTTCTGATGTGTGCACCGTTTGAGCCGTTGCACAACTGCCCTCTGTGGTTGCTCACCATCAAAACAGCTTTTTTGGTGGCAATAACCTCTGCCAGGAGGGTGAGTGAACTGCAGGCACTGTCTTCACAGCCTCCTTACCTGACGGTCTATCCGGGCAAAGTGGTGCTCCGGACACGGGCATCTTTGAGTTCTGGGTGGATGACCAGCTCTTTATAGGGTACATGAGTGCAAAGAAAGGGCGTGCTGTTACGCCTTAGCGAAGAAAGATCCCCTGAAGGGCTTAGAGCCCATTCCACCAGGGCAAAAGCAGCCACCACAGCTCTTCAGCGTGGTGTTCCCATTTCTGATATCTGCCAAGCAGCCACGTGGGCATCACTGCACATGTTTGCCAGACGCTCCTGCCTGGATTCCCAGGTTCGCAGATAAGGCCTGTTCGGTCGCTCTTTTTTGCAGGATTTTCTGGTCTAAAACCTTTCCGCAGTCCCTCCTCCGGGGATGGTATTGCTTGGGTGTTTGTTAAAAGGTAAGGAATCTGCAGCTAGATGTCTCTATCAGATGGAAAAGTTACTTACCTTCGGTAACGCCTTATCTGGTAGAGACATGATCTAGATGCAGATTCCTTACCAACCCACCCATCCTCTCCGCGCTGCAGAATTGTTGGTAAGTGTCAGGGATGTTCCCCTTCAGGGCCCTAGCTGTTCATTTTTCAACACACCATAGTCAGTCACTTCAAGGCTTCGCGCTTCTGGTATGGAAAGTCATGAAAAGTACTGACGTCAGCGTGCCGGAGTGGCGGTTATATTGACGACACGGACATCACGACGATGACGAACACGAAGCCGACGACGTCACGTGGAGTCGACCAATGCCACATACCGGCGCGCAGGGGTACTGCTATGAAAATCTTCCGGATCCAGCCTGAGGCCTGGAAGTTCAAAGGTAAGGAATCTGCAGCTAGATCATGTCTCTACCAGATAAGGCATTACCGAAGGTAAGTAACTTGTCCTTCACGCACATTCTGTGGCACCAAATATTCATGTAGAGGTTTTCTCAATGTGTTCCTCCTGTGAATGTCTAATGATCTTACCGTTTACAGTCAGCAAGTCTGAGTACTATCCCTTTTAATAATAACACGCATTGTGTAGCCAAAAGGTGTAGCCTACACTACTACACTTAATGAGCAATAGCCTCAGTATGTGCAACATGTACAGTAGTGCTGGGCCATAATACCTAGACAACACAGATTACTGCTTTCCAGAAAACTACAAACAGGAGCCTGGAAACCCACTGCATTATTAACACTACAGCTTTAAACATCCTGCCCATGTCAAAACATAGTTTTTATACTATTTGGTGGATGCATATCAAACAATGAAATAGGTAAACATATTCCACTGAAACAACAGCCTACAACCAGGGCCTGCTTTAGCACTACTGTTGCCTGGTGCGACACTGTACGCCATTTCACTCTATGCCTCTTTGCTCTACTCTATGCCAGTGCACTCTACCCCACTCTATCATCACTGCACTCTTCGCCACTGCACTACACACCAGTTCAAAGGCTAAGAAAGGACCTCTATTCTGACCTATTTCATTTTATCATTGGCCAAAAGGCTCATACAAGAGACATGTCCCCAAATCATCTTCTTACCACATTTTTTGTTTCATAGAAATGTGTTTTATTATTTATAAAAAAAAAATTTTTTTCATTTTTGTATATATATTCTTTTTTGCATATGCGTCTACTTAGTCATCATAAATAAATATACATATATTTACAAATTCATGTGCAACAAATCATAATACAAACTTAAGATACAATTTACACAAACATGAATAACCCCACAAAAAACCATCAGCCTACACTCTCACCTACCAAACCTATTCAACCACACTGACATTCATACAACACAAGAAAAAAGGAGAAATTCAAAACATGTATGGGATCCTATATGGATTCTACAAAGACACTTGAGGGTTTAGTTCTTCGTCACATCAAATTCTTCTCTCGTCTGTGCCTCTGGTAGGATTCCCATATATCTGGAAATGCACTGCACTGCACTACACACCAGTTCAGTCTAGGCCACTCCACTCTACACCACTCCACTCTATGCCACTCTAATCTACAATACTGCACTCTGTGCCACTGCACTCTATCCTGCACTACTCTACACCACTCCTCTCTACGCCACTTCACTCTACTCTGAAGCAATCTGCTCTGTGCTACTGCATTCTACGCCACTCTACTCCACTCTATTTTACACCACTGGAATTTACTCTGCACCAGTCTACGCCACTGCGCTTTCTGCCACTACTCTGTGCTACCGCACTCTACCCTGCACCACTCCACTCTACCTGGCACCACTTCACTCCACTCTGAAACAATCTACTCTATGCTACTGCACTCTATGCTACACTACTCCACTCTGTGCCACTCTACACCACTGCTCTCTACACTTTGCCACTCTACTCTGCATCACTCTACTCTATGCCACTGCCCTCTATGCCACTCTGCTCCAAACCACTGCAGTCAACTCCAATACACTCAGCACTACTTTACTCAAAACCAATGCACTCTACGCCACTACACTCTATGCCAACTACTCTGCACCACTGCACTCTATGCCACTATACTCTACGCCCCTGCATGCTACGCCACTGTATTTTACTCTGCACAACTGTACTCTGCGCCACTCTACGCCACCCTACTGAAAACCACTGCACTCTAAGCCACTGTACTAGACTGCACACTTAGCCACTGAACCTGGTACCTCGAGGAAAGGTGCTGGTATTGAATTGCATTCATGACACATGCCATAACTTCCATTTAATTGATGTAAAGATACACTTTTCATAAACACACTTACTTGTAGTATGCAGGTTTGTCTTTTATGTATGATAACTTTAGCAAAATGTATTTGTTTTAATCTTCTTTTACAGAGTTTCAATACTTCAGGTCTCTCTAAAGTACCCACTGAATTTGGGATTTTTTTCCTAGTATTTCCTCTCTTTCGTCCCTAGTTAGCAGTACAGTTCTTGACGTAGTGCTGGTTGGCACTCTGTCCTTGCTCCAGTAACTGGTTTTTGCTACATTACATTTTCATTCTTATCAAAACATGGGTGTGCTCTTATTTGAGATATACTAGTCTAATCATTTGTCCTGTCTCCTGCTTCGCGTAGCCCATACGGTACCGTCACGTACTGAGTATTAGTCTCTGCCCTGCTTCCTTGGTACGCCTTCTGCTCCTTAGTCATTGGCCAGCCGTTTCCACGTCAAGTGGCTCATGTTGCCAAGATGTTTACTTTAAACATGCTATTCTGTCCTTGATGTACTGCTCATCATGATCAGTCACATCGCGCAGAATGTTTTCCCGGCTCCGGAGATAAAATCTTCCTGACTCCCTGCTAACCATTCTGTTGCGGCATGCAAAGAAGGAGAAGCTAGTCGTTGATATTTTCTGAATGTTTATTTTATGGGCCATTAACATTAGAAGCATCCGCTGGGCTCTCTCTGCCTGATGTGCACCAACTGACATCAGTGGAACACCTTCCCAGTGGGTACGCAGCAGTGGAACTCTTACCACTACATTCCAAAGACTAATAAATACATATGCTCACAACATATTATCTCTTTTTTTATTTAAATCATATATATCTGAAAGAGACACGTTAGTGACAGATTCCTTACCTTAGAATATCCCCAGGCGTCAGGCTGGATCCGGAAAGTTTTGCGTAGCAGTACCCTTGCGCGTCGGTAGGCGGCGTCGTGTGGCTCCGCGTCCGTCGTCGGCGTCGTGATCGCCGGGATGACGTCGCGGGCAGTACTTAGGCGCCGCCCCTGCACGCTGACGTCAGTTCTTCTTTTCCGCGCCAGCAAGCGCAGATCCGGGAAGAGCAGTGCCCTGGTCATTTTTTGACCATACTTTTTGGTGATTTTTTCACTGTTTTTCCATCTTTCAAGGTGTCGTAGGGATGCCCGGCTTCAAGCGATGCGGCGCCTGTGCGCGGATGATGTCCGTCACCGACCCGCATTGGGAGTGTCTCTTCTGCCTCGGCCGAGGCCACGACACGGCGTCTTGTACCGACTGCCAGGCCCTCCACCCGAAAGCTTTGCGAGAGCGGTCTCGAAAGCTCCTCGAGGCCCGGCATTCGGCTCCGCGGAAGCCCCGGTCGCGTGAGAGGTCCAGGGGTCGATCGCGGAGTCCACACCGGTCGTCGGCGTCGAAGTCTTCTTCGTCCGGTAAGTCGAAGCACAAAAAGTCCAAAAAGCATCATCGCTCTAGGACTTCGCCTCGCCGGTCTCGCGACTCGGCTGAGGCCCCTCCCGGCACCGTCCCCGCGGCCCCGGACATGCCTGTGGAGTCGCCCCCGCCATACCCGCCCTTCCCGGGTTCGGGGGCGGATCCGGCCAAAGTACAGGAATTCCTGTCGGCCATGGCCCGCCTCTTCGGGCCTTCAGGCCCCTCCGGTGCGCCTTCGGGCCCCGCGGGCCCTGATGGGGTTGCTCCGGCGTCGCCGACGGCTCCGGCCCCGGCGTCGCCCGTGCCTCCAGCCTCGATCCCGGCTCCGGCTCCGGCCCCGGCCTCGATCCCGGCTCCACAACCCCCATCGACGCCGGTCGACCCTAACGACACCTCCGCCGGCGCCGATGTCTCCGGTGCCGTTCTCGACGCCGCCCTGGGCTCCGGGCGGCGTCGTCCCCCAGTTCCTTCCGGCTCCGGACATGGACCCGGAGCGACGTCGCTCGACGCCGGCTCCGGCGCCGATGGGACCTTGGGTCCCAAATGTCCCTCCTCCTCCTTATTTTGAACCAGAGGAGGACCAGTTGGACTGGGAGGGGTCTGATGACCCTCTGACGCGACACTGTCAGTATGATGAGGACTGGACAGAGAGTCTAGGGAGGCCAGTGGTCTGGATACTTCCCCTGACACTGGCATGCTGTCTCCTCCCGTGGCTACGGAGGAGGGGGCCAATTTTGGTACGGTGTTGCGTAGGGCAGCTGGGGCCTTACGTCTCCAGCTCCCTACTTTGACGGTCAAGCCTAACATCTTGACAGAGGTGCTTCAGCCGGCAGCCTCCTCTGCGGAGACTGTGCTGCCGTTTAACGACGCCCTCACTGACGTTCTTTTGGGCGCCTGGTCCAAGCCCAACACAGGGGCTCCTGTGGATCGGAACGTGTCACGACGCCATCGCCCAGCTCCGGGCGACCCCCTGTTTCTTTCTGTCCACCCCACTCCTGAGAGCTTGGTTGTCCAAGCCTCCGCTTCCCAAACCGCCTTCCCTACCGCTCCTCCGGATAGGGAATCCAAACGCCTGGATCAGTTTGGGAAGAAAGGTTTTCTTCCTCCAGTGCTGGCTTGCGGTCCGTTAACACCGCTTGTCTTTTGGGCCGATATACCCACTCCCTGTGGGATTCGGTGGCGGATGTTTTGCCCCAGTGCCCTGAGGAGGTCCAGGCACTGCTTTCCCGCGCCATTGCGGAAGGAAGGGATGCGGCCAAATACACTATCCGTTGTGGCCTTGACACCGCCGACTCGCTGGGCAGGTCTATTGCAACGACGGTGGCGCTCCGACGCCACGCCTGGCTGAGAACCACTGGTTTTCAGGGGATGTCCAGAATACTCTCATGGACATGCCCTTTGATGGAGTCGGTCTTTTTGGGTCCAAAGCAGACCATGCGTTGGAGCCCTTTAAGGACTCACGGGCTACTGCCAAGTCCCTGGGCCTTTCTGCTACACGCCCTCCGCTGACTTCTGCTTTTCGCCCCTATCGTGGCCACGGTAGGGGCGCCCCTTCACGTCAGCAGCCCAGCCACCGGCCCGCGCAGCAGGCGTCTACGCGTGGCCGAGGACGTGGATTCCGCCGTGGCGGATCGGGCAACCAGCGTGCGGGTCAGGCCACCACCTCCAACCCGTCCGCGGCCTCCAAGCCCTCCTAGTCCCTCCTTTCAGGTGCACGGCACGCCAGTAGGGGCAGGGTCCGCCATCACCTTCCCCACTGGCGCACCATCACCTCGGACAGGTGGGTCTTGGACATTGTCCGAAGGGGCTACTCCCTCCCCTTCGAGACCACCCCCCAGCCATGCCACCTCAATTCCGCCGCATGTCAGGGGATCACTTGGTGCTTCTACAGAAGGAAGTCACGGCCCTCTTGACCAAGAGGGCCATCGAGCATGTTCCGACCCCAGAAGTAGGGCGTGGTTGCTACTCCCACTACTTTCTGGTGCCCAAAAGGACAAGGAGGACATGCGTCCTATCTTGGACCTCCGGAACGTCAATCGCTTCCTCCGGAAGGAGAAGTTCAAGATGCTCACCCTAGCTCAGGTCTTGACTGCCCTCGACCCTGGAGACTGGTTGGTAGCGTTGGACTTGCAGGACGCATATTTCCACATCCCCGTCCTGCCGGCCCACCGGCGTTACCTTCGGTTCACGGTAGGCCCCGAGCATTTTCAGTTCACCGTGCTCCCCTTTGGCCTTACCAGTGCCCCTCGGGTGTTCACGAAAGTGATGGCGGTGGTCGCAGCTCATCTGCGCCGGGCAGGGGTTTCAGTCTTCCCCTACCTCGACGACTGGCTGCTGAAGGCGGGCTCGTCCCAGGCAGTCGTCTCCCACCTCCAGACTACGGCCGAACTCCTGCACTCGCTGGGGTTCTCCATCAATGTGCCGAAGTCGCATCTGATTCCTTCTCCACAGCTCCTTTTCATCGGAGCAGTTCTGGACACGACACAGTTTCGGGCCTATCCTCCCGAACGGCGAGTCCGGGATATTCAGGCTATGATTCCGATCTTTCAGCCTTTATCCTGGGTTTCGGTACGGATGACCCTGAGGCTGCTGGGCCTCATGGCCTCCTGCATCCTGCTGGTCAATCATGCCAGATGGCATATGCGGGCTCTGCAGTGGGACCTGAAGTTCCAGTGGGCGCAGCACCAGGGCAACCTGTCCGATCACGTCCAGATCTCGGAGGGGACTGCAAGACAGTTGCAGTGGTGGCTCTCGAACCGGCAATGGGTCATGGGCAGATCCCTCTCCCTTCCCCAGCCAGAGCACACAGTTGTGACGGACGCGTCCCTTCTGGGATGGGGCGGTCACATGGGAGAGGCGGAGATCAGAGGCCTCTGGTCTCCGGCGGAGTCCCGGCTCCATATCAACTTTCTGGAGCTCCGGGCGATCCGGCTTGCACTCAAGGCATTCCTTCCCTCTGTCAAAGGGAAGGTAGTGCAGGTGTTCACAGACAACACCACCGCCATGTGGTACTGCAACAAACAGGGCGGGGTGGGGTCTTGGACCCTTTGTCAGGAGGCTCTGCGCCTCTGGACATGGCTGGAACATCAGGGCATGTTCCTGATGGTTCAACACCTGGCAGGTTCCCTGAACGCCAGGGCGGACGAACTCAGCCGCAGGTGCATGATGGATCACGAATGGCGTCTTCACTCGGAAGTGGCGCAAGGACTCTTTCTACAATGGGGAGAGCCTTGGTTAGATCTATTCGCCACCGAAGAGAACGCGCAATGTCATCAGTTCTGCGCGTTGGAATTTCCAAGGCGGCACTCGCTCGGCGACGCTTTTCGTCACGAGTGGAGTTGCGGTCTGTTGTACGCCTTTCCGCCTATACCACTTCTACCCAGAGTGTTGAAGAAGATTCGGCACGACCGGGCCCAAGTCATTCTTGTGGCTCCGGACTGGGCTCGAAGAGTTTGGTATCCCGAGCTACTCAATATGAGCATAGATCCCCCGATCTGTCTGCCTCTTCGGGAGGATCTTCTGTCGCAGCAGCAGGGGACGGTCCTCCACCCGAACCTGTCCAGTCTACACCTGCTTGCGTGGAGATTGAGCGGCGGCAGTTGATTCCTTTCGACTTGCCTCCCGAAGTTTGTGATGTGATTCTGGCAGCCAGGCGTCCCTCCACTAAGGTGGTATACGCCTGCAGGTGGAACAAATTTGTGGCATGGTGCACAGCAAAGGCTGTGAATCCCCTTTCTGCCCCTCTTTCTGAGGTCCTTCTGTTCCTTCTCTCTCTGGCCCAACAGGGTTCTGCCCTGGGTACCATCAAGGGTTATCTCTGTGCTATCTCGGCCTTCCTCAGGCTCCCTGATCAGCCCTCCCTTTTCAAGTCCCCTGTTGTTAACAGGTTTCTTAAAGGCATTACACACCTTTTCCCTCCTGTTCCGTTCGTGATGCCTCAGTGGGACTTGAACTTGGTTCTTACCTTTTTAATGTGCGCTCCCTTTGAGCCTCTGCATAACTGTCCTCTTCGTCTTTTGACTCTAAAGACAGCCTTTCTGGTGGCCATCACCTCCGCTCGGCGGGTGAGTGAGCTCCAGGCTTTATCTTGCAAACCTCCCTTTCTGTCTGTTCATCCAGACAAGGTTGTTCTTCGGACGCATCCGTCCTTCTTGCCAAAGGTGGTTACTGCCTTTCACATTGGGCAGACCATCACTTTGCCTACCTTCTTTCCGCCTCTGCATCCTTCCAGAGAGAAAGAGAGGCTCCACCGTCTGGACCCAAAACGTGCGCTCTCCTTCTATATCGACCGCACAAAACACTTCCGGGTGGATGACCAGCTCTTTGTTGGCTACGTGGGCGCCAAAAAGGTCGGGCGGTGCACAAACGAACCATCTCCCGCTGGGTTACCTTGTGCATCAAGACCTGCTATTCTTTGGCTAAGAAGGAGCCTCCTGTTGGGCTGCGTGCCCATTCCACCAGGGCAACAGCTGCTACCACGGCCTTGGGCCGCGGTGTTCCGCTGCCCGTTATTTGTCAGGCAGCTACGTGGGCCTCGCTGCACACGTTTACAAAACATTACTGCCTTGACAGTCAGGTCCGGAGGGACGGCTTCTTTGGCCGTTCTGTCCTCCAGGACTTCCTTGTCTGATCTTTGTTCGCAGACCCACCACCGGGGTTGGTATTGCTGGGGTATCTATTCTAAGGTAAGGAATCTGTCACTAACGTGTCTCTTTCAGATGCACAAGTTACTAACTTGTGTAACGATATATCTGTAAGAGACAGTAGTTAGTGACAGATTCCTTACCGCCCACCCATCCTCCCGTTCTGCGAACTGATTTCTAGGGTTAAGGACATCCCTTTCAGGGCCCTAGTATTTTTCAGACACCTATGTCAGCTTCTTGCATGGCTCTGCGTTCCTGGCGCGGAAAGTCGTGTACAGAACTGACGTCAGCGCGCAGGGGCGGCGCCTAAGTACTGCCCGCGACGTCATCCCGGCGATCACGACGCCGACAACGGACGCGGAGCCGCACGACGCCGCCTACCGACGCGCAAGGGTACTGCTACGCAAAACTTTCCGGATCCAGCCTGACGCCTGGGGATATTCTAAGGTAAGGAATCTGTCACTAACTACTGTCTCTTACAGATATATCGTTACACAAGTTAGTAACTTGTGCATCAAGATCCCTGCCCCAAATGATAAAAACACCCTTATATGGAAAAAATTAACATAAGCCAACCCCAATAGATCTAAACACAAACAAAACATTTAGCAACATAAGAAATAGGAAATGCATCCTATGAAAATATAATAGAACACCAGTGCTACAAAATAAGAACTTTTAAAGACTATGTTCCTCATAATATACACATTCTTCTACATATAACCCTCGCAGAGCTTCCATGGTACACGTCTTACACGAGTTGATCTACATAAATCATGTTGTTCCACTTCTTCAGGAACATCAGACATATTCTTATTATTGCTACTATTTTCATCTGTCTGGAAAACGTGTTTTCATGAACATCAGTGCCGTTCTGGACTTCATCTTGGACTTTTACAATTTTTCCAACATTCCACCATTGACCACCCCCCACCATCACCGCATTACCACACACCTTCTTTACTGTCACAGGTTCACCTAAAACTGGAACCCCCATTCTTCACAAAATGTTGGCATTTAACACCAATCACATCTCCAGGGATAAAGTATAGAGGTAGAATGACGCTCACTAAAGCTGTACAAAGCAAAGTCAGAAGCAAGGTAGATCAGAGGTCAATGCTGAGTAGAGTGGAAGGGATTCAGAAGAAAATGAAATACAGATATGATATTAGAAAGTCTGTCAAACAAACAATGTTTCGACCTGGCTATGTGATTCGTGTTAAATGCCAAAATTTTGTGAAGAAATGGGGTGTTGTGCGATAAAACCACAACATAGATTCATGGCTTCATCCACATCATAGTTATTTTTCTTGGCCCACTTTATGCATTCAACCACCACTCTATTAATTCTTTCCACCAAACCATTGGTTTGTGGGTGGTAAAGTGAACTCCTCAAATGCTTCACACCAGATTCTTCCAGAAAAAATTTCATTTCATGACTCACAAATGGAATCCCATTATCAGAAATGATAGACTCTGGGAAACCTTTCCTCATGAAAATATTTTTCAAGAAACGCACCACATTGGTAGCTGTGGGAACTGAGAAGAAACTTACTTCTGGCCATTTACTATGGTAGTCCATTAACACAAAAGCATAAAGTAAATGATATGGAAGGAAGTGAAAATGGCCCACCATATCAGTGCCCACCTTCATCAATGACCTTTCAGGCAAAGATATCGGTTGTAGAGGTGGAGTCACCACCTTGAACCCTTTCTCAGCTCTGCTACATACCACGCACTCTTTTATCACCATGTCCACATCCCTGTCCATAGACTTCCACCAATAATGGGCTGTAATCCTTCTCTTCGTCATTGTCGAACCAAAATGTCCTGCATGAGCCTTGTTAACTAACATAGGACGAATGATATCTTGGGGCTTACATTTATCACTCCCACTCACCACCCCATCCTCAGTAGAAAGATGGTCCGCAACTTTTGAAAAAGATTGTATTTCTGAACACAAGTTCCTTTCTTTTGACCCACCAATAATAAACTCTCTGACTCTTTTCAAAACAACATGATTCTCACCAGCTGTCAACCAATCAATCTTAGTACACGCTTTACACTCATCAGCATCGATTAGTGCTATGAAGCAATCTTCTTGGTCACCCTCCGGGTCTATAGTGTCCTGATCACTGACAGGTAACCTAGATAGGAAATCTGCCATGACGTTCTCTTTACACGGAATGTACCGTACTTCAAAATCATATTGAAGCAATTTGGTTGTCAGACGAGCAATGCGAGGGGTGGTGTACTGAATCTTGACTTCACTCAAAATTTATACAAGGGACTTGTGATCAGTCTGTATAACATATTTTCTGCCCCACGCATAACGCCCAACAATATGCCAACAACTCCTTTTCGATTACAGAATAATTTAACTCTGGCAGCATAACTAATGACAACATCGCCCTCATCCGTACATTGAGTTAGAACAGCACCCAAGCCATACTTAATGGCATCCACTGTGATGGTACAAGACAAACCAGGGTCATATGCACTTAATGCTCTAGCATTCGTCATTTCAAGTTAAACCTGATCAAATGTGTCTTTTTTTTATAAACAGTTTTTATTAAAACATTATGCAGCAACAGTGACATTACATTGACATCATTGAATAGAGCGTGAATAAGATTACATCATATTACTTCCAGTCCTCGACCCAGTAGAAGCCCAGCGCAGTACCTCTTAAACAGTACTTTATAATCTATCGGGGGGGGGGTTCATGTACCCGCCACCGGGTGGGGAAGTGATAGCGGGCTATTCTAGTCATTAATACTCTCAGTGCCTGCTCTCAACTCATCATCCGCTCCTTCCAACTCCACCAATCTCTCTCTTCTCAGTTCCACTGTCGGGGAAACGCATATCTCACCCCTGTATTTATTCCATCGCCCCCATTTGTGGTCCCATTTACATGGGCATCCCCTCCCTTTATAAACAGTTTTTTCGGCGATCATGGCGTGGTCCATATCTCTAGCCCAATCTTTCAGCAGTGGTATTGTATCCACACCCCACTTTTGAGCTATGTTCCGTTTCGCTATGCCCCACCCCGTCATGGCCCATGTTTGTTCGGCCTGTGTGAGGTCAGTTGCTTCCCAGATATTAAGAAGGCACAGTGTGGACGTTGGCTGTATGGATTTGTCACAAGTCCTAGCTAATTGTCTGGTAACGTCCGCCCAGTACTGCTGTATGCGGGGGCAGTCCCATAAGATATGGATGAAGGTACCTGTCTGATGGCAGTGTCGGAGGCAAAGGGAATCTGGTCTCCTACCCAGCCGGTACAGCAGCGGGGCATCAAAGTATACTCTGTGGAGGACCTTGAGTTGGACCAAACGTAAGCGCATTGGGATGGCTACCTATCTTGGCGAGGCCAGTGCCTCCATCCAATTCTCATCGGCTAGGTCCCCCAGGTCAGTCTCCCATGTCGCACGTAGTTTCACCAATGGATCAGTCCGGTTATAAATCAATTTTTTGTATGTAAGGGAGATAGCCTTGCGATTCATGGGATCCAACAAGAGCCTATCCTCCAGTGGAGAGGAGTCCGGCAAGGGGGCGTCTTTAGGGCGGGCGAGTCAATGGCGTGACTGATTTGGAGATACCGGAATTTTTCCCCTGGTGCTAATTGATACTTAGTTTGAAGCTCCGAGAACGAGGCCCTAGCGCCCTTAATCCACATATCCCCCACTGTTGAAATCCCAATCAGGTCCCACTTGCCAAATCCCGCACATGCGCTAAGTCGCCCCAAAATGTCGGGTTCCCACAGAGGGGTAGCCTTCGTTAGGCGCCCCTGCCAGCCCATCCGCCGCTGGACACCATGCCACACCTCTACCGTGCGTGCCGTCGGGCCTGTGAGACGCAATTTCTTGTGATTGGTATACAACGCTCTGTTGTAGCCTCCCTTCCCCATCAGCCAGTGGTCAGTCCGAAAACGGGGGTCATCCTGTCGCCCGAACACCCATTGGTTAATGGCCGTAAGTTGCGAAGCCTGATAGTAAAGACGCAAGTCCGGTAGGCCTATCCCCTCATCATACCATTCCATGGTGAGCTTGGTCATGGCTATGCGGGGTTGTTTGCCGTCCCATAACAGGTCCCTCACCACGGCCTCGATGTGCGAGAAATAAGTGGGAGGGATAGGAATAGGAGTGGTTTGGAGGGCATAAAGGAAGCGCGGTAGAGCAAGCATTTTGAACAACGACGCACGACCTAGCAGTGTAAGGGGGAGCGTCTTCCAATGTGCAACATCCGCACGAAATCTCTGTAACGGACCCAGCAGATTCTGCTAAAAAAATAGTGCGGCGTCGGTAGTGACAAAAATTCCCAAATATCGGAAGCCTGTGGACGCCACTGGTATGTCATACCCTCGTGGATTGTGTGGGGGAGCTCCCCAAAGAGAATATAGTTGGGATTTAGACCAGTTTATCTGATACCCTGAGTGCGCTCCAAAGATGTGAAAAATATGTAATACGCGGTTGAGCGAGCGCTCTGGTGAGGCAAGGTAAAGCAAAATGTCGTCCGCGTATAATGATATGCGGTCTTCGTGGTCAGCCGACCATTTAAGACCTCGGATGCCAGGGTCCCCCCTGATCCAGGTCGCTAGTGGCTCGAGGACCAGGGCAAATAGCAGCGGTGACAACGGGCACCCCTGTCGCGTGCCCCGGCAAGGGGGAAAGGAAGTAGATCGGTGATTGTTAACCGATACATGGGCCATGGGCCGGGTATATAGGAGTTTGATCCAACCCAGGAATTTGGGTCCGACCCCGATGCGGGCGAGAACAGCAAACAAATAATCCCAGGCTACCGTGTCGAACGCCATTTTTGCATCCAACGCTAGTAAGACCCCAGCTTCTTCCAGGGTGGCTACTCGGCCCAATGCGCCATGCACCCAACGTAGATTGCGCGCGGTGTTGCGCCCCGGCATAAATCCCGACTGATCCGGATGAATCAAGTCCGAGAGATAGGGGAGCAGGCGGTTTGCCAGCAGTTTGGCCAAGATTTTAGCTTCTACTGTTATGAGCGAGATAGGCCTGTATGAGGCGCACTCATCCATTGGTTTACCTGGTTTATGGATGACCATGATAGTAGCCACACGAATATCAGCCGGGAGAATGGCATTTTCATAACTTTCCGTGTATAAGTTGAGCAGATGGGGTGCGAGTTTGGAGGCCATAGGCTTAAATAACTCGATAGGGAGCCCATTAGGGCCCATAGCTTTACCCACCCGAATATCTTGAATTGCCTTCTGAATTTCCTCCGTCGATAGGTCCTTCTCTAACGTCACTCTATCCTGTTCAGAGAGACCCACCACCCTAATGGTAGCGAGGAGTTCTGTCGCCATGGACGCCTGAGAATCAGGCGGGACACTGTACACTTTTTCATAATATTTCGCAAAGGCCTCAGCAATGTCTTGGGGGTCAGTCATGAGCTCGTTGCTCGGTCCCTTAATGGCCCACACCCATCGCGCGGCTTGTTCTTTGCGGTCCAGCCATGCCAGCATCTTGCCAGTGCGTTCCCCTTGTTCGTATATCCGATGTCGAGTGGCTAGAGCGCGTCTATTAGCGTCCTCTAGGAGCAGCTGTCTATAGTCCTGTCTCTTAATACTCAGCAGATGTTGGGTATCCGGATCTGGGCACCGGTCCCCGGCGCCCTCCAGGCGCAAAATCTCAGATTCCAGCTCCACCACCCTCCGACGACGCTCAGCCCTGTGACCCGCCATCGCCGATAGCGCCCTACCCTTGATCACAGCCCCATATGCCCCCCACAGTGTAATTGCGGAGCTAACCGAGCCTGTATTCTCTGTAAAATAGTAGTCAGTGTCCTTCCGTAAGGTTTCTCGAATGTGTGGGATTTTTAACGCCCAGGGTTGGATCCTAATTGGACCCGGCTGTGGTGCGTGCTGTGTACCAAGGAGCGCAAAAACAGGGGAGTGATCTGAAATACCCTGCGCCAAACATGTCGAGTCAGAGAATTCGTGAATATGCTGTGCGTGCGTGAACAAATAGTCAATTCGTGAGTGACTGCCATGTACCCCTGAGTGAAACGTAAATCGTGCGTCGTGGGGGTGTGACCATCTCCAGACATCTACCATCCCTAAGGCGTCTATAAAGTCCCGTAACTGGGAGCATTGTGCAGCAACGCGTCTGGGTGGGAATCTGACCAATAGGCCGTCCATCATCAAGTTAAAATCGCCTCCCATGAGCAAGATGCCAACAGGTAAATTTAATAACAGTGGCCCTATGTCTGTCAGGGTCAAACGTTGCAAGCCTGGTGGGGCATACACAGATATAACATTTAGGACCTTGCCCTCTCACATACCAGTGCAAGCTCCGTATCTACCTTGCGGATCCGTCCAGACAGTTTGCAGCACATAAGGGCACCCCTTACGAAGGAGGATTCCTACCCCTCTGGACCCAGTAGTGAAACCTGAATGTGCCACCATTCGATATCCCTTCCGATCCAGGGCCCTGCAGGAATTGCCAATCAAGTGGGTCTCTTGTAACAACACTAGGTCAAGCCCCTGGCGGTGGATATATTGCAGCACGATCCCTCTCTTAATCTTATCACCCAACCCATTGACATTCCACGTTAAAGTTTTAAGTCCCTGACCTCGTGCCATGTGCGACGATTAACAATACAATGGTGACCTCGTGGGGCATACAGCCCCGTGAGCCCTCATCAATTACAATCCGGGCGTCCCCTAGGACAACGTCTCCAAACACAGTGCGCTGGGTCTCTCCTACCACATTTTTGTTATGGATGTCAGCTAAGATGTGCACATTCAAGCTGCCAACTTGTTCTGCTGCAAAACACTCAACATTACAATTCCCCCAACAAATTAAAATCAAATGTGCCCCTAACAAACCCCCCTCCCTGCCTCCCTGCTTAACGGGACTAAAACCGCCCCCCAACCCCAACATGCAGAGTGCCTGTCGCCCACCCATAAACAACTCCTGGAAACGTGAGCTATCCCACTCCCACCCATCCCCATTCAATCAGAAAACCCTCCGTCCCCTGGCCCGATCCCCACCCCCAAAAATGTATGTATCAAAAAGGCCCAGCATGCATCCCCACAGTAGTCCAGCAACAGACTCGGTCACGGATCCATACGACAGTACACCCAGTGAGAGAGAGAACACACGCCAAACACTCATTACGTGGAAAAAGTCCACCATTCAGGCTATGAAGCAAGCCATTCAAGTACTAGGTCAATCCCGTTCCCCAAAAGCAGGATGTGGCACATAGCTGTATGGACATCCCTCCCCATCCCTCAACCAAGTCTGTTGTCCGGATTTCCACCCAGAGGAGGTCGGGACATCGTGTCCAGACTTAGAGACATCCCAGTGGGCCTCCAGAGATCTGGTGCAGTAGTGCAGAACCTTACCGGACTCCATATCAGCGCCCCCCCCTGTGTGTCCCCGGGAGTCAGTGTCCGAATGTTCAGGAGAGCGTCTTTGTTGGCGCCAGTCCGCAGCTTCATCTGCAGCCGAGAACCCTTTCTCCGCCTTCTTATCGACTGTGCGCCAACCTTCTAACCAGTCCCAGGCTTCTTCTGGACGAGTGAAAAACCATGATTTCCCGTTGGCTTCCACCCTCAGTTTGGCGGGGAACATCATTGCATATTTAATCTCTTGGTCTCGGAGAGCCCTCTTCACCTCCAAGAAGCTACGGCGCAGTTTCTGCACACGCAATGTAAAGTCCGGAAAGAACATGATCTTACTGTTCTCGTATGTCAGCGATGGGGCCGCTCTCGCCGTTTGGAGGATGACATCGCGGTCTCGGAAGTTGAACACCCGTGCTAGGAGCGGTCTAGGAGGCGCTCCCGGCTTCGGCCGTCCCCCCGGCACACGGTGAGCTCTTTCAATTGTGAAACTTTTGGAGAGGCCTCGGGGTTGTAGATGTTTAAGGATCAGGTCCTCAACAAAAAGGTCTGCTGCCTGCCCCTCCGCTCGTTCCGGAACACCTAGTATGCGGACGTTGTTGCGTCGCATTCTACCTTCATAATCGTCGAGTTGCAGGGCCATCGCCTCATGGGAAGAGCGCAATTCCGTGACTTGGCGCTTGAGAAGGGTGGTGTCAGCGACCAGGTCCTTAGCGGTGCTCTCCACTGTGCTCACCCTCTCTGACATTTTCCTCATGTCTTCCCGAATCAGTGCCACATCAGTGGCCACCGTGTCGATCTTCACCTCGAGGGAGGTCCTTATTGCCGTGATTGCTTCGAGGAGATCCTTGTTCGTGGGTTCAGTCTGGTCACCCGGGTCCACCGGCTCCACTCGGTCTTCGTTCTGTTGCTTTTGCCAGGCAAATTTCTCCAATTTCGCGTGGCCGCAGCACGGTTGTTGCGTCCAGACGCCATGACACTGGTCTCGATGTGCCCTCCTGGCGTTGGCGCACGCCCGCTACTCCCCGCCGCCTGCGGTGAAAACTTCCACCCGGCCTGTCGGTTTTCGCTGGGGGGGGCACCTAACCGAGGGGTCAATGGCTAGACGTCCAATGTAGCCCACTCACTCCCGACTCGCAGCTGTAGAGGACCGGGGCGGGGTGGGTCTCTCCTCTCAGGGCAGTACGGGCGTCGATTGCGCCACCACTCCGACCCTCACTGTCATAGAGTAGGTCAGCTTACTGCGGGGTTAGGGAGCCTGTAGAGCCACCTTGTTGTCACTTCTGCACGGGGTGCTGAAAATATCACGCTGGGCCCGTCCGGCCACCGGGCACTGAACACACCGGCATCAAAGTCACCCACACTGTGGGGAGCTAGGCAGTCTGCACGCCGCCAGGGTCGCCCCAAGAGGCCCACCGCGACCACAACGCGTCCGCAGGGAGCCGCCGGCCCGGGCCCCACCGCGGGTCCACACAGTCGGCCCCGAGACCGTCCGCAGCCGTCACTGGGGCCCACGCAGGTCCAGGGCCGTCAAAAATCACCCACCGGCCTGCAGTTTATCTTCCGCCACCTCCCCTGGCGCCAATCTGGGGGCTGTAGGGCCGCAGCCAGCCTCACGCTCTCTCGTTGCAGCGCCCTGTGTACAATTCAGCCTCGGGGGCCTCCGCAGCGATCACTCGGTCCCCGTCACTCCCGGGGTCACGCAGAGGGTCCCCGCAGCAATCCACGATGTCCGGGCGGGTCCCCTCGCTCCGGCAGGTGCCCGCCACCTCTCCACTTGGACTCCGTAGGGGTAGGTCGCAGCCTCGGTCTCTCGTAACGTGTGTCTGGGGAGCCGCCGCACCGTCCCCGGCGGAGCCGCAGCTGAGGCCACGGCCCGTGGAGCCCCCACCGGGTCCGCCTTCAATCAGCCTCAAACTCGGCAGACAGCCCGCCGGGCACCACCGCATCTCAGAGAGGGCACTGGGGCGGCAATCGGGCCAGCGGGAATTGGGAATTACAGGATGGTGCGGGAGTGGCGCTCCGGAGCAAAGCTACTGAGCGGCCATTCCTGTTGGCGGTTAGCCACGCCCCCCGATCAAATGCGTCTTGACATGGACTATCCCATATAAATGGAACCTTGTTTTTCAACATATTAGACAGAACCTTCATCTTAGTGGCATAGTCCGGAATAAACCTAGCATAAAATTCACACATTCCAATGAACGAGAGCAGCTCCTCCTTGTTTTTGGGTTCTGGACATTCTACAACTGCTTTAACCTACCCAGGTCTTGGGGAAATGCCATTACTTGAGACAGAATGTCCCAAATATTAAATGTCTCTTTTCCAGAATTTGCACTTTTCCTTCCTTACCATCACCCCATTTGTCTCCAAGATGTGTAGAACTGATCTAAGAATCTTGTCATGATCTACTAAGTGCTTAGCAAAAATCAGCACATCATCTTGGAAGGCAAAGACACCTATAACTTTCTCCAAAATTTGGTGCATTATGCGCTGGAACACTGACGGCTGATGCCAAGCCAAATGGCATTCTCCAAAACTGGAAAGGGCCAAAGGGTGAATTGAATGCTTTGTAATGGCTGAACGTATCTTCCAACACCACCTGGTGATACGCAGAGACCAAATCAATTTTGGAGAACCACTCAGCCTTTCTAAGTTCCTCCAAGAGATCACTAATCTTAGGTAGAGGATAGGAGTCTACCCAGATTTCTTAGTTTAAGCTTCTCAAATCAAGGCGCAAGCGCATGTCGCCATTGCGTTTACGTGCAACAACCTAAGGAGTAAGCCATAGACTAGATTCAATGGGTTCAATAACTCGGTTGTTTTGGAGTTTGTCCAGTTCACATTTGAGGTCCTCTCTAAGACTGAATGGAACAGACCTAACCTTGTGTTTGACAGGAATAACTCCTTGCTTGACTCTTATTCTGTGCTTAAAACCCACAATCTTCCCCAGACCTGTAGAGAAGACGTTTGCGAATTCATCCTCAAAAGCAAAAGATGACGGTACAATTCTGATAACTAGGACCTGTTCACTAGTGCCCGGCTTGAGTACTATACCAAAAAGGCCTTGGTGGAACCATCCCACGATATTCAATCCTCTCACTGCCACATAGATTTTGCCTTGAATCCTGCATCCCTTGAATTCTAAAACGTCCTCAATAAAACCTTCTAACTCAATTTTCCTCCCTTCATACGACACTGGAGCTCTGTCTGAAGGAAACAACATTCTATCCCCCCCATACCCCCAAGTTTTACGATACAATTCAGACGTTATCATAGTATTACACACTCCTGAGGCAACCAACAAATGTATAGTTTTATCACCCACCACAATATCAACATAGGGATCCACTAATTCACTTGGATCCCCACTGATAGTATTGTCTTCCGCGACTACCACAATCATATCTTGGAAAGCTTTGGTCATGACTTGATCCCTAGCTTCTTCACTGTCATCAACAACACTGTTGACTTTTGGTACCCTACTCTGTACCCCTTGGCAAACCTTAGCAAAGTGACCTATTTTGCCACACTTCCTACATGTGATATTTCTTGCTGGATTAGTTCTACCCTCTCTGACGTGCGGCTCATTACCACACCTAAAACATTTGTACGTTTGAAAAAAGTTTTCTCTAAATTTTTAGTATCTTTGCAATTTATTTGACCAGACGACACTGCACTAACATTTAAAGTCTCCTTTATAGATGATGTTACATTGGGTTCCTTAATCGATATCTGGGCCAGTTCCATACGTTTTGCAATCTTTATGACACCTTCCAATTTAGGGTTACCCATGCTCAAAAGTTTTTGTTCAATATGCTTATCAGAGCAGTGACCAATGAACTGATCTCTTACAAGTTGGTCATGGAACTCTCTGAATTCACACTGAGAACATAGTTTCCTTAATGCACTAATGTACGCGTCAGCATCTTCATTTTGCATTTGAGAATGTGTGAAAAACTTATGACGGAGAACAGCCAAACTGGGCCGAAGGTCAAATCTGGCAGCCAATTTTTTTTTTACTACATCCTGATAGTCGTCCAATTCTCCTCCTTCAACAAGCACAAGATCGGGTAGATGTTTGAAGACTTCCCCACCCTCAAAACCCAAAGAATGCATAAGAAGATTTTTCTTTCTTTCTGGTCTATGTCGCAATGCCCCAATAGCACCCAGATATATTTCAAATCAGTCAAACCATTGTTTCCAAGGAATGCTAGGACAGCCAGGAGACTCTAGAAAGGGAGATGGTTGATTCACAGCCAGCCAGTCAAACTTGACAGTAAACAGAATACCCAACCCACCAGAAGACTATAGTAGTTGTAAACCAAATCCAAACTAACATGTTATCTGGTGATATATCCAGGTGTGCATGACACCATTTATACACGACCACCTGCCGAATCTAGACTCCTCAGTAGTAGTGTGCGTGCCACCGCAGTATAAATGGATTGGGCTGGGTCCAAAAATAAAGACACGCAATTTTATCAGCCACAAGCAAGGTCATTGAATCAAGCAAAGGGCTTCTGTGTGCTTCATCTTTTAGACATGACCCAGAACACCGCAAATACCAATGTGCGCTCAAATGCTTCTATACTGGCAAAGCTGTAGATTAGACACACTAACAATTACAAAATAGTATTGTAATGTTTAAAATGGATCCATGTTCACAAGTGTGCACAACACTGTTTTTCAAACATGAAGGATGTGCATATCATCGTTTGGACATGCACCGTAATGAAGCTCTCGAGCTATTCAAATGCTGAAAAGAATTTTGAAATGGTGTGCACAGCACTGTTCCTGTGCACTGTTAACAATGTAGTGGAGTTTAGTAGTATTGGTTATACGTTCAACATGGCTATACGGACAGCCTCCCACGGAGACAACGTATAAGAATAAGAATAAGATTATTCCACACCAGAGTGACAGAAAATGTGCTGGCTGTGGTTAAAAGCTTCACTGGTGCAACATTTCCATAAAAGTTATCCTCTAGCACGGTATAGCTTTATTCGCGCTGTGCCCCAAAATGGTGCCGTCATGTGCGGCTGCCTGACTTGTTCTAGGCCAGGCAATCAGCCATTCATGCGCACTTGTTGTCTGCCTCACTTCCTCAAAGTCTGTTGTATCAGCCCTACGTCCGGCTCATCCCCAAGACTTGCTTGACAAATGAACGTGGGAGCTTGAGCTATCGATGGCCATTGACGGCCCACAGGACAACTGCAGCCGCTCTCACCTGAAACTCCGTTGGAGTTGGTTGCTGCATGGGATCGCTTCGCTGGCTTCAATTCGTCGCTCGTTGTCAAAAAGGATGTCGTGGCACACAAAGAAGGAGAAGGTAGTGATCGATATTTTCTGTAAGTTTATTTTATGTGCCAGTAACATTAGAAGCCACCGCTGTGCTCTCTTTGCCGGATGCGCACCTACTGACATTTGTGGAACGCCTTCCCAAAGGGTATGCAGTAGTGGAACTCTCACCACTACATTCCAAAGACTAATAAATACATCTGCTCACGACACATTCATGTGTCGCACAGACACAGCCTTTTTGTTTACCTTTTTTTTTTACTCGAAGTAAAACGTTTCTTTCTCCTTCATGTATCGTGATGCTTTCGATTTAATTTAAGAGAACTATTATGTTCCTTTGCCTCAGTCTTTTAGATTGCAAGTTTACAGTTGAGATATGTTATATATGGCTCTCATAGAGAACCTCTGTTTTATTTCAGTCTGTGGATCTCTTAATTAATTGTTACGACGTAGCAACAGTTGATAACAAAACTCGTTACCTACTGTTGTTTCATCATAAATGTTTGTTCTAGGCCAGGCTGATAGAGCTCTCTGAGAGCCTGTCAGCGCAGCGCAGCGCTGCTTGACTGCTTTGAATGAAAGCAGAGAGCACAGCTGCAGGAGGTTAAGGAAGGCAGGGAAGGTGGTGGGTGATCCTCAAGGATGACAGATACGTTTTTTTTTACCTTTGGGACAGGGATACTTAACATAGGCCATGTTATGTATGACTCCTTCATTACTCTTCTGCCATTGTGTAGCAGTTGAAAGCAGGGGCAGATGATTTTGGGGGCCATACATAACATAAATTATAGATGGGTAAAAAGTGAAGTTTCTGAGTGACATCATAGACAACTCGAGTTTTGCTCTTGTTGTCTATTTCATTTCCCTCTGAACCCCTTGGTGAAAAACATCACCATAATTCACTGTTACCTATCTATAACTCTATATGTATTTCTTTCATGTTCACCAGTATTTACTGACCTGTGGTATAATCCAGTGATTCCAGTTTTCTTGTCAAGGCCGCTATTGTGTACAACACAACACAGATTGGCTCAGTATTATTTATGTCCTAACACCTGCAACTCCAGAATGCCGTTATTCGCATCGTCCTTAGCATTAAACACGCTAGAGAAGACTAAATAAAGGAAGGGAACAATGACAAACACAGCAAAGTGCCAGACACCAAGTGTTAGTGAACATTTCACATTATCACACAACCGTTTTTCAAACAGGAAAATACAGAAAATAAGAGCCAAATGGTAGGTTGATCAAAGAATATTGCAAATCAAGAATGTTTCAGTATAAATAACATCTGATGCTTTCAACATGGTACATATCTGCTGACTGTGCATGTACCAGATTGTTCTTGGGACTCCTTTCTTGAGTACAGATGGTTAGTATGAGAAAATTGATCAGTGACGTTATGCAAAATGATGGGGCTCCTCTGCAGAATATAAAGAGGAACCCCAGTGTTGCCTGTATCTCACAGATATTCATTGCCCTATGTACGAAAGGGGCCCTTTTAGGAGTTGCGTACCTCTGAAGGATTGGGGGCCCCTCTGTGCTGCAGTCGGGCTGTATTGCGCCCCTGGAATTGATTGCCCTTGCTGCTGAGCCCAAGATGGCGAGGAGGGTTTTCCTAATGTGTAGGTGTACATAGACCGGAAATACTGCACTTCCTTGGGTAAGTAACTTTTTTGCATGCTGTCTTTTAGCTGTTTAGCATTCTCAGCTTCAGCAAATGGTTTACCAAGAACATTAGGGCATAAGAAGCTGTCATAGCAACAGTCAACACGAGGCTTCAAGGAAATGACTACAGCAAACAGAGCCACTTAAGCTTCAATTTAAAGAGTGATATTTACAGAAGGAATCTAGTGATCCAAAGCTGGACTTTGGCTCTGGAAAGTTAGATTTAACAGTAGAGTTCTACTGTGTGGACTAGTTTTAGTGCTCCAGCAAAAGCCTTTGAATGTTATGACAGACCGTGAAGTAGAATAACGCCACTCTGTCCTTTTTACTTGCAGGATATATTGTATACAACTAGGTTCTTGCAGCCCACCCATTGCTTAACATTTGTTCGCTTCATTGTCACTCTTATTTGCTGCCATCTAATTGGCCAGTGTGTGCTGGCTGCAGTTCTTCTTCTTTCATTTGGATCATCTGCTAAGTACTGAGTACTTCAGCTTGATCGCTGTTCTTCCACTGATCACGCTGAGACTGATGTGCTACTTTTATTTTTTCTTCTTCCCTGTCATCCCTGTTGAACCTCTTACCATTTGTGGCTATGTTTTACTTTACTATGCCTCACATACTTCAAAGAAACCATTTAGAAGCAGATATCTGTTGACACAATATACGTCCTTTTAAATGGACGTTTATTGTGTCAACAGATATCTGCTTCTAAATGTATTATCTGAAAGAGACACGTTAGTGATAGATTCCTTACCTTAGAATATCCCCAGGCGTCAGGCTGGATCCGGAAAGTTTTGCGTAGCAGTACCCTTGCGCGTCGGTAGGCGGCGTCGTGCGGCTCCGCGTCCGTCGTCGGCGTCGTGATCGCCGGGATGACGTCGCGGGCAGCACTTAGGCGCCGCCCCTGCGCGCTGACGTCAGTTCTTCTTTTTCCGCGCCAGCAAGCGCAGATCCGGGAAGAGCAGTGCCCTGGTCAATTTTTGACCATACTTTTTGGTGATTTTTTCACTGGTTTTTCCAACTTTAAGGTGTCGTAGGGATGCCCGGCTTCAAGCGATGCGGCGCCTGTGCGCGGATGATGTCCGTCACCGACCCGCATTGGGAGTGTCTCTTCTGCCTCGGCCGAGGCCACGACACCGAGTCTTGTCCCGAATGCCAGGCCCTCAACCCGAAGGCTTTGCGAGAGCGGTCTCGAAAGCTCCTCGAGGCCCGGCATTCGGCTCCGCGGAAGCCCCGGTCGCGTGAGAGGTCCAGGGGTCGCTCGCGGAGTGCACACCGGTCGTCGACTTCTTCGTCCGGTAAGTCTAAGCACAAGAAGTCCAAGAAGCATCGTCGCTCTCGGACTTCGCCTCGCCGGTCTCGCGACTCGGCTGAGGCCCCTCCCGGCACCGTCCCCGCCCCCGCGGCCCCGGACTTGCCTGTGGAGTCGCCCCCGCCATACCCGCCCTTCCCGGGTTCGGGGGCGGATCCGGCCAAGGTACAGGAGTTCCTGTCGGCCATGGCCCGCCTCTTCGGGCCTTCAGGCCCCTCCGGTGCGCCTTCGGGCCCCGCGGGCCCTGATGGGGTTGCTCCGGCGTCGCCGGCGGCTCCGGCCCCGGCGTCGCCCGAGCCTCCAGCCTCGATCCCGGCTCCGGCTTCGGCCCCGGCCTCGATCCCGGCTCCACAACCCCCATCGACGCCGGTCGACCTCACGACACCTCCGCCGGCGCCGATGTCTCCGGTGCCGTTCTCGACGCCGCCCTGGGCTCCGGGCGGCGTCGTCCCCCAGTTCCTTCCGGCTCCGGACATGGACCCGGAGCGACGTCGCTCGACGCCGGCTCCGGCGCCGATGGGACCTTGGGTCCCAAATGTCCCTCCTCCTCCTTATTTTGACCCAGAGGAGGACCAGGAGGACTGGGAGGGGTCTGATGACCCTCTGACACGCAACTGTCAGTATGATGAGGACTGGACAGAGAGTCTAGGGAGGCCAGTGGTCTGGATACTTCTCCTGACACTGGCATGCTGTCTCCTCCCGTGGCTACGGAGGAGGGGGCCAATTTTGGTACGGTGTTGCGTAGGGCTGCTGGGGCCTTACGTCTCCAGCTCCCTACTTTGACGGTCAAGACTAACATCTTGACAGAGGTGCTTCAGCCGGCAGCCTCCTCTGCGGAGACTGTGCTGCCGTTTAACGACGCCCTCACTGACGTTCTTTTGGGCGCCTGGTCCAAGCCCAACACAGGGGCTCCTGTGGATCGGAACGTGTCACGACGCCATCGCCCCGCTCCGGGCGACCCCCTGTTTCTTTCTGTCCACCCCACTCCTGAGAGCTTGGTTGTCCAAGCCTCCGCTTCCCAAACCGCCTTCCCTACCGCTCCTCCGGATAGGGAATCCAAACGCCTGGATCAGTTTGGGAAGAAAGGTTTTTCTTCCTCCAGTGCTGGCTTGCGGTCCGTTAACACCGCTTGTCTTTTGGGCCGATATACCCACTCCCTGTGGGATTCGGTGGCGGATGTTTTGCCCCAGTGCCCTGAGGAGGTCCAGGCACTGCTTTCCCGCGCCATTGCGGAAGGAAGGGATGCGGCCAAATACACTATCCGTTGTGGCCTTGACACCGCCGACTCGCTGGGCAGGTCGATTGCAACGACGGTGGCGCTCCGGCGCCACGCCTGGCTGAGAACCACTGGTTTTTCAGGGGATGTCCAGAATACTCTCATGGACATGCCCTTTGATGGAGTCGGTCTTTTTGGGTCCAAAGCAGACCATGCGTTGGAGCGCTTTAAGGACTCACGGGCTACTGCAAAGTCCCTGGGCCTTTCTGCTACACGCCCTCCGCTACCTTCTGCTTTTCGCCCCTATCGTGGCCACGGTAGGGGCGCCCCTTCACGTCAGCAGCCCAGCCACCGGCCCGCGCAGCAGGCGTCTTCGCGTGGCCGAGGACGTGGATTCCGCCGTGGCGGATCGGGCAACCAGCGTGCGGGTCAGGCCACCACCTCCAACCCGTCCGCGGCCTCTAAGCCCTCCTAGTCCCTCCTTTCAGGTGCACGGCACGCCAGTAGGGGCAGGGTCCGCCATCACCTTCCCCACTGGCGCACCATCACCTCGGACAGGTGGGTCTTGGACATTGTCCGAAGGGGCTACTCCCTCCCCTTCGAGACCACCCCCCAGCCATGCCACCTCAATTCCACCGCATGTCAGGGGATCACTTGGTGCTTCTACAGAAGGAAGTCACGGCCCTCTTGACCAAGAGGGCCATCGAGCATGTTCCGACCCCAGAAGTAGGGTGTGGTTGCTACTCCCACTACTTTCTGGTGCCCAAAAGGACAAGGAGGACATGCGTCCTATCTTGGACCTCCGGAACGTCAATCGCTTCCTCCGGAAGGAGAAGTTCAAGATGCTCACCCTAGCTCAGGTCTTGACTGCCCTCGACCCTGGAGACTGGTTGGTAGCGTTGGACTTGCAGGACGCGTATTTCCACATCCCCGTCCTGCCGGCCCACCGGCGTTACCTTCGGTTCACGGTAGGCCCCGAGCATTTTCAGTTCACCGTGCTCCCCTTTGGCCTTACAAGTGCCCCTCGGGTGTTCACGAAAGTGATGGCGGTGGTCGCAGCTCATCTGCGCCGGGCAGGGGTTTCAGTCTTCCCCTACCTCGACGACTGGCTGCTGAAGGCGGGCTCGTCCCAGGCAGTCGTCTCCCACCTCCAGACTACGGCCGAACTCCTGCACTCGCTGGGGTTCTCCATCAATGTGCCGAAGTCGCATCTAATTCCTTCTCCACAGCTCCTTTTCATCGGAGCAGTTCTGGACACGACGCAGTTTCGGGCCTATCCTCCCGAACGGCGAGTCCGGGATATTCAGGCTATGATTCCAATCTTTCGGCCTTTATCCTGGGTTTCGGTACGGATGACCCTGAGGCTGCTGGGCCTCATGGCCTCCTGCATCCTGCTGGTCAATCATGCCAGATGGCATATGCGGGCTCTGCAGTGGGACCTGAAGTTCCAGTGGGCGCAGCACCAGGGCAACCTGTCCGATCACGTCCAGATCTCGGAGGGGACTGCAAAACAGTTGCAGTGGTGGCTCTCGAACCGGCAATGGGTCATGGGCAGATCCCTCTCCCTTCCCCAGCCAGAGCATACAGTTGTGACGGACGCGTCCCTTCTGGGATGGGGCGGTCACATGGGAGAGGCGGAGATCAGAGGCCTCTGGTCTCCGGGCGGAGTCCCGGCTCCATATCAACCTTCTGGAGCTCCGGGCGATCCGGCTTGCACTCAAGGCATTCCTTCCCTCTGTCAAAGGGAAGGTAGTGCAGGTGTTCACAGACAACACCACCGCCATGTGGTACTGCAACAAACAGGGCGGGGTGGGGTCTTGGACCCTTTGTCAGGAGGCTCTGCGCCTCTGGACATGGCTGGAACATCAGGGCATGTTCCTGATGGTTCAACACCTGGCAGGTTCTCTGAACGCCAGGGCGGACGAACTCAGCCGCAGGTGCATGATGGATCACGAATGGCGTCTTCACTCGGAAGTGGCGCAAGGACTCTTTCTACAGTGGGGAGAGCCTTGGTTAGATCTATTCGCCACCGAAGAGAACGCGCAATGTCATCAGTTCTGCGCGTTGGAATTTCCAAGGCGGCACTCGCTCGGCGACGCTTTTCGTCGCGAGTGGAGTTGCGGTCTGTTGTACGCCTTTCCGCCTATACCACTTCTACCCAGAGTGTTGAAGAAGATTCGGCACGACCGGGCCCAAGTCATTCTTGTGGTTCCGGACTGGGCTCGAAGAGTTTGGTATCCCGAGCTACTCAATATGAGCATAGATCCCCGATCCGTCTGCCTCTTCGGGAGGATCTTCTGTCGCAGCAGCAGGGGACGGTCCTCCACCCGAACCTGTCCAGTCTACACCTGCTTGCGTGGAGATTGAGCGGCGGCAGTTGATTCCTTTCGACTTGCCTCCCGAAGTTTGTGATGTGATTCTGGCAGCCAGGCGTCCCTCCACTAAGGTGGTATACGCCTGCAGGTGGAACAAATTTGTGGCGTGGTGCACAGCAAAGGCTGTGAATCCCCTTTCTGCCCCTCTTTCTGAGGTCCTTCTGTTCCTTCTCTCTCTGGCCCAACAGGGTTCTGCCCTGAGTACCATCAAGGGTTATCTTTGTGCTATCTCGGCCTTCCTCAGGCTCCCTGATCAGCCCTCCCTTTTCAAGTCCCCTGTTGTTAACAGGTTCTTAAAAGGCATTACTCACCTCTTCCCTCCTGTTCCGTTTGTAATGCCTCAGTGGGACTTGAACTTGGTTCTTACCTTTTAATGTGCGCTCCCTTTGAGCCTCTGCATAACTGTCCTCTTCGTCTTCTGACTCTGAAGACTGCCTTTCTGGTGGCCATCACCTCCGCTCGGCGGGTGAGTGAGCTCCAGGCTCTATCTTGCAAACCTCCCTTTCTGTCTGTTCATCCAGACAAGGTTGTTCTTCGGACGCGTCCGTCCTTCTTGCCAAAGGTGGTTACTGCTTTCCACATTGGGCAGACCATCACTTTGCCCACCTTCTTTCCGCCTCCGCATCCTTCCAGAGAGGAAGAGAGGCTCCACCGTCTGGACCCAAAACGTGCGCTCTCCTTCTATATCGACCGCACAAAACACTTCCGGGTGGATAACCAGCTCTTTGTTGGCTACGTGGGCGCCAAAAAGGTCGGGCGGTGCACAAGAGGACCGTCTCCCGCTGGGTTACCTTGTGCATCAAGACCTGCTATTCTTTGGCCAAGAAGGAGCCTCCTGTTGGGCTGCGTGCCCATTCCACCAGGGCAACGGCTGCTACCACGGCCTTGGGCCGCGGTGTTCCGCTGCCGGTTATCTGTCAGGCAGCTACGTGGGCCTCGCTGCACACGTTTACTAAGCATTACTGCCTTGACAGTCAGGTCCGGAGGGACGGCTTCTTTGGCCGTTCTGTCCTCCAGGACTTCCTTGTCTGATCTTTGTTCGCAGACCCACCACCGGGGTTGGTATTGCTGGGGTATCTATTCTAAGGTAAGGAATCTATCACTAACGTGTCTCTTTCAGATGCACAAGTTACTAACTTGTGTAACGATATATCTGTAAGAGACAGTAGTTAGTGATAGATTCCTTACCGCCCACCCATCCTCCCCGTTCTGCGAACTGATTTCTAGGGTTAAGGACATCCCTTTCAGGGCCCTAGTATTTTTCGGACACCTGTGTCAGCTTCTTGCATGGCTCTGCGTTCCTGGCGCGGAAAGTCGTGTACAGAACTGACGTCAGCGCGCAGGGGCGGCGCCTAAGTGCTGCCCGCGACGTCATCCCGGCGATCACGACGCCGACGACGGACGCGGAGCCGCACGACGCCGCCTACCGACGCGCAAGGGTACTGCTACGCAAAACTTTCCGGATCCAGCCTGACGCCTGGGGATATTCTAAGGTAAGGAATCTATCACTAACTACTGTCTCTTACAGATATATCGTTACACAAGTTAGTAACTTGTGCTTCACCTAGACATAGACATGGGCGCAATTGCTTTATTTATGTGATAGTATTTTTTACAAAATGCCATATATTTTTTTTCTTTTCGCGCATGGGAGATTAACTGATTTGTACCGAATCACAGGGGTGTTGTGCCAAGACCTAGCAAGCATTGGTAAAGCCAGTAAGTCTCGCCTTTGAGACTATTGACTCTGCCATTGACTTGTGTTCATGTTGTACAGCATGAGCATTTCCGACTTTGGCAATGGTTGTGGCCATGCTGCATAGCAGCACGGCTGCTGTTCAGCTTGGCTAAAAAAGGACTAAGATGCATCCAGTGCTAATGCACTTTGAAAAAAAAGTGCTTTAGCCTTGGTTGTGTCATTGCGCCTTTTTAAAATTAGTTTTATCCACACTGCAAACCATCTATGCTGCTGTACAGTATGGCTGCTAAACAATGCCAAAGCCAATAGCACTCCTAGGTTAGACCTATTGGCTTTGTCAATGTTTGTTTCAGTAATTGCTTTGTGGGAGGAATTCCATTGTCCCCTCCGAGACACCTTTGCAGAGCGAGAGACCCACTTGCTAAGCGCTTCGTTGATGCAATCAGGACTGGTTTTTACAACAACTTTAATTGGTAGATTTGACCACTACTCCAGTCCTCTGAGCAGCCCATATGTCTGTGTCTGCCTGGATATATCTTCGGTGGATCCTTCCTTTATAAAGTAGGTTGATTTTGATAGAGGATGGGCAGACTATTGAAAAAGTAAAACATTTTTTGTTTTAGAGGTGCACTTCAAAGATGCAGTCCAGCAGACCACAGTGAAGGAGAGGAAGATAGTTTTAGAGATGCAGCCAAGTGTACACAGAGTATTGTTAAACAATAAGTCTACTTTTAAGGGAATTAGGGAGAAGCACTGAGAAGCTTGAATGCAGCTAGAATGACTATAGGTCTAAGCCAAGAAAAATGGGTTCACTTTCTACCTCTCTCAGTGATTTATTGGTAACGAATTTCCAGAAACCTTTCAAATGATCTAGACAAGCCTTCCATTGGGGATGGAGAGTTGGCTGAGCCAAACCAACTTTCTTGAGAAATTTGGAGTAAGCTTGAGTTACCTCAGGATAATGCTGTGTTATTGCAAAATCTCGAAAAGCTCAAAACAATGCCAGGCCTCTGGTACATTTTGAAGGTGGAATGATCCTATAGTCTTAAGTTACGGTTATTCCCATGAATTCCACAGTGCCCTACTTACCAGCATCACAATCTCTTTGTCCAGTTTGAGTTTGAAGACAGCAGTTCACTAAAAATGAACATTGCTCTTGGTTCTCTACTGCTAGCCTGCAAGTGAGTCTCTCGTTTCCACCAGTTTGTAAATGGGTAAAACTGCCTCATTAGTGGATTCCTTCTCTGAGATGAAATATAGTCACTCAAATGCTGAGTAAGCCCACCCACGAAGAAATGGGTAAACATAGAATTTATTATGCATAGACAGAAAAATATATGCTCAGTAAAGAAAATATTCAGAAGCAAAAGCTGGCAGCAGTACAAAATGCACCAGCGGCACAAATCCCATTCTTCACAAGTTGACAGGGAACATTTGGAATTGAGCAGCGCCCCGGTTACCTCAAGGCTGCGTAGCAGTTTACTGAATGGACTGCAGCAGTGTTCCTGTTCCAAACTCCTCCTTGAGTGTACTGCTACAGCTGACAAACTCTTGTCAGTTGAAAGAGGCTGTTGGGAAAATATTTGATACCCCAATGGGTCCCCTTCACTTCCTAAGGATCCGAGGAGGCTGCCAGTCTGGACCCCGTGTCGACCCAGTCCGCAGATCTTTCCCTGCCGCTGACTGTGCACTTGACCTACGGCCGAGGTCGACCCTTCCTCGAGCATGGCGCTGCTGACTCTAGCCTCATGTAACATCCAATGCCATCCACGGCGCAACAACTGACACCACCAGCCTAAGCCCTGATGCTGGTTCTGACGATGGACACGGATCTGATAATTTTATCGGACTCAGAAGCTCAGCTTCTATCCTCTGGCCCTCGACATTATACTCATTATAACCCAGAAACATACCACTACTACGATAACAATGATGGTGGTGACTATGAAGGTGATTTTTTGTGATGAAGGGAACATTTTCGAAGACCTCCAGGATGACAGTGGTCTAGACACTAAATCACCACTGGGCTATCCTCCCCACATCAAACTGTGGCCACTGAAGCCTCCGCCTCGATCACCCTAGTGATTAGGAGGGCGGCAGAGGTTCTTTACCTTACTCTTCCTACACAAAAAAGTAAAGATAAATGTCTTGACTGAGGTTCCAATCCAGCAGAGACCAGTGAAGAACCCTTACTACCTTTGAGTGAGGTCCTCATTGTGTTGCTGGAGGTCACCTGGGTGAAACCAGAATCTGAAAGAGACACGTTAGTGACAGATTCCTTACCTTAGAATATCCCCAGGCGTCAGGCTGGATCCGGAAAGTTTTGCGTAGCAGTACCCTTGCGCGTCGGTAGGCGGCGTCGTGCGGCTCCGCGTCCGTCGTCGGCGTCGTGATCGCCGGGATGACGTCGCGGGCAGTACTTAGGCGCCGCCCCTGCGCGCTGACGTCAGTTCTTCTTTTTCCGCGCCAGCAAGCGCAGATCCGGGAAGAGCAGTGCCCTGGTCAATTTTTGACCATACTTTTTGGTGATTTTTTCACTGTTTTTTCCAACTTAAAGGTGTCGTAGGGATGCCCGGCTTCAAGCGATGCGACGCCTGTGCGCGGATGATGTCCGTCACCGACCCGCATTGGGAGTGTCTCTTCTGCCTCGGCCGAGGCCACGACACCGAGTCTTGTCCCGAATGCCAGGCCCTCAACCCGAAAGCTTTGCGAGAGCGGTCTCGAAAGCTCCTCGAGGCCCGGCATTCGGCTCCACGGAGGCCCCGGTCGCGTGAGAGGTCCAGGGGTCGCTCGCGGAGTGCACACCGGTCGTCGGCGTCGAAGTCTTCTTCGTCCGGTAAGTCTAAGCACAAGAAGTCCAAGAAGCATCGTCGCTCTCGGACTTCGCCTCGCCGGTCTCGCGACTCGGCTGAGGCCCCTCCCGGCACCGTCCCCGCCGCCCCGGACTTGCCTGTGGAGTCGCCCCCGCCATACCCGCCCTTCCCGGGTTCAGGGGCGGATCCGGCCAAGGTACAGGAGTTCCTGTCGGCCATGGCCCGCCTCTTCGGGCCTTCAGGCCCCTCCGGTGCGCCTTCGGGCCCCGCGGGCCCTGATGGGGTTGCTCCGGCGTCGCCGGCGGCTCCGGCCCCGGCGTCGCCCGTGCCTCCAGCCTCGATCCCGGCTCCGGCTTCGGCCCCGGCCTCGATCCCGGCTCCACAACCCCCATCGACGCCGGTCGACCTCACGACACCTCCGCCGGCGCCGATGTCTCCGGTGCCGTTCTCGACGCCGCCCTGGGCTCCGGGCGGCGTCGTCCCCCAGTTCCTTCCGGCTCCGGACATGGACCCGGAGCGACGTCGCTCGACGCCGGCTCCGGCGCCGATGGGACCTTGGGTCCCAACTGTCCCTCCTCCTCCTTATTTTGAACCAGAGGAGGACCAGTTGGACTGGGAGGGGTCTGATGACCCTCTGACGCGCAACTGTCAGTATGATGAGGACTGGACAGAGAGTCTAGGGAGGCCAGTGGTCTGGATACTTCCCCTGACACTGGCATGCTGTCTCCTCCCGTGGCTACGGAGGAGGGGGCCAATTTTGGTACGGTGTTGCGTAGGGCTGCTGGGGCCTTACGTCTCCAGCTCCCTACTTTGACGGTCAAGCCTAACATCTTGACAGAGGTGCTTCAGCCGGCAGCCTCCTCTGCGGAGACTGTGCTGCCGTTTAACGACGCCCTCACTGACGTTCTTTTGGGCGCCTGGTCCAAGCCCAACACAGGGGCTCCTGTGGATCGGAACGTGTCACGACGCCATCGCCCTGCTCCGGGCGACCCCTGTTTCTTTCTGTCCACCCCACTCCTGAGAGCTTGGTTGTCCAAGCCTCCGCTTCCCAAACCGCCTTCCCTACCGCTCCTCCGGATAGGGAATCCAAACGCCTGGATCAGTTTGGGAAGAAAGGTTTTTCTTCCTCCAGTGCTGGCTTGCGGTCCGTTAACACCGCTTGTCTTTTGGGCCGATATACCCACTCCCTGTGGGATTCGGTGGCGGATGTTTTGCCCCAGTGCCCTGAGGAGGTCCAGGCACTGCTTTCCCGCGCCATTGCGGAAGGAAGGGATGCGGCCAAATACACTATCCGTTGTGGCCTTGACACCGCCGACTCGCTGGGCAGGTCGATTGCAACGACGGTGGCGCTCCGACGCCACGCCTGGCTGAGAACCACTGGTTTTTCAGGGGATGTCCAGAATACTCTCATGGACATGCCCTTTGATGGAGTCGGTCTTTTTGGGTCCAAAGCAGACCATGCGTTGGAGCGCTTTAAGGACTCACGGGCTACTGCCAAGTCCCTGGGCCTTTCTGCTACACGCCCTCCGCTGCCTTCTGCTTTTCGCCCCTATCGTGGCCACGGTAGGGGCGCCCCTTCACGTCAGCAGCCCAGCCACCGGCCCGCGCAGCAGGCGTCTTCGCGTGGCCGAGGACGTGGATTCCGCCGTGGCGGATCGGGCAACCAGCGTGCGGGTCAGGCCACCACCTCCAACCCGTCCGCGGCCTCCAAGCCCTCCTAGTCCCTCCTTTCAGGTGCACGGCACGCCAGTAGAGGGCAGGGTCCGCCATCACCTTCCCCACTGGCGCACCATCACCTCGGACAGGTGGGTCTTGGACATTGTCCGAAGGGGCTACTCCCTCCCCTTCGAGACCACCCCCAGCCATGCCACCTCAATTCCACCGCATGTCAGGGGATCACTTGGTGCTTCTACAGAAGGAAGTCACGGCCCTCTTGACCAAGAGGGCCATCGAGCATGTTCCGACCCCAGAAGTAGGGCGTGGTTGCTACTCCCACTACTTTCTGGTGCCCAAAAGGGACAAGGAGGACATGCGTCCTATCTTGGACCTCCGGAACGTCAATCGCTTCCTCCGGAAGGAGAAGTTCAAGATGCTCACCCTAGCTCAGGTCTTGACTGCCCTCGACCCTGGAGACTGGTTGGTAGCGTTGGACTTGCAGGACGCGTATTTCCACATCCCCGTCCTGCCGGCCCACCGGCGTTACCTTCGGTTCACGGTAGGCCCCGAGCATTTTCAGTTCACCGTGCTCCCCTTTGGCCTTACAAGTGCCCCTCGGGTGTTCACGAAAGTGATGGCGGTGGTCGCAGCTCATCTGCGCCGGGCAGGGGTTTCAGTCTTCCCCTACCTTGACGACTGGCTGCTGAAGGCGGGCTCGTCCCAGGCAGTCGTCTCCCACCTCCAGACTACGGCCAAACTCCTGCACTCGCTGGGGTTCTCCATCAATGTGCCGAAGTCGCATCTAATTCCTTCTCCACAGCTCCTTTTCATCGGAGCAGTTCTGGACACGACGCAGTTTCGGGCCTATCCTCCCGAACGGCGAGTCCGGGATATTCAGGCTATGATTCCGATCTTTCGGCCTTTATCCTGGGTTTCGGTACGGATGACCCTGAGGCTGCTGGGCCTCATGGCCTCCTGCATCCTGCTGGTCAATCATGCCAGATGGCATATGCGGGCTCTGCAGTGGGACCTGAAGTTCCAGTGGGCGCAGCACCAGGGCAACCTGTCCGATCACGTCCAGATCTCGGAGGGGACTGCAAAACAGTTGCAGTGGTGGCTCTCGAACCGGCAATGGGTCATGGGCAGATCCCTCTCCCTTCCCCAGCCAGAGCATACAGTTGTGACGGACGCGTCCCTTCTGGGATGGGGCGGTCACATGTGAGAGGCGGAGATCAGAGGCCTCTGGTCTCCGGCGGAGTCCCGGCTCCATATCAACCTTCTGGAGCTCCGGGCGATCCGGCTTGCACTCAAGGCATTCCTTCCCTCTGTCAAAGGGAAGGTAGTGCAGGTGTTCACAGACAACACCACCGCCATGTGGTACTGCAACAAACAGGGCGGGGTGGGGTCTTGGACCCTTTGTCAGGAGGCTCTGCGCCTCTGGACATGGCTGGAACATCAGGGCATGTTCCTGATGGTTCAACACCTGGCAGGTTCTCTGAACGCCAGGGCGGACGAACTCAGCCGCAGGTGCATGATGGATCACGAATGGCGTCTTCACTCGGAAGTGGCGCAAGGACTCTTTCTACAGTGGGGAGAGCCTTGGTTAGATCTATTCGCCACCGAAGAGAACGCGCAATGTCATCAGTTCTGCGCGTTGGAATTTCCAAGGCGGCACTCGCTCGGCGACGCTTTTCGTCGCGAGTGGAGTTGCGGTCTGTTGTACGCCTTTCCGCCTATACCACTTCTACCCAAAGTGTTGAAGAAGATTCGGCACGACCGGGCCCAAGTCATTCTTGTGGCTCCGGACTGGGCTCGAAGAGTTTGGTATCCCGAGCTACTCAATATGAGCATAGATCCCCGATCCGTCTGCCTCTTCGGGAGGATCTTCTGTCGCAGCAGCAGGGGACGGTCCTCCACCCGAACCTGTCCAGTCTACACCTGCTTGCGTGGAGATTGAGCGGCGGCAGTTGATTCCTTTCGACTTGCCTCCCGAAGTTTGTGATGTGATTCTGGCAGCCAGGCGTCCCTCCACTAAGGTGGTATACGCCTGCAGGTGGAACAAATTTGTGGCATGGTGCACAGCAAAGGCTGTGGATCCCCTTTCTGCCCCTCTTTCTGAGGTCCTTCTGTTCCTTCTCTCTCTGGCCCAACAGGGTTCTGCCCTGGGTACCATCAAGGGTTATCTTTGTGCTATCTCGGCCTTCCTCAGGCTCCCTGATCAGCCCTCCCTTTTCAAGTCCCCTGTTGTTAACAGGTTCTTAAAAGGCATTACTCACCTCTTCCCTCCTGTTCCGTTTGTAATGCCTCAGTGGGACTTGAACTTGGTTCTTACCTTTTTAATGTGCGCTCCCTTTGAGCCTCTGCATAACTGTCCTCTTCGTCTTCTGACTCTGAAGACAGCCTTTCTGGTGGCCATCACCTCCGCTCGGCGGGTGAGTGAGCTCCAGGCTCTATCTTGCAAACCTCCCTTTCTGTCTGTTCATCCAGACAAGGTTGTTCTTCGGACGCGTCCGTCCTTCTTGCCAAAGGTGGTTACTGCTTTCCACATTGGGCAGACCATCACTTTGCCCACCTTCTTTCCGCCTCCGCATCCTTCCAGAGAGGAAGAGAGGCTCCACCGTCTGGACCCAAAACGTGCGCTCTCCTTCTATATCGACCGCACAAAACACTTCCGGGTGGATGACCAGCTCTTTGTTGGCTACGTGGGCGCCAAAAAGGTCGGGCGGTGCACAAGAGGACCATCTCCCGCTGGGTTACCTTGTGCATCAAGACCTGCTATTCTTTGGCCAAGAAGGAGCCTCCTGTTGGGCTGCGTGCCCATTCCACCAGGGCAACGGCTGCTACCACGGCCTTGGGCCGCGGTGTTCCGCTGCCGGTTATCTGTCAGGCAGCTACGTGGGCCTCGCTGCACACGTTTACAAAGCATTACTGCCTTGACAGTCAGGTCCGGAGGGACGGCTTCTTTGGCCGTTCTGTCCTCCAGGACTTCCTTGTCTGATCTTTGTTCGCAGACCCACCACCGGGGTTGGTATTGCTGGGGTATCTATTCTAAGGTAAGGAATCTGTCACTAACGTGTCTCTTTCAGATGCACAAGTTACTAACTTGTGTAACGATATATCTGTAAGAGACAGTAGTTAGTGACAGATTCCTACCGCCCACCCATCCTCCCCGTTCTGCGAACTGATTTCTAGGGTTAAGGACATCCCTTTCAGGGCCCTAGTATTTTTCAGACACCTGTGTCAGCTTCTTGCATGGCTCTGCGTTCCTGGCGCGGAAAGTCGTGTACAGAACTGACGTCAGCGCGCAGGGGCGGCGCCTAAGTACTGCCCGCGACGTCATCCCGGCGATCACGACGCCGACGACGGACGCGGAGCCGCACGACGCCGCCTACCGACGCGCAAGGGTACTGCTACGCAAAACTTTCCGGATCCAGCCTGACGCCTGGGGATATTCTAAGGTAAGGAATCTGTCACTAACTACTGTCTCTTACAGATATATCGTTACACAAGTTAGTAACTTGTGCATTGTGCCATCCAGTAAACAGACTAGTGGAGTGACAACATTGACCTGCAGTCCAAGCCCCCAGTGGCAACACACTACCCACGCCCCAGCTCTAACCCCTGCAGCCTCCTCGAAATGGGTTAAAAAAAATTCTTGGCTCACGATCACCCTGTAAGAGGACGGTGGTGCATCACGTCAGACCGATAGATGCTCCAAGTCGTCGAACAAGGATAATCCCTACCCTTCCTATTTTAACCCCTGGATATGCCATCCACACTGCAACACCTCCCAGAGGCCCACTTATCCATACTCCACGGAAAAGTTCAGGCTCTCTTCACCAAGGTTGCAATAGAGAGGATGCCAGCATTAAGGATTGGCACTGGTTGTTGCTCTCATAACTTTCTCGTGCAGAGAAAGAATGCAGGCCATCACTCCATTCTAGACCTTTGCCCTCTGAACTTCATCCTCCGGAAGGACAAGTTCAAGATACTCATCCTGGCCCGGGTTCTGTCTGCCTGGATCCAGGAGCCTGGGTGGTACTTCTGGACTTGCAGGGTGCATATTGTCACATATCCATCCTACAGTCCCACAGAAGTTACTTGCAGTTTCAGGTAGGCCAAGAGCATTTTCAGTTCTCTGTGCTTCCCTTTGCCCGTACTAGTGCACCTCGGGTATTCACAAAGGTGATAATGATGGTTGTAGCCCATCTACTGAGACTGGGAATTCCAGCCTTCCCATACTTCGATGACTGGCTGCTGAAGGCCGGGTCGCGCCAAGTAGTCATCAACCAACTGCAGACTACGGCGCCATGTTGACATCGCTGGATTTTTCATCATCATGTCAATGTCACACCTGACTCCTGCTCAAACGTTTCCCTTCATTGGAGCCATCCTGGATACTGTGCTCTTCTGAGCCGTCCTTCCATCTCAACAAGTCCAGGACATTTGGCCTATGATCCTGATGTTTCAACCCTTGACCTGGGTCTTGGTGAGAGCAGCTCTGAGGCCTCTCAGCCTCTTGGCCTCCTGTATTCTGTTTGTGGACCACACCAGGTGGCACATGCGAGCTCTGCAGTGAGATATGAAGGCACAGCACCAAGGCACCCTATCAGGCCCCATCCAGGTGTTGATTAAGACTGCAAAAGATCTGCACCGATGGCTGCTCGACCGTCGTTGGTCCTGCAGCAGACCCCTTCCTCACCCAGAGCTAACAGTTGTGATGGATGCATCCGTTCCTTGATTGGGATCTTCATCTGGGAATGGTGGCGATCAAAAGACTCTGGTCTCTAGTGGAGGCTCTCCTCCACATCAATTTGTTGTAGTTACAGGCGATTCGCTTGGCACTGAAGACATTCCTCCTGACCATCAATGGGGATCGGGTGCAGATTCTCACGGACAACATGACCGGCAGGTGGTATTACAACAAATAGGGCAGCATGAGGTCGTGGGTTCTATGCCAAGAGTCCTTGCATCCCTGTAAGTGCCTGAACGCTAAGGGCATCTCACTGATTGACCAGCACCTGGCAAGGTGTTTATATGCCAGGTCATAGGCTGACATTGCCTAACGGATCACTAATGACAGATACGCTCAGAGGTGGCACAGGGCATCTTCAAGCAATAGCGAGAACCCTTGCTTGAACTACTTGCCACCACAGAGAACATACATTGTCGAAACTTGTACACATTGGAGTTCCCAAAGTAGTCCTCCCTCGGAGATGCCTTCAGCCAGCATCTGGGGTCAGTACTCCTGTACACCTTTCCATCCCTCCCTCTCCTGCCCAGGTTACTAAATAGGATCAAGAGAGAATGGACCCAAGCCATTCTAGTGGCTCAGGGCTGGGTGAGGAGAGTGTGGTACCTGGAACTTCTGGCCATGTGAATCTGTCCTCCGATCTGACTGCCACTTCGGGAGCATCTCCTGTCGCAGCTGTTGGTGTCGAGTCTTGCATCTGAGCCTGCACAACTTATACCTCTTTGCATGACAATTGATCGGCCACAGCTGATGGCTTGTGTCATCTTAGCAGCCAGATGTCCATCAAAAAAATCTATCTGAAAGAGACACGTTAGTGATAGATTCCTTACCTTAGAATATCCCCAGGCGTCAGACTGGATCCGGAAAGTTTTTTCATCAGCAGTACCCCTGCGCGTCGGTAGGTGGCGTCGTGCGGCTCCGCGTTCGTCGCTGGCGTCGTAAGCGCCGAGATGACGTCACGGAGACTACTTAGGCGCCACCCATGCGCGCTGACGTCAGTTCTTTCTTTTTCCGCGCCAGTAAGCGCAGATCCGGTTAGAGCACGTACCTTAGTCACTTTTTGACTACCTTTTTGAGACTTTTGTCTCCTATCAGTCTACTCTGGTGCACGTAGGGATGCCTGGTTTTAAGTCTTGTGGGGTCTGCCGTCGCAATATGTCGGTGGCGGACCCCCACTGCGTCTGTCTCTACTGCCTGGAGAGCGACCACGACTCCCGGTCCTGCATGGACTGTCTGGCCATGGCCCCGAAGGCCTTGAGGGAGCGTCGCCGGAAACTGCTTGAGGTCCGGCACTCGTCCCAGCGCTGTTCTCGGTCTAGGGGCCGCTCCAGAGAACGTTCGCGGGGCCACCATCATCGCTCCTCGGGCTCCAAGTCTTCAGCCTCGGATTCGGTTAAGAGACGACACAAAAAGAAGTCGAAGAAGCGTTGTCGCTCTCCGACGTCCCCCCGTCGGTCCCCGGATGCGGACGAGGGGGACAGGGGTTCTGCCCCTGCGGCTCCTTCGGAGCCCGGGAGTCCCGCGGCCTACCCACCTTACCCGAGTCCGTCGGCGACTCCCGCACAGGTGCAAGACTTTCTTGCTACCACGGACCGCCTGTTTAGGCCTCGGGCTCCCGCCGGCGCGCCCTCGGGCCCCGCGGTCCTGTGTCAGGATCCTGTCTGGCCGCCGGCTCCGGCGCCGTAGGATCCTGCACCGCTGGCTCCGGCCACGGCGCCAAAAGGTCCCAAGCTGCCGGCTCCAGCCCCAGCGCCACCCTCGGCTCCGCCGCCGGTGCCGCTGTGGATGCCGTTTGTTCCGCCCCTGCCCAGGTTCCATGACAATTTTGTCCCTACCTGGGATCCGCATTGGGACGCGGCGCCGGTTCGGCCCCGTCCGGCGTCGTTCCCGGCGCCGTTTTTTCCTTCACCGGTCCCTGCCCTACCACCGCAGTCTGTTACACATACAGCGGAGGTGGAGGACGACTGGGAGGGGTCCGAGGACCCTCGTGCTCGTCAGTGTGACTCTGAGCAGGACTGGGCGGACGAGTTAGAGGAGGCAGGCGGCAGGCGGCCTTGATATCCCCTCTGACCCGGGATTTGCCTCTCCTCCGCCTACCATGGAGGAGGGCGCTTCGTACACTATGGTGCTCCGTCGGGCCGCTGAGGTCCTCAACCTTGATCTCCCTACGGTGACCCTGAAGACTAATCTCCTCACTGAGGTGCTCCAGACGGCGTCCATTTCGTCGGAGCCCCTGCTGCCATTTAATGACGCCCTCCCTGACGTCTTACTGGGCACTTGGTCGCGGCCAGCCACAGGGGCCCCTGTGGATAAGAACATCGCCAGGCGTCATCGCCCGGCGCCGGGCGACCCTGCCTTTCTGACCACTCATCCTACGCCCGAGAGCCTGGTCATCCAAGCTTCGACGTCCCAGAGTGCCTTTCCCACGGCTCCGCCGGAGAAGGACTCTAAGAAGCTGGAGCAGTTCGGCAAGCGGTTGTTCTCTTCGGCCAGCTTGGGGCTGCGGTCGGTGAACACTGCGTGCCTGTTGGGTCGCTATTCCCACGTGGTGTGGGATACAGTTGCACAGGTGTTGCCTCAGTGTCCTGAGGAGATCCAAACTGTGCTGTCCCAAGCTGTTGCCGAGGGGAAAGATGCGGCTAAGTTCGCCATTCGGTGTGGTTTGGATACCGCGGACTCACTAGGTAGAGCAATTTCTACCACTGTGGCGCTTCGTCGCCACGCCTGGTTGAGAGCTACCGGTTTCTCGCCAGATGTCCAGAGCTCACTCATGGACATGCCCTTTGATGGCACTCGCCTGTTTGGCGATAAAGCCGACAGTGCGCTTGAGCGTTTTAAGGACTCGCGGGCCACGGCCAAGTCCTTAGGTCTTTCCACGAAAAGCCCAGCCACTCCTGGTTTTCATTCCTTTCGTGGCCACGGAAGGGGCACCCAGGCACGTTCCTTCAGCAAGCCTGTGCAGAACCAGCCTCAGCGCGGACGCGGTTTCCGCAGGGGCAGGTCTGGGAATCAGCGTGGGGGTCAGTCCACCTCCGCCCCCGCTGCTTCTACCTCGAAACCTTCCTAATCCGAGCTTTGTGGGGCACCTCACGCCAGTGGGTGGCAGGGTCCGTCATCATCTCCCCCACTGGCACGCTATCACATCGGACGAGTGGGTGTTGCAGATCATCCGCAAGGGTTACTCCCTTCTCCTGCAGTCCACCCCTCCCGCCATGCCACCTCGGTACCACCGCATGTCGGGGGAACACTTGGCACTTCTCCAGCAGGAAGTCACGGCCCTCTTGGCCAAGGGGGCCATCAAGTGTGTTCCTGGGCCAGAGGTCGGGAGTGGTTGTTATTCCCACTACTTTCTGGTCCCCAAGAAGGACAAGAGGGGCTTGCGCCCCAACTTGGACCTCCGGAACGTCAATCGCTTCCTCCGGAAGGAGAAGTTCAAGATGTTGACTCTGGCTCAGGTCTTGGCTGCCCTCGACCCTGGAGACTGGATGGTGGCGTTGGACTTGCAGGACGCATATTTTCACATCCCCGTCCTGCCGGCCCACCGGCGTTACCTGCGGTTCACGGTAGGCCAGGAGCATTTTCAGTTTGCGGTGCTCCCCTTCGGCCTTACCAGTGCCCCTCGGGTGTTCAAGAAAGTGATGGCGGTGGTCGCTGCTCACCTGCGCAGGTCAGGGGTGTCAGTCTTCCCCTACCTCGACGACTGGCTGTTGAAGGCGGGTTCGCCCCAGGCAGTCGTCTCCCACCTTCAGACTACGGCCGACCTCCTGCATTTGCTGGGGTTCTCCATCAACGTGCCGAAGTCGCACCTGAGTCCCTCTCAGAAGCTCCCCTTCATCGGAGCGGTTCTGGATTCGACGCGGTTTCGGGTTTATCCTCCCGAGCAGCGCGTCCGGGATATTCAGGCTAGGATTCCGATCTTTCAGCCTCTATCCCGGGTTTCAGTCAGGATGACCCTCCGGCTCCTGGGCCTGATGACCTCCTGCATTCTGCTAGTGCAACATGCCAGGTGGCATATGCGGGCTCTGCAGTGGGACCTGAAGTTCCAGTGGGCACAGCATCAGGGCAACCTGTCCGATCTTGTCCGGATCTCGGAGGGCACTGCACGACAATTGCAGTGGTGGCTCACGAATCGCGATTGGGTCAATGGCAGATCCCTCTCCCTTCCCCAACCGGAGCACACAGTGGTGACGGATGCGTCCCTCCTGGGATGAGGCGGCCATTTGGGCAAGGCGGAGATCAGAGGCCTCTGGTCTCTGGCGGAGTCCCGGCTCCATATCAATCTTTTGGGGCTTCGGGCGATCCGACTTGCACTGAAGGCATTCCTTCCCTCTGTCCGGGGAAGTGTAGTGCAGGTGTTCACGGACAACACCACCGCCATGTGGTATTGCAACAAACAGGGCGGGGTGGGGTCATGGACCCTATGTCAGGAGGCTCTGCGCCTCTGGACATGGCTGGAACATCAAGGCGTTACCTTGGTGGTTCAACACCTGGCAGGTTCTTTGACAGCCAGGGCCGACGAACTCAGCCGCCGGTGCTTGATGGATCACGATTGGCGTCTGAACTTGGACGTGGCGCAAGGTCTCTTTCTGCAGTGGGGAGAGCCTTGGTTAGATCTATTCGCCACCGAAGAGAACGCGCAATGTCATCAGTGCTGCGCGTTGGAATTTCCAAGGCGGCACTCGCTCGGCGACGCTTTTCATCGCGAGTGGAGCTGCGGTCTGTTGTGCACCTTTCCGCCTATACCACTTCTGCCCCGAGTGCTGAAGAAGATTCAGCGCGACCGGGCCCAAGTCATCCTTGTGGCTCTGGATTGGGCACGAAGATACTGGTATCCCGAGCTACTCATCATGGCGATCGATCCCCCGATCCGACTGCCTCTTCGGGAGGATCTTCTGTCGCAGCAGCAGGGGACGGTCCTACACCCGAACCTGTCCAGTCTCCACCTCCATGCGTGGAGATTGAGCGGCGACAGCTGATTCCATTTGACTTGCCTTCTGAAGTCGGTGATGTCATTCTGGCAGCCAGGTGTCCCTCCACTAAATCGGTATACGCCTGCAGGTGGAACAAGTTTGTGGCATGGTGCACAGCTAAGTCTGTGGTTCCCCTTTCTGCCCCTCTTTCTGAGGTCCTTCTGTTCCTACTATCCTTGGCCCAGCAGGGCTCTGCTCTGGGCACTATCAAAGGTTATCTTTCGGCCATTTCCGCCTTTCTTCGGCTTCCAGATCAGCCTTCTCTCTTTAAGTCCCCGGTTGTTAACCGTTTCCTCCCGTGCCTTTCATAATGCCTCAATGGGACTTACATCTTGTCTTGACCTATCTGATGTGCGCTCCTTTTGAGCCTCTTCATAACCGTCCTTTACGTCTTCTTACTCTCAAGACGGCTTTCCTGGTAGCTATCACCTCTGCCAGAAGAGTGAGTCCGGACAAGGTGGTTTTAAGGACCCGTCCTTCTTTCTTGCCAAAGGTTGTCACACCCTTCCACATCGGGCAGACCATCACTTTGCCCACTTTCTTTCCGCCTCCGCATCCTTCAAAAGAGGAAGAGAGGCTCCATCGTCTGGACTCAAAACGTGCGCTCTCGTTCTATCTAAAGCGCACTCAACAGTTCCGGGTGGATGACCAGCTCTTTGTTGGCTACGTGGGCGCCAAAAAAGGTCGGGCCGTGCACAAACGCACCATCTCTCGGTGGGTCGTTTTGTGCATCAAAGCATGTTACTCCTTGGCTAAGAAGGAGCCTCCTGTGGGGCTGCGTGCCCATTCTACCAGGGCAACAGCAGCCACTACTGCCTTGGGACGCGGCGTTCCCTTGCAGGATATTTGTCAGGCAGCTACGTGGGCCTCGCTGCACACGTTTACCAAGCATTACTGCCTTGACAGCCAAGTCCGGAGAGACGGCTTCTTTGGCCGTTCTGTTCTCCGTGACTTTCTGGTGTAATCTATTCGCAGACCCACCACCGGGGTTGGTATTGCTGGGGTATCTATTCTAAGGTAAGGAATCTATCACTAACGTGTCTCTTTCAGATGCACAAGTTACTACTTGTGTAACGATATATCTGTAAGAGACATTAGTTAGTGATAGATTCCTTACCGCCCCACCCATCCTCCCCGTTCTGCGAACTGATTCTAAGGTTAAGGTCATCCCTTTCAGGGCCCTAGTTTCATGGCACCAGTGGTCAGTTTCTTGCATGGCTCTGCGTTCCTGGCGCGGAAAGTCGTGTACAGAACTGACGTCCGCGCGCATGGGTGGCGCCTAAGTAGTCTCCGTGACGTCATCTCGACGCTTACGACGCCAGCAACAAACGCGTAGCCGCACAACGCCACCTACCGACGCGCAGGGGTACTGCTGACGAAAAAACTTTCCGGATCCAGTCTGACGCCTGGGGATATTCTAAGGTAAGGAATCTATCACTAACTAATGTCTCTTACAGTTATATCGTTACACAAGTAGTAACTTGTGCGTCTATGAAGAACACTGAGAGAAGTTTGTTTCTTGGTGTTTCCCTCCGAAACGTCCTACCCCTGAATGCAGTTATCAGATGATCTGTTTTGTTTGTCCCTTGCCCAGCAATGCTTTGCTGGGCCAACAGTTAATATTTAACTTTCAGCCCTTTCTTCCTTCCTACTTTTACAGAATCAGCCATCCCTTTTCAAGTCACCTGTTGTGATTTGTTTTCTGAAGGGGCTCATTCACATGTTCACACCAACACCCTTTGTAATGCTGTAGTGGGACCTTAATTTGGTACTCATTTACCTTTCGGGCACTCCCTTTGAACCCATGCAAAGTTGCTTTCTTTACCTTCTCACTATCAAAGCCTCATTTTTCATCACTGTAACATTGGCCAGGCAAGTGAGTGACTTTCAGTCATTATCAGTGGGTTCCACCTTGTACATCTTTTTTCATAGACAAATTATTTCTGTAACCAAATGCTGCATTCCTGCCCAAGGTATTCACACCCTTACATATAGGGAAATCCATCACCTTGGCAGCTTTCTGTGCACCCCCCCCATCCTATGGGCTGATCAAACAAATGCCCCATGAAAGCTTACATGCTCACTCCACCCGAGTGAAGGTTGCTACCACTGCACTGGCACACAGTGTGCCTGTTCTGAACATTTGCTACACCTCTACATGTGCATCCCCCACACGTTCACAATGCAATACTGCCTGGATAGCTAGGTCCGGCGGTACGGGCACTTCCTACAGACCTACCACCAAAGGAGGCACATCTTTGGTATCTAGTCACAAGGTGAGGAATCTGTGGTTACAAGTCTCTATCAGAAGAAAAAGTTAGTTACCTTTATCTGAAAGAGACACGTTAGTGATGGATTCCTTACCTTAGAATATCCCCAGGCGTCAGACTGGATCTGGAAAGTTTTTCGTCAGCAGTACCCCTGCGCGTCGGTAGGTGGCGTCGTGCGACTCCACGTTCGTCGCTGGCGTCGTAGGCGCCGAGATGACGTCACGGAGACTACTTAGGCGCCACCCATGCGCGCTGACGTCAGTTCTTTCTTTTTCCGCGCCAGCAAGCGCAGATCCGGTTAAGAACACGTACCCTAGTCATTTTTTGACTAATTTCTTTTTGGGACTTTGTCCTACTTCTTTTAGTCTTGACTCCTGGTGCCACGTACGTATGCTCAGTTTCAATCTTGCGGGGCGTGCCGCCGCCCGAGGTCGGTGGCTGCCCCTATAGCATCTGTTTCTACTGTCTGGAGCGCGACCATGACTTCCGGTCATGTTCCGACTGTCTGGCCATGGCTCCGAAGGCTTTGCGGGAGCAGTTCCGAAAGCTGCTGGAGGCCCGACAGTCGTCTCCGTGCCGTTCGACGCCCAGGGGTCGGTCGAGGGACCGACCGCGGAGCCATCATCACCGCTCCTCGGGTTCCGCGTCTTCGCCCTCGGAATCGGGTAAGAGACTTCACAAGTACCAGTCGAAGAAGCGCGTACGCTCTCCGACCTCCCCCCCGTCGGTCTCCGGACGCGGGGGCCAGGGGTCCTTCCCCCACGGCTCTGTTGGAGCCTGTGAGTCCCGCGGCCTACCCGCCCTACCGGGTCCGTCGGAGGCTCTGGCCCAGGTGCAAGAGTTTCTTGCCGCCATGGGCTGCCTTTTCAGGCCTAGGGCTCCCGCTGGCGCGCCTTCGGGCCCCGCGGTCCCTATTGAGGGTCCTTGCTTGCCACCGGCTCCGCCGCTGGCGACGCCGGCGGCGCAAGGTCCTCCGCCGGCGGCTCCGGCCCCAGCGCCGCAAGGTCCTCCGCCGGCGCCTTCGGCCCCGGCATCGCAAGGTCCTTTGCCGGCGGCTCCGGCCCTGGCGCCGCAAGGTCCTCCGCCGGCGGCTTCGGCCCTTGAGCCTCTTGCGGCTCCATTCCCGGCGCCGCACTGAGTTCCGTCGACCCACCTCCTACTTGGGACATGGAGCCGGATCGGCGCCTTTCTTGGCACCGTTCGAAGAGAAAACTCAGAGGAGGCAGGTGGCCTTGGCCTCTCCTCTGCGCCTGGGTTTGTGTCTCCTCCCACTGTCATGGAGGAAGGCGCCACATACACTGTGGTGCTACGTAGAGCAGCTCAGGCTCTTGGCCTTACCCTTCCTACTGTTACCCTCAAACCTAACCTCCTTACTGCAGTGCTTCAGCCGGCGGCAAGTTCTGTGGAACCTCTGCTTCCATTCAATGAGGCCTTAACGGATGTTTTGATGGGTACCTGGTCTAGGCCAGCCACAGGGGTCCCTGTGGATAGAAATGTTTACCGCCCGGCACCGGGAGACCCTGCCTTTTTGACGACTCCTCCGACACCGGAGAGCCTGGTCAGTCCGTCTTCCACTTCCCAAACAGAGCTTGGCAAAAGGTTGTTTTCCTCTGCCAGCCTGGGGCTGCGGTCGGTCAACACTGCATGCCTCTTGGGCTACTATTCTCACGCTGTGTGGGACACGGTGGCGCAAACTCTGCCCCAGTGCCCCGAAGAGGTTCAGGCTGTGCTTTCCCAAGCTGTTGCAGAGGGGAAAGATGCAGAGAAGTTCGCAATTCGGTGTGGGTTGGACACCACGGACTCATGGGAAGAGCCATCTCCACAACAGTGGCCTTGCGGCGACATGCCTGGCTACGGTCCACGGGGTTTTCGGGGGATGTCCAGAGTTCCCTCATGGATATGCCTTTTGATGGTACTTGCCTTTTTGGCGATAAGGCAGACAGTGCGCTGGAGCGTTTTAAGGACTCTCGGGCTACAGCCAAGTCCTTGGGTCTCTCCACCACCCGCCCGGCCACATCTACTTTTCGTTCCTTTCGTGGCCGCGGCAGGGGCGCCTCTACACGTCCGTCCAGCCAAAGGCCGGCGCAGAACCAGCCTCAGCGCAGCCACGGGCGTGGTAGCCGCCGTGGCGGCACAGGGGGCCAGCGTTCGGGTCAGCCCACCTCCGCTCCCGCAGCATCCGCCTCAAAGCCTTCCTATTCCGCGCTTTGCGGTGCACCCCACGCCGGTGGGCGGCAGGATTCAACATCACCTCCCCCACTGGCGCTCTGTCACTTCAGACAGCTGGGTGCTACGAATCGTCCGAAGGGGCTATTCCCTCCCCTTCGAGTCTGCCCCCCGTCCATGCCACCTCAGTTCCACCGCATGTCGGGGGATCACTTAGCGCTTCTCCGACAGGAAGTCACAGCCCTCTTGGCCAAGGGGGCCATCGGGCGCGTTCCTGGGCCAGACGTAGGACATGGTTGTTATTCCCACTACTTTCTGGTCCCCAAAAAGGACAAGGGGGGCTTGCGCCCCATCTTACACCTCCGGAATGTCAATCGCTTCCTCCGGACAGTGAAGTTCAAGATGTTGACTTTGGCTCAGGTCTTGGCTGCCCTCGACCCTGGAGACTGGATGGTAGCGTTGGACTTGCAGGACGCATATTTTCACATTCCAGTCCTGCCGGCCCACCGGCGTTACCTGCGGTTCACGGTAGGCCAGGAGCATTTTCAGCTTACCGTGCTCCCCTTCGGCCTTACAAACACCCCTCGGGTGTTCACGAAGGTGATGGTGGTGGTTGCAGCTCATCTGCGCAGGTCAGGGGTGTCAGTCTTCCCCTACCTCGACGCCTGGTTGTTGACGGCGGGCTCGCCCCAGGCAGTCGTCACCCACCTTCAGACTACGGCGACCTCCGGCAGTTGCTGGGGTTCTCCATCAGCGTGCCAAAGTCGCACCTGAGTCCTTCTCAGAAGCTCCCCTTCATCGGAGCGGTTCTGGATTCCACGCAGTTTCGGATTTATCCTCCCGAGCAGCGAGTCCGGGATATTCAGGCTATTATTCCGATCTTTCAGCCTCTATCCCGGGTTTCAGTCAGGATGACCCTCCGGTTCCTGGGCCTGATGGCCTCCTGCATTCTGCTACTGCAACATGCCAGGTGGCATATGCGGGCTCTGCAGTGGGACCCGAAGTTCCAGTGGGCACAGCATCAGGGCAACCTGTCCAGATCTCGGAGGGCACTGCACAACAATTGCAGTGGTGGCTCACGAATCGCGATTGGGTCAATGGCAGATCCCTCTCCCTTCCCCAACCGGAGCACACAGTGGTGACGGATGCGTCCCTCCTGGGATGGGGCGGCCACTTGGGAGAGGCGGAGATCAGAGGCCTCTGGTCTCCGGCGGAGTCCCGGCTCCATATCAATCTTTTGGAGGTTCGGGCGATCCGACTTGCACTAAAGGCATTCCTTCCCTCTGTCTGGGGAGGTGTAGTGCAGGTGTTCACAGACAACTCCACCGCCATGTGGTATTGCAACAAACAGGGCGGGGTGGGGTCGTGGACCCTATGTCAGGAGGCTCAGCGCTTCTGGACATGGCTGGAACATCAACGCATTACCTTGGTGGTACAACACCTGGCAGGTTCTCTGAACGCCAGGGCCGACGAACTCAGCCGCTGGTGCTTGATGGATCACGAATGGCGTCTCAACTTGGACGTTGCGCAAGGTCTCTTTCTGCAGTGGGGAGAGCCTTGGTTAGATCTATTCGCCACCGAAGAGAACGCGCAATGTCATCAGTTCTGCGCATTGGAATTTCCAAGGCGGCACTCGCTCGGCGACGCTTTTCGTCGCGAGTGGACCTGCCGTCTGTTGTACGCCTTTCTGCCTATACCACTTCTTCCCAGAGTGCTGAAGAAAATTTGGCGCGACCGGGCCCAAGTCATCCTTGTGGTTCCGGATTGGGCACGAAGATACTGGTATCCCGAGCTACTCAACATGGCGATCGATCCCCCGATCCGACTGCCTCTTCGGAAGGATCTTCTGTCGCAGCAGCAGGGGACGGTCCTCCACCCGAACCTGTCCAGCCTCCACCTCCATGCGTGGAGATTGAGCGGCGACAGTTGACAGCTTTCGATCTTGCTGCCGAAGTCTGTGATGTCATTTTGGCAGCCACGTGTCCCTCCACTAAGACGGTGTATGCCTGCAGGTGGAACAAGTTTGTGGGATGGTGCACAGCGAAGTCTGTGGATCCCCTTTCTGCCCCTCTTTCTGAAGTCCTTCTGTTCCTACTATCCTTGGCCCAACAGGGCTCTGCTCTGGGCACTGTCAAAGGTTATCTTTCGGCCATCTCCGCCTTTCTCCGGCTTCCAGATCAGCCTCCTCTCTTTAAGTCCCCGGTTGTTAACCGTTTCCTCAAAGGCATTACACACACGTTTCCTCCCGTGCCTTTCATAATGCCTAAATCTTGTCTTGACCTATCGCATGTGCGCTCCCTTCGAGCCCCTTCATAACTGTCCTTTACGTCTTCTTACTCTAAAGACGCCTTTCCTGGTAGCTATCACCTCTGCCAGAGGAGTGAGTGAGCTCCAGGCTCTTTCTCCTAAACCTCCTTTCCTTTCTGTTCATCCGGACAAGGTGGTTTTAAGGACCCGTCCTTCTTTCTTGCCAAAGGTTGTCACGCCCTTCCACATCGGGCAGACCATCACTTTGCCCACTTTCTTTCCGCCTCCGCCTCCTTCAAAAGAGGAAGAGAGGCTCCATCGTCTGGACCCAAAACATGCGCTCTGGTTCTATCTAAAGCGTACACAACAGTTCCGGGTGGATGACCAGCTCTTTGTTGGCTACGTGGGCGCCAAAAAAGGTCGGGCCGTGCACAAGCACACCATCTCTTGGTGAGTCGTTTTGTGCATCAAGGCATGTTGCTCCTTGGCTAAGAAGGAGCCTCCTGTGGGGCTGCGTGCCCATTCTACCAGGGCGACAGCAGCCACTACTGCCTTGGGACGCGGCGTTCCCTTGCAGGATATTTGTCAGTCAGCCACGTGGGCCTCGCTGCACACATTTACCAAGCATTACTGCCTTGACAGTCAAGTCCGGAGAGACGGCTTCTTTCGCCGTTCTGTTCTCTGTGACTTTCTGGTGTAATCTATTCGCAGACCCACCACTGGGGTTGGTATTGCTGGGGTATCTATTCTAAGGTAAGGAATCTATCACTAACGTGTCTCTTTCAGATGCACAAGTTACTACTTGTGTAACGATATATCTGTAAGAGACATTAGTTAGTGATAGATTCCTTACCGCCCCACCCATCCTCCCCGTTCTGCGAACTGATTCTAGGGTTAAGGTCATCCCTTTCATGGCCCTAGTTTCATGGCACCAGTAGTCAGTTTCTTGCATGGCTCTGCGTTCCTGGCGCGGAAAGTCGTGTACAGAACTGACGTCAGCGCGCATGGGTGGCGCCTAAGTAGTCTCCGTGACGTCATCTCGACACCTACGACGCCAGCGACGAACGCGGAGTCGCACGACGCCACCTACCGACGCGCAGGGGTACTGCTGACGAAAAACTTTCCGGATCCAGTCTGACGCCTGGGGATATTCTAAGGTAAGGAATCTTATCACTAACTAATGTCTCTTACAGATATATTGTTACACAAGTAGTAACTTGTGCGGTAAGGCCTTCTCTGTTAGAGACTCTATCCAACTATGGATCCATCACCGACCCACCTTCCTCCCCATTCAGTGGAATTAACTCATACTGTCAATTAATGAGATGCCAAATCTAAACATCTGCACACTGAAGTATCCGATTTCCATACCTCCGCTTCCAAAAGCACGGACAGAGATCAGAAAGAAAGTGATGTCAACACGAGCAGGTGGCGTATATATGGGGACCAGACGTCCTTGAGCGGACACACAACGCCACAAGTTGACGCGCAAGGGATTTGCTGGAAGTTTCTGCATCCAGTCTGGCACCTGAGGAAATTCACAACATGAGGAATCTGAAGTTAGAAAATTTCTATCAGAAAAGGCATCACCGAAGGTAAATAATTTATTCTTCTGTGCTGATTAGAGTTTTGTTGCTGAATGGCGGCAGTCTATGTGGTCAGAATTTAGTTCACAACTGTAGGCACTGCTACCTTGATGAATCTGTGACTATAGGAGCGTGCCTCCCGCCTGACTCGCATGACTCCTGAATCACCCATAATTAGGGTTTTCACAGCACCAGAAAGTAGCAGTAAAAGCAACCACCACCTACTTCGGATGTCAGCACCCTCTCGATGGCTCCTTTTGCCAAAAGGGCCTGCACTTTGACACAGCACAGCGAGATGGTCCTCCGTGCGCCGATGTGAGGACGGCATCGGTGGGTGGGTTTCTGTGAATGGAAGGGCATAACCCCGCTGAACAATTTGGAGCTTACACTTGTCCAAAGTTATGGCTTGCCAGTGGGGCAGGTGGTTCCTGCTCTTGCCGCATTGAGGCCACATTAAAGGAGTTTGAAGGTTGCAGCTGCCAGGTGTGGCGGACTGGGCAGATCTCTGGCCTTGGGTCCCATGAGGCTTGAGAGAGCCACGTCCTCGGCCACGAAAGGACTGGGTAGTCTGTTAGCCTTGGTGTCTGGGTGGAAATGGATATGGATATGACTGGTAGCTCCTACCATAGCCACAGAAGGAGCGAAAGACAGAGTGTTGCTAGCGTGGGGCAATAGTGACTCCTAACTACTGGTCGGTGACCCTACTGTCCTTGAAACACTTGATCGATGAAGCGGGCCTTGACGCTGAACAGACAAGTGCCATTGAAGGGCATGTCTATAAGGGATGCCTGGACATCCCCAGAGAAACCAGCTGACCTCAGCCAGACGTGGCGACGAAATGCTACTGACGAAGCAATGTCTCTACCCAGCGAGTCTGTCATGTCCAGTCCGCAAAGTATCGTCAACTTAGCTTCATCCCTGCCATCTGCAATAACCTGGGTTAGGACGGCTCAGGCCTCCTCTGAGACCATGGGCAGCACTTGCGCAACCAAGTCCCATACTCTGTGGATATACCAGACCAAGTGGCATGCGGTGCTTACTGACTGTAGTGAAATGCTAGTGGAAGAGAAAATCCTCTTACCAAAGGTATCCAGCCTCTTCGATTCTCTATCTGGTGGCGGGGTGGGGAATGCACCAGGGTTAACTTCGAGCATTGAGGCCTGCACCACCAGCCTCTCGGGTGGGATGCTGGGTGAGGAAATCTTGATAGCTAGGAGCGGGTGGTGGCAGCAGGCAATCGTCCTGTGCACAGGAGCGCCTGTGTAGGGTTTGGCCCAAGCCCCGAGCAGGACATCAGTGAGGGCTTTATTGAAGGGGAAGAGGGGTTCCGTGTGGGACACTCCAGTAGAAGCACCTCCGTCAAGACATTGGTCTTGACCAACAGCGAGGGCAGTGAAAGGTTGAGTGCCTCAGCCACCCTTCGTACCACCATGTGAAAGGAAGACCCTTCCTTTGTAGCCACACTGGGAGGAGAGACCAGGCCAGTGGCCGGCGAGGTGTCGAGATCACTGTCATCAGCCTGTTCCTCAGACCAGTTATCCTTCCCCAAGGGGGTCAGTATAAGGCACTGTCCCTGACCCAGAATGGTGCCAATGGGCCAAACTCCAGTGAAGATTGTGTATTCGTACAGATTCGCTACCGCAGTTGGTCCAGATCTAGGAACGGATCCAAAGGGCCCGACTGGCGAACCTGCCAACAGAAACCCAGTCTGGGCACCTACCAAAACCTATGGGACCTGAGGGCACTCCAGAGGGTTCAGCTCGCCTAAAGATGAGGTGCATAGCCTCATAAAATTCCTTCAATTGGACAGGGGTCGCTCCAGCTCCAGGAAATTCAGTAAGGAGCGGAGCGTTGCCAGGCTTAGTCTCCACAGGGGAAGTGTGGGGCCTAGATTTGTGGCGTCGTTCATGTGCCTCGTCTTATGATTTGGACTGGCACAAAGTGATGTCAAAGAACAATTCGACTTCTTCTTGTGCTACTTACCTGACAACTATTTGGATCTTGACGATGATTGGCGAGAACGACTCAGAGTAGTTAGGTGTTGAGCAATGAAGAGCTTCAACTCTTATTCCCAGACTGCGTTGCGATTCATTGCAAGGCAGTCAGGGCAAGCCTTGGAGTCATGGTTCGACTCCAGGCACCATAAACAAACCAGGCTGGAGTCTTTAACAGACATTTGCCTGTGGCAGGCTCAAAAGGATTTAAAACCCATGCGTTTCTTAGGGGACATCCTGTGAGCGAAAGCTCAAAAAATGACTGAGCTATCTCTTCCGAATCCAGGCAGATGGCGCGGAAATAAAGGAACTGATGTCTGCATGCTGGGGTGGCACATATATAGGCATCTCACTTGTCACTTCTGGGTCGGAAGGCGGCGACGACGCCAACGCGGGCCAATCGGTGGCACCCGCTCCACCCCTCCATCCCCACCTGCTGTGCAGAGGTTCTGCTCAAGAATTTCCGGATCCAGTCTAACACCTGGGGAATATGCTACGGTAAGGAATCTGTGACGAGAAGTCTGTCAGATACAATGAATTGGACATTATGTTGTCATCTGGTATGATCACTCCCAAATTACTGCCTTAAATGACACCCCTCCCATCTTATATAATTGACGTGAATTTTGTATTTCAGCTACCTCTAGATGTGTAAATATAGTTACAGGTTTTCGCGTAAATGTGTGTATCTTGTGTCTACATTTCTGCTTCTCCATTTGATCCTTGTCTTATTGTTGCACAGCCCGCCCTGACGTCAGTCATCAGGACACAGAGTCTGCAGGCCTAGATTCGGACACTGGGCCAAGTCTGGCTGCCTTTGGGGCAGACATGTCAGCCTCCATGGAAACCACCATCAGCAACAACAGCTCTGCATCAACATCATCATCTTCTACAGAGCAACCTATCTATTTCAGGTGGGAGAGTTAGTGGCAGCATCTTTGTCCAATTGCTGCTTTTATTCTACAACTTTCCTCTTTCAAAAGGCTACTCATGCCCTCTCCTATAAGACGTTCAGAATAGATTGCATGCCTAGACATCCCTGTATTTGGCCTCAATCTCCTCCCATCATAACCCTTGAATCTTTTGAAGAGAACTCAAATTGATTTAATTTTCTTTGGGTGGTAGGACTGAAGGTTTGAGAACTCAAAATTCATCTTGTGTCTGGTTACGCGTGAACCAGCAGGCAAGATGAATCAGCGAGTTATGGACGCCATTGGCATCTGCAGTAATCTGTAGCTTACAGGTATGAACTTGGACACCTCCCGCATAGGATCCCATGTATATCGGTAATAGTAACACTTTTTATTTACAGCACTAAAAAACGGCAGAACTGCGGTATGACTACTGGCACAGGACAAAAGAGGTAACTTGCTGCCTTAAAGTGCAATAGTTATACAAGCACATAACGAGAGCTTCCTTTAGAACATCTAGAAAGTTAAACTACTATCCAGGCACAGTGGATTAAAGGGGGTTTAGTCGTCAGTCCCTAAGGGAATTATTACCGGCTATGAGTTGTGCAGTAACATTTTAATAAAATTACAGAGCACAGACAAACTTAAATCTAAAATGTCAGAGTAACTCTAGTGATGTTCTGCCTTTATCATCAGTGCATAGCTCGAATCAGACCCCTAAATTTAACACCAATATAATTACATCTATTAAGACGTTGACTCCCAGTAGCATCAGTCTCAACTCTGACGATAATATCAAGACATTTCTAATAAGTGCCTGCTCTGCAATGGCCCATACAACTGCTTGCTTGATCTGTTAGATGAAAGGAATATTGATAACTTGGGTATCATAGAGACTTGCTACAAAAACCACTCTGGAGCAGATCGTAATCTTCTACTTTTTATAATTGCTCTTTAGTAAAGATTTTGCATACCAAGAAAGACAGCAAGTAGGATCAGTATCAGATTATACATGGGACCCAGTGATGCATACAATTTGTGACTTGGAACACAGTAATTTGGGTCACAGGAAGCAGTCAGCAAGAGTCATGTGGGCGGGAGATTAGGCAAACAGTAGAAAAGAGACGAGTAGTTGAGTGTGGGGCGCAGGTATCACACCGTGTTGTCATTGACCGAGTTGGGGAGAGCGACCCACAGAATCAGCACTCCCTGTGGCAATGATCACAGCAGGAAAGGGAGAGGGGGCAAGGGCTGCAGCGTAAGAACTAGATTAGCATGTGCGGCATCAACAATGCAGGACACTTGGAGGGAGCACCGATGGTAAGGCCAATGGGTTAGCCCTCATGGTGGTCGCGTATTTGAGTTGACTCCAGTGCCAGCAATATTACATCCAATCCTGTGATTTGCTCAACCTTTCTGGCTTGCTGCCGGAGCCGTTGCAGCGAGTTGTCCCCAGCGGCAGAATGTAACAGGTGGAGTCCAGGCGTAGAGGTGACACAGCAGACGTAGCCAAGTTGTGTCTTTCAAGTTATTTATTAAGTTCTTAACATCAGAGATAGCAGCCCAACCAGGAGCAGCCTGCTAGCTGCTCAGCCCATCTTCCAACTGTCTCACTGACACCAGGCACCCAAGCATTCCACTCATGTCAATCACACCAACATTCCTCACAGAACACTCACACTGGCTGAGCAGCTAGTTACAAGGTAAAGGGGAACACTATAAACATAACATGAAGATACTACATTATCTTCTCCCTTTAAAATTGAAAATTAATTAAACCATACTAAAATATAAGACAACTATACACAAAATATACAAATGAAATCAATAGTCTAAAACCCAAGGGTAAGTGGTAAAAACCACACCACGAGAGGAGCTCTTGCTTTCAAGCCAACAGCGAAGGTGCAGAGGCTGCTCTCCAGTACATCACAATCGCTTGCCGCGCCAGTGCATTCGCCTGGCCTATGAGTTTGTTCCCTGCCTTTTCCGTTTTGGGGCAGGGCATCAGGCCCAACAGGCACGATTTGGGGGTGTTGATTGGTGTCTTCCTGTGATGTATGTAATGTAGTCACAAACTTCAGACTAGAATGTACTCAGCGCAGAGCACTGCCATGTCATATGTCTGCTGGGTCTGCACTGCACCTGGGGCACATGTGCGGGACGGAGTCGAACATCCTGTGCAACCACATGGGAGTCAGATATTTGCAATGGACATAATTGAACTGCAGCCGTTTCAAATTAGCATTTCTCAAGGCCTGCGGAATATGGCTCTAGATCCTGCCCCAGTCTGCATCGGTAAAGTCAAGTTGCAAGTCTTGACAACAGTGGTCTTTCAATCCGGTCAGTGCTGGTCCCACTGCCTGGTCCAGTGCACTCTATACGTAGGTGATCCTATGTCTTGCGCTGCTCCACGTTAGTAGTGTCTGTAGTGCTGGGTCAGTATCAGGCTCCCTACCTGGGTCACCCCCCACCTCCATCACTGGCCTATCAAGTGCTGCATGTGTCAGAGTGAGGAAATGGGGTATCATATATGATTTGGTTGTGCAAAACTCACCATTTAACAACACTTATCAACCTCTTCAGGACCAGTAGGTTTTGTTTGCTAAACCCTCTATCTCAACCCTGGGTACCTGTGGCTCTGAGAAGTGTATAGCATTTAAACAGCACCAATACAGTTGAAGAACAAATGGCTAAGACACCAAATAATTCTGGCACCAATTTATAAAAATAGCCTGCATTTTTAAACACCACAATGAAAAAGAGCCACCGCAGTGTTCTGAAGATATAACAATTACAAGATATAGTAAATCTGCACTTTTTCACTTAACCGCGAATAAGCACTGGCAAATTCAACAAATTTGACTCTTGGAAACTTTTCGAACAAAAAGTTTGGCTACTTGTATTTTTGTTGGTTAGAGTTACTTTGGGTAACCAACTTCGACAGGGATGTCAGTCCAGGGGACCAGCATGGTCCTCAGAAACAGTTACCTCATCAGGTGAATCAGTCTAGTGTCTGCTCCAGGTACTTTTATCCTTTGCTATAGGTTACTGTGGAAGTGGTCTCGATGCAAGGGATACAGGATGCTGTGGATGCGATGCAGTCAACGGCGGTCTTCCAGCAGCTACTCCTGGGTCCACGGAGGTGGTGAGGCAGTCCTGGTCATGAAGTCTTGCAGTCGGTCATGGTAGGAGTCAAGTCACCATTCGGCTACCAGTCGCCCTGTATCGCTGTCACATCCTAATCCCAATTTCTGTGAAGAGTGGCATCTGACTATCCCAGGGTGCACCATTCTTCTGCCCACTTCCAACATGGTAGAGCCACTCACTCGGCGTCCAGTGCTCCCTAGTCCAACTTAGAGGTGTGGCTACCAATGGGGCTACATGACCCTGAAAAAACGGATTGGAAACTGTTTCCCCTTCCATGTCCCTAGGGTCCGCCTGTCTACCCAGACAATGGAGCAGCCCCTCTCGCAAGTGTTACCCATTTGCCCTTCAAAGGCGGCTTCTCCTCTGAAGCTCACCTTTTAAGCCAAATCTGGTGTGGCTTCCTGCAAGAGGGCGGTAACATCTCTCTCTAGTGCAGGTTTCTTTTGTCTCCTTTCCTGGGAGTCCTTAGCACATCTCCCCAAGAGGGCAGAAAACTGTCTCTGGGACAGGCTCCTTGTGAAACCTTCAAGGGCACAGGAGATTAAAGGCAAGAAAGTGACAACTTTGCAAAATTTGCACACTGCAACATGTTTAATTAATTTCGGCTTGAGAATCAAGTCGGACTTAATGTAAAGAGTTGTTTGATACATTGGCGTGTCAAATTTGGTTGCACCATTCAGGAGTTAGCACAGCTGAGGGGTCAGCGTATAACCCTGTATTCGCCAATGGGGTGACCAAGTCTTTTTCTACAGTAAAAACTACAGATTTGCGTTTTTACTGCCAGAACATGTAAAGTACATGTTCTGCCTGTGAAATATGCTGCACCCTACCTTAGGGCTCGGTAGGCCTGCCATTGGGGTGAATTACACATATTGCAGTGGGAGGGTTGACTTTGCCATTGCTTTTAATGGTAAAGTCAGGCTAGCAGTTTAAAACTGCTCTTTACTCTGCAGTGGTGGATTGGGGCTCTCCTTTTACTTTTGTCACAACCAGTACTGCAATCCCTGGGGTGACTCTAACTTGCGTACCCTGTGTACCCTGGGTACCATACACTAGGGACTTACAGGTAAGTTAGTCTATGGGTATAGCCTATGTCACATACACATTTTGGGGTCAGGGCACTGGCACAGTGATCTGGCTACAGGCCTCAGTGTACTCAGCATCAGTCCAAAAACCTGGGGGTGTCCATACAAAAAGAGGCATTTTCTTACAGTAAGAAACTTTCCCCCTGGGATAGCGTAAATGTCTCATAGATTCTCAGAATAAAGGATGATCCCCTCCCCAAAGAACTGATCTGAGGTATCTGAAAGAGACACGTTAGTGATAGATTCCTTACCTTAGAATATCCCCAGGCGTCAGGCTGGATCCGGAAAGTTTTGCGTAGCAGTACCCTTGCGCGTCGGTAGGCGGCGTCGTGCGGCTCCGCGTCCGTCGTCGGCGTCGTGATCGCCGGGATGACGTCGCGGGCAGTACTTAGGCGCCGCCCCTGCGCGCTGACGTCAGTTCTTCTTTTTCCGCGCCAGTAAGCGCAGATCCGGGAAGAGCAGTGCCCTGGTCAATTTTTGACCATACTTTTTGGTGATTTTTCACTGTGTTTTTCCAGCCTTCAGGTGTCGTAGGGATGCCCGGCTTCAAGCGATGCGGCGCCTGTGCGCGGATGATGTCCGTCACCGACCCGCATTGGGAGTGTCTCTTCTGCCTCGGCCGAGGCCACGACACCGAGTCTTGTCCCGAATGCCAGGCCCTCAACCCGAAGGCTTTGCGAGAGCGGTCTCGAAAGCTCCTCGAGGCCCGGCATTCGGCTCCGCGGAAGCCCCGGTCGCGTGAGAGGTCCAGGGGTCGCTCGCGGAGTGCACACCGGTCGTCGGCGTCGAAGTCTTCTTCGTCCGGTAAGTCTCGACACAAGAAGTCCAAGAAGCATCGTCGCTCTCGGACTTCGCCTCGCCGGTCTCGCGACTCGGCTGAGGCCCCTCCCGGCACCGTCCCCGCCCCCGCGGCCCCGGACTTGCCTGTGGAGTCGCCCCCGTCATACCCGCCCTTCCCGGGTTCGGGGCGGATCCGGCCAAGGTACAGGAGTTCCTGTCGGCCATGGCCCGCCTCTTCGGGCCTTCAGGCCCCTCCGGTGCGCCTTCGGGCCCCGCGGGCCCTGATGGGGTTGATCCGGCGTCGCCGGCGGCTCCGGCCCCGGCGTCGCCCGAGCCTCCAGCCTCGATCCCGGCTCCGGCTCCGGCCCCGGCCTCGATCCCGGCTCCACAACCCCCATCGACGCCGGTCGACCTCACGACACCTCCGCCGGCGCCGATGTCTCCGGTGCCGTTCTCGACGCCGCCCTGGGCTCCGGGCGGCGTCGTCCCCCAGTTCCTTCCGGCTCCGGACTTGGACCCGGAGCGACGTCGCTCGACGCCGGCTCCGGCGCCGATGGGACCTTGGGTCCCAAATGTCCCTCCTCCTCCTTATTTTGAACCAGAGGAGGACCAGGAGGACTGGGAGGGGTCTGATGACCCTCTGACACGCAACTGTCAGTATGATGAGGACTGGACAGAGAGTCTAGGGAGGCCAGTGGTCTGGATACTTCTCCTGACACTGGCATGCTGTCTCCTCCCGTGGCTACGGAGGAGGGGGCCAATTTCAGTACGGTGTTGCGTAGGGCTGCTGGGGCCTTACGTCTCCAGCTCCCTACTTTGACGGTCAAGCCTAACATCTTGACAGAGGTGCTTCAGCCGGCAGCCTCCTCTGCGGAGACTGTGCTGCCGTTTAACGACGCCCTCACGGACGTTCTTTTGGGCGCCTGGTCCAAGCCCAACACAGGGGCTCCTGTGGATCGGAACGTGTCACGACGCCATCGCCCCGCTCCGGGCGACCCCCTGTTTCTTTCTGTCCACCCCACTCCTGAGAGCTTGGTTGTCCAAGCCTCCGCTTCCCAAACCGCCTTCCCTACCGCTCCTCCGGATAGGGAATCCAAACGCCTGGATCAGTTTGGGAAGAAAGGTTTTTCTTCCTCCAGTGCTGGCTTGCGGTCCGTTAACACCGCTTGTCTTTTGGGCCGATATACCCACTCTCTGTGGGATTCGGTGGCGGATGTTTTGCCCCAGTGCCCTGAGGAGGTCCAGGCACTGCTTTCCCGCGCCATTGCGGAAGGAAGGGATGCGGCCAAATACACTATCCGTTGTGGCCTTGACACCGCCGACTCGCTGGGCAGGTCGATTGCAACGACGGTGGCGCTCCGACGCCACGCCTGGCTAAGAACCACTGGTTTTTCAGGGGATGTCCAGAATACTCTCATGGACATGCCCTTTGATGGAGTCGGTCTTTTTGGGTCCAAAGCAGACCATGCGTTGGAGCGCTTTAAGGACTCACGGGCTACTGCCAAGTCCCTGGGCCTTTCTGCTACACGCCCTCCGCTGCCTTCTGCTTTTCGCCCCTATCGTGGCCACGGTAGGGGCGCCCCTTCACGTCAGCAGCCCAGCCACCGGCCCGCGCAGCAGGCGTCTTCGCGTGGCCGAGGACGTGGATTCCGCCGTGGCGGATCGGGCAACCAGCGTGCGGGTCAGGCCACCACCTCCAACCCGTCCGCGGCCTCCAAGCCCTCCTAGTCCCTCCTTTCAGGTGCACGGCACGCCAGTAGAGGGCAGGGTCCGCCATCACCTTCCCCACTGGCGCACCATCACCTCGGACAGGTGGGTCTTGGACATTGTCCGAAGGGGCTACTCCCTCCCCTTCGAGACCACCCCCCAGCCATGCCACCTCAATTCCACCGCATGTCAGGGGATCACTTGGTGCTTCTACAGAAGGAAGTCACGGCCCTCTTGACCAAGAGGGCCATCGAGCATGTTCCGACCCCAGAAGTAGGGCGTGGTTGCTACTCCCACTACTTTCTGGTGCCCAAAAAGGACAAGGAGGACATGCGTCCTATCTTGGACCTCCGGAACGTCAATCGCTTCCTCCGGAAGGAGAAGTTCAAGATGCTCACCCTAGCTCAGGTCTTGACTGCCCTCGACCCTGGAGACTGGTTGGTAGCGTTGGACTTGCAGGACGCGTATTTCCACATCCCCGTCCTGCCGGCCCACCGGCGTTACCTTCGGTTCACGGTAGGCCCCGAGCATTTTCAGTTCACCTTGCTCCCCTTTGGCCTTACCAGTGCCCCTCGGGTGTTCACGAAAGTGATGGCGGTGGTCGCAGCTCATCTGCGCCGGGCAGGGGTTTCAGTCTTCCCCTACCTCGACGACTGGCTGCTGAAGGCGGGCTCGTCCCAGGCAGTCGTCTCCCACCTCCAGACTACGGCCGAACTCCTGCACTCGCTGGGGTTCTCCATCAATGTGCCGAAGTCGCATCTAATTCCTTCTCCACAGCTCCTTTTCATCGGAGCAGTTCTGGACACGACGCAGTTTCGGGCCTATCCTCCCGAACGGCGAGTCCGGGATATTCAGGCTATGATTCCGATCTTTCGGCCTTTATCCTGGGTTTCGGTACGGATGACCCTGAGGCTGCTGGGCCTCATGGCCTCCTGCATCCTGCTGGTCAATCATGCCAGATGGCATATGCGGGCTCTGCAGTGGGACCTGAAGTTCCAGTGGGCGCAGCACCAGGGCAACCTGTCCGATCACGTCCAGATCTCGGAGGGGACTGCAAAACAGTTGCAGTGGTGGCTCTCGAACCGGCAATGGGTCATGGGCAGATCCCTCTCCCTTCCCCAGCCAGAGCATACAGTTGTGACGGACGCGTCCCTTCTGGGATGGGGCGGTCACATGGGAGAGGCGGAGATCAGAGGCCTCTGGTCTCCGGCGGAGTCCCGGCTCCATATCAACCTTCTGGAGCTCCGGGCGATCCGGCTTGCACTCAAGGCATTCCTTCCCTCTGTCAAAGGGAAGGTAGTGCAGGTGTTCACAGACAACACCACCGCCATGTGGTACTGCAACAAACAGGGCGGGGTGGGGTCTTGGACCCTTTGTCAGGAGGCTCTGCGCCTCTGGACATGGCTGGAACATCAGGGCATGTTCCTGATGGTTCAACACCTGGCAGGTTCTCTGAACGCCAGGGCGGACGAACTCAGCCGCAGGTGCATGATGGATCACGAATGGCGTCTTCACTCGGAAGTGGCGCAAGGACTCTTTCTACAGTGGGGAGAGCCTTGGTTAGATCTATTCGCCACCGAAGAGAACGCGCAATGTCATCAGTTCTGCGCGTTGGAATTTCCAAGGCGGCACTCGCTCGGCGACGCTTTTCGTCGCGAGTGGAGTTGCGGTCTGTTGTACGCCTTTCCGCCTATACCACTTCTACCCAGAGTGTTGAAGAAGATTCGGCACGACCGGGCCCAAGTCATTCTTGTGGCTCCGGACTGGGCTCGAAGAGTTTGGTATCCCGAGCTACTCAATATGAGCATAGATCCCCCGATCCGTCTGCCTCTTCGGGAGGATCTTCTGTCGCAGCAGCAGGGGACGGTCCTCCACCCGAACCTGTCCAGTCTACACCTGCTTGCGTGGAGATTGAGCGGCGGCAGTTGATTCCTTTCGACTTGCCTCCCGAAGTTTGTGATGTGATTCTGGCAGCCAGGCGTCCCTCCACTAAGGTGGTATACGCCTGCAGGTGGAACAAATTTGTGGCATGGTGCACAGCAAAGGCTGTGGATCCCCTTTCTGCCCCTCTTTCTGAGGTCCTTCTGTTCCTTCTCTCTCTGACCCAACAGGGTTCTGCCCTGGGTACCATCAAGGGTTATCTTTGTGCTATCTCGGCCTTCCTCAGGCTCCCTGATCAGCCCTCCCTTTTCAAGTCCCCTGTTGTTAACAGGTTCTTAAAAGGCATTACTCACCTCTTCCCTCCTGTTCCGTTTGTAATGCCTCAGTGGGACTTGAACTTGGTTCTTACCTTTTTAATGTGCGCTCCCTTTGAGCCTCTGCATAACTGTCCTCTTCGTCTTCTGACTCTAAAGGCAGCCTTTCTGGTGGCCATCACCTCCGCTCGGCGGGTGAGTGAGCTCCAGGCTCTTTCTTGCAAACCTCCCTTTCTGTCTGTTCATCCAGACAAGGTTGTTCTTCGGACGCGTCCGTCCTTCTTGCCAAAGGTGGTTACTGCTTTCCACATTGGGCAGACCATCACTTTGCCCACCTTCTTTCCGCCTCCGCATCCTTCCAGAGAGGAAGAGAGGCTCCACCGTCTGGACCCAAAACGTGCGCTCTCCTTCTATATCGACCGCACGAAACACTTCCGGGTGGATGACCAGCTCTTTGTTGGCTACGTGGGCGCCAAAAAGGTCGGGCGGTGCACAAGAGGACCATCTCCCGCTGGGTTACCTTGTGCATCAAGACCTGCTATTCTTTGGCTAAGAAGGAGCCTCCTGTTGGGCTGCGTGCCCATTCCACCAGGGCAACGGCTGCTACCACGGCCTTGGGCCGCGGTGTTCCGCTGCCGGTTATCTGTCAGGCAGCTACGTGGGCCTCGCTGCACACGTTTACTAAGCATTACTGCCTTGACAGTCAGGTCCGGAGGGACGGCTTCTTTGGCCGTTCTGTCCTCCAGGACTTCCTTGTCTGATCTTTGTTCGCAGACCCACCACCGGGGTTGGTATTGCTGGGGTATCTATTCTAAGGTAAGGAATCTATCACTAACGTGTCTCTTTCAGATGCACAAGTTACTAACTTGTGTAACGATATATCTGTAAGAGACAGTAGTTAGTGATAGATTCCTACCGCCCACCCATCCTCCCCGTTCTGCGAACTGATTTCTAGGGTTAAGGACATCCCTTTCAGGGCCCTAGTATTTTTCAGACACCTGTGTCAGCTTCTTGCATGGCTCTGCGTTCCTGGCGCGGAAAGTCGTGTACAGAACTGACGTCAGCGCGCAGGGGCGGCGCCTAAGTACTGCCCGCGACGTCATCCCGGCGATCACGACGCCGACGACGGACGCGGAGCCGCACGACGCCGCCTACCGACGCGCAAGGGTACTGCTACGCAAAACTTTCCGGATCCAGCCTGACGCCTGGGGATATTCTAAGGTAAGGAATCTATCACTAACTACTGTCTCTTACAGATATATCGTTACACAAGTTAGTAACTTGTGCTTCAACAGAGGTATGTGCCACTGCAACCGGTGCAGCATTTCCCCAACCCTTGCGAAGCAGGCAGGTACCACAGGGGGAGATCTGGCAAGTACGCCGCCCTACAGCGCCTTCGGCATAGATAATGCGACCAGTAGTACTGGATCTCCGGGATCAAGAGTGGTGTTCAGGTGCCATGGAGGTCACCCCAGGACATCCCCCAGCACGTGCATCTGTGTCAGTCTAGGCCAAAGATACTTTGCATCAGGGAGTGTCTCTGTGGCGATCCACGAATAGTAATTTTATACTTCAGTACCAGTACATTATATTCCTGGTAAATTGTGATACTGTTCAAGGAGAAGTGGTCACACCAATAGTGAAACATTTCTGGAATAACATGCTATTAACTCTTCCAAAACTCCGAACCTATGATGGTCTGACCTTTAAAATTACTATGAATGAGAAAACCACTTGGGCACATGAGTTCTCTAAAAGCCTCGAGGTAATGACCTGGGCTTTGATGAAGAATTAATTGACTTAGTCCACTTGCTAGTATATACTTACAACAGTCACATATTGGACATGCACAACTTCTGCATTAGAACTGAGGATTTTGGGGGGGTTTCTGCTATGTTCAAATCAATTTCTGCCACTCTGTGCTCCACCTGTAGAAACCTAGTATGCCATTATAATCAAACCCTTACTACTTTCTTAGACGGGGGTCCCTTATTCCATCCTCTAGACCCTTTCACATAAAGAAAATCCCCCATTACATCACAAGATAAGGGATAGTATCATTTAGGAAGGCAAAAACCAAGCTGTGAATGTCTACTTAGTGCTGTCAAAAGGCTGGGCTGATCATGACAAGGTAATGTAAAACTTTTTGCCATGGCCCTCTAGGGAGAAGAGTTTATTGGCAAAAAAAGAATACTTCTTGGGTAGAATTGCTTGAGTGATAACAAAATCAAAGGACATCTCTAATATTCTAAAGAAGTCATCTGTCTAAAATTCAATTGAAAATTGTAGCTTATTAACTCCATATATACAGCAGGTATTTGTTTTCCAGGCTTTAGCCCTGGTAGGAGAACAGAACTAGTATGTTTGTACATCCAAGAGCAGCTGTTGCAGACTGTCAACAATGGTTCAGCGACCCTTATGGTGCTGCTCGATCTTCTAGCCACTTTTCAAATATTAATCAACCACACAATATTGCTCAATTGTCTGTCGAGTGTGGTTGAGTTTCAAGAAGACCACTGGGTGATTTAATCATTTTCCTAATAATAGAACGAGTTGGGTCAAGTCTCAGGACCAACTGGTACCTCAGTCTGCAGTGACATGTGATTGGCCACAAGGCTCAACATTGTTCTAGTACTTGCTTCACTAGAAAGACAGCAACGGTGCTTATGCCCAGGGTTTTACCTACAATCTGGTAGCTACAGCTCTGACTCAGAAGAGCCTAACAGGCACATTGACCTCAGCTTGGTCTGGATGTAGTGGAATTGCGTATACAACATATGCCTGTTGGGTAAAAGCCGATCCTACTTGACTTTTCAGGCCAACTCACTTATTGGTACAGCACTTACTGGTTTGCATATTAATTAGAATGGATTGCTTTTTATGGAAACTACAGCCACAATTGTGGATCGTTTGCAGAAGTAAGAGAAACATGCAGCACAGACAGTAGAATGCATTTCTAAGTCTGAGAATGTTTCTCCTGCATTAGTGGCTGATGAAGATCAGAGCTCACTTTTGATACCTTACCCTTATGTATAATTTCACGAATGAGCCAGTTTCATGTTGGACTATTGCGTTTACCTCATACTTACAGGTCAGAGATTTGAGATCCAAGCGTTCCAGTTTGTAGCAATTGTTAGGTTTCTTCATCAACACTTGGGAGGCAAGACTAGTCTAGCAGTCGTTCATCCAAAACCTTCAAATGAGCTGTCACTAATGGAGATCTTGAACTTCCCCTGATTTGACAAACCTTATAACTGGTATTTTCCCAATGGCTTTACTGACACATGCATTAGCTATGTTTATACCTTTGGTTTTAAGTGTTTTGTAAATCTATTCATGCGTCTAGGAGCCCCCATCTTGCAGAGCTTACAGTAACACATGTCAAACAGGAAAAGAGGGCAACAGGGAGCTTCTTGCCAGAGCAACTCATGTTTAAAGGAGGCAGAGAGGTGAGAAGTAGCACTCTGCTACAGAGATTATGGTGACACAAATCATACATGTAGATGGAGCTTACAAAGTTCTTTACATCCAGAAGTAATATCAGTAATACAGATGAGTGGTTGAGATGGAGTTAATCGCCCTCTGGATTTACAGTAAGACAAGGCATACACTTGTGTGGTGAGAGTGAGCTCCTAGTCCCAGGACCTACAGTAACTGAACACTCAAGTCATAGATTAACAGAGGGTTTAGTACTGGGTATGCATCTGATGAAATATTACATCTGAAAGAAACGTTAGTTATAGATTCCTTACCTTAGAATTACCCCCAGGAGTCAGACTGGATCCGGAAAGTTTTTTCGTCAGCAGTACCTCTGCGCGTCGGAAGGTGGCGTCGGTCGGCTCCACGTCCGTCGTTGGCGTCGTGGTCGCCGGGATGACGTCACGGTAACTACTTAGACGCCACCCTCGCGCGCTAACGTCAGTTCTTTATTTTTCCGCGCCAGCCAGCGTAGATCCGGAGAGGTACCTCCAGTCACTTTTTGACTGACTTTTTTGAGCGACTTTTGTCGACTTCTTTTTTGAGTCTACGACTCCTGGTGCACGAGGGATGCCCGGTTTCAAGGCCTGCGGTTCCTGTACCCGACTGATGTTGGTTACGGATCCGCACCGCGTGTGCCTCTTTTGCCTGGAGCGCGACCACGACCCCAAGTCGTGCTCCGACTGCCGGTCGATGGCTCCGAAGGCTTTGTGGGAGCGGTCCCGAAAGCTGCTTGAGCGCCGTCAGTCGGCTCCACGCCGTTCAAGGTCCCGGTCGCGAGGGAGGTCGAGGGACCGGTCGCAGAGCCATGACCACTCGTCCAAGTCATCGAAGTCTTCGCACTCGGGGTCGGGTAAGTCGAAGCACAAAAAGGAGTTGAAGAAGCATCGTCGCTCTTCGACTTCTCCCCATCGGTCGGCTGACGCGACGAGGTATGCGGGCGGTGCCCCTCCCGCGGCTTCGCGCGCGGAGCCCGAAGAGTCGACTCCGGCCTTCCCTCCCTTTCCGGGACCCGAAGTGACTCCTGCCCAACTTTGTAGTTTTTACGAGGCGATGCATCGCATCTTTGGGCGGCCCGAAAACGCCGGTGCACCTTCGGGCCCCGTGGACTCGGTTGGGGGACCCAGGCCTTCTCCGCCATCTGCTCCGGCCACGGCGCTGCTGGGCCCCCGTGGATCCAGGCCTGGATTGGTTGACCTCATACACCTCCACCGGCGCCGCTTCCTCCGGCACCGCAGCCGCAACCGACGACGGTCGTGTCACCGGCTGGCGTCGACCCCGACCTCCATCCTGATGTGGCCCCGGAGCAGGACCGGAGTCGTGGTGTTTTTGTGCCTCTGTTCACTCCTGGGGTCCCTTTTCGGCCAGATTGGCAACCTGAGGAGGAGGAGGAGGACTGGGAGGGGTCAGGTGACCCTTGAACTGATCAGCTGGAGTCTGAGCAGGACTGGAGCGAGGAACTGGGGGATGCCAGTGGTCTTGACACCTCTCCTGACCTTGGCATGTTGTCTCCTCCTACCGTGGCTACGGAGGAGGGAGCGTCATACGCAGTGGTGTTGCGTAGGGCGGCCGAGGCCCTCAACCTCGAGCTTCCTACGATGGCGGTCAGGACTAACCTCCTGACGGAGGTGCTTCAACCGGCTGCGAGCTCTTCGGTGCCCCTGCCGCCTTTTAATGAGGCCCTCACTGACGTCCTTTTGGGTACGTGGTCCAAACCAAATACGGGGGCTCCCGTGGACAGGATGATTGCCCGACGCCACCACCCGGCTCCGGGCGACCCCACTTTCCTCTCCCAACACCCCACCCCGGAGAGATTGGTGGTCCAAGCCTCCGCTTCCAAGAGCACATTCCCTTCCGCTCCCCCCGGAAAGGGAATCCAAGAAGCTGGACCATCTTGGGAAGAAATGTTTCTCTTCCGCCAGCTTAGGACTGCGGTCGGTAAACACTGCATGTCTCTTGGGCCGTTATTCCCACTCTGTGTGGGATACGGTTGCGCAGGTGCTGCCTCAGTGTCCGGAGGAGGCCCGGACAGTGCTCTCCCAGGCTGTCACCGCCGGGAGGGATGCGGCGAAGTTTACCATCCGTTGTGGGCTGGATACCGCTGACTCTCTGGGTAGGACAATTTCAACGTCAGTAGCACTTCGTCGCTACGCCTGGATGAGATCGACTGGCTTTTCGGGGGATGTCCAGAACACCTTGATGGACATGCCCTTTGATGACCGTCGCCTTTTTGGCGACAAAGCAGACAACGCTCTAGAGCGTTTCAAGGACTCACGGGCTACGGCCAAGTCCTTGGGCCTCTCCAGCCGCCCAGCGCAGTCTGCTTTTCGCCCCTTTCGTGGCTACGGAAGGGGTGCCCCACTACGTCCCGCCCAGAGCAACAGGCCGCAGCAAGCTTCCCAACCTTCGCGCGGCCGGGGACGTGGGTACCAACGCTGTGGTTCAGGGGGCCAGCGGGCAGGCCAGAACAACAACCCCCCCCTCTGCAGCAGCCTCCAAACCCTCCTAGTCCAACTTTTCAGGCCCATCACACGCCAGTGGGCAGCAGGCTCCGCCATCACCTCCGTCACTGGCGCACCATCACGTCGGACAGGTGGGTTTTGCAAATAGTCCGAAGGGGCTACTCCCTCCCCTTCGAGACTACCCCTCCAGCCATGCCACCTCAATACCACCACATGTCGGAGGATCACCTGGGCCTTCTCCAACAGGAAGTTTCGGCTCTCTTGGCCAAAGGAGCCATCGAGCGCGTTCCTGCCCCAGAAGTAGGTCGTGGTTGTTATTCCCACTACTTTCTGGTACCCAAGAAGGACAAGGGCCTGCGTCCTATCTTGGATCTCAGGAACGTCAACCGCTTCCTCCGGAAGGAGAAGTTCAAGATGTTGATGCTCGCTCAGGTCTTGTCTGCCCTCGACCCTGGAGGTCATGGAACGCAAAAATATAGCAGATGAAATGGCCCTGCTTATGCATAGCAAATGTGCAGGGTATTCATCATCACAAGTAAAACACAGGTGGCTGAAAAACAGTGTTTTAAACACTACAAATATGTCATTTAAAAAAAAATATTTATAATAATGGAATTTAAAAAAAATAAAAACTTCACAAAAATCTTTCCTATTTCATGAAAAAGAGTAAGTCATTGTCACTTCTCTTATGTAGCAGCCCATATCAGGGCATTTCCTCTTTTTAAGATGGCCTCCTCGCTGCAGCCCCCTCCCACGAGACATTCTTGGAAAGGAGAGCTGCTGATTGCCTTGACTAATAGCACCAGTCCACCCAGGCTGCGGCCAGAACTGCTATACCTCGATGTCCAATGGGAAAGTAAATATATGGCTTAGGTCACAGAACCATGCATGCGCATGCATGATGAAGCAGTAGATCCCGTCCAATAGCCAGACCCTTATTGCGCCAGTGTATGCAGACACCATCTTGCAGTTCAGAAACAGTACTTTCACATCTGATGACTTCCTTTCCCAACCAAGCATGCTGTGTGTTGCATTGGTAGAAGGCAATCATCTTACGTGTTCGGGAACAAAGTTAGTGAATGAAAATGTCAAACGAGACTTCTGTGAGGAATTACTGAAATCTAAGCAAGCAACCGCAGGAGACAAAATGGTATTTGTAGCAACATTTCCTGTACAAACAAAATAATGACACATTGGAAATCTATCGACAAAGGTGAGGATCTGATGGAGATATTTAGAGAAACCCATACTGGCATATAGAAGTACAAGTCTTTGGGCAAAGGTAGTGGTAGAACTTGATGCTGGTGATAATAAAAAAAACTTATAAATACAAAAAACAGAAACATATCCCTGTCTGAATTGCGTAAATTGCTTGTATGCAACTAAGTGTAACATCCCTCTTTACCCTTCCACATGGAGAAAAAGCACACTTAAAAGTTAGAAACATGCAACTCAGTGGGATGTAATTATGAAGTTAAATGCGCTTGTGGGCTTTTATTTTACAAAATGAGGAAGAGATGTGAAAACACAAGATGGAATGAGCATAGATCACATATTCGACTAGCCATTCAGAAATCTCCGGTAGCAGACACTTCCAGGCAGAAGGACATAACTCCAACTACAATTTCAGGACTTTGGGGTGATTAGCAGCAGCAAACACTCAGGAAATTATTAACAAAAACTATGAAAAGCGGAATCGTGCTTGATATACAAATTGGAAATCTTCCACAAAGGGATGTCACAGACATTGAGTTGTTTTTTATAGCATATAAAAGAAAGGACTCCTAGAAGAGAAGGAAGAAAAGAAAGATGCAAAAGCCACTAGATGTTTTGAGTAAATGAGAAGGAGAAAAAAGTCTGCCACCATCCCTGAATGATGTGACGCTATTTTTTTTGCGAAACAAATGAGCTGTCCTAGTCTCAGCATCATTCAGAAGGCAGACCACAGACTAAAAGTAGGAGCAGTATCGTCAACTGCAAGTACTGATAGGTCTGAATGACTGAACAGTTTTAAGATGAGAAGGTTGTGGAGACATTTTTATATGTGATAAAGTGAAGAATAATTTACACTGATTTTGTTTGTTTTCAATGAAATAATTACTATTGGGTTGAAATGTTATTTCCTGAGGATATGGTTATTCCCGAAGTGTGCAGGGTCTTAATCACAGGTCAGGGGGCCCGCGGTGACTGTGAGCGGGCGGCCAAGATGACAGCGGAGATGGAGTAAAGACCTGCCCCGCAGCAATCAAGTGCTGCGTCCATCCTGGCAGCCTGTGGGCTTGGCCTCGCTGATTCTTTCTGCCAAGGGGAGGACCTGGCCCCTGGAGGTGAGAAGGGTGTGGATTCCATCCTCCCCATCTGCTAAGGAGTGCATTCCCCCTGCGTGTGGTATGGTACGACATCCATCTCTTCCCTGCCTGAGGAGTGGAGGACCCTGGCAGTTGTGCCCGGTGCCCAGTCACGAGCGCTACATACTGACACTGTCCAGTGTGACCAAGAGTAGGAACAGTAATTTGCTGTGTGGGGGTTGTCGGGCCCTGTTGGCATTGGTGTGGTGCCGTATTTGGGTAGACCACTCGACCCTGGAGTCGAGGCACTATGGGGCGAGATAAAGGGCACCATTCTGCATAGTCCAACAAGCTGGAGAAATATGCCTTCTGGCATGCGGCTGTAGGGAAACGTAGAATTTCTTTTCTTATATCAATTGTTTCCTGTAAGTTTAGGAAATACCAATGCATGGAATAACATATATATTCAGACATAAAAAAATGAAGTTTATACTGACAAACACATTACGTACTTGCTAAGATATATTAATTCTTCATAAATCTCAAAGTGACACCAATGCCCAATATAAAAAAAAGAACATAGGACTGTTCATAAACATGGATAACATATATTAGTGCTGTACATAAAATTGTCTTTACATACAGTATAGTACAAAACTCTTGCGAATATTCACAGAAACGGAGAAAAAACTCAATTGGATGTCCGTTTACAATTCAAATATACTCAAACATATTTCATCAGTTGATCAGTATGTGGGGTAATGTTACGGAACAACTATTTGTATTGTCAACGTTTTGACCCTATCCAACAAGTGTGTTCATGAAAACATAACATCTGAAAGAGACACGTTAGTGATAGATTCCTTACCTTAGAATATCCCCAGGCGTCAGGCTGGATCCGGAAAGTTTTGCGTAGCAGTACCCTTGCGCGTCGGTAGGCGGCGTCGTGCGGCTCCGCGTCCGTCGTCGGCGTCGTGATCGCCGGGATGACGTCGCGGGCAGTACTTAGGCGCCGCCCCTGCGCGCTGACGTCAGTTCTTCTTTTTCCGCGCCAGCAAGCGCAGATCCGGGAAGAGCAGTGCCCTGGTCATTTTTTGACCATACTTTTTGGTGATTTTTTCACTGTTTTTTCCATCTTTCGAGGTGTCGTAGGGATGCCCGGCTTCAAGCGATGCGGCGCCTGTGCGCGGATGATGTCCGTCACCGACCCGCATCGGGAGTGTCTCTTCTGCCTCGGCCGAGGCCACGACACGGCGTCCTGTACCGACTGCCAGGCCCTCCACCCGAAAGCTTTGCGAGAGCGGTCTCGAAAGCTCCTCGAGGCCCGGCATTCGGCTCCGCGGAAGGCCCGGTCGCGTGAGAGGTCCAGGGGTCGATCGCGGAGTCCACACCGGTCGTCGGCGTCGAAGTCTTCTTCGTCCGGTAAGTCGAAGCACAAAAAGTCCAAAAAGCATCATCGCTCTAGGACTTCGCCTCGCCGGTCTCGCGACTCGGCTGAGGCCCCTCCCGGCACCGTCCCCGCGGCCCCGGACATGCCTGTGGAGTCGCCCCCGTCATACCCGCCCTTCCCGGGTTCGGGGGCGGATCCGGCCAAAATACAGGAATTCCTGTCGGCCATGGCCCGCCTCTTCGGGCCTTCAGGCCCCTCCGGTGCGCCTTCGGGCCCCGCGGGCCCTGATGGGGTTGCTCCGGCGTCGCCGACGGCTCCGGCCCCGGCGTCGCCCGTGCCTCCAGCCTCGATCCCGGCTCCGGCTCCGGCCCCGGCCTCGATCCCGGCTCCACAACCCCCATCGACGCCGGTCGACCTAACCACGCCTCCGCCGGCGCCGATGTCTCCGGTGCCGTTCTCGACGCCGCCCTGGGCTCCGGGCGGCGTCGTCCCCCAGTTCCTTCCGGCTCCGGACATGGACCCGGAGCGACGTCGCTCGACGCCGGCTCCGGCGCCGATGGGACCTTGGGTCCCAAATGTCCCTCCTCCTCCTTATTTTGCACCAGAGGAGGACCAGGAGGACTGGGAGGGGTCTGATGACCCTCTGACGCGCAACTGTCAGTTTGATGAGGACTGGACAGAGAGTCTAGGGGAGGCCAGTGGTCTGGATACTTCCCCTGACACTGGCATGCTGTCTCCTCCCGTGGCTACGGAGGAGGGGGCCAATTTTGGTACGGTGTTGCGTAGGGCTGCTGGGGCCTTACGTCTCCAGCTCCCTACTTTGACGGTCAAGCCTAACATCTTGACAGAGGTGCTTCAGCCGGCAGCCTCCTCTGCGGAGACTGTGCTGCCGTTTAACGACGCCCTCACTGACGTTCTTTTGGGCGCCTGGTCCAAGCCCAACACAGGGGCTCCTGTGGATCGGAACGTGTCACGACGCCATCGCCCTGCTCCGGGCGACCCCTGTTTCTTTCTGTCCACCCCACTCCTGAGAGCTTGGTTGTCCAAGCCTCCGCTTCCCAAACCGCCTTCCCTACCGCTCCTCCGGATAGGGAATCCAAACGCCTGGATCAGTTTGGGAAGAAAGGTTTTTCTTCCTCCAGTGCTGGCTTGCGGTCCGTTAACACCGCTTGTCTTTTGGGCCGATATGCCCACTCCCTGTGGGATTCGGTGGCGGATGTTTTGCCCCAGTGCCCTGAGGAGGTCCAGGCACTGCTTTCCCGCGCCATTGCGGAAGGAAGGGATGCGGCCAAATACACTATCCGTTGTGGCCTTGACACCGCCGACTCGCTGGGCAGGTCGATTGCAACGACGGTGGCGCTCCGACGCCACGCCTGGCTGAGAACCACTGGTTTTTCAGGGGATGTCCAGAATACTCTCATGGACATGCCCTTTGATGGAGTCGGTCTTTTTGGGTCCAAAGCAGACCATGCGTTGGAGCGCTTTAAGGACTCACGGGCTACTGCCAAGTCCCTGGGCCTTACTGCTACACGCCCTCCGCTGCCTTCTGCTTTTCGCCCCTATCGTGGCCACGGTAGGGGCGCCCCTTCACGTCAGCAGCCCAGCCACCGGCCCGCGCAGCAGGCGTCTTCGCGTGGCCGAGGACGTGGATTCCGCCGTGGCGGATCGGGCAACCAGCGTGCGGGTCAGGCCACCACCTCCAACCCGTCCGCGGCCTCCAAGCCCTCCTAGTCCCTCCTTTCAGGTGCACAGCACGCCAGTAGGGGGCAGGGTCCGCCATCACCTTCCCCACTGGCGCACCATCACCTCGGACAGGTGGGTCTTGGACATTGTCCGAAGGGGCTACTCCCTCCCCTTCGAGACCACCCCCCAGCCATGCCACCTCAATTCCACCGCATGTCAGGGGATCACTTGGTGCTTCTACAGAAGGAAGTCACGGCCCTCTTGACCAAGAGGGCCATCGAGCATGTTCCGACCCCAGAAGTAGGGCGTGGTTGCTACTCCCACTACTTTCTGGTGCCCAAAAAGGACAAGGAGGACATGCGTCCTATCTTGGACCTCCGGAACGTCAATCGCTTCCTCCGGAAGGAGAAGTTCAAGATGCTCACCCTAGCTCAGGTCTTGACTGCCCTCGACCCAGGAGACTGGTTGGTAGCGTTGGACTTGCAGGACGCGTATTTCCACATCCCCGTCCTGCCGGCCCACCGGCGTTACCTTCGGTTCACGGTAGGCCCCGAGCATTTTCAGTTCACCGTGCTCCCCTTTGGCCTTACCAGTGCCCCTCGGGTGTTCACGAAAGTGATGGCGGTGGTCGCAGCTCATCTGCGCCGGGCAGGGGTTTCAGTCTTCCCCTACCTCGACGACTGGCTGCTGAAGGCGGGCTCGTCCCAGGCAGTCGTCTCCCACCTCCAGACTACGGCCGAACTCCTGCACTCGCTGGGGTTCTCCATCAATGTGCCGAAGTCGCATCTGATTCCTTCTCCACAGCTCCTTTTCATCGGAGCAGTTCTGGACACGACGCAGTTTCGGGCCTATCCTCCCGAACGGCGAGTCCGGGATATTCAGGCTATGATTCCGATCTTTCGGCCTTTATCCTGGGTTTCAGTAAGGATGACCCTGAGGCTGCTGGGCCTCATGGCCTCCTGCATCCTGCTGGTCAATCATGCCAGATGGCATATGCGGGCTCTGCAGTGGGACCTGAAGTTCCAGTGGGCGCAGCACCAGGGCAACCTGTCCGATCACGTCCAGATCTCGGAGGGGACTGCAAAACAGTTGCAGTGGTGGCTCTCGAACCGGCAATGGGTCATGGGCAGATCCCTCTCCCTTCCCCAGCCAGAGCATACAGTTGTGACGGACGCGTCCCTTCTGGGATGGGGCGGTCACATGGGAGAGGCGGAGATCAGAGGCCTCTGGTCTCCGGCGGAGTCCCGGCTCCATATCAACATTCTGGAGCTCCGGGCGATCCGGCTTGCACTCAAGGCATTCCTTCCCTCTGTCAAAGGGAAGGTAGTGCAGGTGTTCACAAACAACACCACCGCCATGTGGTACTGCAACAAACAGGGCGGGGTGGGGTCTTGGACCCTTTGTCAGGAGGCTCTGCGCCTCTGGACATGGCTGGAACATCAGGGCATGTTCCTGATGGTTCAACACCTGGCAGGTTCTCTGAACGCCAGGGCGGACGAACTCAGCCGCAGGTGCATGATGGATCACGAATGGCGTCTTCACTCGGAAGTGGCGCAAGGACTCTTTCTACAGTGGGGAGAGCCTTGGTTAGATCTATTCGCCACCGAAGGGAACGCGCAATGTCATCAGTTCTGCGCGTTGGAATTTCCAAGGCGGCACTCGCTCGGCGACGCTTTTCGTCGCGAGTGGAGTTGCGGTCTGTTGTACGCCTTTCCGCCTATACCACTTCTACCCAGAGTGTTGAAGAAGATTCGGCACGACCGGGCCCAAGTCATTCTTGTGGCTCCGGACTGGGCTCGAAGAGTTTGGTATCCCGAGCTACTCAATATGAGCATAGATCCCCCGATCCGTCTGCCTCTTCGGGAGGATCTTCTGTCGCAGCAGCAGGGGACGGTCCTCCACCCGAACCTGTCCAGTCTACACCTGCTTGCATGGAGATTGAGCGGCGGCAGTTGATTCCTTTCGACTTGCCTCCCGAAGTTTGTGATGTGATTCTGGCAGCCAGGCGTCCCTCCACTAAGGTGGTATACGCCTGCAGGTGGAACAAATTTGTGGCATGGTGCACAGCAAAGGCTGTGGATCCCCTTTCTGCCCCTCTTTCTGAGGTCCTTCTGTTCCTTCTCTCTCTGGCCCAACAGGGTTCTGCCCTGGGTACCATCAAGGGTTATCTTTGTGCTATCTCGGCCTTCCTCAGGCTCCCTGATCAGCCCTCCCTTTTCAAGTCCCCTGTTGTTAACAGGTTCTTAAAAGGCATTACTCACCTCTTCCCTCCTGTTCCGTTTGTGATGCCTCAGTGGGACTTGAACTTGGTTCTTACCTTTTTAATGTGCGCTCCCTTTGAGCCTCTGCATAACTGTCCTCTTCGTCTTCTGACTCTAAAGACAGCCTTTCTGGTGGCCATCACCTCCGCTCGGCGGGTGAGTGAGCTCCAGGCTCTTTCTTGCAAACCTCCCTTTCTGTCTGTTCATCCAGACAAGGTTGTTCTTCGGACGCGTCCGTCCTTCTTGCCAAAGGTGGTTACTGCTTTCCACATTGGGCAGACCATCACTTTGCCCACCTTCTTTCCGCCTCCGCATCCTTCCAGAGAGGAAGAGAGGCTCCACCGTCTGGACCCAAAACGTGCGCTCTCCTTCTATATCGACCGCACAAAACACTTCCGGGTGGATGACCAGCTCTTTGTTGGCTACGTGGGCGCCAAAAAGGTCGGGCGGTGCACAAGAGGACCATCTCCCGCTGGGTTACCTTGTGCATCAAGACCTGCTATTCTTTGGCCAAGAAGGAGCCTCCTGTTGGGCTGCGTGCCCATTCCACCAGGGCAACGGCTGCTACCACGGCCTTGGGCCGCGGTGTTCCGCTGCCGGTTATCTGTCAGGCAGCTACGTGGGCCTCGCTGCACACGTTTACTAAGCATTACTGCCTTGACAGTCAGGTCCGGAGGGACGGCTTCTTTGGCCGTTCTGTCCTCCAGGACTTCCTTGTCTGATCTTTGTTCGCAGACCCACCACCGGGGTTGGTATTGCTGGGGTATCTATTCTAAGGTAAGGAATCTATCACTAACGTGTCTCTTTCAGATGCACAAGTTACTAACTTGTGTAACGATATATCTGTAAGAGACAGTAGTTAGTGATAGATTCCTACCGCCCACCCATCCTCCCCGTTCTGCGAACTGATTTCTAGGGTTAAGGACATCCCTTTCAGGGCCCTAGTATTTTTCAGACACCTGTGTCAGCTTCTTGCATGGCTCTGCGTTCCTGGCGCGGAAAGTCGTGTACAGAACTGACGTCAGCGCGCAGGGGCGGCGCCTAAGTACTGCCCGCGACGTCATCCCGGCGATCACGACGCCGACGACGGACGCGGAGCCGCACGACGCCGCCTACCGACGCGCAAGGGTACTGCTACGCAAAACTTTCCGGATCCAGCCTGACGCCTGGGGATATTCTAAGGTAAGGAATCTATCACTAACTACTGTCTCTTACAGATATATCGTTACACAAGTTAGTAACTTGTGCAACGGGTCTTTCTCAGGACTAGAGAAAAATGTTTAGCATGTGTGATAGAAGGTAATATGTGTCAGTGCCGTAATGAACTACTTGATTGGAAAAAGGTGTGGGGGGGGGTGTTGTCATGGCCATCAACCTTACCTGGTCTCAGTGGTCAGGTACCACCACAATCCTCGAAGAGTTATCATAGAGAAAGAAGGATCATATGTATCCTATGGTAAGCTGGGTCTTCTCTGTGAACCTAAATCATCAAAATTGCAGAGTATTAATACCACAATTTAATGTTCAAATGAAAGATCAAGAGAGATATAATACCTCTCTTACCTGGTGTAGAAAATCTTACTTTCTTGTATTCACTATCTCACTATAAGGCACTACTTAAATTGGGCCTTTATGAGAGGTTTCACAAATACCTCTAGAGTCCACAAAAGATTCCCTGAAACAAAGTGAAAATGTGTTTTAAAACAGGGGTGTTTAAAAAACCAAATATCTAATCTTAGAGGTGTAAGATATGATAAATGTTTCAACCGCCAATATGAAGCTCACCTTATTAATTCAAAAAACCGGGACGGAAAAAATCCGACCTCCTGCATCTAGCTCTGTCCGCGATGAAGTGCGGTGGGAAAACGACAAGGTATTGAAAAGCAGCTGCTGCGTAAGCATGCACGCCAGTACTGCAGTGCGTCGTGAGGACAATTCCTGAACGTGCGTCAGCCTCTATATGCTTTCAAAAGGGGTAGAAATGTAAAAGTCTTCGTGGTCAGCTCAGATCTTAAGACACCGCAATCTCCGAATTTAAGGGCCCAGTTGATGTTACCTCCTGTGGTGGGACATTTTAGATGTGGACATGGTAAGGCGTGTGACCTTACCATGGAAAGGAAGGAATTCACTTATTTACAGCACCAATACACATTGTAGCATCACCCAAATTGCAATTCGATGGATGTGATTTATGTAATCACATGTGACATGATGTATGTGGGACAAACGAGGCTGAAGATCAAAACCAGTGACATTTTTGTCACTTTAAGATATATGAAGAATTAATATATCTTAGCAAGTACGTAAACCTATGTGTGCCAGTATCAAGTTCATTTTGTATGTCTGAATATATGTATTATTCCATGCATTGGTATTTCCTAGACTTCCAGGAAACAACTGATATAAGAAAAGAAATTTTACATTTCCCTACAGAAACAATTGTTCATAGATACTAGTAATTCCCCAGGTTCTGCGGGTCACTGGGACACCCCATTGATTTTTGATAATCTTCAGGCATGAGGCGAACAGCGTGCCCGCAGATTTGGAAGATGGATAGAAGGCGAGGGGAGGCCTAGATCCATCACTTAAAGACCTGCTCCAAGCAATCAAAGACACCAGATATACTGTAGAACACAAAATAGGCATGGTGGCAATTGGTATCACCATCAGGTCAGACTGCAAGAAACTCTTAAACAGGGTAATCATGGTGGAACGAATCAGGACACTCTAATTCCATCGCAACAGTGCAGCAGCAAGAGATTACTCAGCAACTGCATGTCAGAGAGGAGAGTGCCAAAGGGAGATCCATAGGCAATAATATCTGAGTGGTGGGCCTCCACAAATACTGCAAAGGCAAAGACCCAGAGCGCTTTTTTGAGGACTTTGTCAGGACAGTGGCCTGCCCACCACCCCATCTAGTTTGTGATTGAAAGGGCGCACAGAGTGTCAGGGCCCCGCCCTGGTGCCAGGGCCAGACCGAGCATCCCCAGGGTGCTCAACTATAGGGATCGTGATGCCATCCTCAGAGCGGCATGTCTCAAAGGCCCTTTACAATATGAAAATAGCACGATCATGCTATTCTCAGACCACACACAGGAAGTTCCTGCGAAATGACGATCCTTTGATAAAGCAAAGGCAGAACTGAGATAAATTTAATATCCAATACATGATTTTCTCAGCAAAATCGAAGATCCTTTCAGAGGGCAAGTCCTGGCCTTTTGCAACGCTGGTGGATGTCTGGGAATGGCCGGAGGGCTGGCGTCTGGTGGAAAACAAGAAGCAATGAGAGAACATTTAAGACAAGAATCACCAGCAACATCACATGTAAGAGACTTACCGATGGACCAAGGAGAAAAGTAAGAGGGTGTACAGACGGTCACAGAAGATCCATGATCCATCGTCAATGAACAGCAGACTGTTGTGTGGTACCTCCTACATAGCCAGGACATCCTGGAGGCAGTGGACAGCCGGTATAATGAAGCCACAAACTGGAATGCGTTCCTCACCCCCCCTTGTTTATTCCTGCTTTCCCACCCGGCTCTGGGCAGATTCCGGGGACTGAAGCTGTACTATATTTTCATCTATTTTGGTTTGACAGATTAAAATGTTATAATGGGGAGGGCGACCGGCGCCTCATGAATTGGGACGGCAAGCAGTTCTGTGCCTATGGATGAGGCAGTAGGGTCAAGGCAACAGTTTAAGGGGTGCTTTGGGTGGTTGTTGGCATCTTCTGGAACACTTGTACATAAGCTCAACATAAGGTGGGAGGTATGTTAAGGGGCAATGGCACACACAGAGTGGCACTGAGATGGCAGCACAGCACTACCAGGGTCTTAAGAACCAAACATGGAACGTTAACCCCTTTGCTGCTAGGCCTCCCCACCCCCTTCCCTTACCAAGCCTTTTTGGCTATTTTTGGGTAGTTTGTGCTTAGGCCTCCATCACTTTCTGTCCACATAGGACATCACGCCAAATTTGTGTCCTTTTTTTCCAATGTCCTGGGCATTCTAAAGGTACCCAGGGTTTGTGGATTCCCCTCGAGTGGGCAGAGAAATTAGCCAAAATACAACTAAATTTTGGCGGGGGTTTTGGGGAAAAATGGGGGGAAAGTGCTTGAGAAGAAAGCGTCTGTTTTTAGTCCCTACAAATGGCATCAACGAACGATTGTGGTGATATAATGACCATCTTCCCAGCTTTCAGGAACACACAGACTTCAATCATAAAACACAGTTTTGGCATTTTACTGAGAGCTAGACCATTTTTTCTATTTTTTTGTGCTTTCAGCCTCCTTCCAGTTAGTGGTAAAAAGAGGTGTGAAACCCATCTTGGATCCCGGAAAGCTATACATTTCTGAAAACTAGACAACATTCTGAATTCAGCAAGGGGTAATTTGTGTAGATCCTTCAAGGTTTTCCTGTAAAAAATAATAGTTGAAATAAATAAAAAAATTGAAATTGAGTTGAAGAAAACAGCCATTTGTGTGTACGTTTTCATCTGTAACTTCTTCAAACAATGGCAGATTTTCGAAAGACATCTACAGTTATGGCCGCTGGACCCTTCTGGTAGCGGGTATATAAAGGGCTTATAGGTTTACCAAGAACCTGAGGTACCCAGAGCCATTACCGGAGTTGCACCTTGCAATGGTTTTTCATTGTGTACCTGGTACACAGCAATTCATTTGGTAAAATATAAAGTGTGAAAAATAGGTATCAAGGAAACCTATGTATTTCTGTAATGGGCACAAGATATGGAGTTTAGAAGCAGTGGCTATTTGCACATCTCTGAATTTCAGCAATGTGAATTAGAGGGCATTTCTCAAAATTACTTCTTTCTCACACACAGTCTTACGTTTGGAAGGTGGAAATGCAGAGAAAGGCAATTGGTAATAACTTTTGTTCTACTATTCTGTGTTCCCCTAAGTTACCCAATAAAAATGGTATGTCACTTGTCTGGGTAGTCTTAGTGCCCAAGACCGGAAACGGCCCAAAATGCATCGTGGGCACATCACATTTTTCCACTGATAGCTGTCCCTTTTCTTGCAATGTGCCTAGCTCTGGATTTTAGTCCCTAGCTCAGCCAGCACATTGGTAAACCTAGCAAATTTGTACATTTTTTAAAACTAGACACCCAGGGGAATCCAGGATGGGGTAACCTGTGTGTCTCTCACCAGGTTCTGGTACCCATAATCCCTTGCAAACCTCAAAATGTGTCTAAAAAAGAAAAATACTTTTCCCTCACATTTCTGTGATGGAAGGTTCCGGAATCTGAGTGGAGCCACAAACTTCCTTCTACCCAGCATTCCCCCAAGTCTTCTGATAAAAATGGTATCTCACTTTTGTGGGTGGGCCAAGTTCCTGCGACAGGGAAGGGCCCAAAACATATTGTGGAGACATCAGAATTATGCATCACAAAATGACCTGGTTTTGCAAGGGGGGCATCTGCGTTTTTGGTCCCGGGCTCTGCGGCCATCTAGGGAAACCTACCAAACCCAGACATTTCTGAAAACTAGACACCTGGTGGAGTCCAGGGAGGTGTGGCTTGCATGAATCCCCAACGTTTTCTTACCCAGAACCCTTGCAAACTTCAAATTTAGCTAAAATTTTTTTTACATTTTCTTCACATTTCTGTCATTTGTATCGGGAGACCTGGGGGAACGCTGGGTGGTAGGAAATATGTGCCGGCCCGGTGATCCCACAACTTTACCACACAGAAATATGAGGAAAATGTGATTTTCTTGTTTTTAGCTAAATTTGAGGTTTTCAGGGAATTCTGGGTAAGAAAACATTGGGGGATCCACGCAACCCACTCCTCCATGGACTCCCCCGGGTGTCTAGTTTTCAGAAATGACTGGGTCTGGTAGGTTTCCCTAGATGGCCGTCGAGACCGAAACCAAAAACGTAGATGACCCCCTTGCAAAACCAGGTTGTTTTGTGATGCATAATTTTGATGTCTCCACAATACGTTTTAAGCCCTTCCCTGTCACAGGTACTTGGCCCCACCCACACAAGTGAGATAGCATTTTTATCGGGAGACCTGGGGAAACGCTGGGTGGTAGGAAATGTGTGCCAGCCAAGTGATCCCACAACTTCCCCACACAGAAATGTGAGGAAAATTTGATTTTCCTCATGCCGAGGGGGGAGGGCTCGGGGTGACAGCAGAAGCGCTTCTGCTGCCATCCCCGGTGGGGGCCTCTAGTTGGGCGGCCCACGGGGAGAGTGCCAGTGCTTCCCCCGTGGATAGGTGCGAGAAAGGAACTGTTCCGTTCTCAGCACACGCCCACCGTGCATGAGCACGGAACCATTCCGTCCTCAGCACGGAAGGGGCTAAAGGGGCTAATTAAAGAGGGGAACAGTGGTTATACTCCTTACCAGACAAGGTCCGGACCAAATACTGTTACTCGAGAGACATCTACTGAGTAGCAATTGTGGATTCATAGGTAGGGGAAGGTATAAAGTCCTGGCACGTTCTGTGTTCTCTTCTGGCTCACGAGAGGTGGATATCCATATTTGCAGATCGTTCCCACTCTCAGTAGATCAACTTTGGACAAACCAAGAAGGCTGCTATGCAACAATTCTGGGGCAATAGAATCGAGATAGGGTGATAGTGTTGTCTGTGTATTTCCAGCCTGGCTTGCATCGTTTTTGGTAGACTGAATAGGAAAGTGGATGATGCAGGCCCCAACAGGTCTCCTGATTATGGGATGTGATGTAAACTTGACATTGGGTCATAAATCGGTACCTGCCCCTGGGACGAGATGATAAACGCTTGCAACATTTTCTCACTTCATTTGGCCTCCTGGATCTCTGGAAAGGCACCAACCCCACTACATGAGAATATTTGTATGTGGCCTCCATTAGGCATTCACTCTCTAGACTTGACTATTTTGTTTCACTCCAGTTGCACAGGGTGGCAGATATGGGAACACACACTTCCTAGCCTGTACGATCTCAAACTATTCCCACTTCTGACCTGGGGGAAATTCAATTGGCGCCCAAACTTGTGGATCCTGCGGGACTGGAATTTCTGGGCACAATTAGACAAACCGCCTAACACTACTTCAAAGACACCTCTGGGTCGCTGCCGTCGGGTGTGACCCTGTGAGAGGCCCATAAAGTGATAGCACGGAGGCAACTTATTGGTAGCCGATCTGGTAGACTGTGGGAAAAAGAAAGGAGGGTGAGGTCCACCTCTTTGAGTCGGGATTAGACTTTGCCAAAGCCTTCCCCTCTCATCTGGAGCGTTTTTACCGGTCCAGAGTGCGTTGCGCCCAGTCAGAACTGGGGGCATTCGTAAAAGACCTCCCAACCCTGTCCCCAGAAGCCAAGGCCCTGTTAGATCAAAAGATAAAGGTAGTGAAATCCAGGAGGACATTAAACAAATGCACTTGGTGAAGATGCTGGGACCCAATGGATACCCCATGGAATTCTTAAAGTGCTTGGGTGGCAAAATAGGGGCACCGCTACTGCAGTTGTTTCCTTGAAGCTAGGAAAGAAAGCTCCCTAACCAAAGATCTCAGACTGGCTACCATCACCCTTAATGCACACACCAAAAGAAGGGACAAGAGATTGAGCCTTCCCTCACTCTCCAAAGAAGACATTGAACCTCACACACAAGGAAGCCCGACCACAGACAATCTGAAAGTCAAGGGCCTCTGTGCTTTCCTTTGGACCCTACGAACAAGAAAGGGGAGCTTAACATACAGTAGGGGCCCCTAGCCATATCGTATAGGGGCAAATTTATGCTCACAAAAGGAGCCTACCATTTGTCTCAGCGGGAGCATCAGTTCGAAACTACATTATGGGGTAGATTGAGACACACAGCAATCAGGTTACAAGATAGCACTGTAACCATGAACATAGCAATGATTCTATTTAAATTTTAAAAATGGGCAGTTCCCTGTCATGGCCAGTAGCGAGGAGCTGCACACAATATACAAAATTACACCATTCACAAGAAAAAGTTCAGAAGTCCATTGGGTGTGTTCCACATCCACAACGGGCATCACATCAGACATCAGGCATGATCAGACCACTGATGATTATGACTAGGGCTCCCGGTTTTATGGTATTTATTTTTTTGCCATTTCCGTCTGTATTTATCCATATTTATTTTTTGGGCATTTTTTCTGTTTTTATCCACATTTATTTTTGCCGCAAGCAAAAGACGACGCTACAGCTAGTATTTTTCCACATTTATTAAATTGACAATGCACACATGCGCTCGGTTGTTATTGGTCAACACTATATATTCATCTGAAAACTTTGCCATTTGCAGAATGTCCCAAATATGCTTAAAAGTGCTATAACAAGCCATTTGTCTCAGAGCCTTGCAGTTTCTGTCATCGGCAGAGTGCCACATCCTCTCCCCCACTGAACACCATACTGCCCCACTGAGAGAAACTCGCACTGCCTTCAGCTGCAACTCAATTGTGCCCCGCTATAAACACCTGGAAGCAATTCAATTCAAATTATGCACTAGACTACAGTAATATGCTGCCTGAAAAAAAGTAACAACATACTGGAAAAAAGCAAACACTCATAGGGAATACAACTTAAAGCTTTTACACTCATTATTCAGAAATCAATGAGTGTTTTTGCTTGAAAAGCTAACAACATGAAAAGAAAAGTCTTTGATGAAGTGAATGGCAGGTGGAGGGTAAAATTTCGAGAGGCCCCAGCACAGTGTTCGATGAGTGTGAATGGCGGATGGAGGTTGAGATGAGAAGAATCACTGGCACGGTGTCTAATGGGCATGAATACAGGTGGGAGTGAAATAACAAGACGCACGAGATATTACGAGAGATGCAATCCCAATGTTGGATGGATGTGAATTATGGGTGGAGAGTGAAATAACAAGAGGGGCCAGCGCAGTGTTTGATGGGTATGCATGGAGAATGGATGAAGAGAGACGCTAGCACGTTTGATGGGCATGAATCCAGGTGGTGGTGAAATAAACAAGAGTCACCATGACCCAATCAGACATTATCAAACATACTGAAATCCTTATTGTTGGTGACTGCTCGTCCTGCCAAATTGGGTTAAAAGACATTGTGGGATTTGTTTTTCCTTTTCATGGGTTGGACCTCCTAGGCCACGCCGGGATGTTGATATCACGGTCGTCACAATGAATATCCAGACATCACGGACAGCCTTGTACTTTTGGAGTGTCTGATGGTCTAGGAAAAAGAACTAAGGGGGTCATTACGATGACTGGCGGATCGCCACCGCCCGTATGGCGGTGGTGATCTGCCCGCCATTCCCCTCCGCCCGCATGCCATTTCCCCCCGCCACATTACGATGGCGGGGGGAGCCCGGCGGACGGAAAGACCGTCCGCCGGTTTTCCGCCGGTCACACAGGTGACCGGGCGGAAAAGGGCAGTAATATGGTGGCGGTGTCTGCAAGACACCGCCATCCATATTATGATGGATGCGGAGAGCAGCCTTTCCATGGTGGCGCGTTGCCGCCATGGAAAGGCATACGGTCTTAGCTATTGGGGGCCCGTTGCGGGCCCCAGAATGTTGAGGGGGTGGCGGTGCACATGGGGGGTACCTATGGTACCCCCCTGCATTGGCATGGACAAGGTGGCAGGCACCGCGCTGTGCCTGTCACCTTGTGCATGGCAATGCACGACGTGCATTCCCAGCATTGTGGGGGGCGGTGCTATGAGCACTGCCCGCCACAATGTTGGGAATAGGGGATGCCACAGCCACCGTGGCGGTGGCATCCTAATACTGGCGTCGGGACCGCCGCTCCTATGGCGGACGGTCCCATTCACCGCTACGGTGGCGGGCGGACAAAGTCCACCCGTCATCGTAATGTGCCCCTAAGGGTCAATGCTGAAATGTAGCGCCTTGATGATGCGCGTCTGTCACTGGTGTGCAAGGACATGTGAGGGACACGCACACTCTGCTTCACTCAGAGATGTTACTGTGAAAGTTGCACAGGGTCACTTTGCAAGCAGTGAAGGCTGCGGGTCTCTCTCCCTCGTCTACAGATGCACCGAGGACCAGGCAAAACAGAAGTCGCCCATGCTGAAGTAGCCGAGTCCTCACTCAGTAACCAGTCTCAATCCTGCACCGAGGCCGCCATTCACAGGGAGACAGCAGAGATCTCAGTCTCGTGCCCATCCAGTCGTAGGGGAGCACAGGGCTCATACCTGCTGAGTCCTTGCCACAACTAAGGATAGATTAGCAGTATGTACCCATCCCTTCATTGGACTCTCACCACTGTGTGCCATCCCTAGATCTCCCCTAACGATAAGATGGGGGCCGAGATCGGACAGTGGATTACCAGTGGAACAGAACCTGTGCGCGTGATACATGTCCGTACCGTCCTTCGCCTGTCACTGGAGCAGTTCCTCTGAGTGCTAGTATGGAGCTGGTTACAGAGACGCAACTAGAGCCAAATTTCGTGGGGGCTCTAAGAAGGGGTGAAAGAACAACAAAGCCCCATTAACAAGTAAATGGTCTTTCAAAGACCTGTGAAGTACTCAGGTGCGGCTGTGTGTGTGCCCGGGAAGCTGTCTCTGCCCGGGCTAACACCTCTTAACCCTCTAAGGCGGGGGAGACACCAGATGGTTGGGGGTGTGATTCTATTGATGTCAATGAAGACCTCACTCGAGGGGCGGAGTGGAGTCCCGGGAAATGGCTGGGGCATCAACAAAAGCGTTTTGTGTTACTGTAGGCAGGTCTGCTGGAGCACGGCAGCGCGGCAAAATGTACTAGTATTTTCCCGTTTTTATATATAAATACAGATAAAGGAAAACTTGTTTTCCGTCTGTATTTATATGTAAAAATCCGTTTAAACGGAAAACCGGGAGCCCTAATTATGACCTTGGAGAGCATATTGGTTCGAAAGAAAGAATACCACCCGATTCACGCTTTTATGAGATAAGCATGGGGATTAGGCCTTTGTTTTCTGTATTTTAATTTTTAGAGTGTGACTACAGTGCGACGTCCCCACTCTGCTCCCTGGTTTGGAGAATTAATATTGAAACTCGGGTAAGGAGTTTATTTATTCCTGCAAGTTTGGTGTATTAAGAGTGGATCACGCTTCACTGTGTGTTGGGTGCCATATTGGGACTACACAATTACAATGTAATTAATTCTTATGGGGTCACTAGGAGGGGAGACACGTATGTAGGAAAGAGGAACCACGAATAACAAGAAGTGTTTTATCTTTGTAGGTACGGCTACAAGTGTGTCTACAGAGTGAGAGTATCGCCATATTTTTTCTTCTGTTTAATGACTTATTCGGAGGGACTTGAACATAAGGGATCTGTATCCTGAAGAAGACATTTGACCCATAGGGGCAGTTGGATTTGGCTGAAACATGTTGATGCAAATAAATTGGGTAAAAGAGACATAGACGCTCTAATATACCTGAGTTATTTTAATCCTGCCAAGTGGGGCGCATATTAAAGAGACAGGGGTACCCTCTTAGACAGTTATAATTACTTTTCTTTCTGCACTAGGGATCCCTTTAGAGAAAACACTGTTATCGAAAAAATTGTGCTCCACCATGAGCGTTGGTCTGCGCCATGGTGTAGAAGCAGCCCAATGATGAAGCATGTCACTATTAGTGGGTGATGGCAATCTTAACAACCTTATGGGTTGCCCAGTAGGAATTTAGTTGTTCTTTTTTACCTTCTTTTGTTTCTCCCAGAGCAGCCCCGGAGGGGTGGGGCTACCTTAGTCCTTCCTTGTGTGTGAGGTTCAGTGTCTTCTTTGGAGAGTGAGGGAAGGCTCAATCTTTTGTCCCTTCTTTTGGTGTGTGAATTGTATTAGTACAGCTGTGGAGCCGCAGGGACTTTGTTTAGGAAATCATTCTAGGATTAGTAACTATATATCTGATAGAGACATCTAGCCGCAGATTCCTTAACTTAGAATATCCCCAGGCGTCAGACTGGATCCGGAAAAATTTTGCGCAGCAGTACCTCTGCGCGCCGGGGGGCGGCGCCGCCTGGCTCCCCCCTGACATCGCCCCCGGACATGACGTCAGTGGAGCTACATAGGACCCCCCCCGGCGCGCTGACGTCAGTTTTCCTTCTTTTCCGCATTCCAACATGGATCCGGGATTCAGCTGTTCCTCTGGCCTGTTTTTCTTCAGGCCTTTTTTCGACGTCCTTTGGCGTCGGGGAACAGTGTGCGATGCCTTCGGGCTTTAAATTGTGCGAGACTTGTTCGCGTCAGATGTCGGACTCGCACGCCATTTGTATGTGGTGTCTTGAGTCGCACCACGACTCCGTGGAGTGTGCCGCCTGCCGGCAGATGCGCCCGAAGTCCCTACGGGAGCGTCGGATGAAGCTCTTGGCCGCCCGGATTTCCCGCACGGCGTCGCCCCGACATTCTCCGGTTGGTTCTTCTCTCCGCGTCCGCTCCCGGAGTCGATCCCGCAAACGTCGCTCGACAGGTAAGTTGAAGAAAAAGTCACGGAAGTCGAAGTCCTCGCCTCCACGTGACGATGGGGGCCATGGTCACCGTTCCCTCACTGAGCCGTGCGCCCCGGAGTCCGCCTCCCTTTATCCGCCCTTTCCGGGTACTGGTGCGACTCGGCCCCAGATGGAAGCCTACTACAAGGCTCTGCACTCCATCTTCGGGTCGCCTCCTCTCCCTGGCGCGCCTTCGGGTCCCACAGTGGAGATAGGCATTCAGGTCGGATCTCCGCCGGCGGGTTCGCCCTCGGCGCCGACCGAGTGCCTCGGCTCCGGAGCCGTGCCGGCGTCTGGTACCAACCCCGATGGGCGTTTCAGCCTCACGCCGTGCCATTCTGCCTTGTCTCCGCATAGCCCCTGGCGGCTCCCTGCATCGACATCGGCATCATCGGCGCCGGCGGCCGAGTGCCTCGACTCCGGCTCCAGAGTCGTGCCGGCTTCAGGTCCTAACCCCGATGGGTGTTCCAGCCCCCCACCGAGCCATTCTGCCTTGTCTCTGCATAGCCCCTGGCGGCTCCCTGCGTCGACCTCGGCATTAGCGGCGCCGCCGGTGCCGTGCCTGTCGCCACCTGGTCCTCCGGCTCTGTCTCTGCGCCTCTCCATGGTGGGTTTGACGCCATTGCGGCGTCGTTCGGCGTCGGAGCGGCGTCGTTCGACGCCGGAGCGGTCGCTGGCACCTGTCGGTTCTCCGCTTCCGGAGGACACAGGCTGGGTATGCCTGGACTTGTCTCCACGCCAGTTGCCTCCAATGCCATGGGGGCAGTGGGCCCTTGTTCCTCCTCCCGTGGGACGTGTCAGCTTGCAACCGTCCCCTACAGATGGGCTATTGTCACCCCCCACCACGCCCACTGAAGCTCGTGCTTTGTTTTTGAGGGGTGTTCGTAGGGCTGCAGCTGTTTTACATTTGCACCCTCCTTCTGTCTCCTTGTCTTCCGACCCTTTATTGGATCTCCTCCACCAGGGTGCAGTAGATATTGAGCCCTTGCTGCCTTTTAGCGGCTTATTGTTCAACGCCCTTCTCGGGACATGGGCACGGCCCTCTTCCGGAGATGCTGTCGACAGAGCTGTGGCGCATCGGCACCGTCCGGCCCCTGAGAGCCCAGCCTGTTTGTCCCTTCAGCCTGGGGCTTACGGCCTCATAGTGCAGGTGTCTTTGGCCACGCAACCTTCCTCTCCACCTCTTATGCAGCCTCCTACTAGGGAGTCTCGTTGGTTAGAGGCGTGTGGACGAGGCATTTTTGCGTCCTCTAGTTCAGCCTTACGTGCTCTTAACACGGCTTGCGTCTTTGCCCGGGCTTCTTCTGCCCTATGGGACTCGGTGGAGTGTCTTTTGCCTGCCCTCTCTCAGTGTACTCGCGCTGACGTAGCTCGTCTTCTTCACGAAGGTCGAGAGATGGCGCGCTTTACCGTTCGGTCCGCCGTTGACACTACCGATTCGGTGAGTCGGGCAATGGCAAGGTCCGTTGCTTTGCGCCGCCATGCTTGGCTGCGCGACGGGGGTTTCCCCGAAAATGTCCGTGACAGTCTCCGGGACTTACCATTTGATGGTGTGTCCCTGTTTGACGCACATGCGGACTCTGCGGTTCACCGCCTTCTGTCTACCCTTCCGTAGTGTGTCTTGCTTCATGTTGGCCCTGGGTTCATGCTGTAATACCTGAACGGCCTAAGCGGCTTCTCGCCGTATTTGCTTTCTTTCATAGCTTATTTTTCTGAATCACTATGGCCTAGTGGTTCAGGTTGCACACCCTTACCCCAAGGGTTATGTGTTCGGAACCTGTGGTTTCTGTGTTCCCAATTTACGTCCTCTGTCTATGAGCTCACGCTCAAGAGGTGCCCCTTGTTCGGGTTGATGCTTACCCTATATGGGGTATTTGTTAGCTATTGTATAGCTGCCTTCTTCCCACAGCAGTCTTTGTACCCTTCTATGGGGCCCTTTTTACTAGGTTGTTCTGCGGCTGTGCCTGTGCACTTTTACTGCTGCTGCATGCCCTCCCGGGGCCTTCTTGCGGTCCATTGTTGGGCTCTCTCATAGTGGCTGCTGCTGGTCAGTGGCGCTCCCCTGCATCTCACTAATCCATTTCTTGAGGCCGGAAGGGCTTTCAGGTCCCTGCCGTCTCGTCTTGGTTCTTTCGCTTCGGCCGTTCCATCTCTGGACTGCCTATCACAGGGCCCTGTCGCTGTGTTCTATTACGTACAGTGACTGCTCCCTAGTATGCTCGCTCTCACAGGCTGGTGCGTTTTCCGGCACCTTTCCGTTGCACAGTTCTACTCTCCTATACCTGTGCTGCGTAGTCCTTTCATGTTTGGACTTCGCTCTCTGTGTCGGCATTCTGGCCCCACACTTTGATGCTGTCATTGTCTTGTGCCTTGCTTTTTTGGCCACTTCCCCTGCCAGGGCTTTCCATTTCCCTGCTGCATTCCGCGCAGGTGTTGTCCTGTTTTTCCTTCTAGCTGCGGTTGCTGCTCTCAGCTGCAGTGTTCTCTTCCGAGCAGTGTTTTCTCTGGTGGAGTATTGTGCGTATATCCACTCTTGTTCCTCCGCAACGTTTCGTACTGTCTCCTTCCAGTACTGTTCGGCCTCCCTGTCTGTCTCACAGTAGCCAGTGGATCTTTCCTACCGCCTGTGGCTGTTGTGTCTGGCTCTGGGCCAGTACCACTGCTACGTAGCTGTTGGTGCTATGGTGTTTTTTCTTTCTCAACTCATCCACCGGGCTGGGCCCTGTCTTCTTTAGTCCTGTCCGGCGTACTACACACACCCAGACCTCCCGCCCACGTACTCTTCCTTGCGGTGGCTGTGGTCTTGTTCCTCACTTTCGTGAGCGCAAGTCTTCGACGTGTGTTAGTTTTGCCGGCTCTCTTTCACACGATACACCTATTAGTGCGTCTCTCGTGTCTCAGCTTTTGCTCGTGGCGCTTTATGGGGCCTTCTCCTCTCCATGGTGTGGTTCTGGCGGTACATACGGTTTCTCTTGTGTACTTCTGTTCCCTACATTCCTGGCACTGGTTGTTGCCATTCTTCTCTGCCCTTCTGCCTTTTCATGCCCGCCCTTTCACATGTCCGGTGCAGGGGCCACAGTGCATTAGCAGGTCTTGTGTTTCCTTTATCACTGCCTCATCCTGGGAGTCATCAGCATCCTTCCACTGCTGTTCTCACTTCCACGGTGCTTCTGCATGTCCGTCCTGCCTGCTTGGACTCGGTCCATTCTTGTACCCTAGCTACACCTTTCTCTTTCGAAAGTCCATCAGATCCTGTGGATCCCTCATATTATACAATTGGTTCCTCCCCTTTTTCGGAAGGTATCCACTTTTATTCCGCACTGCCCTTCTGATTCTGTGCTCACTTTCTCCTCTATTTCACCAACAGGGATTTCCTGCAGCCCTCGGCAGCTTTAATGCCATTGCCTCTCATTGTTGGCCACTCCCTATGGAGTATCCTGGTCCAGTGTTGGCCACTCTGGCAGTTCTGCCCCCACTGTGTTTAGCCGGCTGGTTGACACTTCTGTTCCCCTAACAACTTAGTGGGGTTCTCTCGCAGACCCGCCTCCTACGGGGTATGGCTTTGGTATCTATTATAAGTCAAGGAATCTGCGGCTAGATGTCTCTATCAGATGTACGAGTTACTTACCTTCGGTAACGATGTATCTGGTAGAGACGTTGTCTAGCCGCAGATTCCTTAACGCCCACCCATCCTCCCCGATCTGCGAGGACCTGTTCAGGTGGGGTTTCTGCATTCGCCTCCCTTAGAGTGGTTTATCCTTCTACGGGGCGGTATCTTTCGCCACCCTCCCCGTCAGGCTTATTCTTTGGATTTACTTGTTCTGCTTCTCCCAATCTCATGCTTGGGCGATGGGTTCAGGTGTCCTTCTGCGTTTTTTCACATCAGTTTCCTCCAGTATGGGGCCTACTGGTGTTCTCTACCCTCCCACCCACCTTCTCCGTTGCCACTCCTACAGCCCATTAGTTTTGAGGTCTTTCTAGCCTGTTCCTCAGTCCAATGGTTCTGTCATAGGGGACAGAGTCTCCCTATTTTTTTCTTTAATCCTGTGGGTTGGGGCTTTCTTGTTTGTCGCTGTTGGCTCAATTCATTACTCCTTTTGCCTCAGGAGAGAGCATTCTCTCGCTTTTGTGGGGTTGCTTTTCATTCCCTTCATCAAGTGCAGACTTTCTGTCGTCTGCCTCGGTCTTCTTTTTATATATCTATTTCCCTCAGGGGTGACATTCACTTCGCTTTTGCGAAATAGCTTCTCCATGTATTGCTCTGCTCTTTCCTTTTCAACACCTTTCAGTCAACAGTGCTTCTCACTGTTGTTCATGGTGCTTTCTCACCCATTTTCTTTTTTTATTCGCACACTGTTCCCATACTCTCACAGTTTTGCTGGGGGCTCCGCGTTGTGGCTCGGAAAAGTTCCTCCGAAGAAAACTGACGTCAGCGCGCCGGGGGGGGTCCTATGTAGCTCCACTGACGTCATGTCCGGGGACGACGTCAGGATGACGTCAGGGCGGAGCCAGGCGGCGACGCCCCCTGGCGCGCAAAGGTACTGCTGTGCAAAATGTTTCCGGATCCAGTCTGACGCCTGGGGATATTCTAAGTTAAGGAATCTGCGGCTAGACAACGTCTCTACCAGATACATCGTTACCGAAGGTAAGTAACTCGTACATTATACAGCATTGAGGTATTACAGTACTCACAGGAAAGATGGATGAACAGGGTCTATCTTTCGGAGAGGATGCAGTGGCATCCATTTTAGCAGGACCCTCTATTTTGGGGGAGTCCACTCCTACTCAGGCACTCACATAGGTGGAGGGTTGGGATACACTTACAGAACTAAAGAAAACACAGTTCAAAACCATTTAACATGGGGCCATTCTCACCGAATACCTCAAGGCAAATGCTGCACCACAAGGGTCGTTATTCACCAATGAGCCACTGATCTTTCTGGAGTATGCATCCTTCAGAAAGGATGGTCGCTCATCGCATGGAAATGTACCAGAGACTGGTTAATCTTAATTATCAAAATTGCCAAAAAGATCTCTGATATGCTATTAATACAAATTCAAGCAAGTGAGAACAATCTAAAGACACAGATACTCTTGACTATTGGAAGAGAGTAACAGAGAAGTGAATGAGTATAAAGGCTATGTAGCACACTCAAAGATCAGTAAACTACAGAAGGATTTGAAGAGGTTTTCGCAGGAGAAAGTTTACCCCTATATTAGTGATGAATACGCAAAGCAAAAAGCAGCATCAAACACTAAGCGAAACACAGCAGACAAAAGGGATACAGACACTTCAAGTTCAGGTAGCGAGAGCAGTAATAATGATTACAGACCCAGAATAAAATGGAGCGGCTTCTTCCGGGGCCCACCAACTGCTTTTCATGAAATACCGCAAGGACCGGGGTTCGGCTTGCCGCCAGTGTATCCCCCTATGCAACCTTTTCAATACTATCCCAATCCTTTTTTAGGACAAGCCAGGGGGAGGGGCAGGGGCAGAGGCAGACAGAAGGGCCAAAGAGTGCAATGGGAAGCCCTCAACCAACGGGTCACGTGGAGCATGGCCCGAGAGTTCCTACCAGGAACCAGCAAAGAAGCAACTTGATTATGAACCTGACTGACATCACTCTTACTAATGAACAAGAGAATATCTTGAACAAAGGACTGGGGTTTGTACCCACAAACCAAGTGGATCTCTTTAAACTTAAGTATGAACTCGCAGAGTTCTTCAGAAAAATACGATTGAGTGTCTTCTTTGAGGGAGAAAATCAAGAGAGTAGACAAGAAGAGGATACAGGATTCCACCCCAAATATACTTTTGTACCCTGACTGTCACAGGTACCACCAGAGGTAGTGGTATTTGATCAGTCAGTGATCCGAGAAATTGAACAATCCAGTGTGATTCAGAGGAAAACATTCAGCAATCTGACTAAGACAGAACAGGAAGCAATGCACAGTTTGAAAGGAAGACCCTAGAATTATCATTAAAGTAGCAGATAAGGGTGGTGCAATAGTCATTCAAACCACAGAGCCCTATAATACGGAGTGCTTGCATCTCCTTGGCGACAGAAGAACCTACGAAGTAGGAAGGGATCCCTTGGCAGAAATACGGAAGGTGATCAACATTCTGGTGGAGGAAACCTTAGCTAATGGGTAGGTTTGCCAAAAAGAAGCGCCATTCTTGTGTAAAGAGAAAATGAAAATCCTGTATTTTTATACGCTGCCCAAACTACATAAAAACATGAGGCCCCCACTGGGCAGACCCATAGTATCAGAAATAGATTCTATCTTGGAACCCTTGTCGCAATTTTGTGACTTTTTTCTGAGGCCACTAGTACAAAAAATGCCAGCATAGCTGAAGGATACAAGAGAGGTTTTGAACCTGATCAAAGACATGGATTTCGATCAAACAGTAAACATTTGGTTGGGCTCAACATCGAATCCTTATATACAAACATTCTCCAAAGAGAAACTCTAAGAGTCATTGAAAACATCTTCTTCGCGGAAACCTGGGAATTTCAGATGCCAGGAATGTTCATCTTATGTCTGGCAGAACTAGCACTTACAAGGAATTACTTCCAGTACAAGGACATTCTGTATTTACAATCACATCGAACTTCCATGGGCAGTTCATTTGCACCGAGCCTGGCATGTTTGTATGTCTCGCACTTTGAGAATGAGTACATATATTCCCCTTCAAGCCCTTTTGCACAACATATTAGGGTGTGGCATTGATACATAGACTATGTCCTTCTCATCTGGCATGGAAATAGGACTTCATTCGGAGAATTTCTAATGTGGCTGAACAGTAGAAATCCATTTCTCTCTTTTACCTCGGTCACAGCTGAGGCTTTACCATTTTTGGATTGGGTTATCAAACCACATGATGGGAAACTTGTGAGTGAGGTTTACCATAAGCCTACAGATAGGAACAACCTGTTATCCTTCCACAGTTTCCACTCGAAAGCATTGAAAGAGAACCTCCCGTATTGGCAGTTCCTCAGTCTCCGGAGGAACTGCTCAGAAATAAGAGGTTGAAAAAGAAGCAACCATATTCAGTAATAAACTTAAAGAACGACACTATTCTCAACAAGTAATAAATAGAGCTTGGAAATGAGGTAAGAATAACAGTAGGGAATCATTACAGGAGTCTCATGATAAAGCCAAGAGAGACCAGAAATATTTGTGTCACCACATTCAACACAGCTTCTAATGCGGTAAAAAAAATCATTACCAAAAAGTGGCTGATCCTGAACTCCACTGGACTAGATCTTACAACGTCCTCTTTTTTCCTTAAAAAAAAAGTGCTAGCATGTGCAATATTCTGGTACATATGAGACCCCAGAGAAACAAATCCAAAGACAAGATGGATACAGCATTATGGGGCCTTCCCCCGATTACAGGACATTATGCATGCGGATCGTGTAAAGCCTGCCTACTCACCAAGAACAGAAAATTAGTGGATTTGGGTCTGAGGAGCCCGTGGCAACAGAGGAACCATACCACATGTAATTCCGAGAATGTGATTTATCTAATTAAAAGCCCATGTGGTCTGCGATACGTGGGTATGACCACCAGATGTGTTAAGATTAGAATCTTGGGACACATGAGCAATATCAGATGCAAAAAATCAATGACTAAAATGACCACACAATATCTCAAAATGAGACACTCGGAACAAGATCTGTTGTGGACAGTTATAGATAAGCCCTATATCCCAACAGAGATCAGAGACGCAACCAGCATTCTGTTCAATTGAGAACAAAGATGGGTGCATAGACTACAAAACAGTGACAAGGGACTGAATGATTCCATACCCTGGCACCATCTGAATAACACCTATTAAAATAAGCACGGTCATATGCAGATAGATATCCAGCCAGTGGGTTCTCCCTTTGGACTAGCGTTTGTCCATAAATGAAACCACATGATCTCATGGATCTTTTATAGATATCCATATACACGAGAAATATACCTCAGGGTAGGGATAGAGCCCACGGATAGATAATCATTAGACATAAAACAACTGGTTCCATAATACCCCAGAGAAAAACAGACAGACACACCAACTATGTATTAACTTACTCATGACAACAGTCGTTTATAGCCCCATTAACCTCAAGAAGACCGAACGCTGTCCTAAACAAAAGAACAATAAAAAAACAAAAAAGCTGATCACCGCATAAGAATGACAGACAAACAGTTATGTTTTCAAGATAGCATTCACCGATAGCGCTGATTATTCCAATATGGCTGCATGAGGTCCCAAACAGGAAATCGAGCGCACGTTGCAGCTCTTGCAGGGTAACAACAGGAAGCCATGTGATGCTTCCTGTCTGCAGAGAGTAGTGTGAATGATGACCCCACAGACGAGACCGGCACCGTCGGAGGACGCAGAGGGGCTAATTCAGGCAAAGCCGCACCTTGATAAAGTAAGTTGTACTGACAGCGGGTCGTCAGGAGCAAGCGCGTACTGGTAAAGAAACTACCATGCTTAACCAGGCGTCAGCTCAGGCCAGTGCTTTAAATGGGGGCAAAATAGTGCAGGTACTCATTTAAATGTGGCGAGTGGGCGGGGCTTGGGGGCGGGGCTTAGGGCAAGACATGCCGATACTTATTGACTTCGATAATACTTGCAGCACATACCAAACACATGAGAAATGTCTTTCAATAAACAAAGCAGTTTTGTTTACTCATTACACAAAACAAAAGCCAAACGCGGCGATATTTTAACATTTCCTTGTTTTGTAATATGTGCAACATCAATACTGTTAATTGCTGTTGCTTGGCACAATTCTATATATTCTCGAGTGACACAGAAAGAAACAAGCAGACATGCGAACACAAAGCATTCCACACATTTCCATTAATGTAACTTCCAAGAGTGTCTCTATTCTCTCCCCCTTTCTCTAGTTTTTCTCGCACACAAAAACAATCACAGGCAAGCACACAGGCAAGCAGACAAACATAAGCAGACACTTAACAAAAGAATCCGGTGGGATTAAAGCCATTTGAACCTGGTTACCTCCCACGGCTTTCTTAATTACGCTGTCACCGGGCTGTTTCGATGTCTGTGTTTGCAACCCAGCATGATGGTGAACACCCGGATGGTATGCAAATGAGCCCACGCTGAATTGTTCAGCTGGGCTCGGCTAGGGTCTACAGAAGTGCCTTGGCTATCAAAGAAAGGCCGCCAGCACCAGCGTTTCATGAGTACCGGTACTCTCCTCGGCAGTAGAGAAGTGCCGGTACTCAGAGTGATAAATCTAAGAAGTGCCGGTACTCAGTACCGGTGAGTACCGGCCCATTTAAAGCACTGGCTCAGGCCCGTTAAATCATACAATCTGGCAGCATCTGTATAGAGCATAGCCGGGTGGGACCACAGACAATCTGAAGGTGGAGCGCCCCTGTGCTTACCTTTGGACCCTACGAACAAGAAGGGGGAGCTTCACATACGGAAGAGGCTCCTAGCCATACCGTATAGGGGCAGATTTCTGCTCACAAAAGGAGCCTACCATTTGTCTCACCTGGAGCATTAGTTCGAAATCACATTATGGGGTGACACACAGCAATCAGGTTACGAGATAGCACTGTAACCATGAACATAACAATGATTCTATTTAATTTGAGAAAGGGGGGGGGGGGTGTTCCCTGTCATGGCCAGTAGCGAGCAGCTGCACAACATATACAAAATTACACCATTCACAAGAAATTGTTCAGAAGTACATATGGTGTGGTCCAAAGCCACAATGGGCACAACATCAGACATCAGGAATGATCAGACCACTGATGAGTATTACCTTGGAGAACATATTGGTTCGAAAGAAAGAATGCCACCTGATTCACGTTGTTATGAGCTAAGCATGGGGCTTGGGCCTTTGTTTTCTGTTTTTTAATTTTTAGAGTATGACTTCAGGGCAACGTCGCCGCTCTGCTCCCGGGTTTAGAGAATTAATATTGAAACTCGGGTAAGGAGTTATTTATTCCTGCAAGTTTGGTGTCTTAAGAGAGGATCACGCTTCACTTTGTGTTGGGTGGCGTATTGGGACTACACAATGACAATGTAATTTATTCTTATGGGGGGTCACTAAGAGGGGGAGACACGTTTGTAGGAAAGATGAACCATGAATAACAAGAAATGTTTTATCTTTGTAGGTACGCCTCCGAGTTTGTCTACAGAGGGCAAGTATTGCCATATTTTTCTTTCCGTTTAATGGCTTATAAGAAGGGACTTGAACATAAGGGATCCGTATCCTGAAGAAGGCCATTTGACCCATAGGGCTAGTTGGATTTGGCTTAAACATGTTGATACAAACAAATTCGGTAATAGAGACATAGACACTTTAATATACCCGCTTTATTTGAATCCTGCCAAGTGGGGCCCATATTAAAGAAACAGGGCTACCCACTTAGACAGTTTCAATTACTTTTCTTTCTGTACTAGGGATCCCTTTAGAGAAAAAACTGTTTTTTTTAAAAATTGTGCTCCACCATGAGCGTTGTTCTGCACCATGGTGTAGTAGCGGCCCAATGATGAAGCATGCCACTATTAGTGGGTGAGGGCAATCTTAACAACCCTCTGGGTTGCCCAATAGGAATTTTGTTTTTCTTTTCTCCCTTCTTATGTTTCTCCCAGAGCAGCCCCAGAGGGCTATGGCTACCTTAGTCCTTCCTTGTGTGTGAGGTTTACCATCACCCTTATTAATAAAAAAGGAAAGCCTCCAGTGTACTGCTCATCTTATTGACCCATATCCCTATTGAATAGTCAAACTAAAATACTGGCCAGGTATTGGCCAACCGCCTACATCATGTTATCGACAAGCTCATTCATGCAGACCAATCAAGATTTATGCACCAGAGATTGACTAGACAGAATATCAGGTGCTTGTACTGGGTCCTGGCACGGGTGGAGGCAATTCCAAAAGCTAGCAGTATTGCTGGTCCTTGATGTGGAAATGGCCTATGACTCCCTGGAGTGACTCTACCCCATGGAGGGCTTGAGTTAAAGGAAAATAGGCACGGAATTCCGGTCCGGAGTCAAATTACTCTAAACATTCTCAATGCGCGCATGAAAGTGAACTAGTTGGTCTCATGGGAGTTCTGTTTGCGGCGAGGGCCTAAACATTGATATGTCCCTTTTCCCCCCTGTTATATGTCCCAGTGGTAGAACCCCAGGGCAGTTGGGTGAGGTGTGATGCCCAACTACGTGGTATCAAATGGGAAGGAGACTGGGGGGATGTCATGGCTCTGTATGCGGACAGCTTGCTTCTTTGTGTGACGGATCCAGTACACTCAATTACCAGACTGTTGGAAATGCTCAAGATGTTTGAAGAATATGCTGGGGTTCGCATAAACTGTCACAAATTGGTGGCATTCCTGCTTACTCCCTGGCGCCCTCCCAGCAACCTGGAGGAACCAATTAGAATGGACAATGGATGGGTTTACATATTTAGGGGTCTGAGTTACCAAGAGCCGGGCAGTATTTATGCATCAGAGTTCAGGCAGGATGCTGGAGAAATAGAAAATGGACATAGATCACTGGAGAAAACTCTGTCACTAATGGGTCAAGCCACCCTCTATAAAATGATTTCCCTACCCCAGTTCCTATACATGTTGCAGAATACACCCTATGAGGGGTCCTTTTTTCACAGGGTCAATAGTGTCACAAGATCACTGCTATGGACATGGCACTCCTAGGATAGCAATACATACACTAACAAGATCCCCATATGACTGAGGCGTATCCTTACCAGATTTAAAATTATTTTACTGGGCCTTTCACCTCCTGATTATTAATGATTGGGTGCTCATGGAATTGCAGGAACCTTAAGTTCAAGTGGATAGGAGAGCTGTGACACTAAGGAGATACCCCAGGGAACTGTACGGTAGGGAAGTGTTAGGTCAGAGACTGATTCCGACTGCCACAGTCCGTAAGATCTGGAAGGAGGATAATGGGACGCTAGGATAGCAGGATAAAATCACATTGGAAACACCCCTGTGGGACTCAGCCCTGATGGCAGACCTGATGACACTGGCAGGCTTTCAGAATGGAATCTCCTGGGCATATCCAAATGGGGGGATGTGGGGGGCCCACGGGGGCTATTAACATTTGACAAGCTCCGGCAACAATATGAGCTGGTGGAGACCCAGCGCTTCCATTACCTGCAACTTATAGGGCCTTCCTTGACTCTGACGCAGATGAATCCCCTTTGGAGGGCAGACTTGCCTGCATGAACACACTGTATCTCAATTATACAGGACGCTGATCACTAATTCCCACAACTCCTTGGCGACTCTAACATGCAATTGTGAAGGTGAGCCCTGAACACTAGAGAATGGGAGCTCGGAAGAGGCCTATAGATACCCCAGAGAGGTTGCAATTAGAGGGGGTGTCCAACTTAAACAACTAAAATAATTCATATGACCTATTTTACCAGAACGCGACTGTTCAAAATGGGAATGGTGACAGCCTACACCTGGGTGTGAGGCTGTCATTTTCCTGGATCCTTGGTCCACACCTTCTCTGAATGTCCGAAGATTTAGGGATTTTGGTCTGGAGTCCATCAACAAGTATCCAAGATCCTTGGAGAGTTGTTAAGGCTCACTCCACAACTAGTCTTGGGGATATGGAAAGATCAAACACTTCCTAAATATGCTCTATTATACTGTAATATTCAACAGATAGTGGCAAAATTGCCCAGCTCTGGGCTATTGGGATGCCTCTGGGGGTGAACCGCGGGTGCGAAATATGTATTGGTGCATGTGTGCGGAAGGAACAATCTACCAGGCAGTGGGCTTCCCCCAAAAATACTCCCAAGATCTCGGGGCAATGGAAAGAACATAGAGACACTGCATGAAACTATTTGAACTTTAAATGGCTTATCTGCAGCCACAACTCAACACATTGGGATGCTGGCCCGAGGACGTCCCTGCCAAAACTTTGGACACAAGGCCTCTGATCACCTGGCTATAGAAAGGACTTATCTATTACTCGATCACTCCCTGATTCATACAGCTGTACTGTCATTACTTGCATGTGCTAAACTGTACACAGCCTGCAGAATGCCATGTGTTTGAGTTATTGTTTAACTTTACAGGTTAAAAACAATAAAAATAAATTTAAAATAAAAAAGATTACACTGTGATTTTGTTGCGTGTTTTATGCAGTACAAGGATTATCAGGAAACGTATGAAACAGTCTCCTAGCATGGCAGAGTATCACAAACGACACATGAATTCTAGATATTGTACGTAATGGTAAGAAGTTCAGATTTTTATGCTCCCAGCTAAATATTCCACCCACAAATTCTAGATTGTTTGGGGGGATTGACTGGTGCCGAGAGTCATTATTTGGTTCATAAATAAATGGTTCAATAAAGGAAAATTAAGGATAATTCCTCTCCATCAAACTTACCCGAATTTGCAACAAGGGAATTAGCTGTGTGCTGTACACTTGCAGCATGTATACTTTCACATCATGTTTAGTAGGAAGATGAGAACAACAGGATAGTTCTAAAGTTTGAAGTGAGTAACTGACCCTACCATAATTCAAAGTTTGACATTTCTAGTTAAGGTTTGCATTTTGTTCTTTCTTCAAGGCCAACGTCACTAGTGGCAGCTTATGTAAAGCATCATAAAATATTTCAGGCACATTCCCATCTAAAGTTTTTTTTTTTTTTTATCTTTTAACAATATAATTTCTGTGAGAAGTTGGCCTGGCATATGCTGTCCACTAGTTATAGTGGGCACCTTGCACCAGTCCAAACGACCCTTATTGATGATTAGGTTTAAAGACAACCTTATAGAAAGCTATCCTAGTGGTAGCTGTGGAGAGCAGCCTTCAGGCTATTTCTTGAAGGAGTGTAAAGCAGCTTGGTTTACCAGATTATAACCTCTTGAATGACCAAATGAAAGGAGAACCACACAAGATATATATAAAATATATGTATTTATTTCTAAACACTCACTACTAATCTCTTTATGAGATTAGAGTCCAAGATACACAATATCACAGTATTAAAACAACAGTAAATAGCACAATACTCCGTGGGCTCCAGGGGGAGACCAAACCATATACTAAGAAAGTGGTATAAGAACCACGACTTGACTAGACACAGGTCCTAGAGCACGTAGAATCGCTGGGACCCCAAGGAACCACCCAAGGTAGTGACACAGGAGACCCACGGGGGACGTGTGCAGTGTGAGAACACAGCCGCGAGCGCCGTAGGATTCTATGAGGAAAGTCGCGGTTGGAATTTTAAAGATAAAGGACACTTAGGAGAGGACTTTGAGCAAACCCCTTTAGACTTAAGGGGTTCTAGGGCCAACGCCAACGTGAGCACTGGAGTACTCGAGTTACCTCACCCAGAGAAGCCAGGTGCATAGGTGTCAAAGGGTGTCGGGAATCGTCGTTGATTTCAATGGCGATCTGCTGCAAAGTGCTGCTGCCATGAAGAAGAAAAGTGTCCGGGTGGATCCAAGCCTGGATCGAAGATGTGAAGAACTTGAAAGCAGAGGGGACAGAGTCTGGGTCACTTCACGTCACTTCAAGCCTTGGCAACAGCACCCCACGCAGGAAGAGACAAGATGCTTCTGTGAGGACCAGCAAGGTCCTAGGGACTCCCCAAGCGATGGAGAGTCAGGGCACGTCTGGAGCAACCAGGGAAGCCCAATTAAAGTTAGAGTTGCCTTCTTGGGGACCCACAGGTCAAAGGACCAGGGATCGCGAAGGGACCTCGAGAGGAATCACAAAATGGCGGCCCACGGAACACTCGTTGAGTGTAGGCCTGCAATCTTCGGTGTAATTACTGCTCAGGGTCAGGGCTACAAGTAACCCAAAGCTCAGCCTCAGGGGTCGCCGGACTGGATCCGGAAAGTTTTTTCGTCAGCAGTACCCCTGCGCGTCGGTAGGTGGCGTTGTGCGGCTCCACGTCCGTCGCTGGCGTCGTAAGCGCCGAGATGACGTCACGGAGACTACTTAGGCGCCACCCATGCGCGCTGACGTCAGTTCTTTCTTTTTCCGCGCCAGTAAGCGCAGATCCGGTTAGAGCACGTACCTTAGTCACTTTTTGACTCTCTTTTTGAGACTTTTGTCTCCTGTGGTTACTCTGGTGCACGTAGGGATGCCTGGTTTTAAGTCTTGTGGGGCCAGCCGTCGCAATATGTCGGTGGCGGACCCCCACGGCGTCTGTCTCTACTGCCTGGAGAGCGACCACGACTCCTGGTCCTGCAGGGACTGTCTGGCCATGGCCCCGAAGGCCTTGAGGGAGCGTCGCCGGAAGTTGCTTGAGGTCCGGCACTCGTCCCAGCACCGTTCTCGGTCTAGGGGCCGCTCCAGAGAAACGCTCGTGGGGCTGCCATCATCGCTCCTCGGGCTCCAAGTCTTCACCCTCGGATTCGGGTAAGAGACGACACAAAAAGAAGTCAAAGAAGCGTTGTCGCTCTCCGACGTCCCCCCGTCAGTCCCCGGATGCGGACGAGGTGGACAGGGGTTCTGCCCCTGCGGCTCCTTCGGAGCCCGGGAGTCCCGCGGCCTACCCACCTTACCCGGGTCCGTCGGCGACTCCCGCACAGGTGCAAGAATTTCTTGCTACCATGGATCGCCTGTTTAGGCCTCGGGCTCCCGCTGGCGCTCCCTTGGGCCCCGCGGTCCCGTTTCAGGATCCTGTCGGGCCGTCTGCGTCACCGGCGGCTCCGGCCCCGGCGCCGCAGGATCCTGCGCCGCTGGCTCCGGCCACGGCGCCAAAAGGTCCCACGCTGCCGGCTCCGGCCCCAGCGCCACCCGCGGCTCCGCCTCCGGCGCCGCTGTGGCTGCTGTTTATTCCGCCCCTGCCCAGGTTCCAGGACAATTTTGTCCCTACCTGGGATCCGCATTGGGACACGGCGCCGGTTCGGCCTCGTCCGGCGCCGGGAACGGCGCCGTTTGTTCCTTCACCAGTCCCTGCCCTGCCGCCGCAGTCTGTTCCACATGCGGCGGAGGTGGAGGACGACTGGGAGGGGTCCGAGGACCCTCTTGCTAGTCAGTGTGACTCTGAGCAGGACTGGGCGGACGAGTTAGAGGAGGCCGGCGGCCTTGATGTCTCCTCTGACCCAGGGTTTGCCTCTCCTCCGCCTACCATGGAGGAGGGCGCTTCTTACACGATGGTGCTCCGTCGGGCTGCCGAGGTCCTCAACCTTGATCTCCCTATGGTGGCCCTGAAGACTAATCTCCTCACTGAGGTGCTCCAGACGGCGTCCACTTCGTCGGAGCCCCAGCTGCCATTTAATGACGCCCTCACTGAAGTCTTACTGGGTACTTGGTCGCGGCCACCCACAGGGGCCCCTGTGGATAAGAGCGTCGCCAGGCGTCATCGCCCGGCGCCGGGTGACCCTGCCTTTCTGACCACTCATACTACACCCGAGAGCCTGGTCATCCAAGCTTCAACGTCCCAGAGTGCCTTTCCCACGGCTCCGCCGGAGAAGGACTCTAAGAAGCTGGAGCAGTTCGGCAAGCGGTTGTTCTCTTCGGCCAGCTTGGGGCTGCGGTCGGTGAACACTGCATGCCTATTGGGCTGCTATTCCCACGCGGTGTGGGATACAGTTGCACATGTGTTGCCTCAGTGTCCTGAGGAGACCCAAGCTGTGCTGTCCCAAGCTGTTGCCGAGGGTAAAGATGCGCCTAAGTTCGCCATTCGGTGTGGTTTGGACACCGCGGACTCACTAGGTAGAGCAATTTCTACAACTGTGGCGTTTCGTCGCCACGCCTGGTTGAGATCTACCGGGTTCTCGCCAGATGTCCAGAGCTCAGGCGTTGCCTGCGGTTCACGGTAGGCCAGGAGCATTTTCAGTTTGCTGTGCTCCCCTTCGGCCTTACCAGTGCCCCTCGGGTGTTCACGAAAGTGATGGCGGTGGTCGCTGTTCACCTGCGCAGGTCAGGGGTGTCCGTCTTCCCCTACCTCGACGACTGGTTGTTGAAGGTGGGTTCGCCCCAGGCAGTTGTCACCCACCTTCAGACTGCGGCCGACCTCCTGCATTTGCTTAACCGTTTCCTCAAAGGCATTACACACACGTTTCCTCCCGTGCCTTTCATAATGCCTCAATGGGACTTAAATCTTGTCTTGACCTATCTGATGTGCGCTCCTTTTGAGCCCCTTCATTCCTGTCCTTTACGTCTTCTTACTCTCAAGACGGCTTTCCTGGTAGCTATCACCTCTGCCAGAAGAGTGAGTGAGCTCCAGGCTCTTTCTTCTAAACCTCCTTTCCTTTTTGTTCATCCGGACAAGGTGGTTTTAAGGACCCGTCCTTCTTTCTTGCCAAAGGTTGTCACGCCCTTCCACATCGGGCAGACCATCACTTTGCCCACTTTCTTTCCGCCTCCGCATCCTTCAAAGGAGGAAGAGAGGCTCTATCGTCTGGACCCAAAACGTGCGCTCTCGTTCTATCTGAAGCGCACTCAACAGTTCCGGGTGGATGACCAGCTCTTTGTTGGCTATGTGGGCGCCAAAAAAGGTCGGGCCGTGCACAAACGCACCATCTCTCGGTGGGTAATTTTGTGCATCAAAGCATGTTACTCCTTGGCTAAGAAGGAGCCTCCTGTGGGGCTGCGTGCCCATTCTACCAGGGCAACAGCAGCCACTACTTCCTTGGGACGCGGCGTTCCCTTGCAGGATATTTGTCAGGCAGCCACGTGGGCCTCGCTGCACACATTTACCAAGCATTACTGCCTTGACAGTCAAGTCCGGAGAGACGGCTTCTTTGGCCGTTCTGTTCTCCGTGACTTTCTGGTGTATTCTATTCGCAGACCCACCACCGGGGTTGGTATTGCTGGGGTATCTATTCTAAGGTAAGGAATCTATCACTAACGTGTCTCTTTCAGATGCACAAGTTACTACTTGTGTAACGATATATCTGTAAGAGACATTAGTTAGTGATAGATTCCTTACCGCCCCACCCATCCTCCCCGTTTTGCGAACTGATTCTAGGGGTTAAGGTCATCCCTTTCAGGGCCCTAGTTTCAGAACTGACGTCAGCACACATGGGTGGCGCCTAAGTAGTCTCCGTGACGTCATCTCGGCGCTTACGACGCCAGCGACGGACGCGGAGCCGCAAGACGCCACCTACCGACGCGCAGGGGTACTGCTGATGAAAAAACTTTCCGGATCGATTCTGACGCCTGGGGATATTCTAAGGTAAGGAATCTATCACTGACTAATGTCTCTTACAGATATATCGTTACACAAGTAGTAACGTGTGCGTCGGGTTGCACGGTCACCGCGAGGGATATGGTCCTCAGACTTGCTGTGGGCACAGATCGACCTCTAAGACCTCGGAAAACCCACCTCCTGTGTGGCAATATTCTTCGGAGTCCTCAGGAGCTGCGGAGATGCCAACCGGTCAGTTGCGTTAAAGGTGCCTGCCTTGCAGGGGAGTAACTCCTTTACTCCAATGGAGATTCTTCAGTCATCCAGTGTAGTGTAGATCGTCGAAGTACTTGGTTTCTGTAGCAGAGTTTAGTCCAGGTGTAATCTAAAGTCCTGTAGCCAGGGGTTCCTACTTTATACCCAAGGAAGGGGTGGGACAAACTCTGGGGACCCACCTATGGCAGGGTCAGGAAAGAGGGGTGGCTACACCCATTTCCTTTGTCCAGTTTCGCGCCAGAACAGGGGCTGAGTGCCCCTGCAACCGGTTTGAACTGGACTATGCACAGGGACACCAAATGTGCCCCCAGTGCAGACTTTAAAGCACTCTTGGAGTGCACCCACCCAGCCCCAATACACTAGAGCCTGTCTGGGAGGTGGTCTCACCTCCCTGTGACAGGAAACCTATTGTCCAGGCCTCCCCTGCCGGAGTTTCGTCCAGCAGCAGGAGGGTAGTAGAAACTTTATTGCATGATTTGTTAAAACCTTTGCAAGCACAGCGAATAAAAATGTTACAATATTTAAATTTGATTAAAAAAATAAAATTAAAAAAAAACGGTTTCTGTAGATAAAAGCACTCGAAATCCCAACTTATAAAACTCTCTTGTAAGTGCACTTGTCCATAAATCCTGTAATGGTGTTCCCTTAGGGAAAAACTGTGGTCCTAATTTAAAATAGCGTTTGAGACCCGGATTTAGCTAACCTATGGGCTGCTCCCCTTCCAATGACCATTTTTTTTTTTTTTTTTGTTGAAAACTGTCGATGTGCCTGACTGCTCCACAGAAGGAGTTTGTCCAACAGCTATTTCGATAAGTAAGGGGCCTGAGTCTCAGGCCGAGGAAGCGTTGAGCAGTTCCCCTCCGCTAGTTTTTTTGCAGCGCGATCCATGAACCTAACCAGTCCACAATTTAGGATGGTTTTCCGGGGATCAAAGCAGGCCAACACTGCGCTTCGACACGATCTGACCTCCTTGTCGATCCAACCCCTTCGTAGAAGAGCCCTTCTTTCCTTCAAGAGGTTAGGACACAAACACAGTACATGCAGTAGGTCTTCCCTATATTGGCCGCAAAGCCGGCATGTTTCCAGGGCACAGTCTCTTTTCCATTTGGGAAGATGGCAAATCAATGGAATGACCCCCATTCTCAATTTTAAAAAGCGGAGCTTGGTGCGTGCACTGAAGGTGAGAGTTAGATAACCCTGAGGTTTCAGCTGTGCATAAGTGCTGAGAGTCATCCAACCGTGACTTCTCGCTGAGAGGCTAGCCCTGTCTTCTGGTGAGGAAAGCCTTTTCGCGCTGAGTTTTGCTAGCCTCTTGAATTCATTTTGGCTTACATGTAAGTCCCAGAGCTCGCTCAGGCCGAGGGTGCTGAGCCCACAGGACAAGTAGCGGTACCCCGCTAGCCATCGTCTTGTGTTCAGCTGGGCCCATAAGTGGTGAGCCAGGCTGCCCTTCTTTGACGACCTCAGCTTATGACAGCTCATTAAAAAAGTCATCAATCGGCCCATTGACTGTTTGCAAATGCCAAATCCAGCCTAATTTGTGCCGGGGAAGTGTGGGACGGTAGCTGGAAGGTCGTTCTAAAAAATTTTGCAACTATTTTATCTAGTTGGCCATAGTCTAGTCCTTTTAGCACCTCACTGCCATACGTGAGAGTTGGAATGACTTTTGCCTGGGCCGCCTGAAGGGTTGGAGCGAAGGTTGGGCCAAATAATTTCTTGTGAATGGAACTGAGTGCAAATGCTAACGCAGTTCCTTTCTTTTTTTGTTCTCCCATTTGGCTTTTGTATCTTCCATTATTGTAGAAGAAGACTCCTAAGTACTTGTGGCAGTTGGTTTCTTCAATTCTTTCCGAGTTTAAGACCCATGCCAGCTTCTTGGGCCTTCCTGAGCGAACTGCCAGGATTTTAGTTTTCTTGTTATTGATCTGAAGCCCATTCCTTTTTGAGTATACGGCGGTTACATCCAGGAGCCGTTGTAGACCTATCTTTGTGTGGCTTAAAAGAACCACGTCATCGGCATACAATAAATTTGACAGGTGGCGACTACCTAGTTTGGGTGGGGCGAGTTAACTAGATTCAGGACTTCTGGGAGATCCGATAAAAATAAGTTAAAAAGTGTGGGGGCCAGAACGCACCCATGCTTAAGGCCTTGCGTTGTCAAAATTGGTCGTGACAGTCTGGAGCCGTCTCCGATCTTGATCCTGACCCATGTGTCCTGATGCAAAAGCTGCACAGCTCTCAGTAAGCTGTTTGGAATGTTCAATGAAGAAAGCTTCTGCCACAGCTTTGACCTGTTGACCATGTCAAACGCCGATTTATAATCAATAAACCTCATATAAATCGGCTGGTACTGCTCTCTGCCTGGTCAATTAAACAGGAAAGTGCCATAAGATTGACCGTAGTGCCAGTGTTGCTTGTAAATCCGGTTTGGTTTGGTGGAATTATTGAGCACGCCTCGGCCCATGCCCGAAGTGAGTTTAGCAGTATCTCTGCGAAATACTTCGCTTCGTTGTCGATTAAGGCAACCAACCGATAGTTGCCTGGGGATTTTTTGTCTCCTCCTTTAAAAATTGGGACGAGGATCGATCCTTGCCATGAGGGCGGAATGGTGTTCCTTTCTAGGATGGTAGAATAGAGTGGAGCTAGCTGAGAAGCCCAGAAAGCAGGATCCTCCTTAAACAGGGCTGAAGGGATGCCTCCTGGTCCTAGGGCCCCATCTTTTCGTCCCTTTTCAATCTGCTTTTGGATTTGGACCTCCGGGGCTTTGCTGCCCTCTATACCAGTAACCTGATTGTAACTTTCAATTTGCTTTTCGATTATTGGCGCTTTATGGAAATGCTCTAGAGTACCCTCCGTTCAAGGTTGAGCCTCCGGAGCTTTGCTGCCCTCTGTATCAGTAACCTGATTGTAGATGTAGTCTTGTGGATTACCCTCCATCCAAGGTTGAGCCTCCGGAGCTTTGCTGCCCTCTGTATCAGTAACCTGATTGCAGATGTAGTCTAGTGGGTCATTAAAATGACTGTACAGGAAAAGGTACCACTCAGATTCCAATATATTAGACGAGGCAACTTTGGGGACTCTGCCCCCTAAACTATTTATAGTGCGCCAAAACCTCACAGAATTGTTTGACCTTATGTCATGGTATAGTCTGGCCCAGAAGGAATTCCAATAAGCCCTTCGTTGTTCCCGTTTAGCAGCCTTTAAGTAGCTTCGGGCATCTCTTAATTTGGTTATTATTAGTGGGTCCATTGGCTTCCTTTTGAGTTCCCGCCATAGCCGGTTCATGCTGCGTTTGGCCGATCGTATCACAGGGTCCCAGGGGGTCGGCTGTTGGGACCCAGTCGCTTTTGTGTGCTTTGTCGGTTTTGCATGCCTGGCTATCAAGTTTCTTGAGAAATGTATCCAGTTTGCGATTGGGTCCTCCGTTGTCCTGCTGGTATTCCCGATCATGTGGTTTGCTTCCGTCACTAGGAGCTGGAGATTATTAACTGAACACTTAATGCGTTTTAAGTTGATAGTGGAGCTTTCAAAGGCTTGTACCACTGCCTGATCATGTTGCATCAGCCCAAAGCTGAGGGAGATTTCTTGAGGGCTGTGATCGCTTTCTAATCTATTGCCAAACCCAGAGACATGATTCAAGAGGGAAAGGCTGACAAAAGAGTAGTCGATCAGAGATGCGCCAGTTTTTGATAGGAATGAGAGACCAGGCGGCTTATCAGGAAGAAAACGCCCGATGAGGGCTCTAAGGCCAAGATGTTCCAAATTGCCTTGGAGGGCGTGGCCCTTTGGGTCCTCCTTGCTCCATCCAGGACGATCCTGCGGTGGTATGGCCCAGTCGCTTACCTGCAACTTAATTACCTCGTTCTTTTGTAGGTCAGACATCAGCCAGATGAAATCTCCAGATAATATGATGTCTGCATTCGGGAACCCAGATCTCATATTTAATACTGTCGCGATCACCTCATCAGATAGGGATAGCCTAGACGCTGAGTTAGGAAGGATAAACACGTTCAATAAAATTACGGTCCTAAACTGACCTTTATAAGTTCTGAGTGAGATGCCCACTAACTGAAGAACCTGGGAGCAGCATACTAGATCCCATGAAGTAATTGTTCTGTTTGCCGATATATAGATGGCTAGGCCGCTGCTACATCGTCCGGGGGATTTCGATTTAATTGCTGGAAAGTGATGAATTTTAAACCCTTCAAGATGCTGCGGTTCCACAAGCCATGTCTCTTGTAATAGAATAATCTCGAAGGACCGTAAGTAGGAGACCGTGGCCTCGTCCCCCAGTTTGTTTGCTAGCCCGTTTATGTTCCAAGAACATATCTTTAGTGGGCTGCCTTCCTGAGCCTTTTGGCCGTTATTTTGTCATCGTAGCAGTCTGGTTGAGTTTAGTGACCCCGCCAACCATGACCATGTGCAAGCCTGTTCCGGTCCTGTATTTTGTATGTGCTGACCATCGCTTGCTTTTTTTGAACTAGAGGTGGGGGTTTTACCCAGGGCACTCCTCAGGACCGAATAGACCGGTTTTGGTCCTGCGCATGGGCGCTCCGCGGCCCGCATGTTATGAAGAACGTGTGGGTAGCCTGGATCCTTGCCCTGGGTTATGGAAATGCCCCACTGTTTAAAGGTTTCCATATGCCTCAAGATTTTGTTTGATGCCTCCGCAGAGCGCCAGGTGACCTTGATGAGTTTGTTTGTTTGACCCTGGTCTGGTGCAATAAATTCTATAGAGATAATATCTTGTGATGTAACTTCGTTTGACAGGCCTATGGCTTCTATCAGTTTCATGATATTCCCACGATTTAGTATGTCACAGCTGCCTTTGGACTTGTACTCTGGATAAAATAGAGTAAAAGTTGTAATTGCTTGAGATGACCTAGTGGTCTGAAGGCCTTCATATTTGATTGCCGAGTGGATGTTCTCAGGATCGCAGTTAATAAAGTTTCTTTGGCTCAGTTCCCTGTAGAGAGATCCCTGCCCAGGGGGTACCTCAGGAAGCCCAGCCAGAGTCTCTGTCCCCAGCGTGCAGTGCATAGAGAGGTTTCCTGCGGAGGTTCTGGGAGCTGCATCCATATTTGCTTTTGAGCTGATGGAGGAACAGACCTGTTCAGTACTCTAGGGCTCTTTTGTGCTGCACTGCGGCCGATTTGCGCCCCTCTATCATGAACCTGGTTGGGTGAATTGATGCTACCCAAGTGTTCTGTTAGCCGGCTGCTGGCTTGAGCCTGATTAGGTGATTTGATGGTGCCTAAATATTCTGTATGCCAGGTGCGCTTTGAGCCCTCTACCCAAGGCAAAGATGTAGGGTCCGAGAGTTGCAGTTGGTTATTGTCAGATGGCCCTGTTATTCCCCTTTTTCCCGTAGGCTCAAGGACTTCCCCGGCGGCAGCCTCCTCCTCTTTAAGAGGTAGAGACCCAGTCTGTTGCTTTTTAACGTTGCCAGATGAGGTAATTGATTTCTCCGCTTCCTTAGCTACCTCGTCGGTTCTGTTTGAATCCTTATGTCCGGTTAAGGCTGCTCGTGTATGAGTGTTGAACAGTGGGTAAAGGCTCGAGTCGTGCGTAATACGGCGAATCTTGTTTCGGCCCTTTCGCTTTCTTTGCCTTTTTCCCTTACAGTTGAAATCCTCAGTGTCCTGGTCTAATGGAGGTGTTGAAATGGACACTACTTTACCATCAACTGTGGACTTTTGTTGGTTAATCCTTTCGCTGCTTATGGCCGGTGTATCCGGGGGCAATGGCATAGCCCTTGCCTTGCCCCCCCTAGCCGCTGGGTTTACCACCTCCTTGACCTTGTTGGCTGGTATTGTACCACCGACTCCTTTGCTTGAAGGGAAAGGCTTTGCATTGGTGATTTCTTTTAGGTCCACCACCAGCTTTGCCATCATCTCTGGGAGCGTACTTAGTTTGCCTATTATTGGTGAACAGTCGCAGCCTTGTCGCGGAAGGTCAGCATCCGCTTGAGCCCGTCTAATTAGATTGTTTAGATTTCTAATTTTTTCATCTATGTTAGCGACGTACACCGCCAGTGTATTTAGTAGGCTGATTTGTATGTCCATTTTATTAGCTTGGTATGTCATGGCATCGGCTGACCTTTGTAGAATGTCCAAAGCTGTGGCCCATACCGATTCTTGTTTAGATTCCTCCTCCTTCCCCCCGTTTGAAACCGGTGAGGGCATAGGGTGGTTGGGGTGGTTGGGGGCGTCTTCCCCATATGATGAAAGCATGTTTTCCCATTCTTTTGATTGAATAAAGGAGAGATCTCTCTCCAGGACGCAAGAATCCTCAGCGTATGGCGTAGACATGATCCGTCCCTGCCCCTGAGGTGTACACGGGGCGAGCTCGCTCCCACCGTCCCCGCGTTGTAATGGATACGCTTTCGGGACGTGAGGTATGTTGGCGGAAATTTCCACGCTTTCTTCTGTTATAGCGCTAAAACGGCCCTGTGTGCCGAGCTTTATTGGTGAATTAATAAGCTCAGACATAAGGTCCGAGCTGGCAGGGGGAATGACTGCAAGAGTGGCTGCGAGATTGTTCATTGTCTCTGGGGGATTTGGTATGATCTTGGTTTTGTTTCGCCCTTCTTCGGCCAGGGCTACTGGTAGGACCCCAAGACTGCCCAACGTGGGGCATATCTGGCTCCTCGAAATTGCTGGTAGCTGTAGCTGTTAGATTTGCCTAATTACCAAGCTTGATGTAAGCGTCAGGGCTCCCCTTGCAGATGGTCATGATGGGGCTCAAAGGAACAGGTAAGCCCTTGATTCTCATATTACTAGAGAAGACGGCTGACCCTGCGTCTTTCAGAAAGGCAAATTTGGACGTTATTTTTGGTTGCATGCCAAATGACTTGTAGCCAGCAGGTCCAGCTTCCAGTGTGAGCGGATGGAGAGTGTTGACTGTAGTGCTTTCTGGTAAGTTTTGCGGCAGGTCCAATATCTGATCTATGTCTACAGTAGGTGTCCCGTGCACCACTCTCTGCTTCTTTTTCCTTAGTGGGGCCGTGCCGCTCTGCTCCCCTGATCGCATGCTTCGCTGTGTCCAGGTGACCAGGTAAATTACAAGAAGTCAAATGCTCCGGCTTTGGCCTTCGAACTTGTCTGCGTAGGCAGCGTAGGCGGCACGAGCAGCACAAGCAGGCTGGGAGGCAGGAGGAAGGAGGAAGAGAGCAGGGCTCGCTGCTGAGCTGCAAGCCGCGCCCAGCCTAGCTGGGCCGCTCCGCAGACTCACTGGGCATGCACTTCGCAGTCACCCCTAATGGTGACCACGTTCTCTTTCCTTGTACTCTACTCCTGCTTCTGTCTGCTGCAGATAGCTGACTGCTGACTGCTCCCTGTTAGCTGACTGCTCGCTGTTGGTTGCTGCTGGTTACTGCTCTCAGGTCGTTTTCGCGCCACTCACCACACCCCGCTGCTGCTTCCTCTCTCCTGCACTCCTCAGCAGAGCTCTGCCTTCGGATCAGTATTCCTTCCGCCTCCCACTCTGCCTCTTCAGTGACGCATCGGCGCATGCGTGGGCTCTCTGTCGCACCAGCAGCGGGAGGGCAGACTCGTGTCTGTGGCTGCAGCATCCATTTTGTGATGGCAGGGTTCTGTTAAGCTGGTACCGGGTGTACCGGTGGTGCCATGTTTCTCCATCTAGTAGGGTGGAATCATACCTCCCACCCCAGTTACTGGGGTGGAGGTATGATTCCAAGGTGTTTGACACCAAACACGACATGTTTCCATGCAGCCGTTTTAAAGTTAGCATTTACCGCGAAGTTCTAATGCACTTAAGGGTATATGGTTTGGCTGCATCACAAACAACCCCGGAATGAAGATTCCGAAAGCTGCAGAGGGGCTCATGCATGGGCACCCTCTCACACGAAACCCAGCACCCTGCCTTCAGGATTGTTAAGGCCTGCCATAGGGGTGACTGATAGGTTTACATGTGCAGTGATATGGAGAGATATAGGGAACCTATATCTCAGTAAGGGGTGCATACACCACCTTACACAGGCTGCTGTAGCAGACCTGTTGTGTCATTTTAAAAGGCTTCCCAGGGGTGGCATAATACATGCTGCAGCCCTTGGTAGGCCTCTGGGGTACCTATGCCCTAGGTACATAGTATACCATATACTAGGGACTTATAAGGGTACCCCAGAATCCAATCTGGAGTGTACCTAAAGTACATGCAATCAATTTAAGGGACAAACCCAGCCGGATCACAAATTGTGCCTCCATCCGGAGGTGGTGTAAGGTTGCTTTCAAGAGTGGGGAGAGCCTTGGTTAGATATGTTCACCACCTCTGAGAATGTGCAATGTCTGCAGTTCTATGTGCTGGAGTTTTTAAGGCGGCTCTCGCTCTGAGATGCTTTTTGTCCCCAAGCAGAACTGACTGTAGTGACAGATGCATCACTCCTGGGCTGGGGCAGCTATCGGTGAGGTGGAGATCAGAGGACTGGAGGAGTACGGGCTCTGCATAAACTTGTTTGAGCTTCAGACGATCCGCTTTGCATTGAAGGCCATTCTACCCTCCATCAAGGGAAGGCTAGTGCAGGTGTTCATGGACAACGCCATCGCCATGTTGTACGACAATAAACAGGGCTGGGTGAGTCGTGGACCCTTTGTCAGGAGGATCTGTATCTGGTCATGACTAGAAAACCAGAGCATCTCCCTGGTGGTTTAACACCTGGCAGGCTCTCTGAATGCCAGGGCAGACGAACTCAGCCGGATCACAAATGGCGCCTCCATCGGGAAGTGGTGCAAGGTCGGTTTCAAGAGTGGGGAGAGCCTTGGTTAATATGGTCAACATCTCTGAGAATGTGCAATGTCAGCAGTTCTACGTGCTGGAGTTTTTAAGGCGGCTCTCACTCGGAGATGCTTTTTGTCTCGAGTGGAGCTCCGGCCTCTTTTACGCCTTTCCTCCAGTACCACTCCTGCCCAGAGTTCTCATGAAGATTAGGAATGTCCGGGCCCATGTTATTCTTGTGTCTCTGGATTGGGCATGGAGAGTCTGTTATCCTGAGCTGTTGAGCATGAGCATCGGTCATCCGGTCAAGCTGACTCTTCGGGAAGAACTTCTGTTGCAGCAACAGGGAAGGGTTCCTGCACCCTAACTTGAACACCCTCCGCCTTGATGCATGGAGATTGAGCATTGACAACCGACAGCCTTCGACCTTCCTCCTGAAGTTTCTGATGTTATTCTGGCAGCCAGGTGTGCTTTCCACCAAGACGGCTTGCGCCTACCGCTGGGACAAATTTGTGGCCTGGTGTGTATCCAGAATCATTGATTTCCTCTCTGCTCTACTTTCTCACGTCTTATTATTTATTCTTTCTTTGGCGCAGCAGGGTTGTGCTCTGGACACAGTTAAGGGCTATCTTTAAGCCATTTCTGCATTTTTAAGGTTGTCGGACCAACCTTCCTTATTGTGGTCACCTGCTGTGACGAGATTTCCCAAAGGTTTGCAATACATGTTTCCCCCCAGGCCCCAGTGGGAGTTGAACCTAGTCCTCACTTTCCTGATGTGTGCGCCTTGAACTGTTGCACAACTGCTGTGGGAAAGTAGGATCTTTCTTTTATGGTTGCCCCCACGTTTTGCCTGGTGTCAGTATGTTTTAACTGTAGTTTACTGGGGTCCTGCTAATCAGGACCCCAGCATCTCTGCTCTCTCTCCCAAAATGACTTTGGTAAGTACTTTGGTACCTCCACAACTGGCTACTGGTGTACACTTATAAGTCCCTAGTATATATGGTACTAAGGTACCCAGGGCTTAGGTACACCAGGGTTCTCCCATGGGCTGCAACGTGTATTGTGCCACCCATGGTAATCCACTTAAACTCTGACTATAGGCCTGCCATTGCAGCCTGTGTGAGATGGTGCTTGCACCTGTCATGACAGATATAAGTTTCCTTATATCTGAGGTCACTGCACTTAAAACCTATAAGTCACCCCTATGGTAGGCCCTTCAGTCCTGAGGGCAAAGTGCTTGATTATAAGTGTGAGGGTGCCTCTGCATGAGCAGGACACCCCTACAAACCCTGGAGTCAATTCTCCATGCTTTGCAAATGCGCTAAGCCATTTTAAGACACATAATGGACATCAGTCATTTCGAGATGTCTAACTACATAATGGCTGCGCTGAACCTGAGTTGTACCCTTTCCTTGGGTATTTAAGGGCTCCCTCGTGGATGGGTCCTCAGATTCATCGTGGAACAAGACTCACCTCTGAAACCAAGACACTCTTCGACCGCCTGGACACTTGGACTTCGCCCGGAACCGAGACTGCATTAAGGCAGACTTCTGCTGCTCCTGCTGTTCTGCAAGTATTCTGCCTCGTCTGTGTCAGTGCTTCTCTCAGGCTCTCCAGGAACCGTGGGCATCAAGGACATCCGAAGTAATCTCGCTTGGAGTGAAGGAGTCACTTCCCTGCATTTGCAGGCAGCGCATCAAAGCTGACTGGTCTGCTGTTCCTGTGGTCCTATGGACTTCCTGAGGCTTAGCAACACAGGTAGTGGATCTGTGGTTCCCCCGAGGCCTGACCTGCCTTCCCTGCAATTTAGAGGAGCCGCTAGGTCCAAACCCCTGTGCACCGCGTCGACTTGCCGTTGCAAAGGCCTGTTGGCTCTGCACTCTAGAGATCTTCAGGCTACAAGAAGCTCCAGCACCTCATCCCTCGAAGAACAGCGTCCTCGCTGCATTCCTTGAATCGTTGGCCTTCATCTTTAGTGAGCTGCCTGAGGTCCTCTTGCGACTCCTGTGCCTTTGGCCTGTGGGTCCTGTGGGTCCTCTTGAGGGTTTTCTTCTGCTTTGGTGGGCTCCCCAGTTACTCAGGGCCTGCTCTGACTATCCTGCACTTGGTGAGTCCCTTGGACCTTGCTGGTACCAACGATTGCATCTTTTCGTCTTCCACACCAGTTGCAACTACAAAGGCTTGTTGGTGCTCCCGCTGGACTCCGACCACCTGGACACCGATATCCGACATGGGACACCTCATGCACAGCTCCTTGTCTTCCACAGCGTTGATGGGTCCCCTCAGTTGCTGCGACAAGATCCTCGTGAACTCTCCTGAACCTGGGCACTGTGCTTCCGTGCCTCTCGGCCACCTCCGAGTGGCATAGACTCTGTCCCTTCTGCTTGCAGGTTCTCCTCTTCAAGAATCCACCCTTGGATTCCAACAGACATCTCCACAGACTTCTCCAGAGGCCTTTCTTCCAGAGCAGTCCATTGTCATCTACGAGAGGTTCTGACGTTAATTCACCCCTATGCACCCGGCTTCCCTGGTGAGGCAACCTGGTTTCTGGGGCATCCACGGGTGAGATGGCTCTCCAACCTTCTGTCTTCGAAAGGGTTTCTTCGGGATCTTCTGGGAAGGGTCCTTCTTCATTAAAACTGCAACCACGACTTCTCCATTGACTTCCATTGAAAATGCGGCTGTGTTTCCACTCTGAAAACAGCCTCCTTGGGGTTCCTGGGTACTTACCTTGGGTGTTTCCTGGTTCTCCAAGCTCTTCTAAGTTCTTTGGTCCAAGTCCCGTTCTCCTTTGCAGTTCGCATTCCACTTATTTTATATATTGTTTGGTCTCCCCCTGGAGACCAGTGTATATTTGTTCTACTTACCTGATTACTTTGAAGTATTCTTATGTGTATTGTTGATATCTCTAAAGAGGAGATATTCCAAGTGATAGTGATTGTGTTGCATTAATAGACTTATTTTTCATAAACACTGTGTGGTTCTTTCTCATCTAATCAACACTCTTGATTAAACGTGGTAAAACAAGCTGCTTTACACTCCAAGAAAACTCCGAAGGCTTCTCTCCACAGCTACCTCTTTGAGAGCTTTAAAGGTTATTAAAGACCACTAAAATCAACATAAGGGTTGCCTGGATTAGTGCAAGGTTCATCACTCCCTTAAGTGGCACCATATACTAAGCCAGCCTCCTACAACTGCCTTCTTCAGTCAGTTATTGACCATCAAGACTGCTTTTCTAGTGGCCATTACATCTGCCAGGAGGGTCAGCGAATTGCAGGCACCCTCGGTGCATCCTTCGTATACTACCTTAAACCCTGACAAACTGGTTCTCCGAACACATTCCTCCTTCTTTCTGAAGGTAGTCACTCCTTTCACATAGGCCAGACCATAACCCTGACTACCTTTTTTGCCCTGCCTCATCCTTCTACCGAGGAGAAGAGACTCCAACATCTGGACCCAAAGAGCATTGTAGTTCTACCTTGACCGCACAAAAGACTTCAGTGTGGATTATCAACTCTCCGTAGGATATGTTGGGGCCAAGAAAGGGAAGGCTGTGCAGAAATGAACCATCTCCCGCTGGATAGTGCTGTGCATAAAGATCTGCTACGCATTGGCCAAGAAGACACTATCTGAGGGCATGCACGCTCATTTTACCAGAGCCAAAGCTGCAACCACTGCGTTAGCTCACGGAGTTCCGGTCCTGGACATCGGTCAGACTGCAACATGGGCTTCTTTGCACACCTTTACTAAGCCCTACGGTCTGTCGGAATGGGCATTTTACCCATTTGGTCCTGCAGGACTTTCTGATATAAATTGGATTCACTGACCAGCCTCCGGTAAGGCATTGTTTTGGTATCTATTCTAAGCTAAGAAATATGCGGCTCGAAGGCTCTATCAGATGAACAAGTTACTTACCTTTGGTGAACTGGGGTGGCATGGTGAGCAAAAGAATGATGGATTTAACCCAGATCTCTTGACTGGGGGTGAATGTTTTGATTTGTTCTGCATTCCGTCCATCAATTGTGTGTCTTTTGCTTCCTCGCCCTAAGTGCGCCGGGTATGCCCAGACGTAGGTCCCGGGCTCACTGTGCCACTGGAATCAAGCTATCCTGGCTGAAGAGGGGTGAAACCCCGAAACCGGTCCTAGGATGCTTGTTTCCGGTCCAGGGAGGACCTGGCTTGGCAGTTCGGGCTGGACTGTTCCCATGAGGCACAGGGTCAAGACTGATTTGCATATGGCCGGGTCTAAACTGGGGTGGCATGGTGAGGAAAAGAATGATGGATTTAACCCAGATCTCTTGACTGGGGGTGAATGTTTTGATTTGTTCTGCATTCCGTCCATCAATTGTGTGTCTTTTGCTTCCTCGCCCTAAGTGCGCCGGGTATGCCCAGACGTGGGTCCCGGCTCACTGTGCCACTGGAATCAAGCTATCCTGGCTGAAGAGGGGTGAAACCCCGAAACCGGTCCTAGGATGCTTGTTTCCGGTCCAGGGAGGACCTGGCTTGGCAGTTCGGGCTGGACTGTTCCCATGAGGCACAGAGTCAAGACTGATTTGCATATGGCTGGGTTCAAACTGGAATGGCATGGTGAGCAAAAGAATGATGGATTTAACCCAGATCCCTTGACTGGGGGTGAATGTTTTGATTTGTTCTGCATTCCGTCCATCAATTGTGTGTTTTTTGCGTTATCTTGTAGAGACTCTATCTAGCCACAGATTCCTTACTAACCCTCCTATCCTTCCTGCTCTGTGACCCGATTAAAGGATGATGGTTTTCCCTTTAAAAAGGGACCAAGAAATTCACACCAGTGGTCAGTATTCATCGTGACTCTGTGCTCCTGACGTGGAAAGTTGCGAAAATGAACTGACATCAGGACGACTAGGTGGCGCCTATATAGGTACATCACTTCCGGTGCAGCTGGCGCGGAGCCAAATGATTCCACCTACCGGCGCGCAGGGGCTCTGCTCAAAAATTTCCGGATCCTGTCTGACGTCTGGGGATAATTCTAAGGTAAGAAATCTGTGGCTAGATAGTTTCTACCAGATAAGGTGTTATCAACTTTGGCACAATGCCTTGGCAACCTCAGCAAAGAGAAATGGTCTCACCAACAAACCATCCCATCTGGGCCTACAACTAAGATAAATGCTCAGACATCATTGCACGACCAAGGTGCTCTTGCCTTGAAAATTAAGTGCCTTGAGATGGATCAAGGGTGCACTTTACCTCAAGCCTTCACACACATTGAGGATTGAAGTCCCTCTGTATCTTAGGAGTGGAGGCAAGCATTAAAGGCCTCTGACAATTACCATGACAATTTATAGGATGACCCATTAGGCAAAAATACAGAACTGATTTTTCTGTCAGAGTATAAATTACAGTGGAAGGGTGACATTTCAAATAGAGGTATCATCATCAGACTAGTTACAGCAATCCCAGACCTTCAATATCTGAACTCCAAAAATATCTCAATTGCTTTTAAAGCTGCATAATACAGAGAAGTCACATTTTCAAATAAATAGTATGGAAAGCTTAGGAAAATAAACAGCAGCTTCTGAACTGGGGAATTAGAATCATGATTCCGGAATCAGACAGCTACCCCCATGTATTTGAAATCACACTAAAACCAAATCACCATAAAAACCTGACCACCCCCACGACAATAGTTCTTTTTTAAATGGGGCAAGAGGACGGAAAACAGGTACACTATGGATGAAACAAAACAAAAAATCAGGTGCAATGTGGATAGTAAAGAAAGGAAAGTTTGCAATACAAAACAGTGTCATGGATTTGACTGTACATGGCTATCCTCTGCATTAAATCACTGATCCTAAAACGTGAACAAAATTTGGTTATCCATTTCTGTCAGTTTTTTATGGAACATTATAGAAATCCAAACAATGGTTCAATCCCATGAAACCCAAGCACAGATAGCATGTTATGATACAACTTTCTTTCAAGAGACTTGGACAATGGCACCTACTTTCTTGATGGGCCTTTGTGAGTTTTCCTTACCTGGCATAAAATCGCAAAGCATGTGTCATGCTTAGGAGAGGGTTATCCATTTATGACATCATATATTTCTGTAATGTTTGAGCCAGATTCTAACTTCTTTATGTTAGTTAAATTACAGTTTTGCCAAAATAACAATTAGGTATCTAAAACTTTTATTATTTAACCAAACATCAATGTAAAAATTAAATTAGACCCATCTTATATAATGTACTGCATGATCTGTGAGCAGAGCGCACAGCACATGGATTTTAACCAGCAATTTTAATTTTAATTAGTTTTTCAATGATGTAAAAGCAGATTGGTACATGGTAGACAACAGTTACTGGAGTATTCCACCAGTCATTAGTCCTGTACAGAGAAAGAATAACTAGGGGACTGTGTTGATGATGGCCTTACATAGTTTTGGGGCTCCAATTATTAAACAGGTGTTTTCCGCTTGATTAGTCACCAATATACAAGCACCTCTTTCACAGAGGCAGGTGATACTGGACTATACCTTGGCTTCAGTGGAATTTCTTAACTTAACAGGTGCCTTGAAAATAGTACCAGTCGTAAATAGAGATCACTTTCCTCAACATAGCACTCTCAAACGTAAGCATGTGAGAAATGAGCCTCTCACTTTGTTGGAGTGGCCGTTTGGCATTGTATCTATTAAAGTGGTGAAATAGGAGAGAAAAATTACCCCCCCCCCTCATTTGTCACTTAAAGTGCCAGATAGGCGTAGGTAACAGTGAGGACATGCAGATGGATGGCATGAATCACTGACAAAGTATCGAAGGTCAGAATATCGACCTACAGAAATATCGACCCAAGAATATCGAAGTCAAGAATATCGACATCCTATCTACATTATGGTAAGTACAAAAATATCGGGGGGAAAATATCGATGTCAAAAATATCGTTGTTAAAAATATCGTTTTTTATTTAAGTTAAAAAAAAGTAAATAATACATATAATTAAAATAAACATAGTTAAAAATATTTTAAAATGTTTAAAAATTATAAGTAATATATATGTAATGTAAAAATAAATTAAACATATAATATATAATATATACTTACTAATAATTTTTAATAATTATTTTAATAACATATTTTTTTTAAAAATATATAAATTATAAATACATCTATACATATAAAACAATAATATAAATAAAAATTAAATGAATATATATAACAAATTTAAAAAATTGAAATTATTTTTAATCTTTTAAAAATTAATTATATACTACATTAACTAAAATAATACAAAAAATATTAGATAGCGGAGGTAATAAAATTACTATTCCAACTCCAAACAGTGCAACAGTAGGGAAAATATTGGATAGCGTAGGGGTAAAAATTACTACTCCCACCCCAGTGAGTGCAACAGTAGGGAAAGTGTTGGATAGCGTAGGGGCAAAAACTACTATTCCCACTCCAGTGAGTGCAACAGTAGGGAAAGTGTTGGATAGCGCAGGGGTAAAAATTACCATTCCCACTCCAGGGAGTGCAACAGTAGGGAAAGTGTTGGATAGCGTAGGGGTAAACATTACTATTCCCACTCAAGTGAGTGCAACAGTAGGTAAAGTGTTGGATAGCGTAGGGGTTAAAATTACTATTCTCACTCCAGGGAGTGCAACAGTAGGGAAAGTGTTGGATAGCGCAGGGGTTAATTTAACATACTTATTAATTAAATAATTTTAGTAAAATAAATAACATATTAATAATTAATTAACTAAAAAATTAATAATAAATACCAATAAAATTAAATTAATATTTACTTAAATAACATTAAATTACTTCCCACCCTATTCCCCCATAAACACACAACCCGCTACACATAAAAAAGAACACAATTAATTTATCAATTAATCAAGTAAAAAATGTTTATTACCAATTAATAATAAATTAACAATAAATTAATTAACAACAATATATAAATATTAAATTAATTATAAATAATCAATTAATAAAAATAAATTGCCAATTAATAATTAATTAACAATAAATTATCAATAACAATAAATAAAAAATATTAAATAATTAATTCTAATTAAATTACTTTCCACCCTATTCCCTTATAAACCCACAACCCGCTACACATAAAAATTAACATAATTAATTTAATCATCAATTAATCAATTATTAAAAATGAATTATCAATTAATAATAAATTAACAATAAATTAATACCAATAAATAAAAAATAATAATAAGTTAATTATAATTAATATAATTATAAATTAATCAATTAATACAAATTAATTACCAATTAATAATTAATTAACAATAAGTTAATTATCAATAACAAAAAATATATAAAATATTAAATAATTAATTATAATTAAATTACTTCTCACCCTATTCCCCTATAAACCCACAACCCGCTCTGATACTAAAACGCAAAATTTACTTAAAAAAATTACTAATTTCTAAACATTTAATACATATATTTAAAAATAATAAAAATACTTTACAAAAAATGTTAAACATACATATAAAATACATACTAAAATACATAACACTAATATAAATATCGATATTATTAACAACGATATTTTTGCTAACGATATTACTTGCTTCGATATTACTTGCTTCGATATTACTTGCTTCGATATTACTTGCTTCGATATTACTTGCTTCGATATTACTTACTTCGATATTACTTACTTCGATATAAAAAAACGATATTACTTACCTTAAGGTCGATATTCTGGTCACCGATATTCTTGACATCGATATTCTATCCCTACGATATTAAAAACTCGATATTAGTGTAGGTCGATATAAAAAAATCGATATTTTGACTGCGCACTGGAGGGCATAGTATTGATATGGCCGGCATGTATTCTGTCCCTACTGATTACCCTGAAAGACTCACCAGTAACGTAGGATATGGGCCTAGAAAAAGAAATTTAATTCCAAAGAGATCAGGAATTTAAAGAAGCAGCGTAACATCTCATTAAGGAAGAAAAGGGGCATAAAAATGATCACACACTAACTAAAAGTACAATCTGAAAGAGACACGTTAGTGATAGATTCCTTACCTTAGAGTATCCCCAGGCTTCAGACTGGATCCGGAAAGTTTTTCGTCAGCAGTACCCCTGCGTGTCGGTAGGTGGCGTCGTGCGGCTCCGCGTTCGTCGCTGGCGTCGTAAGCGCCGAGATGACGTCACGGAGACTACTTAGGCGCCACCCATGCGCACTGACGTCAGTTCTTTCTTTTTCCACGCCAGCAAGAGCAGATCCGGTTAGAACACGTACCCTAGTCATTTTTTGACTAATTTCTTTTTGGGACTTTGTCCTACTTCTTTTGAGTCTTGACTCCTGGTGCCACATAGGGATGCCTCAGTTTAAATCCTGCGGGGCCTGCCGCCGTACGATGTCGGTGGCTGACCCCCATGGCGTCTGTTTCTACTGTCTGGAGCGCGTCCATGACTTCCGGTCATGTTCCGACTGTCTGGCCATGGCTCCGAAGGCTTTGCGGGAGCGGTCCCGAAAGCTGCTGGAGGCCCGACAGTCGTCTCCGCGCCGTTCGAGGTCCAGGGGTCGCTCGAGGGACCGACTGCGGAGCCATCATCATCGCTCCTCGGGGTCCGCGTCTTCACCCTCGAAATCGGATAAGAGACGTCACAAGTAACAGTCGAAGAAGCGCGTACGCTCTCCGACCTCCCCCCCGTCGGTCTCCGGACGCGGACGAGGGGGCCAGGGGTCCTTCCCCCATGGCTCCATTGGAGCCTGTGAGTCCCGCAGCCTACCCGCCCTACCGGGTCCGTCGGAGGCTCCGGCCCAGGTGCAAGAGTTTCTTGCCGCCATGGGCTGCCTTTTCAGGCCTAGGGGTCCCGCCGGCACGCCTTCGGGCCCCACGGTCCCTATTGAGGGCCCTTGCTTGCCACCGGCTCCGCCGCTGGTGCCGCCGGCGGCTCCGGCCCCGGCGCTGCAAGGTCCTCCGCCGGCGGCTCCGGCACCACAAGGTCCTCCGCCAGCAGCTCCGGCCCCGGCGCCGCAAGGTTCTCCGCTGGCGGCTCCGGCCCTGGCACCCCTTGCGGCTCCATTCCCGGCGCCGCACTGGGTTCCGTCGTCCCACCTCCTACTTGGGACATGGAGCCGGATCGGCACCGACCGGCGCCGTTGGAGCGGAAGATGTGGAGGATGCAGGTGGCCTTGACCTCTCCTCTGAGCCTGGGTTTGTGTCTCTTGCCACTGTCATGGAGGAAGGCGCCACATACACTGTGGTGCTCCGTAGAGCAGCTGAGGCTCTTGACTTTAACCTGCCTACTGTTACCCTCAAAACTAACCTCCTTACTGAAGTGCTTCAGCCGGCGGCAAGTTCCATAGCACCTCTGCTTCCGTTCAATGAGGCCTTGACGGATGTTTTGATGGGCACCTCGGCTAGGCCAGCCACAGGGGTTCCTGTGGATAAAAACGTGGCCAGGCGTCACCGGCCGGCACCGGGTGACCCTGCCCTTTTGACAACTCATCCGACACCGGAGAGCCTGGTCATTCAGGCCTCCACTTCCCAAACTGCGAAAAAGCTGGAGCAGTTTGGCAAAAAGTTGTTTTCCACTGCCAGCCTGAGACTGCGGTCAGTAAACACCGCATGCCTCTTGGGCCGCTAATCACACGCTGTGTGGGACACGATGGCGCAAACTCTGCCCCAGTGCCCGGAGGAGGTTCGGGCTGGGATGCCGCGAAGTTCGCCATTCGGTGTGGGTTGGACACCACGGACTCTTTGGGGATAACCATCTCCACGACGGTGGCCTTGCGGCGACACTCCTGGCTGCGGTCCACGGGGTTTTCGGGGGATGTCCAGAGTTCCCTCATGGACATGCCTTTTGATGGTACTCGCCTGTTTGGCGATACGGCAGACAGTGCGCTGGAGCGTTTTACGGACTCTCGGGCTACAGCCAAGTCCTTGGGTCTCTCCACCACACGCCCGGCCACATCTACCTTGCGTTCCTTTCGTGCCATGGAAGGGGAGCCCCTACACGTCCGTTCAGCCAGAGGCCTGCGCAGAACTAACCTCAGTGCGGCCGCGGGCATTGTGGCCGCCGTGGCGGCACAGGGGGCCAGCGTGCAGGTCAGTCCACCTCCGCTCCCACAGCATCCGCCTCAAAGCCTTCCTAGTCCGAGCTTTGGGGTGCACCCCATGCCGGTGGGCGGCAGGATTCAACATCACCTCCCCACTGGCGCTCTGTCACTTCGGACAGGTGGATGCTGCAAATCGTCCGAAGGGGCTACTCCCTCCCCTTTGAGTATGTCCCCCCGGCCATGCCACATCAGTTCCACGGCATGTTGGGGGATCACTTGGAGCTTCTCCGACAGGAAATCACGGCCCTCTTGGTCAAGGGGGCCATCGAGCGCGTTCCAGGGCCAGAAGTAGGACATGGTTGTGATTCCCACTACTTTCTGGTCCCCACGAAAGAGAAAGGGGGCCTGCGCCCCATCTTGGACCTCAGGAACGTCAATAGCTTCCTCCGGAAGGAGAAGTTCAAAATGTTGACTCTGACTCAGGTCTTGGCTGCCCTCGACCCTGGAGAATGGATGGTAGCGTTGGTCTTGCAGGACGCATGTTTTCACGTTCCCGTCCTGCCGGCCCACCGGCGTTACCTGCGCACGGTAGGCCAGGAGCATTTTCAGTTTGCCGGGCTGCCCTTCGGCCTTACAAGCGCCCCTTGGGTGTTCACGAAACTGATGGCGGTGGTCGCAGCTCATCTGCGCAGGTCAGACTACGGCCGACCTCCTTCATTTGCTGGGGTTCTCCATCAACGTGCCGAAGTCGCACCTGAGTCCCTCTCAGAAGCTCCCCTTCATCGGAGCGGTTCTGGTTTCGACGCAGTTTCGGCTTTATCCTCCCGAGCAGCGAGCTTGGGTTATTTAGGCTATAATTCCGATCTTTCAGCCTCTATCCCGGGTTTCAGTCAGGATGACCCTCCGGCTCCTGGGCCTGATGGCCTCCTGCCTTCTGCTAATGCAACATGCCAGGTGGCATATGCGGGCTCTGCAGTGGGACCTGCAGTTCCAGTGGGCACAGCATCAGGGCAACCTGTCCGTTCCTGTCCAGATCTCGGAGGGCACTGCACGACAATTGCAGTGGTGGCTCACAAATCGCGATTGGGCCAATGGCAGATCCTTCTCCCTTCCCCAACCGGAGCACACAGTGGTGACGGACGCGTCCCTCCTGGGATGGGGCGGCCACTTGGGAGAGGCGGAGATCAGAGGCCTCTGGTCTCCGGCGGAGTCCCGGCTCCCTATCAATATTTTGGAGCTTCGGGCGATCCGACTTGCATTGGAGGCATTCCTTCCCTCTCTCCGGGGAAGTATAGTGCAGGTGTTCACGGACAACACCTCCGCCATGTGGTATTGCAACAAACAGGGCGGGGTAAGGTCGTGGACCCTATGTCAGGGGGCTCAGCGCCTCTGGACATGGCTGGAACATCAAGGCATTACCTTGGTGGTTCAACACCTGGCAGGTTCTCTGAACGCCAGGGCGGACGAACTCAGCCGCCAGTGCTTCATGGATCACAAATAGCGTCTGAACTCGAACGTGGCGCAAGGTCTCTTTCTGCAGTCGGTAGAGCCCTGGTTGGATCTATTCGCCACCGAAGAGAACGCGCAATGTCAGCAGTTCTGCGCGTTGGAATTTTCAAGGCGGCACTCGCTCGGCGACGCTTTTCGTCGCGAATGCAGCTGCGGTCTGTTGTACGCCTTTCCGCCTATACCACTTCTGCCCACAGTGCTGAAGACGATTCGGCGCGACCGGGCCCAAGTCATCCTTGTGGCTCCGGATTGGGCGCGAAGATACTGGTATCCCGAGCTACTCAACATGGCGATCGATCCCCTGATCTGACTGCCTCTTCGGGAGGATCTTCTGTCGCAGCAGCAGGGGACGGGCCTCCACCCGAACCTGTCCAGCCTCCACCTCCATGCGTGGAAATTGAGCGGCAACAGTTCACAGCTTTCGCTCTTCCTCCCGAAGTCTGTGATGTCATTCTGTCAGCCAGGCGTCCCTCCACTAAGACGGTATACACCTGCAGATGGCACAAGTTTGTAGCATGGTGCACAGCTAAGTCTGTGGAGCCCCTTTCTGCCCCTCTTTCTGAGGTCCTCCTGTTTCCGCTCTCCTTGGCCCGGCAGGGCTCTGCTCTGGGCAGTATCAAAGGTTATCTTTCGGCCATCTCCGCCTTTCTCAGACTTCCAGATCAGCCTTCTCTCTTTAAGTCCCCGGTTGTTAACCGTTTCCTGAAAGGCATTCACACGTTTCCTCCCGTGCCTTTCATAATGCCTCAATGGGACTTAAATCTTGTCTTGACCTATCTGATGTGCGCTCCTTTTGAGCCCCTTCATAACTGTCCTTTACGTCTTCTTACTCTAAAGACGGCTTTCCTGGTAGCTATCACCTCTGCCAGACGAGTGAGTGCGCTCCAGGCTCTTTCTTCTAAACTCCTTTCCTTTCTGTTCATCCGGACAAGGTGGTTTTAAGGACCCGTCCTTCTTTCTTTCCAAAGGTTGTCACGCCCTTCCACATCGGGCAGACCATCACTTTGCCCACCTTCTTTCCACCTCCGCATCCTTCAAAAGAGGAAGAGAGGCTCCACCGTCTGGACCCAAAACGTGCGCTCTCGTTCTATCTGAAGCGCACACAACAGTTCCGGGTGGATGACCAGCTCTTTGTTGGCTACGTGGGCGCCAAAAACGGTCGGGCCGTGCACAAACGAACCATCTCTCGGTGGGTCGTTTTGTGCATCAAAGCGTGTTACTCGTTGGTTTAAAAGGAGCCCTTAGACGCCGCCCCTGCGCGCTGACGTCAGTTCTTCTTTTTCCGCCCCAGTAAGCGCAGATCCGGGAAGAGCAGTGCCCTAGTCACTTTTTGACTATCTTTTTTTGTGAAATTTTTTCACTGTTTCTTTTCGAGTTACGACTCCAAGGTGTCGTTAGGGATGCCCGGCTTCAAGCCTTGCGGCGCCTGTGCTCGGATGATGTCCATCACAGACCCGCATTTCGAGTGTCTCTTCTGTCTCGGCCGAGACCACGACACGAAGTCGTGTTCCGACTGCCGGTCCCTGAACCCGAAAGCTTTGCGAGAGCGGTCTCGAAAGCTCCTCGAGGCCCAGCAGTCAGCTCCGCGCCGCACCAAGCCCCGGTCGCGTGAGAGGTCGAGGGGTCGGACGCGGAGTCCTCGCCGGTCGTCGGAATCCAAGTCTTCGTCGTCCGGTAAATCCAAACACAAGAAGTCTAAAAAGCATCATCGCTCCAAGACTTCGCCTCGCCGGTCTCGCGACTCGGCTGAGGCCCCTCCCGGCACCGTCCCCGCGGCCCCGGACATGCCTGTGGAGCCGCCCCCGCAATACCCGTCCTTCCCGGGGTCGGGGGCGGATCCGGCCCAAGTATAGGAATTCCTGTCGGCCATGGCCCGCCTCTTCGGGCCTCAAGGTCCCTCCGGTGCGCCTTCGGGCCCCGCGGGCCCTGATGGGGTTGACCCGACGTCGCTGACGACTCCGGTCCCGGCGTCGCTCGTGCATCCGGCCTCGATCCCGGCTCCGGCCCCGGCCTCGATCCCGGCTCCGGTGCTACCACAACCCCCATCGACGCCGGTTGACCTAACCACGCCTCCGCCGACGCCGATGTCCCCGGTGCCGTTCCTGAAGCCGATCGGGGATCCGGGCGGCGTCGTTCCCCGGTACTCTCCGGCTCCGGACATGGAGCCGGACCGACGTCGCTCGACGCCGGTTCCGGCGCCGATGAGACCTTGGGTCCCAAATGTCCCCCCTCCTCCTTATTTTGAACCGGAGGAGGACCAGGAGGACTGGGAGGGGTCAGATGACCCTCTGTCACAACAGTGCCAGTATGATGAGGACTGGGCAGAGGAACTTGGGGATGCCAGTGGTCTAGATACTTCCCCTGACACTGGCATGCTGTCTCCTCCCGTGGCTACGGAGGAGGGAGCCAATTTTGCAACTGTGTTGCGTAGGGCAGCTGGAGCCTTACACCTCCAACTACCTACTGTGGCTGTCAAGACTAATCTCTTGACGGAAGTGCTTCAGCCGGCAGCTTCCTCCTCGGAGACTGTGCTGCCGTTTAATGATGCACTGACTGACGTTCTTTTGGGCGCCTGGTCCAGGCCCAACACAGGGGCTCCTGTGGATAGGAACGTGTCCCGACGCCATCGCCTAGCTCCGGGCGACCCCTTGTTTCTCTCCGTCCACCCCACTCCTGAGAGCTTGGTTGTCCAAGCCTCGGCTTCCCAAACCGCCTTCCCTACCGCTCCTCCGCATAGGGAATCCAAACGCCTGGATCAATTTGGGAAGAAGGCTTTTTCTTCCTCCAGTGCTGGCTTGCGGTCCATCAACACCGCTTGCCTTTTGGGCCGATATACCCACTCCCTGTGGGATTCGGTGGCGACTGCTTTGCCCCAGTGTTCTGAGGAGGTCCAGACACTGCTTACCCGCGCCATTGCGGAAGGAAGGGATGCGGCGAAATACACCATACGTTGTGGCCTTGATACCGCCGACTCGCTGGGCAGATCTATTGCAACGACGGTGGCGCTGCGTCGCCACGCCTGGCTGAGAACCACTGGTTTCTCGGGTGATGTCCAGAATACACTCATGGACATGCCCTTTGATGGAGTCGGTCTTTTGGTTCCAAAGCAGACCATGCGTTGGAGCGTTTTAAGGACTCACGGGCTACTGCCAAGTCCCTGGGCCTTTCTACTGTACGCCCTCTGCTGCCCTCTGCTTTTCGCCCCTTTCATGGCCACGGAAGGGGTGCCCAGTCACGTCAGCAGCCCAGCCACCGGCCCGCACAGCAAGCGTCTTCGCGTGGCCGAGGACGTGGATACCGCCGTGGCGGTTCGGGCAACCAGCGTGCGGGTGAGGCCACCAACCCCGCCCCGTCCGCGGCCTCCAAGCCCTCCTAGTCCCTCTTTTCAGGTGCACAGCACGCCAGTTGGGGGCAGGGTCCGCCATCACCTTCACCACTGGCGTGCCATCACCTCGGACAGGTGGGTCTTGGACATTGTCCGAAGGGGCTACTCCCTCCCCTTCGAGACCACCCCCCCAGCCATGCCACCTCCATTCCACCGCATGTCAGGGGATCACTTGGTGCTTCTGCAGAAGGAAGTCACGGCCCTCTTGGCCAAGAGGGCCATCGAGCATGTTCCGACCCCAGAAGTAGGGCGTGGTTGCTACTCCCGCTACTTTCTGGTGCCCAAAAAGGACAAGGAGGACATGCGTCCTATCTTGGACCTCCGGAACGTCAATCGCTTCCTCCGGAAGGAGAAGTTCAAGATGCTCACCCTAGATGCTCGACCCTGGAGACTGGTTGGTAGCGTTGGACTTGCAGGACGCTTATTTCCACATCCCCATCCTGCCGGCCCACCGGCGTTACCTTCGGTTAATGGTAGGCCTCGAGCATTTTCAGTTCACCGTGCTCCCCTTTGGCCTTACAAGTGCCCCTCGGGTGTTCACGAAAGTGATGGCGGTGGTCGCAGCTCATCTGCGCCGGGCAGGGGTTTCAGTCTTCCCCTACCTCGACGACTGGCTGCTGAAGGCGGGCTCGTCCCAGGCAGTCGTCTCCCACCTCCAGACTACGGCCGAACTCCTGCACTCGCTGGGGTTCTCCATCAATGTGCCGAAGTCGCATCTGATTCCTTCTCCACAGCTCCTTTTCATCGGAGCAGTTCTGGACACGACGCAGTTTCGGGCCTATCCTCCCGAACGGCGAGTCCGGGATATTCAGGCTATGATTCCGATCTTTCAGCCTTTATCCTGGGTTTCGGTACGGATGACCCTGAGGCTGCTGGGCCTCATGGCCTCCTGCATCCTGCTGGTCAATCATGCCAGATGGCATATGCGGGCTCTGCAGTGGGACCTGAAGTTCCAGTGGGCGCAGCACCAGGGCAACCTGTCCGATCACGTCCAGATCTCGGAGGGGACTGCAAAACAGTTGCAGTGGTGGCTCTCGAACCGGCAATGGGTCATGGACAGATCCCTCTCCCTTCCCCAGCCAGAGCACACAGTTGTGACGGACGCGTCCCTTCTGGGATGGGGCGGTCACATGGGAGAGGCGGAGATCAGAGGCCTCTGGTCTCCGGCGGAGTCCCGGCTCCATATCAACATTCTGGAGCTCCGGGCGATCCGACTTGCACTCAAGGCATTCCTTCCCTCTGTCAAAGGGAAGGTAGTGCAGGTGTTCACAGACAACACCACCGCCATGTGGTACTGCAACAAACAGGGCGGGGTGGGGTCGTGGACCCTCTGTCAGGAGGCTCTGCGCCTCTGGACATGGCTGGAACATCAGGGCATGTTCCTGATGGTTCAACACCTGGCAGGTTCCCTGAACGCCAGGGCGGACGAATTCAGCCGCAGGTGCATGATGGATCACGAATGGCGTCTTCACTCGGAAGTGGCGCAAGGACTCTTTCTACAATGGGGACAGCCTTGGTTAGATCTATTCGCCACCGAAGAGAACGCGCAATGTCATCAGTTCTGCGCGTTGGAATTTCCAAGGCGGCACTCGCTCGGCGACGCTTTTCGTCGCGAGTGGAGTTGCGGTCTGTTGTACGCCTTTCCGCCTATACCACTTCTACCCAGAGTGTTGAAGAAGATTCGGCACGACCGGGCCCAAGTCATCCTTGTGGCTCCGGACTGGGCTCGAAGAGTTTGGTATCCCGAGCTACTCGGTATGAGCGTAGATCCCCCGATCCGTCTGCCTCTTCGGGAGGATCTTCTGTCGCAGCAGCAGGGGACGGTCCTCCACCCGAACCTGTCCAGTCTACACCTGCTTGCGTGGAGATTGAGCGGCGGCAGTTGATTCCTTTCGACTTGCCTCCCGAAGTTTGTGATGTGATTCTGGCAGCCAGGCGTCCCTCCACTAAGGTGGTATACGCCTGCAGGTGGAACAAATTTGTGGCATGGTGCACAGCACAGGCTGTGAATCCCCTTTCTGCCCCTCTTTCTGAGGTCCTTCTGTTCCTTCTTTCTCTGGCCCAACAGGGTTCTGCCCTGGGTACCATCAAGGGTTCTCTCTGTGCTACCTCGGCCTTCCTCGGGCTCCCTGATCAGCCCTCCCTTTTCAAGTCCCCTGTTGTTAACAGGTTCCTAAAAGGCATTACACACCTGTTTCCTCCTGTTCCGTTTGTGATGCCTCAGTGGGACTTGAACTTGGTTCTTACCTTTTAATGTGCGCTCCCTTTGAGCCTCTACATAACTGTCCTCTTCGTCTTCTGACTCTGAAGACAGCCTTTCTGGTGGCCATCACCTCCGCTCGGCGGGTGAGTGAGCTCCAGGCTCTATCATGCAAACCTCCCTTTCTGTCTGTCCATCCAGACAAGGTTGTTCTTAGGACGCGTCCGTCCTTCTTGCCAAAGGTGGTTACTGCCTTCCACATTGGGCAGACCATCACTTTGCCTACCTTCTTTCCGCCTCCGCATCCTTCCAGAGAGGAAGAGAGGCTCCACCGTCTGGACCCAAAACGTGCGCTCTCCTTCTATATCGACCGCACAAAACACTTCCGGGTGGATGACCAGCTCTTTGTTGGCTACGTGGGCGCCAAAAAAGGTCGGGCGGTGCACAAACGAACCATCTCCCGCTGGGTTACCTTGTGCATCAAGGCCTGCTATTCTTTGGCTAAGAAGGAGCCTCCTGTTGGGCTGCGTGCCCATTCCACCAGGGCAACGGCTGCTACCACAGCTTTAGGCCGCGGTGTTCCGCTGCAGGATATCTGTCAGGCAGCTACGTGGGCCTCGCTGCACACGTTTACAAAACATTATTGCCTTGACAGTCAGGTCCGGAGGGACGGCTACTTTGGCCGTTCTGTCCTCCGGGACTTCCTTGTCTGATCTTTGTTCGCAGACCCACCACCGGGGTTGGTATTGCTGGGGTATCTATTCTAAGGTAAGGAATCTGTCACTAACGTGTCTCTTTCAGATGCACAAGTTACTAACTTGTGTAACGATATATCTGTAAGAGACAGTAGTTAGTGACAGATTCCTTACCGCCCCACCCATCCTCCCCGTTCTGCGAACTGATTTCTAGGGTTAAGGACATCCCTTTCAGGGCCCTAGTATTTTTCAGACACCTATGTCAGCTTCTTGCATGGCTCTGCGTTCCTGGCGCGGAAAGTCGTGTACAGAACTGACGTCAGCGCGCAGGGGCGGCGTCTAAGTACTGCCCGCGACGTCATCCCGGCGATCACGACGCCGACGACGGACGCGGAGCCGCACGACGCCGCCTACCGACGCGCAAGGGTACTGCTACGCAAAAACTTTCCGGATCCAGCCTGACGCCTGGGGATATTCTAAGGTAAGGAATCTGTCACTAACTACTGTCTCTTACAGATATATCGTTACACAAGTTAGTAACTTGTGCGTTATGGCTAATGTTTCAGGGCAAGTGCCATTGAATGCCACAAATACCTCTTCAAAGTACAGGCTTTATTGAATTTCAGCCGAAGTGATGGTGCGCCAGATCCAAACAGACTTCTGGTTGCAGTACATAAGACCAGCACTCCCTTATGGTCTCAGAGTCTGTCTCAACTATACAGAAAATGTCTTGAAATTAACACTGTATGTGATAGCTGATGAGGTTATTATTAGAGCTAATTCTGTCCTAGCCAACTATCACCTTATTGTGTATTAGATGTAGATGGCAAATGTGTTGTGAAGCTCCTTCTCACAGAACTGGAGATATGGACCACTGGTAAAAGTTGTATTCTGCATTTTCAAACTGGGTTCCAGAGTGGATGCAGCATAGAGGCTAATATACTAGCTTTTTCATTACTTATACAAAAAACTTCTTCTACAAAGGGCACCTTCCTCTATGCTGCATTTATTGATTTAGCAGTAGCCTTCAGTTGCTTTGACTGGAGAGAGATTATATGGAGTATTGACTAAATGGGGTGGATCCTACCAAATTCACTGAAAACCAGCCCTAATCTATACTCGTAGACCTGGGGTAGAGTCATGCTCTATCCAGGGATGGTTGTCTTTGAGAAGAAATTCGCAGATAAACGTCTCAAGTAGGGTTGTTTTTGTGTGCCTTTACTCTTCTAATTTATGAATGGCGGACTTAGGAGATGTCCTTTGCTACCTTTCATCTATGTGCTCTGTCGGAAGAGTCATTGATCCACATACTGCGTTTGAGTGAAAAATTGAATACAGGGAGGAGACCAGGCGCGTCCGGCGCAGGTAACAGCGGTTGGGCGGGGGCCGGGTGGTGATGGTGGGGGGACTGAACAGGCGACGGGATAGGGAAAGTAAAATAAAAAAATAAACAAAACAACTTACCTTGCGCTCGCCGCATCACCGATTCTTCACCGCTGTTACCTGTGCCGGCCGCGCCTGGAGGAGACAACTATTAGAACCGATGTTTTCACTCCTAAATGTATGAAAATGTCAACAAGCAGTAATGACATGTTTACTGGGATTTAATCCTCAATTGTCTGGATGAGCTTTAGAATCTGATAGAGATTTCTAGCCACAGATTCCTTATCTTAGAATATTTTCCAGGCGTCAGACTGCATCCAGAAAATCTTGAGCAGTACCCCTGCATGCCGGGAGGTAGTGTAGAACAGCTCTTCGTAGGTGTTGTCCGCACTGGATGTGACATGCATGGTGCCTATAAAGGGTCCACCCCAGCACGCTGACATCAGTTCTTTTACTTCCGCGCCAACACCGCGGATCCAGAAGAGCTACCCTGGTCAATTTTAGACCACTTTTTCAACATTTTTGTTAGTGTTTTTTTAGCTTTCCACTACCATTGTGCTAGGGATGTCCCCTAAGAAGCCAGTGGGTTTTAAACCCGGTGGGGCCTATCACAGGCAAATGTCTGTGATGGACCCCATCTAGTTTGTCTGTGGTGCCTGGAGCCGGACAGTGACTCCAGGACCTGTCCATAATCTTGCACCATGAATCCAAAGGTGATTCAGGAGTGGGAGACGAAGCTCCTGGCGGCCCCACATCGGAAGACTCCCTAATGCTCCAGTTCCCGGTTGCATGGAAGGTCCCAGGCCATCGTTCGGTGAGGTTCCCATTAGTCATTACCGCAGTCAAAGCCTTCTTCAGGTAAGTCCCACAAGTACAAAACATGTAAGAAGTCGAAGTGCTCTTCGACCTCGCCAGCCCAGTCCAAGTCATCAGACGAGGTGTGGGAATGGCGTCACAAGTCAAGGCCCCACTCCTGCACTCCACACGTGGTGCCTGGGTCTACTCCGCACCTCCCCGAATTTCCTGGAGCCAGATCGTCCCCCGCCCAGCTCAAGGAGTTTTATAAGGCTATGCACCTCATATTTGGGCGTGCAGACCCCTCTGGAGTGCCTTCGGATCCCATGGGTCTGGGAGGTACCCCTACTGGACACCCGCCGGTAGGATTACCCTCAGTGCCAGTCAGGGCCTTTGGATCCGAGGTTGGGAGGGTCGACTTGGGAGAGTTGGGTCACGTGGTTGGGGAACATGGCGGCGGCTGGCTAGCGCCGGTCGGGAGGAACGCCGTGCGGCAGGGGAGTGAGCTACTGCGGATACATGCTGAGATTAAGTAAGGCAAGGTGGCGGGTTTAATGGGTCTCTCTGCCCGGGACTTTTCGGACTGAGTGCTTTTTTGTGCTCATTGTGTTTGTTTACCGTAAGCCTCAGCACTTGGCTTTGCCGGACTCCAGGATGCAACTCCACCCCCCTCGGGGATGCCGGTTCGGGTAGTTGCTTGTTAGGATCGTGGCGGGGAGAATCTTGTGCGTCTTGAGTTTGTGGTCCCTGTGGGCTTATTTCTCGGACTTTCTGCACAATCGTGGGCCTTTTTTACATATGAGCCCCAATATTAGTTCGATTTTAGCAGGACGTGACTCCGCCCCCCAAGGAAGCTGGGTTTGGGCAGGGGCCTTTATGAGGTCTGCTCGGAAGGCAATAACAAGGGTACATTGCATAAATAGAGGGGCGGAGGGGAAGGCTTGTGTCTCCATTGTTTGTGATCGCATTTGGCAACTACAGGGGGCTGAAAAGGATGTTGAAAGAAGCTGGATTAGGGGAGTTTCCCTCCCTTTAATAACATCATACGAGCAGATTCTAAAGTTTATTGAAATCCAGGAGTGGATGGAGAAGGAGAAGGACCCTGCATCAAGGGATCTACCTCTGAATGTTTTGAGCACCGGGAGATCAGAGGGAGAGAAAGGAACAGGGGGATCTGAGGCGGAACGAGTTCGGGGGCAGGAGCTGCCCGCATCAGAGGGGCCAAACACATTCAGAGGCCGTGAGAATTCTGGAGCGCTGGAAGAGGTTCGTACATAGTTTATTTCAACTGGAAGGAGTAGATATCTTTTGCGTTCTGTCCCGGAAAGGAGGAGTCCCATTGTGAAACAAGTTGGTACTCCCCAAGCTATAACTCCGGTCAAGAAACCTTCAAAGGGAGGAAGAGTGAGAAAGTGTAAAAAAGAAGCAGCAGCTTTATTCTCTAAACCACCACCCTCGCTCAGGTCATATTTTAAAATTATGGAGCAAGTGGCAGGCCCAGTAAGGACTGAGAAGTCTCTCCAGGATATAGGGAAGGGGGCAGGAGCTCCAGATACACAGACAGGGCAGAAAGTTTTGAGCGAGTCACTGAGTCTGGAGAATCGGTTCTCTCCTCTTATGGGGATTGGGGCAGAGAGCGTAGAAGAAATTATATCTGGTACCCCAGAGGCTCTGAGTACTCTTACACATATTCTTCCCACGTCTACTCCTATGCCTAAGCCTATGCCTATGCCTAAACCTGGACCTAAATGTATGCCTACGCCTACCCCGACGCCACAACTTGTGTCAGAGGAGGGTTTTAACAGGGAGGGACCCCCAGAATCCAATGAAGAAGGGGTGAGGATGGAGCATGGTGTCCTGGGAGGGGCCCCCTTGACAACTTATGTGACTGATCTCCTACTGAGTTTAAGACAGGATATGATGTCTAGGTTTGAAACCTCCGAACAAAATCAGAAGGCTATACAGGACAAATGTGGGATTCTTGAGCAAAAGGTGGATGGGATTGCGTTGCGTACGACAGCATTGGAGGAGGACGTGAAGGGGCTGGGCGAGGCCATAGCAGGGAACTCAAAAGAAATAGCGAGCCTTAGAGAAGAAAATAGGTCCTTACAAGAAGATCTGGAAAGGCTGGAGCTCCATGCTAGACGAAACAACGTTCGCATTTTGGGAGTGCATGAAAATGCAGAAGGTTCGGACATTAAGGGTTTCGTATGTAAACTCCTGGGAGATTTGCTTCAGGATAGGAATGATATTGCCTGGGATAAAGAACTTCAAAGGGTTCATAGAGACCCCTATAGATTGCACCCGGGGAGAAAGGCCCCAAGAAGAATCGTAGTTAACTTCTTAACTTTTTCAATCAAGGAGTTGGTGTTGGGGCGAGCATTAAAGGAGCGAGAGATAAAGCACGGGGATGTCACGTATCAAATACGTTCGGACCTGGGTAAAAGAACCTCTCAGCGACAGTGGGAGCTGGGCTCCAAAATGAATGAGTTGCGTTCTAAGGGGGCCCAAGTCCAAATGAAATTTCCTGCTACGCTTAAGATAATGTGGCACAATAAAATGCATGTGATCAGAGACCCTATGGAGGTTGATGGTTTGCTAGAACAGATGGAAAACCCAAAATAGGGACAGTTTATGTATATAGGTGTATATAGAGAATCCACACTGTTGAGTAGTTAGACACATTATACGTAAGAGATACACATGGGTAATTAAAAGTATAGGAAATGTATAGGAAATATATAGGAATATACAATATATAAGATTTTTGTTTATATACCTTTTAACATTTTCGTAGTAGACTTTTTCTCCTTTGCACGGCGGGACCTCGAAGGCCTTTTGCCTTAGAGATAGGGTGGGGGGTTCCCCAGGGGGGTGGGTGGGGGGACACGGGTGGTTGGGAGCATTTGGGAAAAAAATAAAAAATATAGTCCTCTTTCAGCTATGTGATGGGTGGTCCCTACAAACCTATGTTGACTTGTGTTTTAGTGTATGTATACAAAGGGTAGGTCAACACAAGATCGACTTGGAAGGTATTAGTAGAGGTTTAAGGATAGATAGATGACGAAAAATTTAGTGCACTTTGTATCCTGGAATGTAAATGGTTTGAGGTCTGCAAAGAAGTTAGGTCGAGTAATGGAGTTTGTGAAGCGACCGGAGGCGAGTGTTATATTATTGCAAGAGACTCACCTAACAAAGCACAAATGTGTGAATGCCTTTAAAAAATGGTTTTGGGTGCAAGATAATGTCTGTTCAGATCAAAGTAGTAACACGAGGGGGGTGGCCATACTTATAAGAAAGAATGCGGGTATTATAGTAGAAAGGCAGCAGACAGATTCTTCTGGGAGGTGGGCCCTAGTCAAGATAAAAGTACAAGGACTATCCGTAATTGTAGTCAGTTACTATGGGCCCAATGATGATAATCCGGACGTACGAATCAAATTGGAATCATGCTTAATGCCGTTTAATACCCCAGTGGTAATTGGAGGGGATTTCAATTTAGTATTTAATAAAAGTTTGGATAGAACCTCCAAAGTCAACTACGTTACGCCACCAAAAACTATGGCAGTGCTTAAAATATGATTAGAGAGCTCAATTTGATTGATATTTGGAGACATAAGATGGGGGATAACAGAGATTTTACCTTTTTTAGTAAAAAGTATGGTCATCATTCCCGAATCGACTATTTTCTATTGAACCATGACTTGGTATCTGGGGTTGAAATGATCAAGCACGTACCTGCTATACTTTCGGATCATTCGGTTGTCTTCTTATCACTAAAAATACCTAATAAGAGAGGTATAGTCAGATGGACTCTGGACAGGACAATTCTGTTGGATGAGGGAGTAATTAACAAAATGAAAGAGGAGGCTGCGATTTTCTTTGAAGTTAACAGGGGGTCAGCTAAACTTCAAATTGTATGGGACTCCTTTAAGGCCTTTTTGAGATCCTTAGGTACGGGTATTATGGCGAGTAAAAAACGAAGCGCGAGGCACCAAGAAGAAACGCTGCTGGAAATCATTAAGAATAAAGAGCAAGAGGTACAGAAAGCTTCCCTTGAGAGCTTTAGCAAGGTGGCCTCTCTTAGAAAACAACTAGAATTGTTGCAATCAGAATATCAAGAAGCTCTGGATAAAACATTGATAGATAAATGGAGGGTTAGCAAACTGCAGCATTTTGCTTATGGCGAGAAGAGTGGCGCCTTGTTGGCATGGAAAGCTAAGAGTGATAGAGTGCGTAATCAAATAATATGCCTGATTGACCATATGACAGGGGACACATTGGATACTAATGTTAAAATTGGGCTGGAGGTCTCTAGACATACGAGTAATTTGTATAAGGAGGATATTTCCCCTGGGAGGGATAATATCGAAGGTTTCCTTAAGGAAATCGAACTCCCAATTTTCAGTGAAGACCAGAAGGCAATATTATCAGCGGATATAACAGAAGAGGAGATTCTACAACAGTTTAGGGAAATGGCCAGAGGGAAAGCTGCAGGGCCGGATGGCCTTCCAACTGAGATTTATCTTAACCTCTTAGATGAGGTGGTACCAGTGTTCAGGGAACTTTTTAATTTAATACTAAGAGAGGGAGAAGATCCCCCTGTAAGTTGGGCTGAGGCAACAGTAACATTGTTATTGAAACCTAACAAGGATCCCCTCGCGGTCGACTCTTATAGGGCCATATCACTGTTAAACACGGACTATAAGGTGTTCGCGGGAATTCTGCCCGCCAGAATCGCAAAGGTTATTAAGGGTATAATACACAAAGATCAAAAGGGCTTTAGTCCCGAAAGGCAGCTCAACTAGTTAACTTTTCAAATATTGGGAGTGATAGACCTAGCAGAAACCTATAATCTTCCAGTAACGCTGGTGGCAGTAGATGCCGCAAAGGCTTTTGACCAGGTTCACTGGTCATATCTGTGGGAAGTTTTAAAGGTATTTGGTTTTCCCCATAATGTAATAAAAACTGTTCAACTTTTGTATAGATCTCCAAGAGCAAAGGTTTTGGTTAATGGGGAGCTAACTGATTGGGTCAATATATCACGGGGGACTAGGCAGGGATGTCCCCTGTCTCCGCTTTTGTTCGATATATATATTGAACCATTAGCGGCTTGGATCAGACAAGACCCTGCTATTATTCCTTTTAGACACGGAAATTTTGAGATTAAGTTAGCGCTGTATGCAGATGATCTCTTACTTTACACTCTAAATCCGCAAGTGTCTATCCCCATATTAATGGCTAAAACCGAAGCATTTGGAAGAGTATCAGGATACAGAGTAAATATAAACAAGACTGAAATTATGGAATGGAACCAACCAGTTCAACAAATACAGGCAAAATCAAGTATGCGTTATCTTGGTGTGACAATTACGCAGAAGTTGGCCGAAGTCACTAAGGTAAATTGGGAAAAGATTAGGCAAGAAGTAGAGAAACTGCTGGTCAGATGGGCAAACCTTCCGTTAAATTTGTATGGTAGGGTGAATCTTATCAAAATGATTATTCTACCTAAGATAACGTTTCTTTTTAATTCAATACCATTATCGTTTGATAGAATGAAAATTGCTAAATTACAAGGAAGACTAGGAAGCTTCATTTGGGCTTCCAAGGGCTCACGCATATCTTGGAAGAGATTGAGGAGGAGATTGGAGAAGGGTGGGCTGGCGTTAGCGGATTTGAGGACGTATGGATATGCTTTCCTTTTTAAGAATTGCAGGATGCTTTTAAATAGGGTTGACAGTTCGGCTATTGGCAGTTTGTTTGGAGCCATGCTTGGAGAACTAAAGGAGGGCCAAGACCAATTTTTGTTCAAGTTCGGAGACCCGAAGTTCTACAAAAAAGTAAGGTTGAAGATTTTATTGGGTGTTTTGAAAGCTTGGGTAAATATTCGGAAAAAGCTAGGTATCCCATATTATGCGTCTAGGGCCCCGATCTGGGAGTCCCCAGGGACTCCAGAATGCTTGAATGATTCACTAAGTCTCCCATTAAAGGTTTCGGGTATTTCTTGCTGGGGGATCTGAAGATGGGAATTGAGCTAGTCAATTGGGAAATTCTGAATCAAATTGCGGGGGGAAATTTAACCAGGTTTAAATATTACCAGAACTCTGCATGGTGGAGGGACCAAAATTGGAGTGAAGAGGAGGATGATACTTGGTTAGCTCAAGCGATTAAAACTGGCGTTATTAAGAAGGAGGTAGCTCTGTGGTACCAATTTCTGATTAATGCAGAAGACGATTTAGAAGGAGACATTCAGAGGCTTTGGGGCGAGGGAATTGTGAACATTAATTTGAGGGAAGCATGGTTGGCCTCCTTTGCATTGCTGAGGGAAAGTGTGAAACCCGCCTATTTAAAACGAAAGCACCTCTTCACGGTTTATAGGGTATATTGGTCTCCGGCGAGATTAGAAAAGTTTTTAGGGATACATTATGAATGCCCAAGATGCCAAGATCCTGTAGCTGATGACATGCATACGTTTCTAACATGCCCGGAAATTGAGAAGTTTTGGTTCGAGGTATGCCAATTTTTAACCGAAGTCACAGGTATCAATGTGAAGGTCAGTCCTGCCCTGGTCTTCTTTGGAATTTGGCATGATAATATTATTACCATTAGTAGATTAGATGCAAGATTTATTTTTTACGTAATTTTATTAGGAAGAAGAGAGATTTGCAAATCATGGAAGGCAAATCTTCCACCGCACTTCCTGGAGTGTAAAAAAAGTGTTATACATATTAGTAAGCAGGACTTAATGTGTGATTTTAGTAGCAGAGAGAAAGTATGGCTTAAGTTGGTAAATTGGTTTCAAAATCTGCGGTCCAATGATTAAGCTAATGTTGAGCTGTGGGTCCTGTGTTCCTTCCGTGCTATGGGCACTCCCGGGAAGGGTGGAATTGGATACGGCTTTTCTCTCTTGATTGGAAGGACTCCAACCTGGCCTGGTTTTTACCAGAGAAGGGGACGAGTATAACCAGCAAGTAAATTGACAGAATGAGGACTAAAAATAAATTTAAAAAAAGGGCCTTTGGATCCATTCTCAAATCCGACCCGACTCCAGTTACAAACCCACAACCTTCGCCGGGGCAGTCCACATCAGCCAAAACATCATGCTGCCAACCTTTTCTCCACCTCGGCCTTCCAAAGATGAAGAAAGACTCCCCCCGTCTAGACCCTAAGAGGGCACTGTCATTCTAGATCAATCACACCAAAGAACACATGGTGGATGATCAGCTCTTTTTAGGGTTTACTGGATTGAAGAAGGGGAAAGCAGTGCAGAAACGGTCCATCTCCACGTGGAGTGTTCTCTGCATAAAGTTCTTCTACGCATTAGCTAAGAAGGAGCCCCCTGAGGGTTTGTGGGCTCATTCGACCAGAGTGAAAGCTCCTTCTGCTGTGTTGGCTCGTGAAAGTCTATCCTGGACATCTGTCAGGTGGTTACGTGGGCATCCTTGCACAAGTTTATCAAACACTACTGCCTTGACAGTCAGGTCCTTTGTGACAGGCACTTTGCCCGTTCGGCCTCCAGGACCTTTTGATCTGAGCCAGTCCGGGCGGGTATTGCTTTGGTATGTATTCTAAGGTAAGGAATATGAGGCTAGAAGTCTCTATCAAATGAACAAGTTACTTACCTTCAGTAATGCTTTATCTGGTAGAAGCTCTATCTAGCTGCAGATTTCTTACCAACTGCCCCATCCTCCCCGTTCTGCAGACTGGACTTTTTGCCTAAAAATGTCCTTGTTACCCCTTAGAACCTGCACACTGGTCGATCAGCCTTCTGACATGGCTCCGTGCTTCTGGTGCAGAAATAGTGCCGAAATAGTCACAAAAAGAAATTGATGCCAGTGCACTGGGGTGGCACCTTTATAGGCATCACGCACTGCACATTTGGTGCAGATGACGTCTACGACCCCAACACAGAACCATTCAACATCAACTACCGGCACGCATGGGTACTGCTAAAGATTTTCCAGATCCAGGCTGACACCTGAGGAATATTCCAAGGTAAGGAATGTGCAGAAGAGGCGTTACTGAAGATAAGTAACTTGATCATTTATGTTGTTTGCTTTAGAAAAACTCAGACACGGATGGCAGACATTTTTAATTGAAGTCAAAAACTCGATTGTGTGTGGACAGTAGCCCATCATGATAAGATGTTTCAATTGTAATGTTTTTAATTAAATGTACAATAAATATTTACTTACTTAATTTCAACACAAGCAGAGGCGCTCCATATCATCTAAAAAAGATATACAACCATATTAATCCAATGCTTAGTAGCAGTTTCGAACACAAGCAGCTCTCCTTTCTTTGGGCTTCATTACATCTTGTGCATACTCGTGGGTCAAGTGCAAACTCCACCTGAGATCTCTTCAGGAAAATTTTGAAAATCAATGCTCCCAGAAAAACGGCGATTGGGAGAATACATTGAATCAGTCTCCTTCAGCACTTTAAATGTTCACTCTGATACCTGTGGGAAAACATGTTGGTGTGAGTCTCCTTCCAGAAACTTGTGCCTTCACAGCCAGTCTTGACACACTATTGGATGTAGGGTTGAAGTGATCAGATGAAACAGGTGCCAGTGCAGTAGAAATGGTTGACCTGCGAGCACTTGCGCTACCGAAATATGTTGCCTTTGAGAGTGGTTGGTGTGGTTCATCTGCTTCTTTCTCCAAGAATTCCTGTATGATTCAGAGTGATAATACTTCAACAGTGTGTTATCTGAACAGAGATTATTGAAAGACAGGTCATACTTTGTGATTGTTCACAGGAGTTTATCCTGGTTTCTAGCTCAAAGTCTATAGCTCAGTGCTAACCACCTACCAGACTTTCAAAACATCAAGGCAGATGAGCTAAGCAAGCATCTCTTAGAAAAGCATTAGTTGGTGGCAACTACACATTTTCTTGAGGATGCAAAGTAGGGACACAATGCAATGCAATTTGCCATTGCAAGAAGCACAACATACAGAAGCTTCTGGAGCAGGATCCTAGGGGATGCATTCAAGTGAGGAGGGGGGGGGGGGGTATTTTAATAGGCTGGTAATGCACCTTTAAACTTTTCTGCTACATCTCCTCCTGAAAGTGCTAAGCAGGCTAAAAGGTCTCAGAACAAAGATTGCTTCAAACCAGCTATGTCTTTGGTGACATCCTGACTGTGCGTTCACAAGAACCATGCCAGAGGCTTCTCAATCTCCTTTCCATCTTATCTGGCAATTCAGTCTTTACTAGGACCTTCCTGTCAACATGATCTAGCCTAACTGACACTTCTATGTATTCTGTGAAGGTGGAAATCTGATTCATTGAAGGAGCCGTGTGACAATTCAGCTAGGAAACTCGGCTTGCCGGTTTGCACCATTTCCTGCTTTGTTTTATCTTTAGAAGGAAAATTGAAGAGGGTTGTTCAGTTAAAAGCATTTTAACGTGTTTAATGCTATTTCTAATTAGCTCGAAGTATACAGAGTCCGAAAATGAAAGACATGATATCAGTGAGATTTTTCAAAATTGAAATATCTTTATTAATGTGTTTCAAGGTCCTGCACATAGATGAGTACCCTAATGCTTATTAATTCAAGAAGATCACCCCATTTGGTACCTAGTTTTCCTATTCTTCTTAGGAATTCAGTCACTGTTTTACCTACACCTCTCCTAGGATGCAGTTGCAGGCATTCAAAGATGTTTCTGTTCATTAGCATTTCCTTCTAAGCCACATGAAACCAATTTCATGTATGATCTTGTGGGTATTGTGCTCTTCTACATAATTTGGATTATGAATTTAAAGGTGCCTCTTATTTCCCCTCACTTTTTTCTCCACTATTTGAAAGTTGAGATCTTAGCTGTTGCCTGATAGGACTTGTGTTTTAAAGATTGTGTTAACCATTTGTGTCATCAGCCTCTGTACATCTTCATTTTTTACCCTGCATTGAATAGTGAAGAGATCTGTCTTCCAGAACTTGACACATACTAGCTGAATCCTGACTGACACCTCAAGTACTCAGTTCAGTTCAGTGAAGCTTATCGGAAGGATCCGCTCTGGTGATGCCTTCAGAACAGGGTACAATATTTAGACAAGGCTTTACCAGGGTCATTGCATTTATCACAGACTCCTTTATCTGCCTCTCTTGATCCAAACTGACTATCCACCACCTCACCCCCCACTCTTTATTTGTGCTTAACATTGTGTCTTTCCTATCTCGAGAGTACCAAAACCTTACTTATTTTGCGCCTTTTTCTTTTCAGGGAATTCCGTTTCACTTCCGAAGTGCCAATTTGGCTAGATTATCAGGGCAAGCATGTGACAATGGACCAAGTGGTAAGTCAACATATTTATTCGTTTGATTCATTTTGCAATGTATTACATAAAATCTGTAATATGTCAGTTTATTCTGGGTATACAAGGAGATAAATGTTACAATACACAAATTACCAGAATTGCTCAGTTTCATTGGTAAAAACATTCTGGAAAAAACTTGAGCTAATTAATTATTTAAAAGCACTAGTGAACAATGTGTTCAATGAGCACAATGCTACGTTTATAGCAGCAATCAGATCTAATGGAAATGTAGAAATGCATGCAGTTAGTTCAGATACATTCAGGAACTTATATAAAGGGCTATGCAGTTCGCTTTTTTATACACAACTTTATTTCAGTTTCTGACACTCCATGATGTTATACTTTTCACATTAATACATATCCAGTCACTGTCACGATTCACTCCCTTTGCTCTCGTTCCCACCACCAGGGGGCCGAATTGTGGGGCTTTCCAGTATTCTAATATGCTTCCAGACACTCCCCTGTATGCATATCCTGACTTCCAGGCATTTGGACATCATTTAGGAATTGACAATCCATGCCGGGTTTTGTGGAAGCCAGTCTGCTCATGCTGGAAACTCCATTACCTATAATCCCCTGCTCACTGCTTTGTCTCCACCCCTGCAGGCCAAGGATGAGTGGAGGAATTTAGTTCACCTGTGGCTGGCTGCTGCTAGCCTGCTCACACCTGATGCGCATGAGTACTGTGAGCTCTTTTAAGCCCCCGCTCCCTTCAGCCCAGTGTTGGTCATTGTAGCTGTATACCGGTGAGACCGATCCTTGTTTCCAGTGTTTCCTGAGCTTTTGGTATTCCTTGATTCCTGAGCTATAGTTAATCCTTGTTCCTTGATTCCTGAGCTATATCTATTCCTTGTGCCTGACTTAGCACTGCCTGCAGTGCTACCTTGTTTCCTGAGTTCCTGAGCTATAGCTATTCCTTGTGCCTGAATTAGCACTGCCTGCAGTGCTACCTTGTTTCCTGAGTTCCTGAGCTATAGTTATTCTTTGTTCCTGGGCTTCAACTATTTCTTGTTCCTGATTTGCACTGCTTGCAGTGCTCTCTTGACTCCTTGTTTCCTGAGCTGTAGCTATTTCCTGTTTCCTTGAACCAGTACTGCCTGCGGTGCTACCTTGACTCCTGAGCCTTAGCATTACTTGTTCCTGAACTGCAGCAGTTTCCCTTCTCCTGAACTAGCACTGCCTGCAGTGCTACCTTGACTCCTGAGCCTTAGCATTCCTTGTTCCTGAACTGCAGCAGTTTTCCTTCTCCTGAACTAGCACTGCCTGCAGTGCTACCTTGACTCCTGAGCCTTAGCGTTCCTTGTTCCTGAACTGCAGCAGTTTTCCTTCTCCTGAACTAGCACTGCCTGCAGTGCTACCTTGACTCCTGAGCCTTAGCATTCCTTGTTCCTGACCTGCAGCAGTTTCCCTTCTCCTGAACTAGCACTACCTGCAGTGCTACTTTGACTCCTGAGCTTTTGCTCAATTCTTGTTCCTGCCCCACCACTGCCTTCTATGCTACTTTATTTTCTTGATTCCTGAACCTGCACTATTCTAGTATACCCTTGTGGCCTCCCCTTCTGTATATCCTTTTCCAATCCCTGCCTGTCTTCCCATTTCCTTGGTTCCAGTTCTAGTTTGCTGTCTTTCTATTTCTGCTGTCTTGCTTCTGTTACCTTGTATGTTTGTTACCTGCTTTCTGCCAAGTGTGCCCTGTGATTTCCTTCCTTTCCTGTTAAGCACTCCTCCTTGCTAGCTCCTTGTCTATTGTGCTTGTGTTTAGTTCTACCCCTTTGCTGTTACTGCCTTGCGTGTTCCTGTTTGATTGCCAGGATCCGTGGGCACAGCTGACTACCCAGGTGGTGTTTCTTGTTCACTGTGAGTATTGTCTTTGAGTTACTGTTATAACATCACCATAGGTATCAGCTCCACAGACCCTGCCTTTGCATGCATATCCTATATGTGGGTATTTTCAGTCAGTATCTGTAACAGCAATTGTGGGTGAGGAACTTACTGAGCTTCAGTCTTACCGTGTGGAGCTCCTGAGTGCTTTACCCCACATTCCCTTTATTGTTAATGTTGTATTATATATGTCTTGCACGTCTGTCCTGGGTGTAGTTAATCTGAATGCTAAATTGCCTTGTGAGTGCCCTTCCTTTCTGAGTCTTAGCCATCTTGGTCCTTTGTCCTTTGTACTGGCTTCCCCTTTGGATCCCTTTTCTCCTCTGACTTCCTGTGTGATCCTGGGCAGCGCTGTACTCCTCTCTCTGTTTTCTACCCCGTTCCCAGTCCTTGCCCAAGTTCCTGACTGTGTTCCCGACATAGTCCCGGACAGTCCCTGACAGTCACCCCAATTGTTAATCTGCATGTTGGCTGTCATCACTTTCCCATCCTTTGTACCCATAGCGTCCTCCCTGTGCCCCCCATATCAATTCTAGCACAATGCTACCTTTATGTATATAGATATTCACATCCTACATGATTTATTTATTTAACACGCAAAGTAGTGAATCCACTGAGACACTACATCCCAATATAAATTCATCAATGCAGATGCTCAATAAAGTGCAGAGGTACAATCCAGAAAACCAGTAAACAAACTTATTAATGCACAATCATAAAACTATTTATGGATAAGAGACCACCTTCATTATTTGCTACCTATTTAAAAGTTATTTCTATTCAATTTCGATATAAAAACAATATTAGTCATATAAAAAAAATCCCAAAATACAATATCTGAAAGAAACACGTAGTGATAGATTCCTTACCTTAGAATATCCCCAGGCGTCAGTCTGGATCCGGAAAGTTTTCGTCAGCAGTACCCCTGCACGTCGGAAGGTGGCGTCGTGCGGCTCCGCGTCCGTCGTAGGCGCAGGAGCCATTATGTGAAAACGACAAAGGAATGAAAGGCGTTCCTCCCTTTCTCTGATGAGCTGGCATCATTACACATACCCAGCAGTTGGTAACGTTCGTAGCATTGTGCGTGTGATGCAACATTTGAATGAAAGTGTTATTAAAGTAAGGCATTCTGTGCTTTTGCTCATGATAAGGTAGAGTAAAATAGTGATGTTCAATGGGGACAGGAGTAGTAGCAGTCAATAGATTTTGAACAGGAGCTACTTCCTCTACAACCCAAGTTATTGTAGCGATGACAACAACAGTCAAAGTGAGTCCAGTAGCAATCATAGTTTGTTTATTACAGATTCTCGCAGCAGCCGGTTTCTTCTCCTCAAGCATATTCATTCCGTCGTCAAACAACAAAGCAGATGGTGCCCTAAGGTCCTGGGCAGGCGTTGATTTCTTCACTAACATTGAGACGAGTAGTCACTAATAGACTACCCCCCTTTGAAGTCAGTCTTTAACCACCCAGGACAGTGGCTCAAACAGTCTTTTTCAACGAAGTGTCTTTCTTCCTGGGTCGCAGCTGATATCGAGATGTACCAGGGATCGTGTGGTCCGGGAAGACTTCCTCAGGGCCTTCAGTTGACGTAGCTTGTCCTTTCTCTGTGACCAGGATATCGCGGTGATCTGTCAGTGCAGCTGGGCTCACTAGATCCTGCAACACTTTTCGACAGTGTGTCGCATGGACCCAGTTTTTCCGATTGCTCACTCGAACTGCAGTCCTGGTAGCCAGTAGCACCTGCTCAGGGCCTCGCCATCTCGGTGCTAGGGAGCTGGTCCTCTGAAAGGATTTAATCACCACAAAGTCACCAGGGCGCAAACAATGGCTTTCACCTTGCGACCTGTCTGGAAGAGTCTCCCGAACCTGTTGATAAATAGAAGACAAACTATCAGTCAACTGTGACAAATAATCATTCATCAACACATGTGGTACATCATGAATAGGGCGTGGCTTAGGAATCCCCCAAATATTCATAGGCCTTCCGAAAACCACCTCATACGGTGTGAGGCCAGATCGTGAATGTGGTATCGATCTGATAGATAACAATGCCAGAGACAGCGCATCAGGCCATTTCAATGACGTGGAGGCTTGTATCTTAGCCAATTTCAATTTCAGATTGGAGTTATATCGCTCCACTAGCCCCGCTGACTGTGGGTGAAAAGCAGCATGAAACTTCCCAACCCTTTCATGAGATACTCAACAACTTGCCCAATAAAATGGGGTCCGTTGTCACTCCACAAAACTCGACAAATGCCGAATCGGGGAAAGAACTCCTTTAGGAGCACCTTTGCTGTCGTAAGAGCTGTATTATCTTTCGTAGCGTATGCCTCTACCCATTTACTGAAGGCACAAACCACTACCAAGACATACTTTAGGTTGTTACAGCGCTCAAGCTGGATGTAATCCATTTGCAGGACCTCAAAAGGTGCAGTTGGTATTGCAAACCCTCCTGTTGGAGTACGTGTTCCCTTTCCAGGATTATACTGGAGGCAGATCAGACATGACTGAACTATCTTTTTAGCCGTGCCGGCAATCTCTGGATGATCCCAAACTTGCATAAGTTGCTTTGTTATTGAGGATGCTCCACAAGTGCCGGCCCATGTGCCATGTGAATCATAGGATGTAAATAGGCTGTGGGTAACTTGCATTTTGTCATTTCTTTATTCCTCCAACAGCCCTCATCATCCAATGCTCCCTCCTTGGACCATTGGTCTAATTCGTCAACAGAAGCAGATTGTTGCATGTCCAGCACCTCTTGCCTGGCATCATGCCAACGCTCAGCCTGTGACTTAACTACATACATAGATGTGGTACTTCGCTGCATTGCAGTCTCACGGGCTGTGTAATCCGCAAAGGCATTGCCTGCTCCTATTTTATCAGTCACTTTCTTGTGTGCACTACATTTAACAATTGCCACTTTCTTAGGATAGGTCAAAGCAGAAAGGAGATTATGTACTAAATCCCCATGCACTATTTGTGTCCCATGTGAAGTAAGAAAGCCTCTTTCTTTCCACAACTGCCCGAAACTATGAGCCACACCAAAGGCATATTGGCTATCAGTGTAAATGTTAACAAGCAAATCTGTACTAAGCTCACATGCTCTTGTCAGTGCTATCAACTCGGCTGCTTGAGCTGACTTCTGTGGGATGCGAGCTGTCTCAACTACTGTTTGAAGTGTTGTAATTGCATAGGCGGCAGATGTAGTGCCATCAGGTAACTTCAGGCAGGACCCATCAACCCACAATTCCCCATCAACACTAGAAAGGGGTGTATCTTGTAGGTCAACATGACCCTTTGTTTGTTCTTCAGTAAGGGATATACAGTCATGTAACTCTTGTGACTGAGACTGAGTAGCTGGAAATGGCAATAATGTAGCAGGATTCAGAGTCAAACATCTTTTCAACGTAATATGAGGGGCCAAAAGTGTCAATTCATATCCTGTCAAGCGGGCACTAGTCAAATGCTGTGTTTTTGTTTGATTGAGCAAGGCATCGACTGAATGGGGTACTAACACAAGCAATCTATGTGACAAGACTATTCCCTCACTCTGACGTATAGACACAGCCGTTGCCGCCACAGCTCGAAAACAACCAGGCAGCGCGCGGGCAACTGGATCAAGGACAGCCAAAAAATATGCACAAGAATGTTGTTTATCACCATGTGTCTGTGTTAAAACCGAGAGGGCACAACCTTCCCTCTCGTGTACATAGAGTGTGAAAGTCTTAGTGTAGTCTAGAGTTCCTAATACAGGTGCAGAACAAAGAGCTTGACGTAACTGTTGGAAGGCATTCCGCCATTCAGTAGTCCATGGGAGGGGCATCGGAGTGTCTTTAGTCAAAAGGGCCAACAAGGGTTTAATAATGTGTGAAAAGCTAGGGATCCACTGCCTACAAAAAGAAGTAAGGCCAATCAGTGCACAGACATCCTTCTGAGTACGGGGCACAGGAGTGCCTAAAATAGTTTGAATGCGATCTGATGTGAGTGCACGTCCCACCTTAGACAGGAGGTGACCTAAATAGGTAACCTGCTGTCTACAAAATTGCAATTTCTTCCGAGAGACTTTGTGATGATGAGAGGCAAGAAATGATAATAATGACAGTGTTCCTTCTTCACACAGTTCAGGGGTATCGGCAGCCAACAAGCTGTCATCGACATATTGAATAAGAGCCACCCCTTTTGGTACAGGAAAAGAATCAAGCTGCCTTTTCAATGCCTGACTATAAATGCTAGGACTCTCTGTATACCCTTGCGGAGCTCTACAGAATCTGAATGATCTATTATTCAAAGTGAAGCCAAACAAATAACGGCTGTCAGAGTGAATAGGTATCGAAAAGAATGCATTCTTCAAATCTATTACACTAAATGTAGTGGCAGTAGGAGGAACCATAGTAAGAAGTGTCGTAATGTCAGAGACTACCGGATATTGGGGCACCACGATTTTGTTAACCTCTCGTAAATCAATAATGAATCTGTAAATTTTAGTATCAGTGTCTTTTTTCAAAATAGGAAGGATAGGACTATTACAGGTATTATAAGGTACTTCTTCCACAACCCCCACCTTGATCAAATTCTGAACAATGTGCGTCAATGCTTCTTCGCCTTCCCGAGATATTTTATATTGGGGCAATCGAGGCAATGAAGCACCTTCCTTCACTTGAATATGCACTGGCGGAATAACCATTTGACCCACATCGGTATCTGATTTAGCCCACAAAGTACTAGGTAAAGATGCCAGATATCCTCTTTAATGAGACAAGTCCTCTCAACCATTGGATAATTATCATTTAAGATAACACGCACACTTTCTGGGGAACAACGTATTGTAGCACGAAAATATTTAAGCATATCGATACCCACAATGTTATCCGGCGTGTTAGGGGAAAGCAGAAAAGGACATACTGCAGTGAATTTATCAAGACTAAATGCAAGCGGCTGTGACAGTGGGCTAGGTGTAGGTGTCCCATCGAATCCTATTGATGTTATCATGGCGCCAGACAGGGGAGCCCTAGGAACCAATTTTTTAGACAGAGCACTACGAGTAGCTCCTGTATCAACCAGAAACTGATCAGTAGAGCCCAAGACATTTGCATCAACATAAGGACCTTTCTGATCTACTGGGACCTCAACCGGTTCCTTACCCCATCCTAGGCATTCCTATGCGTAATCAGAATCCCCAAGACCATCAGCCGAATAATCTGACATTTGATATTGATTTCGTCTATCAAAGGTATTAGAATAATTTGGTCCGTGTTCAACTGCCTCAAATCTGGGACGATTGCCCATGCCTCCCCTATTTCCTGAATTCCCTGGGCGCCCTCTCATATTTCCTCTACCTCGTTGGTACTGCTGACCTCGCAAAAGGGGGCACTCAGAATGCCAATGTCCAATCTCTTTACAATAAGCACACTAATCAGAGGACAAAGTTGCTCGAGGGAAAGGGGGTACACCAGGTGTATATACTGCACGTCCGCCTCTTCCACCACCTCTGAATGGTGGACCATATACTTGAGCCAACATAAATTTCGTCTTTAAATCCTTAACCTTCTTATCCTCCTTGCCTTTTGCTTCCAATTCCTGACGCTCATAATACTGGGCCATAGTCAAAAGGGAGACTGGGGAAGACGTAGTCCACGAACTCTCGCTGGCCTTGAGGCGACTAGCTATTTCTGGCAACATGTTAGTGACAAATTTGTCGACGAACAGATGCTTACCCGTGTCATCTGTCAAGGACTGCCCACTAAAATCATGGAATGTCTCTTCAAATCGTGTAATGAAATCGGAAACGGACTCATCCGCTTTCTATTTACAAGACACTAATGTAGTCCAATCTATTTTCTTAGGGGGTATGAGAGTTTTCAACTTAGTCACAATAGCTGTAGGAAGATCTAATATCACCTGTTGCTGTTTCTGCGCAGGCTCTCTAGCCACATCTATTTCTTCTAAATGCACCCAAGTATCACCATATGCTACATTATCATCTATTTTCCGAATTGTTCTCCACATATCAGGGGGCAAAAAAAGTCCAAAAAACATATCAATATCTGGCAAGGTCATAGTGCAGGAGCTAATATCTCCTTCTACTTCATAAAAAGCGGCAGGATTTTTTCGCGGATCGAGCAAAGCAGCCTTAAGAGCCATAACATCTGCTCTACTCCAAGGAGTATAGACCCAATTATAAATAAAATATCCCTTTGCATCATCTGAAGTTTTATCGTCATTTGTTCCCGCACCCTTCGGGGGAACATACAGAGGCGCAGCTTCACGCATTGGTTTTACAGTAACCACAGTATCACTAGGGTCATTGTCTATCCCCAAAACTTCTTCTTTTTGCTCTGGGGTCTGAACTGTTTGTGCAGTTTTAACTTTACTAGCTGATTTTTGCTCCGCTTTTAAACGTAGTGTATCATGTCTTAATTTAACCACTCGCCTAATTAGATCAGGTATATTTGAAAAAAGGAAAGTTCCATCATTTAGTTGTTTATAATCAGAATTGATATCAGTGGGCTCTAAGTTTTTAGAAACGTTTCTAAAACCAAGTATTACCTCCCAAGTGAACTTCTCTGCAAAATATAACTGCTCTAAATCCTTCCACTGCTGAACCATTGCTACAACGTCTGGAGCAGAAGTAGTCCCAGGAGCTTCTTTGCAAGCAGTGGATCTGATAGTGGCTTTTTCGTCAGTAGTCAAAGTAGAGCGAGTCTGCCGCCCATCTTGCTTATCTAGGTCTTTATCGTCTGAGGAAAAATGTTCTTCAGAAAGATCATTCTCAGGGGCAGAGGGAAATTGATACGGGCGGAGGTCGATCTAGCAAAATGGAGTCATCCTGAGGTTTATTAAGAATGGGATAAATGGGGCGCCTAATAGGGTACTGGCCAGTTACCTCTAAACGACGCTCCCTTTCCTCTTTTTCTTTTATTTTTTAATTCCAACGCTTTTTGATATATCGGTTTTCGCTGTTCTTTTTCTGCCATAGCTTCTTCTTTCCTCACTCTCTTGCACTTCTTTCTCCCACATTCGTACACAATCAAACATATCTTGTCGACTTTTCCTTTTAAACAAACACTGTTCTACATATTGAATCTTCTTAAAGTCAAATGACCCATTCACTGGCCATTGTAGATCAGGATCCTTTTCGTATATTTGTTCCACAATGTACTATACATTATGGAAGAAATACCATATTTGACATACATATGTCTATTAGGTGTCCCCTCTGGGGAGCCGGCTGACTTCTTTCTAAATCCTTTTTGGTACCACCAAGACAGCAACACAACCTACGGAGTGTGCTGGAAACAGGCATGCTACCAAATTTTTGTAAAATATTACTTTTCCAAAATATTCAAAAGTAGAGAAAAGTCTCCACATTACCTGCCTTTATCTTTTGCAAAAAATAAATCCAACAGACAAAACCAGAATCTTGGCCAAGCAAATCAAGAGTGCCGCTTCAGCGACCTTACCAAACAAGAGTCTCCAACTTCCACCTGCCGATCTCTTAGTTGACCTAATGGTCACTGCAAATTTTACACCAAAGGATACCTCAGTCGGGACCGGCCACCACCTGGAGGGTCAAATCGAAAAACCAGAAAAGTCACTTTGGCTGCAAAGACAAGGGTCTCCTCATGCAGGACGTCTCCTCAGTAATATTCCACTCTTCCGTCAAGACCACTCCTTCAGACGGTCGCGTCCTCGATGAGGCCACACGTATCGGGCGCCAATTGTGGAAATGTGCCTTTTAATGAGCACACTGGTGCAGGGGTCACCCTTCTCTGTCCACGCATCCGTAGACCAACAAAATAGAGATTGGCACTGAAACTGGAATTCAAATAACAAGTTTATTAATCACGCATGAGTGAGACTACGTCCACACAGCACTCTCAAGTGCTGCCTGAGGTAGTACATTGAAGTCACAGAACACAGGCCTTATATGCAGCTTTTTCTGTACTTGTAAGCATGTGAACAGAAATAGGAAGGACAAGTTTCACAAATAGTTTTCAGCAAACAAGGACAGATGAAAGACCACATGGTCAGCAAAGTGGGAGGGGGAGCAGGAGTGCTTATGGCAGCAGTAAATGATTGACAGTTGAGTCTGAAACCAGGTGTTCTGGCAGCTACAAACTCTTAGCACGTACATTGCTTTTAGCTGAGTCAGGAAGTCAACTAAAATAGACAGCACAGGCAGGGAAAAAGACGAGCAGCAGAGGACGGGAGAATTACAAAGCCAAAAAAATGCATGCCACAACCAAGATGGCTTCAGCTTATGCTAACGGAAATTATTTCAGATTTCCACATGTGGATCCCCCGATCCGACTGCCTCTTCGGGAGGATCTTCTGTCGCACCAACAGGGGACGGTCCTCCACCCGAACCTGTCCAGCCTCCACTTCCTTGCGTGGAGATTGAGCGGCGACAGTTGATTCCATTTAACTTGCCTCCCGAAGTCTGTGATGTCATTCTGGCAGCCAGGCGTCCCTCCACTAAATCGGTATACGCCTGCAGGTGGAACAAATTTGTGGCATGGTGCACAGCAAAGGCAGTGGATCCCCTTTCTTCCCCTCTTTCTGAGGTCCTACTGTTCCTTCTCTCTTTAGCCCAGCAGGGCTCTGCTCTGGGCACTATCAAGGGCTACCTTTCTGCAATTTCAGCCTTTCTCAGGCTACCTGATCAGCCCTCTCTTTTCAAGTCCCCTGTTGTAAATAGATTTCTCAAAGGCATTACTCACCTTTTCCCACCTATTCCGTTTGTGATGCCACAGTGGGACTTGAATCTAGTTCTTACTTATTTGATGTGCGCTCCCTTTGAGCCGCTTCACAACTGTCCTCTTCGTTTATTAACCTTGAAGACTGCTTTCCTGGTTGCCATCACCTCCGCTAGGCGCGTGAGTGAGCTCCAGGCTCTTTCATGTAAACCTCCTTTTCTGTCTGTTCATCCGGACAAGGTTGTGCTACGCACACGTCCATCTCTTTTGCCAAAGGTTATTACTGCCTTCCATATCGGGCAAACTATTACCTTGCCCACTTTCTTTCTGCCTCCGCACCCTTCCAGAGAGGCTCCACCGTCTGGACCCAAAACCTGCAATCTCATTCTACCTCAACAGCACACAACAGTTCCGGGTGGATGACCAGCTCTTTGTTGGCTACGTAGGCGCCAAGAAAGGCCGGGCTGTACACAAGAGGACTATCTCCCGCTGGGTTGTCTTGTGTATAAAAGCCTGCTATTCTCTAGCTAAAAAAGAGCCTCCGGTGGGGCTGCGAGCCCATTCTATCAGGGCAACAGCAGCTACTACTGCATTGGGACGCTGTGTCCCCCTGCAACACATCTGTCAGGCAGCCACGTGGACCTCGCTGCACACTTTTACTAAGCATTATTGCCTTGACAGCCAAGTCCGGAGAGACGGCTTCTTTGGCCGTTCTGTTCTCCGTGACTTTCTGGTGTGATCTTGGTTCGCAGACCCACCACCGGGGTTGGTATTGCTGGGGTATCTATTCTAAGGTAAGGAATCTATCACTACGTGTTTCTTTCAGATGAACAAGTTACTTACCTTCGGTAACGATATATCTGTAAGAAACATTAGTAGTGATAGATTCCTTACCGCCCCACCCATCCTCCCCGTTCTGCGAACTGATTTCTAGGGTTAAGGTCATCCCTTTCAGGGCCCTAGTTTCAATGCACCAGTGGTCAGTATCTTGCATGGCTCTGCGTTCCTGGCGCGGAAAGTCGTGTACAGAACTGACGTCAGCGCGCAAGGGCGGCGTCTAAGTAGCTGCTGCAACGTCATCCCGGCGACCACGACGCCTACGATGGACGCGGAGCCGCACGACGCCACCTGCTGACGAAACTTTCCGGATCCAGACTGAAGCCTGGGGATATTCTAAGGTAAGGAATCTATCACTACTAATGTTTCTTACAGATATATCGTTACCGAAGGTAAGTAACTTGTTCATCACAAGTACTCAAAACGTTTAACAGTGTGCATCTAAAGAGTTTTTGAGCCTCCCCTCCACTTAAGGGCCAATAATAACAATAGCTCTTAAAGAGCTTATTTGATGTGCAACGAGCCATTCACATAGAGAGGCACAAGAGAACTTCCTAACAACTTTAATAAAACCATTCATAAATTAGAAAAGTGACGATGTGCATTCTTAATTTCTGAGTAGCTCATAAGTGGCATATTCAATATGCTAAAAATGATTTACAACACAAAATACCTTCATAATTCCATCATTAAACCATTATTATTATTATTTTTAATGTACTGAGGTGGAATCGTAGTGCATTCATTCATGAAGATAAACCCCAAAGAACCTTTTTACTGTTCTAAAATTGTCAGGAAAACGCTCTTCAGCCTATAACAAACATTTCCTGATGATGATTCATCATCAGAAATAAAGCCTCCTCACATGTTACACAGGCATACTTTCTCCAAATTGGGGCAATATAATTATTTCTCGCTTTCCCCAGCCCTGGACTTTAACAGGACACACAAACTAAGTCCTGTATCATGGCATTACAAAATTGACTACATTGTACGCCTACCACTTTTGCCTAGCAATTGACACCTAATGGGACCAAACCAAATTTAAACTTCATATAAATCCTCCAGACCCAACGCTCTTAAATAAAATTGCATTGTGCCATGTGTTGCTAATAGACAATTCATTTGTAGTCTTGAAATATGCTAACATTGCACAAGGTTGCTTTGATAACTTAAGTTTCATCAGTTTTTGTTTCACCTCACTCAGCAGAGAGACAGGCAGGCCTTGGCCCCCAGTCCTGGTCTCAGGCAGAAGTCTTGCAGAGCTTCCCCTCCTCACATAATCCATCTGGCTGCTTGGCAGATGGCAATTTTTGGGTCTTAAACTCCCCTTCATACAGTCCATTTCAAGACACCAAATGTGTTTTAGGGTCTGAATCTTTGAAGTTTTATGTTGGGGGTTCTGCTTCTTTTGAAGTGCCCACTCTTCTTCTCCCTCTTCCCCTTGACAAACAGTCTGTCACAGCATGGATGTCTCCGAAGCTGATCGTCCCACAACACAGTCCAGGACAGTGCCTAGGCCCCTTCCTTGTGACCTCTCACTGAATCAAAGAGCACCCTTTGAAGTGTACAGGTGAGCCTGGCCCTCCCCTCCACAATGTGTCTCTCACCCAGCTTACAGGAATGCAGCAATTCTCACATCTGTCTAGGGGTTTCTTTCTACCTCCTCCCCATGTTTCACCATGCAGGCCTGGGTCTCCCAAAATGGAACCCAGGGTCCTCCATGTGCTGTACCATCTACAGGGATGCATACACCCAGTGCATGCATACATGCACTGCACAGTATTGTATCCTCCATGTACTGTACCACTTACAGGCACACATACATCCACCACTTGCATTTAACACATGTGCTGCTCAGCACTGTGTCCTTCATGTACTGCACAACTCATAGGCACACATACACCCATCACATGCAGTTATCCTGCATGCACTGCACAGCACTACATCCTTCAGGTACTGTACCACTCACAGCTACCTCCAGCACATGCATGCGCCATGCACATTCATACACCATGTATGCACTACTCAGTACTTCATTATCTCTGTATTGCACCCTTCCCAGGCACACATTCGCCCAGTGCAGATACACCACTTCTGAGTTCTGCAGCACTTTACACCATTCTGATGTAGCAAAGGGTGAGTTGAGCACACAGCAGCGGAACGTTTAAAAGTGAGTGAGCCCGTAGCCCTCACTCCAGTGACAAATGTTAAAAAGGGGTTATTCACTCCTACTGATCACTGCACGATATGCTGTCACCACCTCACTCATGCTGCTTAACTCATGGGGAAGGCAGTAGCCTTCCACCACTATGAGGGTAGTGGTTTGGGCACCCGTCCCGGGTCAACAAGACTGCAATCTGAGAGACGGGCCTATGTCATGGTGTACACGCATGATCTGTGTTTGCCTATGACAACAAAAATCAGCATTAGAGATCCAGACAACAGTACAGTTGGGCATTCAAGGAAGGGTTGCCCGTCCATTCCCGTGCAGAGGACTTTTTTGTGCCAACAATCACCATATTAGTAAGCACTCTGCAAGATACCTGTCAATTATGCCCACTCCACTCCATTCCTTTTCTTACTACTTCCCCTCCACTGCCGCCAGGACGCCAGACACCAGGAAGTTGTGGGGAAGATCACAACTCCCAGCAATCCCTTCTGGAGGATACGCCCATTTCACGCGCTTAAGCGCTGCATGGCCCCGCGTCTGGTGACACCGCCACTCCTGCCAGGACGCCAGACAACAGGAAGTTGTGGGGAAGACCAGAAATCCCCTCTGGAGGCCACACCCATCTCGTGCTCTTAAGCACTGCATTGCCCCTCGGCGTGGGACGCACGTAGGCTGCGCCTGGGAGAAACCCGGGCCAAGGGTTGGCCCGTACACGCCCGGAGGAGGCTGGGCTGGGCCACCTCCCTTGGTTTTGGGGGCCTAAGAAGACGGAATCATAACGAGGATATCGCCACTAAGCACCAATCCAGGTACCGATGCTTTGCTTTTTTATCATAGCAGGCGTAATACCTAAACAAACTCTGGAAGGAATGATACAGCTCCGTTAAAAGGATCTGCTTTTGCCAAGCCTGCTAATTGCTTGCGACAGCCCTAGTTGACATCGGCTTACCACAGCAGGATGGGCAAAAGGAAAGCCAAGGGTAGTCCAATTGGAGCCCCTAAGCAAGTTAAACGGTCCACAGCAAGCGCTGTAGCGAACTGCGTGGTGAATGATACAGACACCCTAATCCAAGAAGTCAAAAGCTTACTTAGTGGTCAGAACAAGCCATCCAAAGAGGGCCAGAAAGTGGCAGACATTTTCTTGCAAAAAGAAAAACCCACAAAAAGACCTAATTTTAGCCCCCAGCAGCACAGCTCTGTGCTCAGTGCACTCCAGCGATACATGCAGTCAGAAGCAGCCGGAGCTTGTCCCCACACCCACACCTTCTGGAACTGGTAATATCAGCCCCAATGTTGAGGGAATAGCTCTGGACATTGTATGTACCAACAGGTTCGACCCTCTCGCTGACGGCAATGAAGCCACTGCCAACAAGACCACTATCGAAATTGCACCTTATCCTGTGATCCACGAGGCAGAGCCCAGGAGAAGGAACAGTCCAATAAAAGTAGACAGCAGTGCTCTTCATAGTGAACTGAGAGAACTCAAAACAACTGTTAAGGAATTAACACTAGAGGTGCTCTCATTGAGAAAAACTGTAGGGTCTCTTACAGACCAGCTTAGTGAGGTAGAGGGATGGGATTGGGCAACACCTATCAGCAGAGCAAAGATTGGGCGGACATGGGCGACGGAAACAGGAGCTTAGGGATTATTACACAATCTATGATTTCAGCACCTCAGAATAAACCTGAAACGTACCACACCCACCAGCAGCACTTTCGAACATTAATGTCCCCTTGTTCCAATCGAGGGGAGGTCGCTGAGACGACCACCACACTTTGCAATCCACACGTAAGACATTAGGTACAGGGCACATTTTGTGATCTTGGTGGGGTACCAGGGGAAATCAATCTTGAGATAGCACTCCCCTCTGCAAAGTCTTTGATAGGGGTGCCTGGACTTAACCCATTCCTTGAAAGACCGCGTTTAGATGGTGAAACCCACAGGCCCTGGAGGGGGGTAAGTCAGGGCAGCCCCCGGGAATCGTTTAGAGGGACGAGAAATAGAGTGTTCATGATAAATGTACCTAAACTGGCATGCGCGTCAGGAGAATCCAGCGAAGCCCTGATCCACTGGATAAGGCAGGAGAGGCAATGCCGTTCAATCATAAGATCAGATATAATAACTACTAAACACTGCTCCACAGATAAGGAATTAGATCACATTACACTGGATCTGGTTGGCAGGGACATAGCGGATGGTCTAGTTATTCTGGACGTGCTTACCTTATCTCCCAATGGATCATTGATCCAGTTTAAACATTTCTTACCAAGCAAGGACCTGGCAAAGCTTCTTAACTGGAGACATTAGTCAAACCTGACAAGGTTTGTCCACTAGAGAGATACATATTGGACTATACCCGTCAGCGTAGGGGGGAGGGGGGTAATTAAATTACTGAGTTGACAGATACTGTTATAACGCATATACTTTGAAGATCTTTGTGAAAGCAATGTCTGAATGCTACCTGGGACCTGATGGCCCCAAATGTGGGAATTGGGTTACCTATTGTTTGTGGAGCACTGTGAACCACCAGGATTAATATTGGGTTATAGAAACACTCTGTTATCAGATCTACCTGGGATGTGCTCCTCAGGACACTTATGGCATGTAATTTGCATTTCATGTAAATAAATACCGAATAAAATATGTATCTGAAAGAGACACGTTAGTGACAGATTCCTTACCTTAGAATATCCCCAGGCATCAGGCTGGATCCGGAAAGTTTTGCGTAGCAGTACCCCTGCGCGTCGGTAGGCGGCGTCATGCGGCTCCGCGTCCGTCGTCGGCGTCGTGATCGCCGGGATGACGTCGCGGCCAGTACTTAGACGCCGCCCATGCGCGCTGGCGTCAGTTCTTTCTTTTTCCACGCCAGTAAGCGCAGATCCGGATTGAGCAGTGCCCCAGTCATTTTTTGACTGAGTATTTTTTGAGACTTTTTTGTCCAAGTTTTCGAGTCGTTTCGACTCCAAGGTGTCGGTAGGGATGCCAGGCTTCAAGCCATGCGAGGTCTGTAATCGCATGATGTCGATTACGGATCGGCACCGAGAGTGTCTCTTCTGCCTGGTGCGCGGCCACGACCCCACGTCGTGCCCCGAGTGTCAGTCCTTCGCCCCGAAGGCTTTGTGAGAGCGGTCTCGAAAGCTTCTCGAGGCCCGGCACTCGGCTCCGCGCCGCTCGAGGTCCCGGGAGAGGTCGAGGGGCCGGTCGCGGAGCCGTCGTCATTCGTCGGGGTCGAAGTCTTCGTCTTCAGGTAAGCGAAGCACAAGAGGTCTAAGAAGCGTCGTTCTAAGACCTCCCCTCGCCGGTCTCTCGACTCGGCTGAGGGTCCTGTTGGTACCGCCCCCGCGGCTCCGGAAGTACCCGATGAGCCAACGCCGGCCTACCCGCATGTTCCGGGTCCGACGTCGACTCCGGCCGACTTCCAGAACTTCTTGTCCGCCATGGCTCGCATCTTCGGGCCTAAGGGTTACCCCGGGGCGCCTTCGGACCCCGCGGGCCCCAGTGGCTGTCCTCCTTCGGCACCACCGGCGGCTCCGGCCCCGGTGTCTCCGGCGGCTCCGGCTCTGGCGCCACAGGACCCCCTCGGATCCAGGCCTGGATCCCGGTCGACGCCGGTTGACCTGACGACACCTCCACCGGCGCCGACCTCCCCGGTACCGCTCACGGCGCCGTCCGAGGTCCCGGGCGACGCCGTCCCCAGGTCCTCCCCGGAACCGGACACGGAGCAGGATCGACGTCGCCGACGCCAATGAGACTTTTCTTCCCTCATGTCCGCCCTCCATACTTTTCACCTGTTTTGGAGGACGAGGAGGACTGGGAGGGGTCGGAAGACCCTCTCACAGCCCAATGTGAGCCTTATCAGGACTGGGCAGAGGAACTGGGTGATGCCAGTGGCCTGGACACCTCTCCAGACCTTGGCATGCTGTCTCCTCCTTCCGTGGCTACGGAGGAGGGAGCAAGTTATGCAACGGTGTTGCGCCTTGCGCCTCGAGCTCCCTACAGTGGCTGTCAGGACTAACCTCCTGACGGAAGTGCTTCAGCCGGCGGCTACCTCCTCGGAGCCACTGCTGCCGTTCAACGACGCACTTTCTGACGTTCTTTTGGGCACCTGGTCCAGGCCCACCACAGGGGCTCCTGTGGACAGGAACATAGCCCGACGCCATCGCCCGGCCCCGGGCGACCCCTTGTTCCTCTCCCAACATCCCACCCCGAGAGCTTGGTTGTTCAAGCCTCTACCTCTCAGAGCGCCTTCCCTACGGCTCCGCCAGACAGGGAATCCAAAAAGCTGGAACAATTTGGAAAGAAGATTTTTTCTTTCTCCAGTGCTGGCTTGCAGTCCGTGAACACCGCTTGCCTTTTGGGCCGTTATTCCCACTCTCTGTGGGATTCTGTGGCGCAAGTGCTGCCTAAGTGTCCTGAGGAGGTCCAGACACTACTCACCCGTGTTATTGCAGACGGGAGAGACGCGGCGAAGTTCACAATCATATGTGGCCTAGACACCGCTGACTCGCTGGGCAGATCGCTTGCTACGACAGTGGCGCTTCGCCGTCACGCCTGGCTGAGGACCACTGGTTTCTCGGGCGATGTCCAAAACACCCTTATGGACATGCCCTTCGATGGTATCCGCCTTTTTGGCAATAAGGCAGACAGCGCGCTGGAGCGCTTTAAGGACTCGCGGGCTACGGCCAAGTCCTATGGGCCTCTCCGCCTCGCGCCCTCCGCAGAAGTCTGCTTTTCGCCCCTTTCGTGGCCACGGAAGGGGCGCCCAGTCACGTCCATTGCCCAGCCACCGGCCCGCTCAGCAAGCGCCTTCGCGTGGTCGAGGACGTGGCTCCCGCCGAGGCGGGTCGGGTAACCAGCGTGTGGGTCAGGCCACCACCTCCGCCCCATCCGCGGCCTCCAAGCCCTCCTAGTCCATCCTTTCAGGTCCACAGCACGCCAGTGGGGGGCAGGGTCCGCCATCACCTTCACCACTGGCGTACCATCACATCGGACAGGTGGGTCTTGGACATTGTCCGAAGGGGCTACTCCCTCCCCTTCGAGACTACCCCCCCAGCCATGCCACCTCAATACCACCGCATGTCGGGGGATTATTTGGTGCTTCTTCAAAAGGAAGTTGCGGCCCTCTTGGCCAAGGGGGCCATCGAGCGCGTTCCGACCCCAGAAGTAGGGTGTGGTTGTTATTCCCACTACTCTCTGGTGCCCAAAAAGGACAAGGAGGACATGCGTCCTATCTTGGACCTCCGGAACGTCAATCGCTTCCTCCGGAAGGAGAAGTTCAAGATGCTCACCCTAGCTCAGGTCTTGACTGCCCTCGACCCTGGAGACTGGATGGTAGGGTTGGACTTGCAGGACGCATATTTTCCCAACCCCGTCCTGCCGGCCCACCGGCGTTACCTGCGGTTCACGGTAGGCCTCGAGCATTTTCAGTTCACCGTGCTCCCCTTTGGCCTTACAAGCGCCCCTCGGGTGTTCACGAAAGTAATGGCGGTAATCGCAGCTCATCTGCGCCGGGCAGGGGTTCCAGTCTTCCCCTACCTCGACGACTGGTTGTTGAAGGCGGGCTCGTCCCAGGCAGTCGTCTCCCCCCTCCAGACTACGGCCGAACTCCTGCACTCGCTGGGGTTCTCCATCAACGTGCCGAAGTCGCACCTGATTCCTTCTCCACAGCTCCTTTTCCTCGGAGCAGTTCTGGACACAACGCAGTTTCGGGCCTATCCTCCCGAACGGCGAGTCCAGGATATTCAGGCTATGATTCCGATCTTTCAGCCTCTATCCTGGGTTTCGGTACGGATGACCCTGAGGCCGCTGGGCCTCATAGCCTCCTGCATCCTGCTGGTCGATCATGCCAGATGGCATATGCGGGCTCTGCAGTGGGACCTGAAGTTCCAGTGGGCGCAGCATCAGGGGAACCTGTCCGATTACGTCCAGATCTCGGAGGGAACTGCAAGGCAGTTGCAGTGGTGGCTCTCGAACCGGCAATGGGTCATGGGCAGATCCCTCTCCCTTCCCCAGCCAGAGCACACAGTTGTGATGGACGCGTCCCTTCTGGGATGGGGCGGTCACATGGGAGAGGCGGAGATCAGAGGCCTCTGGTCTCCGGCGGAGACCCGGCTCCATATCAACCTTCTGGAGCTCCGGGCGATCCGACTTGCACTCAAGGCATTCCTTCCCTCTGTCAAGGGGAAGGTAGTGCAGGTGTTCACAGACAACACCACCGCCATGTGGGACGGCAACAAACAATGCGGGGTGGGGTCGTGGACCATATGTCAGGAGGCTCTGCGTCTCTGGACATGGCTGGAACATCAGGGCATACGCCTGATGGTTCAACACCTGGCAGGTTCTCTGAACGCCAGGGCGAACGAACTCAGCCGCAGGTGCATCATGGATCACGAATGGCGTCTTCACTCGGAGGTGGCGCAAGGACTCTTTCTACAGTGGGGAGAGCCTTGGTTAGATCTATTCGCCACCGAAGAGAACGCGCAATGTCATCAGTTCTGCGCGTTGGAATTTCCAAGGCGGCACTCGCTAGGCGACGCTTTTCGTCGCGAGTGGAGTTGCGGTCTGTTGTACGCTTTTCCGCCTATACCACTTCTGCCCAGAGTGTTGAAGAAGATTCGGCGCGACCGGGCCAAAGTCATTCTTGTGGCTCCGGACTGGGCTCGAAGAGTTTGGTATCCCGAGCTACTCGGTATGAGCGTCGATCCCCCGATCCGACTGCCTCTTCGGGAGGATCTTCTGTCGCAGCAGCAGGGGACGGTCCTCCACCCGAACCTGTCCAGTCTCCACCTCCTTGCGTGGAGATTGAGCGGCGGCAGTTGATTCCTTTCGACTTGCCTCCCGAAGTTTGTGATGTGATTCTGGCAGCCAGGCGTCCCTCCACTAAGCTAGTATACGCCTGCAGGTGGAACAAGTTTGTGGCATGGTGCACAGCAAGGGCTGTGGCTCCCCTTTCTGCCCCTCTTTCTGAGGTTCTACTGTTCCTTCTTTCTCTGGCCCAACAGGGTTCTGCCCTGGGTACCATCAAGGGCTACCTTTGTGCTATCTCGGCCTTTCTCAGGCTTCCTGATCAGCCCTCCCTTTTCAAGTCCCCTGTTGTTAACAGGTTTCTTAAAGGCATTACACATCTTTTCCCTCCTGTTCCGTTTGTAATGCCCCAGTGGGACTTGAACTTGGTTCTTACCTTTTTAATGTGCGCTCCCTTCGAGCCTCTCCATAACTGTCCTCTTCGTCTTCTCACTCTGAAGACAGCCTTTCTGGTGGCTATCACCTCTGCTCAGCGGGTGAGTGAGCTCCAGGCTCTTTCTTGCAAGCCCCCCTTTCTGTCTGTTCATCCAGACAAGGTTGTTCTTAGGACGCGTCCGTCCTTCTTGCCAAAGGTAGTTACTGCCTTCCACATTGGGCAGACCATCACTTTGCCCACCTTCTTTCCGCCTCCGCATCCTTCCAGAGAGGAAGAGAGGCTCCACCGTCTGGACCCAAAACATGCGATTTCTTTCTATCTGAACCGCACACAACAGTTCCGGGTGGATGACCAGCTCTTTGTTGGCTACGTGGGCGCCAAAAAAGGTCGGGCGGTACACAAGTGGACCATTTCCCGCTGGGTCGTCTTGTGTATCAAAGCCTGCTATTCTTTGGCTAAGAAGGAGCCCCCTGTTGGGCTACGTGCCCATTCCACCAGGGCGACAGCCGCCACCACGGCTTTGGGACGTGGTGTCCCATTGCAGGATATCTGTCAGGCAGCTACGTGGGCCTCGCTGCACACGTTTACCAAGCATTACTGCCTTGACAGCCAAGTCCGGAGAGACTGCTTCTTTGGCCGTTCTGTTCTCCGAGTCTTCCTCGTCTGATTTTTGTTCGCAGACCCACCAACGGGGTTGGTATTGCTGGGGTATCTATTCTAAGGTAAGGAATCTGTCACTAACGTGTCTCTTTCAGATGCACAAGTTACTAACTTGTGTAACGATATATCTGTAAGAGACAGTAGTTAGTAACAGATTCCTTACCGCCCCGCCCATCCTCCCCGTTCTGCGAACTGATTTCTAGGGTAAAGGTCATCCCTTTCAGGGCCCTAGTTTTCAGACACCAGTGTCAGTTTCTTGCATGGCTCTGCGTTTCTGGCACGGAAAGTCGTGTACAGAACTGACCCCAGCGCGCATGGGCGGCGTCTAAGTACTGACCGCGACGTCATCCCGGCGATCATGACGCCGACGACGAACGCGGAGCCGCACGACGCCGCCTACCGACGCGTAGGGGTACTGCTACGCAAAACTTTCCGGATCCAGCCTGACGCCTGGGGATATTCTAAGGTAAGGAATCTGTCACTAACTACTGTCTCTTACAGATATATCGTTACACAAGTTAGTGACTTGTGCGTTAAAAAAAAAAAAGCAAGGACCTGGCAACCGACCCAAAGCATGGGAGACCAATTGACATAACCCTTAAAAAAAAACCTCAAGGGCCAAGCACATCCTGCGATTAAGTACATCTGACATGTGCAGGGACTGTCTTCTCATCGTGTCACCAGGAGTACAACAAAGGAAGGCTATTACTATCATACTCCACCAGAGTTAGCACAGCCACCGGGGGTCAACACGAACAGTGATGTGGAGGGGCAGTCCTTTATTCCAATGATCATACTACCATCCTCACCTACTTGTTTGTCCACCCCAGAGGAGAGGCAAACCATGCCAAATCCTGAGCCCACTAAGAAACTGAGTCTTTTGTCGTGGATTCTAGCGGGTCTCCGGTCTAAAAATGTATATGAAGAGTTGGGGAATTTGTGGATAGCTACGATGTATGTCTTTTTCAGGAGACATGGGCCGTTGATAAAACATTTAGAGTGGGTTTCACCAATCACAGTGTCGAAGTTGTACCATCAAAGAAGGGTCACCCAGCAGGTGGTCTCATAATCTGGATTAAAATTAATCTGGGGTTTTGCATTAAAAAGTATGATATAGATTCCACTAATATACTGGCCCTGAATATCAAAGGAATCACTAATAATAGGTCAGTGCTCCTGGTCAACATTTACAATAGATTTCCTTCCCAACATCATGACTCTTCCACAATTCTTGCTCTAGATGAGTTCCTCGAAAGGGAAGGATCATCACACAACATAGTTATTGCGGGGACCTAAACCCAATCTTTGAGCCTCTTGAGGTAACCAAAAACGTAACCGATGAAGAGGACGATGAACTAGGCATCCCACGCCTGAGTCGGGAAAAGCCAGTTAAGAACGTGAAGGTAGCATTCCAAGTCGCCTCTCTCACCCTTAAACATGGGTTGAGGGCTGCCAACGGCGCTCTATTTCTGATCAAAAGCCTGGCCACACATACAAAAGTGTGAACTGCAAAACAAAGATCGACTACTTTTTGCTCAATGTACAACTCTGGCCTAATCTGGTTGACATATGGGTAACAGATTCAATAGCAATCACAACGCCCTCATTTTAGAATTATTAGACGTATTCAATTCCTTCCAACCATCCATAGAGACCATCTTACCCACTGCAACTGTCCTTAGTAATAACAGAAGGAGGGTCAAATGGCCCACAATTGAGAGCAGTGTTGACACTCAGGCACTTTATAATATAGTAGTCCACTCATTGGTCTAGTGGAGAGGTGTGGTGCAGCGGCCAGGGCAGCTGACTCTGGAGCACAGGGTTCACGGTTCGATCCCTGGCTCCGGCGGCAGCTAAGCTCAGCACCATGTGACTCTGGGCAATAGCTCACTTAATTTCCACTCCGGCCCCCAGCGCCTTGAGACCCGTAAGGGTGAGTAGCTGCGCTATATAAAAACGGACTTACTTACTTACTATTGGTCAACATGGGCACCCGAGGACTGGAGACGCAATCTCTGGTGGTCACAGTTATGAGTCTACTAAACAATATTAAAAAGGTTTTTTATAAGGAAAGAAGTGGCCACAAACAAGAATGAGTGGTTTGATGAGTCTTGCAAGCAAGCTCGGCAAACTTTGATAGGAGCTATCAAAGTTGGTTCGAGACTTATGGTAGCCACAAAAAGGAAAGCTTATAAAAATGCCCAAATTGAGGCAAAAAGGAAATGACACGAAGGCTTTTGGAAAGATTTACTAGTCGCGGTGCTAACTAACAATAGCAAACAATTCTGGCATTTGATATCCAAAGGGTCCAAAAACCTAACCACAGAGGAAAATTTGACATACTGCCACAGATCCGGGAAGACTACTTTGGTCAACTGTATGCAGGACCAAAAGACACTAGTCGAGTCACCATTGAGTATCCTGCTCCAGAATTGGAAATAGATCAACTTAATTTTACTGTAGAAGAAACTCAGGAAGTAATTGCCACCCTGCAATGGGGTAAGGCATCTGGTCTAGATAAAATCCCGGGGGATCTTTATCTCTCTGAACCCAAAATTTGGAGTGTGATTTTAAACCACACCTTCAATGCTATATTAATAGGGGCGCCTGCTCTCTTCACCATTTACATCAACGGTCTGGTTGAATCATTAATAGACTGCAGGGGTGATCGCCCAAAGCTTGCAGGACAAGCAGTGCCCACACTCCTTTTTGCACATGACACCCTGCTTATTTTCAGAACTCCGATGGGGCTCCAAAACTTAATGGCTCAGTTTGGGGTGGCTTGGGAGGAATTTGGACTAGAAATCAATACTTCGAAAACCAAATTCATGGTATTTAATCGACACAAGTCCTTTAGGGGGAGTATAATGCTGGGCTCTACCCTACTTGAGGAGGTGAAGCAATTTGACTACCTGGGGGTAAGGCTGACCAGCACACAATCATGGACCCCACAAATAGTAAAAAGTCAGCTTTCACTACAACATGTAGGCACTGCCTTAGTTAAAAAGTTAAGGAAGTCAATATATAGACCAGTGGATCCAGTGATCCAAGTATATCAAGCTCAGGGCATCGGAGCTGCACTCTATGGGGCAGAGCTATGGGGACACACTAATGTAAGTGCCATGGAAAAAACTGAAAATGTATTCATGAGATCCGTTCTGGAGCTCCCCCAGAACGCCCCTTTGATACCAACGCGTCTGGATCCAGGATTGAAGAACGTCTCTCAAGCGATTGCTCTTAGGCCCCTTGCTTTCTGGGTCTGCATTTGGTCAAATAACACAACATTACCCATGAAAAAAGTCACTACTCAACGTACTATCACTTGACACTAGAGGGTGTGTTCAGTGGCTCAATTTCATTTAGGGCTGGTTGGTCAAACTGGGTATGAGTGATCTTTGGACCAACCCCAATAGCATTAAAAAAGTTTTTTCCAATCCTCAAAAAGAGATATTGGATTTATGTCAATGCCACATGGTTAAACAAAAGAACTGCAGGGGAGTTGACTAGCAGGTTTTTGAGTTTTAAAGATAATATGTACCAAGAAGAATTTTTGAACTACATTGAACCTCTGCTAGCGAAATCTCTATACCTAAAATTTAGGTATAGCATCCTACCAGCTAACAGTTTTTGCAGTAACTGGAAGGGTGCTAATACCTCGCCTAGTTGTCCGGCATTTAAGGCTGAAGCTGAAACTGAAGTGCATTTCTTATTTTTCTGCCTTAAGTACTGTAGTGTAGTTCCTATTTCCCTAATAGGCTCTGCGCATTGGAATAATATACCCTATAGATCTGACATAGACTGAGGTCAGTATGTCCCTATCGAGTATATTAAACTTAATTACTTTGTACCAGCTAACTCGGAGGCCACTAGAAACTCCTTGTAAACAAGAAGGGAGTAGTTTCTGGCAACCGCATGAACATGACAACTTTGTTTCCCTTTAGAATCGGAACACTCTCAGAATCATGGAAACAACAGATAACAGTTTCACTCAGCTAATTGTGCATGCTTAGTTTCTTCAGAGTTGCACAGAAAGAATAGACAGGCGTTTCAATAAAAGGATTTATTGAACAGTCTTGTTTCTCGTGTAAGAGATATGAGCTGTTACAATCGTAAGACAGTATGCAGGATATATTATGTACAGCGTAAGCAGTAGAAAGAAATAATACTGCGCTAGCATTATCTTTTAGCTATGACACATATATTCATATACATAAATAACATAAGCTAAAAATGCGAGTACTCATAAGATGCTTCTCTAACTAGTTCTACCCCAGTGTACCTAACCTAAGTGTGGTGCAAGGTAAGAAGTAGGTGATGTATTCTATAGTATGGTATGCCAAGTCTAGTATGCCAAGAGTCCCTCTAGGTTCTAGTCAGCTCCATACCTTGAGAATGAGAGAGGTGGGAATCTCTTTCCGGGTCTCGAACTCTAACACCCCGCGAAGGGAGTCAGAACACTGGAAGCTGGATTATCTGCGAGCAGGGATGACAGCGTCTCTTGTCAGTGCGTCAGGCCGGGACACGGGCTCCTCTAAAGTCGAGGTCTCCTCCTACTTGCTTGGGCAAGGAAAGGTATATTTATACCTGGTAGGTGCCTTGGAATGTTAGCATTGACGTAAAGTCGGGCAGAGGAAGACGTCAGGAATGAACCTTTAAGGAATAGTGGTTCATGCATAATAAATGAGATCTTGGGGAAATTAATAATCAATCAATCAATCAGACATTTGTAGAGCGCACTACTCACCCATGAGGGTCTCAAGGAGCTGGGGAATCCTGTGCTAGGGGAACTCCCAAAAGCTTAAGGGTCTGGTTTCTAAGAACTCGTTGTGACGTTGGGGTGGACGGATGTAGGTGACCATGCCTGTATTTGGATAGCATGGCGAATGCCTAAATAAGGACTGGGATCTTATGCCTATATAAGGGCAATGCAAATTGTGCCTATATAAGGACATGTTTCAGGAAAACCTATATACGGACACCTAAAGCGGAATACAACAGTACATGCAGATTAGAAGAACCTGGCTAATTCTGATTTGCCGGATTCTAGCTGCAAATCGATTCAAAGAGATCATTAGGATCTTAAAAAGTGATTGTACAGAGTACTTAACTTTCGGTGTGTCCATATACCTGTTATATGCCTAGAGACTAAGAACTAAGATGCTAAAACCTCAGAGTAATAATTGAATTAATCATAAAGTACCGTATATGTTTGTCACGTTTACTTATCGTTTACGGAATATTCATATTAGTTTACAAGATCTGGGATTCTCATGAGATTTTAATCACTGATAGCAATAAATCCACCCCTATAATGAAATTTTCACACAGTAGACTGAATGAGGAAACCTTGCTAATGACACTTTGCTAAGCACATTAGTGACATTAACATACCTGCATATGAATCTGGATTTAGCTTAATAAGAGTAAAGTTCTGGTGATAGGTGAGGTTTTATTCTTTTTAATTCAATTACATCTAGAAAGAACTCGTATTTTAAGATTTTATTAATATTATTTTTAAAACTGGCAAGTTTTTAATTGCTGACGGAATCGTTTTCACTCTTGTATTGAAATCTCTTTATAGTAATTATAATGATGAAATATTGCACATGGCACTTTATTAAGCACCACAGTGCATATAAGCTATCAATATAACTGTGATCAAGTAGATTTTGAATTGGCAAGTGGTTATCAAAACTGAATTTTATGTGATGTACTTATGTTTTGGGATCTCATTACTTTAACTTTCTGATAAGGAAACTGGAAATTTCTAAACATATTCGTGTGTTGATGTGCTTTTGTGGTTTTTATAAAATAGAATAAAGATATTTCTACTACTACTACTTCTCCTCCATAGCGTGTGCTATGTACTTCAGCACAAGCAGCTATAACTTGCTTTCTTCTCTCATTATTTACTGACACACAAGTGCATTTGATAAATAAGAGATGTTTATCCACAGTTTGTGTTATGTGAAAACCCAATTTAGGTTTGGCCCACCTGTAGGAAAGTGGGTTTCTGTTGCAGTAGCCCCCCCCTCCTCCTTCTCTTTGCCTGACACTTGATGCACTTTGACTTGATGTGCCCTGGGTCCCTGCCAATTAGGTTCCCAGGGCCTGTCTTCTTTCCCAAAACTGGACCTCTGTATGCCCAATTGGCACATCTCTGGCCACAGGTAAGCCCCTTGTACAAAGTAACATGGTACCAAGGGCACTGTGACTAGGGAAGGCCTCTAAGGGCTGCACAACCTATTGTGCCACCCTTAGAGACCCTGCACCATAACACCCATACACTGCTATTACAGGCTGCGTGTTTTGGTGCAGAGAAAAGTGAAGAGTCGACATGGCACACATCCTTGTGTGCCATGCCTCCAACCCACTGCCTGTGGCCTAGGTAAGTCACCCCTCTAGCAAGGTGCACTAGACCACAGGTGAGGGTTCGGTTGCAGGAGCACTGTTCCCCTACAGCGTCTAAGTCCATTCTTGAAATGAAATGAAATGAAGAATTTATATAGCGCTACATATACCCGGAGGTGTCTAGGCGCTTAATGAGCACACAGGCAGAGGTATTACAGAGGAGGTGCACTAATATAGCCATGTTTTTAGACACTTCCTGAATTTAAGCAAGTTGGGTTCTTTTTTTAGGGAAATAGGAAGGGAGTTCCAGAGTTTGGTGGTGGTGTAGGCAAAGCTTTTTCCTCTCCATTGTACTTTGTGTGCCTTGGGAATAATCATATTGCCACTATCTGCCGATCTAAGTGGTCTGGCTGGAATGTAGGATTTAAAAAATTGCGACAATTGCCACGGGCCAAGGCCATGTCTAGCTTTGAAAGCTATGCACAGCGCTTTGAATTGAATATGTTTACCAGTGTAACTTCGTGAGAGCCCTAGAGACCGAATCATAGTGAGAAAACCCAAGCAGGACTCTTGCTGCAGCATTTTGAGTCATCTGCTGTTTGTGTATGCTGCACTTGATTGCACTAGTAATTAAGGCATTACAGTAATCCAGCCTGGATGCAATTAACGCTGGGACCACTGTTTTCCTTAATTCAAACGGGATGAACGAAAGTACTTTTTTCAAAATTTTCAGAATAAAAAAGCATGCCGATGTGGTATGATTAATCTGAGTATCAAATGACAGCTTAGAGTCAAAGAAGACCCCCAGATTTTTTACTTTGTTAGCTGGTGTCGGAAGGGGGCCCATATGAGTGGGCCACCAGCTGTCTGACCAAATCAGGGAAGGATTGCCAAAGAGCATGACTTCTGTCTTACATGAATTAAGTTTTAAACAGTTATCCCGCATCCATTTTCCTATGTGGCCCATGCAGTCTTGGAAACGGGAAGCCATATCGGTAGACGAGCTATTGATTGACCCTATAATCTGCGTGTCGTCCGCATAGGACACCAGGGTCAAAGCGTAGCTTCTTATTAACTTAGCCAGGGGAGAGATATGCAGGTTAAAAAGAGTGGGGCTCAACGACGAACCCTGCGGGACTCCATATGGGAGTGAAAAAGCCGGGGAAACAAATGCATCGTGAGCCACCATTTGAGATCTATTTGACAGGAAGGAGCAGAGCAGGAGGAGCGCCTTATCCCTGATTCCCATCGAGGCGAGGTGGTCAACCAGCACATCGTGGTTGACCGTATCAAACGCCACTGAGAGATCCAAAAGCATGAGCGTGGCGCTCCCCCCCCTCATCGAGTGTTTGCCTAAGCTCCTCCCTGGCTGATAGTAGTGCTAGTTCGGTGCTGTGATGGTCCTGGAATCCAAATTGTGAAGGGTCCAAAATGTTGCCTTCCAACACAAAAGTGGATAATTCTTCATTTAGAAACCTCTCTATTATATTGGCTGGGAAAGGCAACCTTGGAGATGGGTCTGTAATTTGAGGGGTCACTGGGATCCAGATTGGATTTTTTCAATAGTGGAGGAATGGAAGCTTTCTTCCATTCAGTGGGAAAGCGCCCTGAAGAGATCATACGATTAGAAATAGGCAAAAGTTACTTTATGTGATACAAAACACACCGTATAAACCACCGGACACTCTCTTCCGTACCAGTGAAGGCGAACAGCGCACCCTGCTTTGGGGTAGTGGGACGCCGCGAATTGCACTTCGCAAACTTCAGAGGGGGGTATACGAGGGCAGGCTTGCTATACCAGATATGAGGAATTACTATTTAGCGTCCCAACTCATAAATATCAATGGCTGGGTCTTCGCACCACAGTCGGAACCCGCATACAGAGTGGACCGCCAGGCCATGGGAGTGACCGGGTACCCTTCAGCGCTGTACCAGAGTAGAGGGAGGAGGCTGCTCCCGGCGCACACCCAGATGGTGGTACGAGCATGGTGCGACTCCACCAAGGCGCTTGGGTGGAAGGACAAGCTGACCCAACAGACCCCACTGTGGCATAGTGATGGGCTGAGAGAGATGGGTCGACTGAAGGGTTTCCGCTGCTGGAGTCGCATAGGTATTGACACTCTTGGGGACATATGGAAGGGGGATAGACTGAGGACCTTTAGTGACCTTCAAAGAGAGTATCAGTTGGCAGATACGGAGCAATACAGGTACATTCAATTAAAACATGCTGTTAGAAATGGGGGTCTCTAGTTGGCAAGGGCTTGCACCTCTGTCCAAGTAGGGACCCTTCTTCCTAGTCAGGGTAAGAGTGTCACACTCGTGAAGTAACCCCTGCTCACCCTCATGGTAGCTTGGCACGAGCAGTCAGGCTTAATTCAGAGGCAGTGTGTAAAGCATTTGCACATAACCAACAGTAATACAGTGTAAGCACTACAAAAGGACGCCACACCAGTTTAGAAAAATAACCAATATTTTTATATACTCAAGACAAGACCAATTACGACAAAAATCCACAATACAGTACTTTAAAAATGATTATGTTGTAAGATAACTTCTTCTTTGCAGGAATATCACAAAAACAAAGTTCGTACGAGTCGGTAGCTCCGTCCGAGTCTACCGCGATGCTGAAATACACAGAGTCTAACAGTTTCAGCCGACCGCGTCGATACGGGCCAGCAGAGTCGTGAACAGACTCGGTCACAGTACCTTTTCTCGTTGTGGCGGGCACGGAGTGTGCGAGCCGGTCGGCGTACGTCGCGGTTGCGGTGCAAGACGGAGCGATGCAAGGTGCGGTGTCCTCTCGATGCGGTGCAGGCAGCGGCTCGATGACAGTCGTGCAGACGGAGTCGGTGAGACCAAGGCGTGCGATGCAGGGTGAGACGATGCTCGATGCGGTGCTGACAGGTTGCGATGCAGGCGACCAAGCCGGAGTGCGGGAGCTGGCGTCGGACAGCGGTGCGAGTCGGAGCGGTGCGTCGCAAACGTGCGAGCGGTGACCCAAATGCGATGCGGTCACGATCGTTGAGCCAGATGCAGCGACAGCGTCGGTCTGGTCCGGCCGGTCCAGTGAAGCGATGCGATGCGAACTGCGGTGCCCACAGGTCACGATGCAAGCAGCGGCTCGATGGCGATGGCGTCGAACGTCGTCGTTGGTGAGACCAGGGTTGCGGTGCGAAGCGGGGCGATGCGGTCTGTGGTGCAAACAGGACACCGGGCCAGCGATGGAGTCGGTTGACGGAGTCGGTTGCGGTTCCCTTCCTCTGTAGCAACTGAAACAGCGTTCCAGAAGCGGTACCCAGAGGGTTGTGAAGTCTTTGCAGTCCCTGAGACTTCTTAACAGGAGGCCAGCTCGGTTTCAGGCCCTTGGAGATACTCAGCACAAGTTTGTAGAAAGTTTTAGTCCAGTCCTTTCACTGCCCAAGACAGAAGCAGCAACTGCAGGCCAACCCAACAAGGCAATAACTCAGCAAAGGGGCAGTACTCCTCCTAGCAGCTCTCCAGCTCTTTTTCTTGGCAGGTTCCTTGATTCCAGCGAGATCTAAATTCATGGGGTCAGGGCCCCAATATTTATATCCCTAATTCCTTTGTTCTCTCTTGGCAGAGAGGCCTTTGCCTGGTCCAAACTAGTTCTGGTCAGTCCTGGAGCACTTTGTTGACAAGTCTCCATACTTCCTTTCAGGTTGCAGGGCAGGGACATCAGACACACCGCAGGAGGTGGAGCCAGCATTGTGGAGGAAAGGCCCAGCCCTATTCAGGTCCCAGGTGTACTCCTCCCACCCATCTATATGTAGATCTGGCTATTCAGCCCTGGGCTGACTCACCCTGCCTCCTGGAATCCCCCAGCCCCTGTCACACGCAAACCCAGACAGGCAATACACAAACTGCAGAGGCAGGCTTGGATGGTTAGGCAAGAAAATACCTACTTTCTAAAAGTAGTATTTTCAAACCAAGAATGTTAAAACCAACTTCACTAAAAGATGTATTTTATCATTCTGAGTCCAGGCATACAAAACTCGAATTTCTACCGTGTTCCCTGGGCCAGTTAGGATTATAAGGTGTTATAATCAAAACCGCCCAGTCTGGCCTATGGGGAACAGGTAGCCCTTCAATAGTGAAAAACGAAATAGGCTGTAATTCACTACCAGGGCATGCCACGCACACCAGGGCATGCCCTACCTTTACATACAACGCACCCTGCCCACAGGGGTACCTTGGGCCTACCATAGGGGTGACTAATATGTACTAAAGGGAAGGTTTAGGGACCGGCAAGTGGTTGCACTTGCCAAGTCGACATGGCAGTCACCGACTGCACGCAGGCTCTGCGGTGGCAGGCCTGAGACACGTTTTACAGGATGCTTTGGTGGGTGGCACAACCCGTGCTGCAAGCCCACCAGCATCATTTGATTTACAGGCCCTGGCACACTCAGTGCCCTTTACTAGGGACTGACACATAAATCAAATAGCCAAACATGGAAATACCAATCCATAACACATTTCTTACAGGAGCACTTGGCACATCTGAAAGAGACACGTTAGTGACAGATTCCTTACCTTAGAATATCCCCAGGCGTCAGGCTGGATCCGGAAAGTTTTTGCGTAGCAGTACCCTTGCGCGTCGGTAGGTGGCGTCGTGCGGCTCCGCGTCCGTCGTCGGCGTCGTGATCGCCGGGATGACGTCGCGGGCAGTACTTAGGCGCCGCCCCTGCGCGCTGACGTCAGTTCTTCTTTTTCCGCGCCAGCAAGCGCAGATCCGGGAAGAGCAGTGCCCTGGTCATTTTTTGACCAAACTTTTTGGTGAATTTTTCACTGTTTTTCTCAATCGACTTCAAGGTGTCGTAGGGATGCCCGGATTTAAACGTTGCGGCGCCTGTGCTCGGATGATGTCCGTCACAGACCCGCATTGGGAGTGTCTCTTCTGCCTCGGCCGAGGCCACGACACGGAGTCTTGTACCGACTGCCAGGCCCTCAACCCGAAAGCTTTGCGAGAGCGGTCTCGAAAGCTCCTCGAGGCCCGGCATTCGGCTCCGCGGAAGCCCCGGTCGCGTGAGAAGTCCAGGGGTCGATCGCGGAGTCCACACCGGTCGTCGGCATCGAAGTCTTCTTCGTCCGGTAAGTCAAAACACAAAAAGTCCAAGAAGCATCGTCGCTCTAGGACTTCGCGTCGCCGGTCTCGCGACTCGGCTGAGGCCCCTCCCGGCACCGTCCCCGCGGCCCCGGACATGCCTGTGGAGTCGCCCCCGCAATACCCGTCCTTCCCGGGTTCGGGGGCGGATCCGGCCCAAGTGCAGGAATTCCTGTCGGCCATGGCCCGCCTCTTCGGGCCTCAAGGTCCCTCCGGTGCGCCTTCGGGCCCCGCGGGCCCTGATGGGGTTGCTCCGGCGTCGCCGACGGCTCCGGCCCCGGCGTCGCCCGTGCCTCCAGCCTCGATCCCGGCTCCGGCCCCGGCCTCGATCCCGGCTCCACAACCCCCATCGACGCTGGTCGACCTAACGACACCTCCGCCGGCGCCGATGTCTCCGGTGCCGTTCTCGACGCCGCCTGGGGCTCCGGGCGGCGTCGTCCCCCAGTTCCTTCCGGCTCCGGACATGGACCCGGACCGACGTCGCTCGACGCCGGTTCCGGCGCCGATGAGACCTTGGGTCCCAAATGTCCCTCCTCCCCCTTATTTTGAACCTGAGGAGGACCAGGAGGACTGGGAGGGGTCTGATGACCCTCTGGCACAACAGTGTCAGTACGATGAGGACTGGACAGAGGGTCTAGGGCAGAGGTCTTCAAACTTTTGTAAGTTGAGCCCCCCAGCTGAATTTTTTGAAATGTCGGGCCCCCCACCACCTGACAGAAATTTCTGGAATCTGGTACACTACATAATTGACCGCCACTCGCATATCCCGGGCCATATCCGGCAAATAATGTTCAACGCAATAAGAGTTTAGTTAACTATAGATTGCAGAGTGAACAGTGAGGGGGACAGGTGAGTGAAGTGTCACATGAGTACAGGGTGAGTAGTGTGCTTGTGTGACTGCAGGGTGAGGTACAGGGTGAACAGCGCAAGTGCATTGTGAGTGCAGAGTGATCACTGTGAGTGCAAGGTGAGCGGGTGAATGGTGTGAGTGCATGGGGAACAGTGTGAGGGCATTGTGATCGCTGTGAGTCCAGGGTGAGCGTGAAAGTGAAGGGCGAAAATGAGGAGTGTGTTGTCTGAATGTAGGGTGCATTCCCAGACACTTGAAGTATGTCAGCATGTTATGGACGGCGGCGTAGGATTTCACATAGAAGTTAAACTATTGCTATTATGGCATTAACCAGGGATCGAGGAAATAAATAACGTGCTGATCCTGCAACAAACTTCCAGTTTTATGATTAGGGTTGCCAGCTCCTTATTTTGATGTCCCAGGCGGTACAAAAATAAGCAGTCAACTAAAGCGGTATTTTCAGCACTTATCTGTGCATACTTCGAACAGCAAATATAAATAGAAAGCACTTTAAATTGTGTTCTAGGGCTGCCTGAAAGATCCATGACTGAAAGGGAACAAAGACAGAAAAGTCACATTACAAATGAATACATACTTCTTTATTTTTAACCCGAATTTAGTGCCAAGTCAAGCAATTTGCAGGGTGTTCATACAACACATGGCTGGCATTTTTCTTTTGGCAACTTGAAGCCCTTCTAGCCCTGTGGGTGTTGCTGCCTGCCTGTATAATTCTAAAAGAAACTACTAACTTTCCAGCTTGGCTGCTGTGCTCTTCTAATGCAGCCCAAGTGCAACATTCTACACAATTGCCTGGGAGGCCTATGTAATTGTTGAACTCCAGTACGGGAGTATTTTAGAGAAAGTTAAACATTCCCCAAATATTTACAAACAGGTTTGAAATGGTGTAATTTAGCTTCTCTGTGCAGACCCAGGGGCTGCTGCCCTAAAGGTGCCTCTGAAGACATCCCCCTGGGATGGTGGCGCGCCCCCCTTGATTGAAGAACTCTGACTTAAGTGTACCCTAACACCTCATTCCACATTGTACACGTCACACCATTGCCCCCAAATCTTTTGGTATTTCCATGTGTGGGACTCTTAAAGTCAACGGGTCTCCGGAGAAGTGCAGAGCTGCCAAGGTTTCAGATTGCTATGTGTGACATTTTCATAATGTTAGTGTCTTATGAGTGACATTTCAACGACTATGAGTGACTTTCTCGCAAGCAAAATTAAGCAAAGAAGATGAGGGAAACATAAATATCAGAAATCACACCCAGTTGAGCAACGAGAAACTCTTAAGAAGTCACTGAACTAAAGTGTGCAACAGGACTCAATACTTCATGACTAGGTAAAGCACCTGGTACATGTTTCATTGAGAGTTAGATGTGGTCCTAAAATCTTACCAAATAAAACAATAAAAAACACTTCAAATTTTTGTTTGATTCTTGAGTTTTATCCCATACTTGCCATGTTAAAATCGAAATTACGAGTCCAAGAATGCAAAACTATCTTGACTAAAATGGCAGGAATAGCCAATATGTTATGAATGACATGGAGGCTACTTGGAAGCTATTCAAAACAAACGTTTTCACCTCTGCTCAAATGGGCACGTAAAACTGCTTTGAAAATTGTGTGCAACAGCTAATAATCCCCAGTGGTTGCTACTGCTAATAGAAAGCCAAAACCAACATCATTGCCAGCTCCACACCATCCCTTTGCAAACCGTGCAATGATGTTGGTTTTGGCTTTCTATTAGCAGTAGCAACCACTGGGGATTATCAAATAAAGATTTATTGATGAGGATAGTAGGTCTGCAGCCGCACACTCGGCAGTGGTCTAGCAGCTTCATGCGAAGCGTGTCACCTGAGAAATCACCAACATAAATACATTTTAAAACAATTTAAAAGGATGGTTTCCTTGGCATTTTTCAAATAAAAAAAAATCAGTGACATGTTGAACACTCAGGTAAAAAATAATGATCGTTTGCATTCTGATATGTGTAGTCCCTCATACTTAACTGGAAAAGACAAACCAGATTGTGAGAAACACACAAGCACTGTACTCACTCTGGACATGGGACTGATCTCAAAAGTTCTTCAGCCTTCTTACTCTTGACCTCGAATAAGACTATGAGCCTTGTAAGCGCTACAATAGGCTGCTATCACATGCCAGACGTGCGCTATATGGCTGACAGTAAAAATACAGGCTTGGGTTTGCAAAGGCTGCACTGTGGGATGATGACATATGTAAGTGAAGAAAAAAGCAATGTATGGGGTACCATTGCAGGGACCACATTCTGGCTAGAAAGCTTCCCTTCTGTAACATTCATGTGCTCTCCGCCTCGGACGCTGATATAATGAGTAGGCAAGGGACTTGTGTGAGCTGCGAGAGGAATCTGAACCACAGCAAATGAAAACTGTGGAGCGCCGTGAGTCAAAGATCAAATACAATAGGAGCTAATTAGGCCTATGTGCAGGCACAGAATACAAATTTAAAGAAGGTGGTTTGAGTGAGAATATGGTTGAACACTTTAGCGAAGAGATAATCCAAACTCATGGTAAGCGTATCAGGAAATATATCGGTTAAGATATTTACACACTAACAAAATCTAATTACAAGCAATAACATGCTCACATTTTAAAACAAGCCTCAAACACTTCCCCATAGAATTCCGCCACAGCTCCTCCAGATTGTCGAATTTCTCTGCCATGTCGACCGTCTCCTGCCTGACTGAACATCTTCCTGGGTCCAGTATAAACCAGTGCAGGACGAATGCTCAGACTGCCCTTGATGGGAAAATGATCCACAACACCACAACAAACACAAGGCTGTGGTGAGCGTAAGGGGGAATCATCTGCAGCAGCGGGGAAGTGTTAAGGTAGCAGGGGCATAGTGAACTGGGCGCATCAATAGTAGGCATCGAGGTGATGGATATACGACTGAAACAGTGCAGCATAAGCACTGAAATCCGACAGCACAGAAGGGTTCCAGAGTGGGTGAACGATCACCACGTTGCAGGACGGCCCTGTAGCATCCAGGACATAAGTGCCAGCCCCCGTCCACCTGCCCTGCGGAGCCACGTCTTGAGGCACTTACATTTTGAGGCTAGATTGCTTACCGGCAGTGCAGCAATGCGCAGATAAAGCGCTGTGCGCGAGGATGCTTTAGGCGCACACTGTGATCAAAACCTCCGCTATGGCCGAATATCAGCCCAACATTCCCCCCTCCCCCGACTTCGAGAAAGCCCTCTTACCTGTGCAGATTTCAGCAGTCCTTCACAGCGAGGCGACAGGAAAACGTAGGAAAGCATTCACAAGAAACAGGAAGAAGAGGCAGCAAAAGTGGAATGCAGGAGCTTTATTTATGCCTGCAAATTTCGCGGCACTTCCTGCTATCTCAGCTGCTGTCCCCCTCATTGGTGGAACGTCACTGGTGACGTTCCTGCGTGCTGATTGGAGAAAGCGGGAGCAGCAGCCAATTAAAATCCCCATTTGAAATGGGAGATAACTTACGACGTGGGACGGAGGAAAAACAAGACAACAAAGGTAAGAATTTCGGGTGGAGTGCGCGCCCCCCCTGGGATGGTGGCACGCCCCCCCTGGGGGGCGCGCCCCACAGATTGAAGAACACTGGTCTAGGGGATGCCAGTGGTCTAGATACTTCCCCTGACACTGGCATGCTGTCTCCTCCCGTGGCTACGGAGGAGGGAGCCAATTTTGCAACAGTGTTGCGTAGGGCGGCTGGAGCCTTACATCTCCAACTCCCTACTGTGGCGGTCAAGACTAATCTCTTGACAGAGGTGCTTCAGCCGGCAGCCTCCTCTACGGAGACTGTGCTGCCGTTTAACGACGCCCTCACTGACGTTCTTTTGGGCGCCTGGTCCAAGCCCAACACAGGGGCTCCTGTGGATAGGAACGTGTCCCGACGCCATCGCCCAGCTCCGGGCGACCCCCTGTTTCTCTCTGTCCACCCCACCCCTGAGAGCTTGGTTGTCCAAGCCTCCGCTTCCCAAACGCCTTCCCTACCGCCCCTCCGGATAGGGAATCCAAACGCCTGGATCAATTTGGGAAGAAGGGTTTTCTTCCTCCAGTGCTGGCTTGCGGTCCATCAACACCGCCTGCCTTTTGGGCCGATATACCCACTCCTTGTGGGATTCGGTGGCGAATGTTTTGCCCCAGTGTTCTGAGGAGGTCCAGACACTGCTTTCCCGCGCCATTGCGGAAGGAAGGGATGCGGCCAAATACACAATAAGATGTGGCCTTGATACCGCCGACTCGCTGGGCAGGTCTATTGCAACGACGGTGGCGCTACGACGCCACGCCTGGCTGAGAACCACTGGTTTTTCAGGGGATGTCCAGAATACTCTCATGGACATGCCCTTTGATGGAGTCTGTCTTTTTGGGTCCAAAGCAGACCATGCGTTGGAGCGCTTTAAGGACTCACGGGCTACTGCAAAGTCCCTGGGCCTTTCTGCTACACGCCCTCCGCTGACTTCTGCTTATCGCCCCTATCGTGGCCACGGTAGGGGCGCCCCTTCACGTCAGCAGCCCAGCCACCGGCCCGCGCTGCAAGCGTCTTCGCGTGGCCGAGGACGTGGATTCCGCCGTGGCGGATCGGGCAACCAGCGTGCGGGTCAGGCCACCACCTCCAACCCGTCCGCGGCCTCCAAACCCTCCTAGTCCCTCCTTTCAGGTGCACAGCACGCCGGTAGAGGGCAGGGTCCGCCATCACCTTCCCCACTGGCGTACCATCACCTCGGACAGGTGGGTCTTGGACATTGTCCGAAGGGGCTACTCCCTCCCCTTCGAGTCCACCCCCAGCCATGCCACCTCAATTCCACCGCATGTCAGGGGATCACTTGGTACTTCTGCAGAAGGAAGTCACGGCCCTCTTGGCCAAGAGGGCCATCGAGCATGTTCCGACCCCAGAAGTAGGGCGTGGTTGCTACTCCCACTACTTCCTGGTGCCCAAAAAGGACAAGGAGGACATGCATCCTATCTTGGACCTCCGGAACGTCAATCGCTTCCTCCGGAAGGAGAAGTTCAAGATGCTCACCCTAGCTCAGGTCTTGACTGCCCTCGACCCTGGAGACTGGTTGGTAGCGTTGGACTTGCAGGACGCATATTTCCACATCCCCGTCCTGCCGGCCCACCGGCGTTACCTTCAGTTCACGGTAGGCCCCGAGCATTTTCAGTTCACCGTGCTCCCCTTTGGCCTTACCAGTGCCCCTCGGGTGTTCACGAAAGTGTTGGCGGTGGTCGCAGCTCATCTGCGCCGGGCAGGGGTTTCAGTCTTCCCCTACCTCGACGACTGGCTGCTGAAGGCGGGCTCGTCCCAGGCAGTCGTCTCCCACCTCCAGACTACGGCCGAACTCCTGCACTCGCTGGGGTTCTCCATCAATGTGCCGAAGTCGCATCTGATTCCTTCTCCACAGCTCCTTTTCATCGGAGCAGTTCTGGACACGACGCAGTTTCGGGCCTATCCTCCCGAACGGCGAGTCCGGGATATTCAGGCTATGATTCCGATCTTTCAGCCTTTATCCTGGGTTTCGGTACGGATGACCCTGAGGCTGCTGGGCCTCATGGCCTCCTGCATCCTGCTGGTCAATCATGCCAGATGGCATATGCGGGCTCTGCAGTGGGACCTGAAGTTCCAGTGGGCGCAGCACCAGGGCAACCTGTCCGATCACGTCCAGATCTCGGAGGGGACTGCAAAACAGTTGCAGTGGTGGCTCTCGAACCGGCAATGGGTCATGGGCAGATCCCTCTCCCTTCCCCAGCCAGAGCACACAGTTGTGACGGACGCGTCCCTTCTGGGATGGGGCGGTCACATGGGAGAGGCGGAGATCAGAGGCCTCTGGTCTCCGGCGGAGTCCCGGCTCCATATCAACATTCTGGAGCTCCGGGCGATCCGACTTGCACTCAAGGCATTCCTTCCCTCTGTCAAAGGGAAGGTAGTGCAGGTGTTCACAGACAACACCACCGCCATGTGGTACTGCAACAAACAGGGTGGGGTGGGGTCGTGGACCCTATGTCAGGAGGCTCTGCGCTTCTGGACATGGCTGGAACATCAGGGCATGTTCCTGATGGTTCAACACCTGGCAGGTTCCCTGAACGCCAGGGCGGACGAACTCAGCCGCAGGTGCATGATGGATGACGAATGGCGTCTTCACTCGGAAGTGGCGCAAGGACTCTTTCTACAGTGGGGAGAGCCTTGGTTAGATCTATTCGCCACCGAAGAGAACGCGCAATGTCATCAGTTCTGCGCGTTGGAATTTCCAAGGCGGCACTCGCTCGGCGACGCTTTTCGTCACGAGTGGAGTTGCGGTCTATTGTACGCCTTTCCGCCTATACCATTTCTACCCAGAGTGTTGAAGAAGATTCGGCACGACCGGGCCCAAGTCATTCTTGTGGCTCCGGACTGGGCTCGAAGAGTTTGGTATCCCGAGCTACTCAATATGAGCGTAGATCCCCCGATCCGTCTGCCTCTTCGGGAGTATCTTCTGTCGCAGCAGCAGGGGACGGTCCTCCACCCGAACCTGTCCAGTCTACACCTGCTTGCGTGGAGATTGAGCGGCGGCAGTTGATTCCTTTCGACTTGCCTCCCGAAGTTTGTGATGTGATTCTGGCAGCCAGGCGTCCCTCCACTAAGGTGGTATACGCCTGCAGGTGGAACAAATTTGTGGCATGGTGCACAGCAAAGGCTGTGAATCCCCTTTCTGCCCCTCTTTCTGAGGTCCTTCTGTTCCTTCTCTCTCTGGCCCAACAGGGTTCTGCCCTGGGTACGATCAAGGGTTATCTTTGTGCTATCTCGGCCTTCCTCAGGCTCCCTGATCAGCCCTCCCTTTTCAAGTCCCCTGTTGTTAACAGGTTCTTAAAAGGCATTACTCACCTCTTCCCTCCTGTTCCGTTTGTGATGCCCTCAGTGGGACTTGAACTTGGTTCTTACCTTTTAATGTGCGCTCCCTTTGAGCCTCTACATAACTGTCCTCTTCGTCTTCTGACTCTGAAGACAGCCTTTCTGGTGGCCATCACCTCCGCTCGGCGGGTGAGTGAGCTCCAGGCTCTATCTTGCAAACCTCCCTTTCTGTCTGTTCATCCAGACAAGGTTGTTCTTCGGACGCGTCCGTCCTTCTTGCCAAAGGTGGTTACTGCTTTCCACATTGGGCAGGCCATCACTTTGCCCACCTTCTTTCCGCCTCCGCATCCTTCCAGAGAGGAAGAGAGGCTCCACCGTCTGGACCCAAAACGTGCGCTCTCCTTCTATATCGACCGCACAAAACACTTCCGGGTGGATGACCAGCTCTTTGTTGGCTACGTGGGCGCCAAAAAAGGTCGGGCGGTGCACAAACGAACCATCTCCCGCTGGGTTACCTTGTGCATCAAGACCTGCTATTCTTTGGCTAAAAGGAGCCTCCTGTTGGGCTGCGTGCCCATTCCACCAGGGCAACGGCTGCTACCACGGCCTTGGGCCGCGGTGTTCCGCTGCCGGTTATCTGTCAGGCAGCTACGTGGGCCTCGCTGCACACGTTTACAAAGCATTACTGCCTTGACAGTCAGGTCCGGAGGGACGGCTTCTTTGGCCGTTCTGTCCTCCAGGACTTCCTTGTCTGATCTTTGTTCGCAGACCCACCACCGGGGTTGGTATTGCTGGGGTATCTATTCTAAGGTAAGGAATCTGTCACTAACGTGTCTCTTTCAGATGCACAAGTTACTAACTTGTGTAACGATATATCTGTAAGAGACAGTAGTTAGTGACAGATTCCTACCGCCCACCCATCCTCCCCGTTCTGCGAACTGATTTCTAGGGTTAATGACATCCCTTTCAGGGCCCTAGTATTTTTCAGACACCTATGTCAGCTTCTTGCATGGCTCTGCGTTCCTGGCGCGGAAAGTCGTGTACAGAACTGACGTCAGCGCGCAGGGGCGGCGCCTAAGTACTGCCCGCGACGTCATCCCGGCGATCACAACACCGACGACGGACGCGGAGCCGCACGACGCCGCCTACCGACGCGCAAGGGTACTGCTACGCAAAAACTTTCCGGATCCAGCCTGACGCCTGGGGATATTCTAAGGTAAGGAATCTGTCACTAACTACTGTCTCTTACAGATATATCGTTACACAAGTTAGTAACTTGTGCTTTACCACTGATCAGCAGTGCGTAGAGTGCGCAGAAACACTAAACCAGCACAAAACAGAGTCAAAACCGGGAGGTCAGAAAGCAAAAACTCAGGGGAAACACGCCAAAAGATGCCAAGTCTAACACATGTCCCCTCCAGCTGAAAGTAGGGAGAACTACCCAACCCCATGGGAGTTCTCTTCACTAAGGCGGAAGAACCTGGACAGACCATCTGCGTTGGCGTGTTCTGTACCAGGACGGTGTTCCACCGTAAAGTCCATTCCCTGTAGGGAGATGGACCACCTCAACAGTTTTGGATTCTCACCCCTCATTTGCATCAACCATCTGAGGGGCCTGTTGTCTGTCTGAACCCGGAAGTGAGTCCCAAACAGGTATGGTCTCAACTTCTTCAGTGCCCAGACCACAGCGAAAGCTTCCCTTTCTATGGCACTCCACCTCTGTTCCCTGGGGAGTAGTCTCCTGCTAAGGAAGACTACAGGCTGGTCTAGGCCCTCTTCGTTTAGTTGTGAGAGCACTGCTCCCACACCATGCTCTGAAGCGTCAGTCTGCACGACAAATTCCTTGGGGAAGTCGGGCGCCTTGAGCACGGGCGCCGTGCACATGGCAGCCTTCAGGGCATCAAAGGCCTTCTGGCAGGACTCAGTCCAGATCACCTTCCTGGGCTGCTTCCTGGAAGTCAGCTCTGTTAAGGGGGTCACAATGGTGCCATAGCCCTTAACAAATCTCCTGTAGTAGCCGGTGAGACCTAAGAAGGCTCTCACCTCTGTCTGGGTCTTGGGGGGCTCCCAAGCCAGAATGGTGTCGATCTTGGGTTGTAAGGGCGCCACCTGGCCGCTTCCTACCTGGTGTCCCAAGTACACCACAGAACCCTGCCCAATCTGGCACTTACTGGCCTTGATTGTGAGGCCTGCCTTCTGCAGAGCCCTCAACACTTCACCCAGGTGCTGCACGTGTTCTTCCCAGCTGGAACTGAACACAGCAATGTCATCCAGGTAGGCGGCACTGAAATCCTCCAGTCCAACCAACACCTGGTTGACCAACCTTTGGAAGGTGGCAGGGGCATTCTTCAACCCAAAGGGCATCACCCAGAACTGGTAATGACCTTCTGGGGTTGAGAATGCTGACCTCTCCTTGGCCCCATCAGTTAAGGCAATCTGCCAGTACCCAGACGTCAAATCAAACGTGCTGAGGAACTTGGCAGCTCCCAACCGATCAATGAGCTCATCAGCTCTGGGGATGGGGTGCGCGTCAGTCCTGGTGACGGCATTGAGCCCACGGTAATCCACACAAAACCGCAGTTCTGGAGTGGCACCGGGTGCAGCAGCCTTTGGGACCAAAACCACTGGGCTGGCCCAAGGACTGTTGGAGGGCTCGATCACCCCTAACGCCAACATCTTAGAGACCTCCTCTTTGATGCTGGCCCTGACCCGGTCAGTCAATCTGTAAATCTTGTGTTTCACAGGAGGGCTGTCACCGGTGTCCACGTCATGGGTACACCAGTGAGTAACACCTGGGGTCAGAGAGAACAGTGGGGCAAACTGTCCCAACAACTGGTGACAGTCGCTCTGCTGCTCAGGGGTCAGTGCAGGGGAGAGGACCACACCTTCCACTGACCCGTCATGCTCCTTGGTGGACAGGAGGTCAGGGAGAGGTTTACTCTCCTCTTCCACCCCATCATCTGTCGCCAAGAGCATGCTTACTTCAGACCTCTCAAAGTGAGGCTTGAGGCGGTTCACGTGGAGGACCCTCAAAGGGTTCCTTGGAGACTGCAAATTCACCAGGTAGGTGACGTCACTTTTGCGCTCCACCACCTCAAATGGCCCAGTCCACTTGTCCTGCAAGGCACAAGGTTCCACTGGGGCCATTACCCACACTTTCTGTCCAGGTTGAAATTCGACCAGAGTGGCATTCTGGTCGTACCACTTCTTCATTTCTTCCTGGCTTGCTTCTAGGTTCGCCTGAGCGAGTTTCCTGAAGCGTGCAGTCTGGTTTCTGAAGGCCAGCATGTAACTAAACACATCCTGGGGAGATTTCCTGGGAGCTGCCTCCCAGCCTTCCTTTACCAAACTTAGAGGTCCTCTGACAGGGTGGCCATAGAGAAGCTCAAAGGGGCTGAACCCTAGAGATTTCTGTGGCACCTCCCTGTATGCAAACAGCAGGCATGGTAAGAGGACGTCCCACTTACGCCTCATGGGTTCTGTTAGACCCTTGATCATGCCCTTTAAGGTCTGGTTGAATCTTTCCACCAGACCGTTTCCTTGGGGGTGGTAAGGCGTGGTGAACTTGTAGGTCACACCACACTCCTTCCACAGGGATGTCATATACTTGGATATGAAATTGGTCCCTCTGTCAGAAACCACCTCTCTGGGGAATCCCACATGGGAAAAGATCCCCATTAACGCCCGGCCCACCACGGGTGCCGTCGTTGTCCTGAGAGGGATTGCTTCAGGGTACCGGGTGGCATGGTCCACCAAGACCAGGATGTACCTGTTGCCCATGGCTGTCTTGGGATCCAGTGGCCCCACAATATCCATCCCTACCCTTTCAAAGGGTGTACCAACCACTGGAAAAGGTTGGAGAGGAGCTTTGACCCTCCTCCCACTCTTACCACTTGCCTGGCAAGTTTGGCAAGACCTGCAGTGTCCATCTGACTGCCTTCTCATTTGGGGCCAGAAGAAGTGGGTGACAAGCCTGTCAAAGGTCTTGTCTCGCCCCAAATGTCCTGCTAAAGGCACGTCATGAGCCAGACCCAGTAGGAAGGTCCTGAAGCGCTGGGGTACCCCAGCACACGGGCTGACCCAGGCTCAGCGACCTTAGGCTCGCTGTACAGGAGATCATTCTCCCAATAGATCAGGTGTGACCCGGACTGATTACCAGCTGCCTGGTCTGCAGCCTGCCGCCGCAGACCCTCTAGAGAAGGGCACTCCTTCTGCTCCTTGCAGAATTCCTCCCTGGTGGGACCCCCTTCTTGCTGCCAATGGGTCAGCTCAGAGATGTCTCCCAGTTCAGCTACCTGCTCCCCTGTAGGCCCCGGGGCGTCCCCCTCAAGGTCCGCCTCCTCCCGGTCCGTGGGAACGTCAGGGGCCGGTTTCCCGCGCCCCCTGCCCTTTCTCTTGGCAGGGACTTGGGCCACTGTTTCAGGCTCCAAGTCCTCCTGATTACCCTTTCTGGCTGCCATTGACCGAGTGGATACGCATGCCCACTCTGGCAACCCAAGCATCTCCAAGTGAGACCTGAGCTCAACATCCTTCCACAAGGACTGCTCCAGGTCGTTTCCTAACAGACAATCTACAGGCATGGTAGGGCTCACAACCACCCTCAAGGGACCTGAGACCCCCCCCCATTCAAAGGGAACCTGCGCCACCATACATTGGCGCTCTGAGTTGTCTACAGCAACTACTTGATGGAATGCTCCTGGGACTACTTGCTTCTCAGACACCAGGTGACACCGGATTGAGGTCACACTGGCTCCAGTATCTCTGAGAGCCTCTACCCTATTCCCATTAATGGTCACCCAGGTGCTGTATTTCTTTGTGTTAGGGGGCACCTGGTTTCCTGGGACCATCTCACTGTCCCCTAGTGAGACAAGGGTCATTTCTGCGGGATCCCCACCCTCCAGTGGGCACCCCTCTTCCCCAAGCGCTACACTAGCCAACACCTTGGACTGTCCACCGGTGGGTGGCTGCGGCCCCTTCGGGCACTTGGGGTCCCCCCTCATGTGGCCTACTTGGTCACATGCATAACACTTGCGGGGGCCGGTCTCAGCAGGCTTCCCTGAAGAGACCACTGCTTTCTTACCTGGGGGCTGGGAACCTTTACCCTGGGTACTAGTTTGGGGCCCTTTTGAGAACTCCTGTGCTTTACCCTTGTCTCCCCCACTTTTCTGCTGGGGACCCTGCCCACCTTTGGCTGAGTCTCCCCCAAACGCTTTCCTGTGGACCCTGGTACTCACCCAGCGGTCCGCCTCCATAGCAAGCTTCCTGGGGTCAGTTAGCTTACTATCCACTAGGTGCTGGTGCAGATCTGCAAAACATAGACTAGACAAGTGCTCCCATGCAATCAAGTTGTAGAGCCCCTGAAAATCTGTCACATTACTGCCCTTTACCCAGCCATCCAGAGACCTGCAAAACACATCCACACATTCCAACCAAGTGTTGGCATCAGACTTCTTACTGGACCTGAACTGATCCCTGTACTTTTCAGGAGTAAGACCATACTTAGTGAGAAGGGCATCCTTCATGTCAGCATAGGTGAGGTGATACCCCTTACCCAATGCTATCAGAGCATCCCTTGCTTCTTCAGGAAAGAGTGGCCACAATCCTGCTCCCCAATTCTCTTCAGGGACCCCATTCATGTGTATGGCTGCCTCATAACCCTGAAACCATCTTTGTATGTCATCCCCCTTCTTGAACTCCTTGCCTACATTCTTGGGAATGTGCACAATCCTGTCTGCCTTTCTGGACGAATTGCTGTCACCATCTGAGCCTGACTTACTCCTAAGTTCTAGCTCCTTTAAATCTTTCTCATGCTCCCAGAGCAACCTCTTCTCCTCTATGGCCAATCTTCTCTCCTCCCTCTCATTCTCCATCCTGAGCTTCTGTAGCTCAAACTGCCTAGCTTCCCGCCTGTCCTCCAGCTCCTCTGGGGACAGACTGCTGCTGCTGCCTGACCTGGCGGGTTCCCCCACCCAAAAGCACATCCACCCTGGGAGTAGGCTCCTCCAACTCCTCACTGAGGTTACCAGGCTGCCCACTGGCATGTCTGGCTGCTACCCAGGCCCTCAGCGCCTTTGTAGCTCCTCCTTCCTTGTGAGGCCTTTGATTTGGACCTTCTGGTTTTTACAAATCGCTCTCAGCTCCTTTACGCTGTAGGATTCCAACCTATCCTCCTCAAAGATAACTTCCAGAGATGCAACGGATGATGCAGTTGATTCAGGCATGATGAAAGTTGAAAACTGGCAAGATCAAAAAATAGGCCAAAAGAAAAAGAACCAGTATGTGGTACGTAATGGTCTGCGATATGGTAGTAGTGCACACCAATCACTGTAAGTCAAGTGCGAACACAAGTCCTATCCCACCGCTGCCACCAATGTTAGAAATGGGGGTCTCTAGTTGGCAAGGGCTTGCACCTCTGTCCAATTAGGGACCCTTCTTCCTAGTCAGGGTAAGGGTGTCACACTCGTGAAGTAACCCCTGCTCACCCTCGTGGTAGCTTGGCACGAGCAGTCAGGCTTAATTCAGAGGCAGTGTGTAAAGCATTTGCACATAACCAACAGTAATACAGTGTAAGCACTACAAAAGGACGCCACACCAGTTTAGAAAAATAACCAATATTTTTATATACTCAAGACAAGACCAATTACGACAAAAATCCACAATACAGTACTTTAAAAATGATTATGTTGTAAGATAACTTCTTCTTTGCAGGAATATCACAAAAACAAAGTTCGTACGAGTCGGTAGCTCCGTCCGAGTCTACCGCGATGCTGAAATACACAGAGTCTAACAGTTCCAGCCGACCGCGTCGATACGGGCCAGCAGAGTCGTGAACAGACTCGGTCACAGTACCTTTTCTCGTTGTGGCGGGCACGGAGTGTGCGAGCCGGTCGGCGTACGTCGCGGTTGCGGTGCAAGACGGAGCGATGCAAGGTGCGGTGTCCTCTCGATGCGGTGCAGGCAGCGGCTCGATGACAGTCGTGCAGACGGAGTCGGTGAGACCAAGGCGTGCGATGCAGGGTGAGACGATGCTCGATGCGGTGCTGACAGGTTGCGATGCAGGCGACCAAGCCGGAGTGCGGGAGCATGGTGTCGGACAGCGGTGCGAGTCGGAGCGGTGCGTCGCAAACGTGTGAGCGGTGCCCCAAATGCGATGCGGTCACGATCGTTGAGCCAGATGCAGCGACAGCGTCGGTCTGGTCCGGCCGGTCCAGTGAAGCGATGCGATGCGAACTGCGGTGCCCACAGGTCACGATGCAAGCAGCGGCTCGATGGCGATGGCGTCGAACGTCGTCGTTGGTGAGACCAGGGTTGCGGTGCGAAGCGGGGCGATGCGGTCTGCGGTGCAAACAGGACACCGGGCCAGCGATGGAGTCGGTTGACGGAGTCGGTTGCGGTTCCCTTCCTCTGTGGCAACTGAAACAGCGTTCCAGAAGCGGTACCCAGAGGGTTGTGAAGTCTTTGCAGTCCCTGAGACTTCTTAACAGGAGGCCAGCTCTGTTTCAGGCATTTGGAGATACTCAGCACAAGTTTGTAGAAAGTTTTAGTCCAGTCCTTTCACTGCCCAAGACAGAAGCAGCAACTGCAGGCCAACCCAACAAGGCAATAACTCAGCAAAGGGGCAGTACTCCTCCTAGCAGCTCTCCAGCTCTTCTTCTTGGCAGGTTCCTTGATTCCAGCGAGATCTAAATTCATGGGGTCAGGGCCCCAATATTTATATCCCTAATTCCTTTGTTCTCTCTTGGCAGAGAGGCCTTTGCCTGGTCCAAACTAGTTCTGGTCAGTCCTGGAGCACTTTGTTGACAAGTCTCCATACTTCCTTTCAGGTTGCAGGGCAGGGACATCAGACACACCGCAGGAGGTGGAGCCAGCATTGTGGAGGAAAGGCCCAGCCCTATTCAGGTCCCAGGTGTACTCCTCCCACCCATCTATATGTAGATCTGGCTATTCAGCCCTGGGCTGACTCACCCTGCCTCCTGGAATCCCCCAGCCCCTGTCACACGCAAACCCAGACAGGCAATACACAAACTGCAGAGGCAGGCTTGGATGGTTAGGCAAGAAAATACCTACTTTCTAAAAGTAGTATTTTCAAACCAAGAATGTTAAAACCAACTTCACTAAAAGATGTATTTTATCATTCTGAGTCCAGGCATACTGAAACTCGAATTTCTACCGTGTTCCCTGGGCCAGTTAGGATTATAAGGTGTTATAATCAAAACCGCCCAGTCTGGCCTATGGGGAACAGGTAGCCCTTCAATAGTGAAAAACGAAATAGGCTGTAATTCACTACCAGGGCATGCCACGCACACCAGGGCATGCCCTACCTTTACATACAACGCACCCTGCCCACAGGGGTACCTTGGGCCTACCATAGGGGTGACTAATATGTACTAAAGGGAAGGTTTAGGGACCGGCAAGTGGTTGCACTTGCCAAGTCGACATGGCAGTCACCGACTGCACGCAGGCTCTGCGGTGGCAGGCCTGAGACACGTTTTACAGGATGCTTTGGTGGGTGGCACAACCCGTGCTGCAAGCCCACCAGCATCATTTGATTTACAGGCCCTGGCACACTCAGTGCCCTTTACTAGGGACTGACACATAAATCAAATAGCCAAACATGGAAATACCAATCCATAACACATTTCTTACAGGAGCACTTGGCACTTTACCACTGATCAGCAGTGCGTAGAGTGCGCAGAAACACTAAACCAGCACAAAACAGAGTCAAAACCGGGAGGTCAGAAAGCAAAAACTCAGGGGAAACACGCCAAAAGATGCCAAGTCTAACACATGCACTAAGGTGTCGCATCAAGGACGGGGAAACTATACCTGAGTATGCCCCATTAGAAGACCGACTGTTGTTAGACCCAATCCCTGATAAAGCAATCTTCCTTACATACAAGAAGTTAATGAATAACCTACCTGACCCCCTCGGACCACTTCGGGCGAATTGGGAAATGGACATGGGTATGTTGGAGGACGATGACTGGCAGGAAGCGATACAGAGCCCCAGAAACATTGCTGTTCGGGCCAGATTCAGACTGATTCAGTTACGTATCCTGCACAGAGCATATTATCCCTGCACACTTCAGTATAGGATTGGGCGGGCAGACTCGGACCTCTGTATTATGGGCTGCGGATTGCCCGGTACGTTCTTCCATATCCTATGGGAGTGTCCAGTAATACAACGATACTGGATAAAGGTAGCCGGAGGGATGTCGGGGGTGGTGGGGTATCACATCCAACCGGAGGCATGTTGGCTTTTGCTGGGTATTACTGGAGAGGATAGATGGCCCGCGCACACAAAAATATGGTAATGCTAGCTGCTGGGGTCGCTAAGCATAACATAGCACGGCTGTGGGGTGCACGGATACCTCCCAAATTGCCCGACTGGAAATCAGATTTGGACTGGTGCCGCTTGGCCGAGAGGGTGGTGTATGAGAGCAGAGGCTGCCCCAAGAAGTGGGAAAAGATATGGGGTCCCTGGAAGAGGTATAGATCCTAGAATGGGGGGTGTGGGGGGTGGGGGGGCGCAGAAGGGCGAGGGTCCTGGCGATTTAAATGAATCCATGTACACTGTGTTGGATTGTGTAAGATCTCTGCCTTTATTGTACAGACACACCAATACTCCAGACGAAATGGGAAAAGAAAAATGTATGATGAACCGCTATGTGATGGGTATCTAACTGGAACTGTTCTGTTGTTCAATAAAAATATTTAAAAAAAAAATAAAGTAGGCAAAAGTGAAGAGGGTATGATCTCAGGGACTGAATGAAGAATTTTCGGTGGGCATGGGTCGAGGGGAGATCCGGATTTTACTAGGGTGATTAATTTAATAGTCTGATCTAGAGTAATGGGTGAGAAGGGGAAAAAATAGGTAAGACAGAGCCATCAGGGTTTGAGTGAGATCTGTGACTATCAACCGAGTACTTGTGGGGCAAAGAAGATTGGGGCCGGAATGTTCTTAGACATTGTCAGTGCAGTAAAGCCATAAAGAGAATATGGTCTGGGAGTTTGTCAGTACGAACTCCACAGCTCCAAAATGGCTTTACTGAAATCTCTGAAGTTTGGTAGCAAACTTCTCAGCACATTAAACCCACACTGATGCCAGTGTGGGTTTTGATGTTAAAATGCACTCAGAGGGCATCTTAAAAATGCCCCCTGAAAAATGGCCAGCCCTGGTGTGGTTCCTGAATGGGTACCCGCCATTTGCCACCACCAGACAGGTTTCTGGACCCCTGGGTAGAGGGCCTCCGCTTTCTGGGTCCAGAAACAAAGCCATCCTGGGCAGAGGTGTCATGCCTCCTCCCCCAGGATAGGCTGGGTCCACGAAGGGGAAGCTTTAAAGGCCTGCAGCCTTTGTTAGCTGACCCTGCCTTTTGCAGCCCCCAGCAACTAGCTCCCACTGGGTCTGACCCCCACTTTGGGTGGGAGAAATGGCGGGAAAACAAAGTTAGGAAGAGAGGTGTACCCACCTTTGCCAACCGCAACCCTCAGGTTGTTTGAGGCAAGGTGAAGCACACATCTCAGGCCCCTCCATCTTGACATGAGAGGACACAGCCAACCAGGGAGAGGCTGATGCCCCCTCTCACTGGAGGGTGGCATAATATGGGTGTACTCACCCCAAGGAAGGGACCCATTGGTCCGAACCTGCACACCCCTGTAACACCCCTAAATTTAGTATTTAGGGGCGACCCTAAACCTTGGCTCCTCAGATTCCTGCAACTTACGAAGAAGGACGGAAGAAGTCGCACAGCAGAGGAGACTGTAGAGAAGAACTGACTTGGCCCCAGCCCTACTAGCCCATCTGCAGTTTCTAGAGATTCTGCGCCAAAAGTCGGCTTGTCCTGCAACCAGCAACCTCCAGAACCCCTGGGACGACTGACTGTCTTCAACAAAGACCGGATCTTCTGCGAACAGCAGCTTTGTTCAAAAGAAACTACAAAGAAAGACTCTGAGCCTGCTGAGGACTGAAACTCGACACCTCGAACTCCCACTGCACCCGTCGCCTACGGCCCGAGACCAGGTGGCACACCGGCCTCAGCGAGGTTTATCCAGCACTCCAGATTCCGAGTCCACTGTGGGTTGACCCCTCCAGGACTCCCCGACGTCACCTGTAGCCTCTGCATGGAGACTCCCCAACCGCCAGTGGTTCGGTAAGGTGAAACCCGACCGCAAAAGGCACCCCTGCACCCGGCCGCCCTGGAGAAGACGACCTGAAGTGCACCGACGTCCTAGAGCTCTCCAACTTACGTGCCTAGCTGTTGGTTTCTCCTGGAAGACTTCGTGGACCGAGCCTGCAGCCAAAATCCAGTACCGGCATCGTCCATAGTATTGCATTGGGCTCCAAACACCTCCTAAGCACCCTCCCGCCCCTGCACCACTGGTGGTGTGGACTTGGTTCCAACCTGGAACCCCCTTTGCCCTGACCTTAACCCTAGGAGCTTGGCCCCTGAGACCGAGTGGCCTACCCGTGAGCAGTCCCCAACCAAGGTACCCCCTAGCCCCATTGGCTAACATTGGCACCCTGCACCCAGCTGCCGAGGTGCCCCGGGAGTGCCAACCTGAACCTTGTTCCTAACCCCAGAAACCCAGCATTGTAAGTTGTTTACTTACCTGCAAACCGATAACATTCTTTTTCCCAATAGGAATTCATGTTGTGATTTTTCCTCTGAAAATGTTCTGTCAACCTGCTTTTTGTATGGAACAAAAGTAACTATGCTTTGAAAAGTAAATTGTCTTACTTACCTTTGTATTGTAGTATCCACAGTGTGATATCTAGGCATATCACCCCGAATAGTCGATGTAACTAAAAAGTAACGCAAGCGCAATCCAAAGTAGTTTCTATGTATTCTGAACTGTTTTGAAAGCAAATACAAAACTGTAATGATTCCAATTTTATCTACGATTGAATTTCTGTGTACAGCATTGCATTTGAAAGTATATTTTACCTACCTGTGCCAAGTACTGCTTGGTCCAAGACATAAAACTTAAGTATACCTTTTTTTTTTACTTACCTAATGGATCTGGATTCAGTCTCTGAGTGTGTGCCACCAGTTCTTGTCTGATTGAATACAATGAATGCTTAACACACCCTCCTGATAAGCCTAACTGCTTGAACACACTACCACAAATAGAGCTGTTAGTGATTATCTAATTTAGCCTCTGCTATACCTCTGGGGACCACTGGACTCTGTGCACACTATACCTTACTTTGGCATAGTATATACAGAGCCAGCTTCTTACACCACCGTTGTAAGCCTAGACCACAACCTCCATGACTTCTAAATTTCACTAAAAGTGTCTTCCATTTATGAGCAGAAAGCAATGTATTCATTTATGTCCATTTTCAGTTGTTCAGTAAAACTATGAAACAGCAAAACAGTTCCTCAACCATGTATTCCCCTGATGTGCATAACTACAAAAATGTACAAAAAGTCCAATGGATAACCTGTTAACAAATCAGATCATGCAATATGATGCTTTAGATTTCATATCAATTAGTGCGATGAGATTTAATCAATAAGGGGAGGAAATAAAAGTAACAATGTTAGTTTCAAACCTCAACTCTAAAGGAGTTTAAACTAATTTGAGACCCACCACCTCTTAATAAACAGTACAAGCTTGAACATTAAATTCTCCTTTAATGGAGTCTGCAAATGAATCCAGCCCTCATTACAAGTGCGCTCTTTGTGTGCTTTGAATGGGCTGCAATGGTGTGTTTTAGCTTACACTGCACTAATGGCACACTATCAAAAAAACATTGTCAAATCCAATAGGGCTTGCTTTGAAACGTTCATTCGCACAGACGTAATATGCAGGCAGTGGCACCTTGCTTGTGTACACAAATAAGCACAACGAAACGATATAGGTACCCATACACCCTCAGAAATCCCCATATAAATAGGCAGACATGCACACGGAATAGCATTTGTACAGGCACCGAACACACAAAAATATGCTTTCGAGCCCTTATGCAAGTATCACTTCAAACATTGCCACATATTCACACGTAGCCCCCCTAAGTCACAAAACACCCACAGATCCTCAGGCATTCAGATATCCCGTTTCATACAAGTAAAACATGGGTAAGTAGACTAATGCATGCATGGATGGTGGGTAAATGAGTGCTTAGATGACAAGTGTGGAGGTATGTATGGATAAAAGGAGGGAAGGATGTGGATATATGTGTAAAAGCTCAATTTAAAGAAAGTAAGTAAGAGTATGTAGAAACATAGTCCTCAATGGGAGTAAGACATAAGTGCAGGAGTAAGAATCAGTGTAGAATTTAGCCTGCCTAAGACAAAGGAAGAATATATAGGAGTGAAAATGAAAGTAAAGAGGAGTACTTAGAAATAAGAGTAGTAATAGGTAGGACTGAGTCAGAATAAGTTGGTAGGAAAAAGTAAGAATATGGTAGGTATAGGTAGAAATAAGAAAAAGTTTAGAGTGAGGTTAGGAGTAGACTTAAGTAGGAGTAAGAACACATCAGGGTGGAAGGAGAATAGTAGGAGTAAGCCAGAGTAAGTAGAAACAAGGGCAGGCGTAGGTAGAAATAAAAGTAGGAGTAAATCAAAAATAAGTAAGTCTGAGGTTTCTTGGGTAGAAACAAGTATGGAAGGATGGAAGGTGGGAATGAGTAAAGAATGCAATTGAGTGCTGTTAATTAAGTTTTTAGGTAAAACTGAACGCACACTGCCCTCGCTGATGGAGCTCTCTAAAGTTTCTTTACAAAGACATACAAAAGTGCTATAGTAGCCCATAGTAAACTAAGTCTGTAGCCTTGCTCTTCGCACAGTGTCTGACCAGTGATAGCTCATGAGTCAAATGCATTTCAGAAAATTGTCTTACCCAGTAGATCTATGCAAGCGGGATGGACGCTCTTTAGTTGAATTGACGTCTTTTGCAGCTGTACTTTACCTCCAGGAGAAAGGAGAGCATGGCAGGAGCATAGTGGACCAGGGGAGTCTCAACAAACTCTTCTTTGATACTCGATCATGTTTAGTTTTATGTTTATACGTGTCTCATTGTTTTGATTTAACACACTCATGAGTGGTGATACCTGCCTGGCCTCTCTGAGGTATTAGACCATGATTTTTATGGTTTACTGTGAATGCTGCCCTAGGTAAAGTCTGGGATTATGGAGCCCGAACACCAATCCGGGCTGCCTGAATCACAACAAATTGTTTAACCTTTCCGTGACCAAAACCCATCCTCAACTAAACATCTGGTGCGCCTTCAAACATAGAAAATGTTAGTAATAAGAGCTATACCTAATGCCCTTGTTTGAGGCATGTGAGCTGTAGATCACATGCTCTGCATAACTCACCATCTAGTGTTGGGTCCGGATGTTTGCACTTTGATTTTCTTCGAAGAAGTCTTTCCAGTCACGAGGTAGGTGACTCCTCCTTTCGGTGATAGTGCGCATGGCCTTCGACTCCATCTTTAGATTGGTATTTTCCGCCATCGGGTTCGGATGTGTATTGCTGCGCTCCGGTTCGGCACCGTTTCTCGGACCCCTTCGACACGCAATCCACTACACTCGACGGTATTGTTATCGATCGCGGTTTCCCATTCTTCTCGTATCGTCTCTACCCAAAACAACTTCGATCGGAAAACTCGTGGTGGGCCGTCGGGCCTACCTGCACCGACAGAGCTAGCAGTGGATGGAACGGACTCCTTTCCAGCTCCGCCCTGGGTGTCGTGCTAAATTTCCACGCACTGACTTGCACGAAGTGTGCAACCTCTGCCTATCCCCAGAACACGAGTAAGACTGTGACGTGTGCTGATCGTTTCGATCGAAGAAGACGCTTCGTGACCGTCGGGCTCAACATCACAAGATGCAACATCAAAGCGGCTCCGCACCGGACATCCTCGGTAAAGATTCCGACACAGAACATCACGCTCAAGGAGCCGAGGAAGAGGAACAACATAACTCCGTGTCCGAAGCCGACTCTGACATGGAAGAAGAGGAGCAGGTTACTCCGGGTCAACGTACCGTGAGTAAAGATACCCCCTTGCCCCCTCAACAAACAAAGAAAAAGGCTCCAGTCCCTCCTCTGCCTTCTGGCCAAGGTCAGCACCGGCAAAAAGTTTCAGACGCCCCGCCCTCGGGCCCGGCACCGAAACACAAAGAAAAGCCTTCCGGCTTGGGCTCGAGTCGACCCCATATCGGTGCCCAACCAACACCTTCCGCACCGAAACCCAAACTGAAACATCTCTCGGTGACAATCCCATCGTTACCAAAGAATCCACCTTCTGCAACGAAAGGTTCGGAACCGAAACCTTCGACGCCAAAACCGGCGAGTAAGGACAAGGACACTCCGTCTAAAGAGCCTCTGCCCGATGCCCCGCCGTCGGATCCGAAACAGAAAAAGCTGGTGATAAACCCAGATACAGGACATATCCATGCCACCCTTCCAAAAAAACGGAAAATAGACCAGTTAGAGGATTACCACATTCCTCTCAAAAGGAAAAGTGTGGGTACTAACCCTTCTCTTCCTTACATTCCACCTCCTTTCCCACTGATCCAAACTTACTCATCACACCCACAAATACACCACCACCATCACCTGACCCACAGGATGACAGGGATGGGGATGAGGATCAGGATAGGCCACAGGACATTGACCCCTGGGAGGAGTATCACACTGACCCAAACACGGATAATGACCCTGATCTATATCCGTCCAGACCCTCGTCACCTGATGATAACATTGGCTATATTGAGCTACTTAACAGGGCTGCTCAATATCACAGGGTGGAGCTGCATAAGCAACCGTTAGAAGAGGACTTTCTATTTGAGACCCTAAGTTCCCTCAGAAAGCCACTCATACACTGCCAATGCTTAAAGGGATGTTAAAGCACGCAGATGAAATATTCAAAGATCCTGTGAGGGCAAGAATAATTACACCTAGGGTGGAGAAAAAGTATAAACCTGTACCTATTGACCCCACTTACATCAAAGGTCAGTTGCCCTTAGACCCTTAGACTTAGACAGGGTTTTCCCCCAGCCCGTTTCCCATAGAGCTGCACGCCAGGACCAAAACACCACCCTGGTGACGTCGGGGAGGCTTTGTGAGAGCGGGTTGTTGTTTGAATCCCATCAGCTTGCCCAGGAGTGAGAGGTCATTTTCATATGTTGGGTCGTCCCACCCACTGTCAGCCAGTCATTAATAACTAGTAGTTGCGGCGCTCTATAATAGAGTTGGAGGTCTGCCATGCTCATACCTCCACCATAAACTGACTGCCTACATTTCTCCTAGGCTGTGCAAGAAAGTCAAGCGTCAGACTGAATCCATAAGATTTTGTGTGAGGAGTACCCCTGCGTGCCGGTAGCTGGCGTCGATCGGATATGCGCGGCGTTGTCCACACCGGAAGTGACATCCGCATCACCTTTATAGGCACCACCTCGGTTTACTGACGCCAGATCATTTCTTTCCGTGACAGTTAGTGCTGATCCAGAGAAAAAGCTACCCCTCTGTCGGCTTTTGACAGAATTTTTTGATGTTTTGCTGAGTTCTTTTTTGAGGAATTCTTCCTCCTGGTTGTATCGAGGATGTCTTCGAGAAAGGGTTAAACTGTGTCGCACCTGTCATTGCGCCATGTCTGTTACAGACCTACACCTCGTTTGTGTCTTGCTCGGAGTGCTGGGCCATGGCACCGAAGGCTTAGAGGGAGCAGTCCCTGAAGCTGCTAGAGGCCCAGCAGGTGATACCACGTCACGGGACTCCTCGGAGATCTCGGTCCCGTTCAAGAGTGAGGTCGCAGGACAGCTCCAGAAGCCCCAAGTTGTCTTCTTCCCATTCCAGGTCATCAGGATATTCTTGGAAGAAGCATAAGAAGTTGAAGTGTGCTTTGACTTCTCCTCATCCGACAGCTGATGCGACGAAGGCACATCTTCGTTCATGGCACCGTTCTTTCGAATCGTTGCCAGGGCCAACACCGAGCCTCCCAACTTTTCCAGGAGCCAGAGCAACCCCAGCTCAGGTTAAAGTATTTTACAAGGCCATGTGCCGCGTATTTGAGCTTTCCGATCCCTCCGGCCCACCTTCAGGCCCTGCAGGGTTAGAGGGGCTCCCATGTGGTTCCGTGCCTCGGCTCCAATGGGCCCCCATAGATCCGGTATGGATCTCGACCTGTGCTGATCATGCCACTGCAACCTTCCCTGGCCCTATGCCAATGCTCCCGATGCCACCAGTGCCAGCCCCATTCTGATACCTGACGGCACTGAGCCAGAGCCACGTCAACTGATGCCAGCGCCAACAGGACCCCCGCGTCCTAGGTCAGAGCCCGAGCCCTATTCTGAAGGGCTAGGCCTTGGGGAAGAGTGGGAGGGGTCACTGGACCCTTTAGAATACCAGTTAGAAGGTCAGGATCTGGACTGGTGTGAAGAACTCGGGGATGCCAGTGGTCTGGACACATCCCCAGATACTGGTACGCTTTCTCCCCTTACTATGGCTATGGAGGAGGGAGCATCATATTCCATGGTGGTGAAGATGGCAGCTGAGGTCCTGGATCTCGAGTTGCCCTCAGTGACAGTCAAGACTAACATCTTGACAGAAGTGCTACAACAGGGCGCTTCCACTTCCGAACCCCTGCTCCCTTTTAATGAAGCACTAACTGATGTCCTACTGGGAACCTGGTCTAAGCCCAGCACAGAGGCTCCTGTGAACAGGGCAATTGCACGTTGCCACCGCCCTGCACCCGGGGGCCCTAACTTCCTCGACCAACACCCCCCCCCCGAGAGCTTGGTGGTCCAAGCCTTTACATCTCATGGCACATTTCCTACAGCACGGAATCCAAGAGGCTGAATAGCTTGGGATAGAAGATGTCATCTTCCACTAGGCTTGCATTGTGGGATGGTGAGGTATGCATCCTTCAAGTGCAGCTTTACCACCCAAATGTTTTGCACTAGGATGTCCCTGAGGAGGTGCGTACCTTCCAGCTTGGGATGGCGATATGCTAGCCATGTGTTGAATTCCTTCAAATTCATTAATGGGCAGTGGTCTTTGTCTTTTTCTCCACTAGGTAGAGTTTGCTGAGAAAGCTCCAAGGGTGTAGAGACATTAATTTGATTGCTTTTCCTGGTCTATCAGTAGTCCGTCTGCATGTGAGAATGAAAGAGGATAAGGTCTTACTCTGCGTCGTAGTCCTATAGAAATCTATTTGAAACTCCAAAACAGTCTGAAGCACCCAGGCATCCTCGGTTATTTCTCTCCACTTGTGCATTAACCATCATATCTGAAAGAGACACGTTAGTGACAGATTCCTTACCTTAGAATATCCCCAGGCATCAGGCTGGATCCGGAAAGTTTTTGCGTAGCAGTACCCTTGCGCGTCGGTAGGCGGCGTCGTGCGGCTCCGCGTCCGTCGTCGGCGTCGTGATCGCCGGGATGACGTCGCGGGCAGTACTTAGGCGCCGCCCCTGCGCGCTGACGTCAGTTCTTCTTTTTCCGCGCCAGCAAGCGCAGATCCGGGAAGAGCAGTGCCCTGGTCATTTTTTGACCATACTTTTTGGTGAATTTTTTCACTGTTTTTCTCTTCAAGGTGTCGTAGGGATGCCCGGTTTCAAACGTTGCGGCGCCTGTGCTCGGATGATGTCCGTCACCGACCCGCATTGGGAGTGTCTCTTCTGCCTCGGCCGAGGCCACGACACGGAGTCTTGTACCGACTGCCAGGCCCTCAACCTGAAAGCTTTGCGAGAGCGGTCTCGAAAGCTCCTCGAGGCCCGGCATTCGGCTCCGCGGAAGCCCCGGTCGCGTGAGAGGTCCAGGGGTCGATCGCGGAGTCCACACCGGTCGTCGGCATCGAAGTCTTCTTCGTCCGGTAAGTCGAAACATAAAAAGTCCAAAAAGCATCATCGCTCTAGGACTTCGCCTCGCCGGTCTCGCGACTCGGCTGAGGCCCCTCCCGGCACCGTCCTGATGACCCTCTGACACAACAGTGTCAGTACGATGAGGACTGGACAGAGGGTCTAGGGGATGCCAGTGGTCTAGATACTTCCCCTGACACTGGCATGCTGTCTCCTCCCGTGGCTACGGAGGAGGGAGCCAATTTTGCAACGGTGTTGCGTAGGGCGGCTGGAGCCTTACATCTCCAACTCCCTGCTGTGGCGGTCAAGGTTAATCTCTTGACAGAGGTGCTTCAGCCGGCAGCCTCCTCTACGGAGACTGTGCTGCCGTTTAACGTCGCCCTCACTGACGTTCTTTTGGGCGCCTGGTCCAAGCCCAACACAGGGGCTCCTGTGGATAGGAACGTGTCCCGACGCCATCGCCTAGCTCCGGGCGACCCCCTGTTTCTCTCTGTCCACCCCACCCCTGAGAGCTTGGTTGTCCAAGCCTCCGCTTCCCAAACCGCCTTCCCTACCGCCCCTCCGGATAGGGAATCCAAACGCCTGGATCAATTTGGGAAGAAGGGTTTTTCTTCCTCCAGTGCTGGCTTGCGGTCCATCAACACCGCTTGCCTTTTGGGCCGATATACCCACTCCTTGTGGGATTCGGTGGCGAATGTTTTGCCCCAGTGTTCTGAGGAGGTCCAGACACTGCTTTCCCGCGCCATTGCGGAAGGAAGGGATGTGGCCAAATTCACAATTCGATGTGGCCTTGATACCGCCGACTCGCTGGGCAGGTCTATTGCAACGACGGTGGCGCTACGACGCCACGCCTGGCTGAGAACCACTGGTTTTTCAGGGGATGTCCAGAATACTCTCATGGACATGCCCTTTGATGGAGTCGGTCTTTTTGGGTCCAAAGCAGACCATGCGTTGGAGCGCTTTAAGGACTCACGGGCTACTGCAAAGTCCCTGGGCCTTTCTGCTACACGCCCTCCGCTGACTTCTGCTTTTCGCCCCTATCGTGGCCACGGTAGGGGCGCCCCTTCACGTCAGCAGCCCAGCCACCGGCCCGCGCAGCAGGCGTCTTCGCGTGGCCGAGGACGTGGATTCCGCCGTGGCGGATCGGGCAACCAGCGTGCGGGTCAGGCCACCACCTCCAACCCGTCCGCGGCCTCCAAACCCTCCTAGTCCCTCCTGTCAGGTGCAGAATGCCGGGCCTCGAGGAGCTTTCGAGACCGCTCTCGCAAAGCTTTCGGGTGGAGGGCCTGGCAGTCGGTACAGGACGCCGTGTCGTGGCCTCGGCCGAGGCAGAAGAGACACTCCCGATGCGGGTCGGTGACGGACATCATCCGCGCACAGGCGCCGCATCGCTTGAAGCCGGGCATCCCTACGACACCTCGAAAGATGGAAAAACAGTGAAAAAATCACCAAAAAGTATGGTCAAAAAATGACCAAGGCACTGCTCTTCCCGGATCTGCGCTTGCTGGCGCGGAAAAAGAAGAACTGACGTCAGCGCGCAGGGGCGGCGCCTAAGTACTGCCCGCGACGTCATCCCGGCGATCACGACGCCGGCGACGGACGCGGAGCCGCACGACGCCGCCTACCGACGCGCGAAGGGTACTGCTACGCAAAACTTTCCGGATCCAGCCTGACGCCTGGGGATATTCTAAGGTAAGGAATCTGTCACTAACTACTGTCTCTTACAGATATATCGTTACACAAGTTAGTAACTTGTGCGTCAGGTGCACAGCCCGCCAGTAGGGGGCAGGGTCCGCCATCACCTTCCCCACTGGCGTACCATCACCTCGGACAGGTGGGTCTTGGACATTGTCCGAAGGGGCTACTCCCTCCCCTTCGAGTCCACCCCCCAGCCATGCCACCTCAATTCCACCGCATGTCAGGGGATCACTTGGTACTTCTGCAGAAGGAAGTCACGGCCCTCTTGGCCAAGAGGGCCATCGAGCATGTTCCGACCCCAGAAGTAGGGCGTGGTTGCTACTCCCACTACTTCCTGGTGCCCAAAAAGGACAAGGAGGACATGCGTCCTATCTTGGACCTCCGGAACGTCAATCGCTTCCTCCGGAAGGAGAAGTTCAAGATGCTCACCCTAGCTCAGGTCTTGACTGCCCTCGACCCTGGAGACTGGTTGGTAGCGTTGGACTTGCAGGACGCATATTTCCACATCCCCGTCCTGCCGGCCCACTGGCGTTACCTTCGGTTCACGGTAGGCCTCGAGCATTTTCAGTTCACCGTGCTCCCCTTTGGCCTTACCAGTGCCCCTCGGGTGTTCACGAAAGTGATGGCGGTGGTCGCAGCTCATCTGCGCCGGGCAGGGGTTTCAGTCTTCCCCTACCTCGACGACTGGCTGCTGAAGGCGGGCTCGTCCCAGGCAGTCGTCTCCCACCTCCAGACTACGGCCGAACTCCTGCACTCGCTGGGGTTCTCCATCAATGTGCCGAAGTCGCATCTGATTCCTTCTCCACAGCTCCTTTTCATCGGAGCAGTTCTGGACACGACGCAGTTTCGGGCCTATCCTCCCGAACGGCGAGTCCGGGATATTCAGGCTATGATTCCGATCTTTCAGCCCTTATCCTGGGTTTCGGTACGGATGACCCTGAGGCTGCTGGGCCTCATGGCCTCCTGCATCCTGCTGGTCAATCATGCCAGATGGCATATGCGGGCTCTGCAGTGGGACCTGAAGTTCCAGTGGGCGCAGCACCAGGGCAACCTGTCCGATCACGTCCAGATCTCGGAGGGGACTGCAAAACAGTTGCAGTGGTGGCTCTCGAACCGGCAATGGGTCATGGGCAGATCCCTCTCCCTTCCCCAGCCAGAGCACACAGTTGTGACGGACGCGTCCCTTCTGGGATGGGGCGGTCACATGGGAGAGGCGGAGATCAGAGGCCTCTGGTCTCCGGCGGAGTCCCGGCTCCATATCAACCTTCTGGAGCTCCGGGCGATCCGACTTGCACTCAAGGCATTCCTTCCCTCTGTCAAAGGGAAGGTAGTGCAGGTGTTCACAGACAACACCACCGCCATGTGGTACTGCAACAAACAAGGCGGGGTGGGGTCGTGGACCCTTTGTCAGGAGGCTCTGCGCCTCTGGACATGGCTGGAACATCAGGGCATGTTCCTGATGGTTCAACACCTGGCAGGTTCGCTGAACGCCAGGGCGGACGAACTCGAGCCGCAGGTGCATGATGGATCACGAATGGCGTCTTCACTCGGAAGTGGCGCAAGGACTCTTTCTACAGTGGGGAGAGCCTTGGTTAGATCTATTCGCCACCGAAGAGAACGCGCAATGTCATCAGTTCTGCACGTTGGAATTTCCAAGGCGGCACTCGCTCGGCGATGCTTTTCGTCACGAGTGGAGTTGCGGTCTATTGTACGCCTTTCCGCCTATACCACTTCTACCCAGAGTGTTGAAGAAGATTCGGCACGACCGGGCCCAAGTCATTCTTGTGGCTCCGGACTGGGCTCGAAGAGTTTGGTATCCCGAGCTACTCAATATGAGCGTAGATCCCCCGATCCGTCTGCCTCTTCGGGAGGATCTTCTGTCGCAGCAGCAGGGGACGGTCCTCCACCCGAACCTGTCCAGTCTACACCTGCTTGCGTGGAGATTGAGCGGCGGCAGTTGATTCCTTTCGACTTGCCTCCCGAAGTTTGTGATGTGATTCTGGCAGCCAGGCGTCCCTCCACTAAGGTGGTATACGCCTGCAGGTGGAACAAATTTGTGGCATGGTGCACAGCAAAGGCTGTGAATCCCCTTTCTGCCCCTCTTTCTGAGGTCCTTCTGTTCCTTCTCTCTCTGGCCCAACAGGGTTCTGCCCTGGGTACCATCAAGGGTTATCTTTGTGCTATCTCGGCCTTCCTCAGGCTCCCTGATCAGCCCTCCCTTTTCAAGTCCCCTGTTGTTAACAGGTTCTTAAAAGGCATTACTCACCTCTTCCCTCCTGTTCCGTTTGTGATGCCTCAGTGGGACTTGAACTTGGTTCTTACCTTTTAATGTGCGCTCCCTTTGAGCCTCTACATAACTGTCCTCTTCGTCTTCTGACTCTGAAGACAGCCTTTCTGGTGGCCATCACCTCCGCTCGGGCGGGTGAGTGAGCTCCAGGCTCTGTCTTGCAAACCTCCCTTTCTGTCTGTTCATCCAGACAAGGTTGTTCTTCGGACGCGTCCGTCCTTCTTGCCAAAGGTGGTTACTTCTTTCCACATTGGGCAGACCATCACTTTGCCCACCTTCTTTCCGCCTCCGCATCCTTCCAGAGAGGAAGAGAGGCTCCACCGTCTGGACCCAAAACGTGCTCTCTCCTTCTATATTGACCGCACAAAACACTTCCGGGTGGATGACCAGCTCTTTGTTGGCTACGTGGGCGCCAAAAAAGGTCGGGCGGTGCACAAGAGGACCATCTCCCGCTGGGTTACCTTGTGCATCAAGACCTGCTATTCTTTGGCTAAGAAGGAGCCTCCTGTTGGGCTGCATGCCCATTCCACCAGGGCAACGGCTGCTACCACGGCCTTGGGCCGCGGTGTTCCGCAGCCCGTTATTTGTCAGGCAGCTACGTGGGCCTCGCTGCACACGTTTACAAAGCATTACTGCCTTGACAGTCGGTCCGGAGGGACGGCTTCTTTGGCCGTTCTGTCCTCCAGGACTTCCTTGTCTGATCTTTGTTCGCAGACCCACCACCGGGGTTGGTATTGCTGGGGTATCTATTCTAAGGTAAGGAATCTGTCACTAACGTGTCTCTTTCAGATGCACAAGTTACTAACTTGTGTAACGATATATCTGTAAGAGACAGTAGTTAGTGACAGATTCCTTACCGCCCACCCATCCTCCCCGTTCTGCGAACTGATTTCTAGGGTTAAGGACATCCCTTTCAGGGCCCTAGTATTTTTCAGACACCTATGTCAGCTTCTTGCATAGCTCTGCGTTCCTGGCGCGGAAAGTCGTGTACAGAACTGGACGTCAGCGCGCAGGGGCGGCGCCTAAGTACTGCCCGCGACGTCATCCCGGCGATCACGACGCCGACGACGGACGCGGAGCCGCACGACGCCGCCTACCGACGCGCAAGGGTACTGCTACGCAAAAACTTTCCGGATCCAGCCTGACGCCTGGGGATATTCTAAGGTAAGGAATCTGTCACTAACTACTGTCTCTTACAGATATATCGTTACACAAGTTAGTAACTTGTGCAAATATCCCCACTTTTGCGTTGCTGGCCCATAGAAAGCTCCTCTGTAATCTTGGCCTCTGCTGGCGCCTTGGGTTGGGAAGAAACTCCAGAATTTTTGTTGGTCTTGCCACTAAAAGGATCTCCTTGGCTGGTACATTTGGAGAGCTGGATAGTAAGGACGGCCGTTTGAGCACCCCCTACCGCTACCAGCACCTCTGAAAACCTTTTGGCCGAAGAACTTGCACCAGGACTGCTGCGCCTTATCGAATGAGGAAAAAGTTGTGACAAACTTACTAAGTTCCTTAATGAAGGGGTCCCCAAAGAGATCTCCCTCTGCTACCGCCCCAGCCTTCATAGTGGCTAACTCGCCCAGTATCAGATCTATTTTTATTAGCAAGGCCCTTTTTAGATCTCCGGATAATGCACAGTTTACATTCCTCAAAAGCAGATCACTTTCTGCCCCATCCTGATAGTATATCCGCAGAGATCAGGTTGCCAAGTTTTGGTGGCCTCTTCGCCCATAGCTAATATCTTTATTAGGGATCCCAACATGTCAAGGAGTTTGTCCTGACAGCCCTTCCAATAGCAGTCAATCCTCTTTTTGGGACCCTTTATGAACTTCATGATGAAGCTTGCCTATTGCATCTTTTTCGGGGGTTAAAGCTACTTTTCCCCGCTAGGAATGGTTTAGGACACTCCACCTTCAATCTTCCCCGGACCTCCTTGTCCATCGATTTGTGGATCCTGCTGCCTACATATTAGCGACCTTAGTCGCTGGGATCCAGTCCGCTGAGGGCGCACGATATGTGTCTTCCGGTTCCAACATGCCTAGAGGGTCCGTGGTCCCATCCGACACTGCTGTCCCCTCCACCCTAGGGCATTTGGGCCCGACCTCCATTTTCCAAGGGCTACTGGGACCTGGTTCTTCCTCAGAGTCCTCATCCAGGTTATCCAAGTTTTACCCAGCGTCTGCAAGTTCCTCCCCATGCGGGAAGCATTCCTGTCTTTTTGGGTATCCTCAGGGTGGTCGCTATCAGTGGTGCACCTTTTCAGGAAGGCTTGACAAAGCCTCTTGAAGGCATTCAAGAGGAGAGATGTGAAGGGAAAATCCTCACTATTGCTTTGGTCTTACCTTTGCCCTTGTGGCCTTCCCGAGCATCTTCAGGGCACGTGGGTCTCCATTCTTGCCTGTTTGGGAGGGGGGGGGGGGGGTTAATGCTGTGCTTTGCAGTAAGCATCACAATTTGCTTGCTCAGAAGTTCCATGGGCGACAAGATTGACTTTTGTAAAAATACACCTAGGGCATCTAGTAGTCCTTCATCAATAGGGAGGTAGATTCCGTGCCAGGATACCCTCCCGGGTGAATTGTGCACTATAAAAATACACATAACATAAAATATTCTCCTCCTCGGTCTTGTCCATCACCAACCCTCTGCGTGTACCTGCCATTGCAGGTCAAGTGTAATGAGAAATTTTAAAGTGCGTTAAGTAGGCATCCAAATTCACCCTCCTGTGAAGTGCGCACAGGGTTTATCTCCAATGTATTTATCTATTTATTTAAACCGTTGCAACTGTAGTTGCTGCCTGACAGCCTCATGGTTTGGACATGCTAGAAAAAAACAGGCTCTGTGCTCATAATGATTCGCACTGGAGCCTCTCAACCAATGATGTGTAATACTACCCCAGAGACCGAAATGATAATGGAAGAAACTTTTTGTGAGACTCACTGCGCCAACTGACATGCGCTTGCAGTTGTGTCTCTCACACTCTCCTAACCCGGATGAGGAAACCAGAATGTAGCGCTCTGGTAACTTGCAGCTATCTTGTGCCCTCTGGTGGTGTCAGGTGGGCACCGCACTCCATGTAGGAGCGGCTCCGTGGAGGCTGCCCGCTCCTCCGGAGTGGTTCCTCTCTCTGCCAGCTGACTCTTAACACAGAGCTGCCGACTTCTGAGGAGTGGGCCTCCGTCATGCTGAACCGCCATGCGGCTACAAATGCAATTTTGTGCTCCCTATTGAGATAGATGCCTCCTGCTTAAGTATTTGGCACACAACACTTATCCCGAATAGAAAGCAGAATTAGAAGCAAAACTAATTTCGGGCATTTGATCAAGTAGTAATAACATCATCATATAGCATGCAGAGAATGCCAATAGATGAACCCATAAAGTAGTACTCAAGAAAAAGCACTTATCTAGTTGCTGAGCAGTGAAGAAAGCAGAAGTGTTTTTCCTTGTGGATTGTTTTGTGGGCTACGACGGACTGTGATTGGCTGCATACTGTTCATTTTCTGTTCGACTCATGGCAAATGTAGCCCTTTCTGATATGTTATAACAAATAGCCATGTTGGGTTGCATAGCAAAAAAGTTGAAAGAGATCTGCATAATCTGGGTCTCTGGTCCTGACATAGAATACAAGACATAGTTCCCAACTGAATGGAACCCATGTCTTCTCCAGTTTGGACCGAAACAAGGGCTATCATCAGTTCATACTAGAAGAAAGTTCTCACTACATAACAACCTTTGCAACACACTGTTCACCACTTCAACATTCAATGCAAAACGGCACTTTGGAGTCTCTTGTCTACAATTTCATTGCCTTATTATCTCTCAGGATGTCTTGTGCCAGATCCTGACAAAGCTACATCTCAGGCACTAGCTCCTCAACCAGAAAACATCTCAGACCTTTGATCCTTTCTATAACTAGCCAGCTACTTCCATGTTTGAAAATTCCAAGGTGCAGATGCTGCCACAGATCGAAAGATGGGGACTTTGTTTGCAAAGATTGCAATGAATCCCAGACTGCCTTGGCAAAGCAAAAACCCTGCCTACTTTGTCTCCAGATTTCCTCTCACCACATCAAAAACCACACCATCAATAGCTTTTGAATACCTTCACCATGTTGTCAGAGCTTCACTGAATGACCCTCCTACCTTGTATGCAGTAGCTGACCACTTGAAGATGCAGAAATTGAAAGACCTTCAACCTCACACAAAGCACATAAATAGAGCCTCCCCAAAAATCTCAAGGAATTTTGGCATTTATGTGGTGAACCACCTCAACATCAGAATGGATTAATCTTCAGAGGGACTCAAATGATCAATCTTCATTCACGGAAGGACCAAGTGATTGATTTAGATCAAGAGCGGCATTGAGACATCGTTGCTACTAAAAGACTCTTGCAACAGAAGGTCTTGTTTTGATTTGTTGATAAACTTGCAGAAAACTGAGAGTATGTCAAAGGTGCCAAATCCCAGGAAACTAAAGCCTGTACTGACCCATTGCCACTAGCCAATACCTGCTGGGTGTCTTTGATGTGTGCTCTCACTTTCCTGAAGTAATGGCTGTTCCCGGCACTGCGTCTGATGTAGTCCTCTGAATCAGACAATGAGCTTCCTCCTACTGGCAGGGAGTTTAAAGAATTTTCCTCCAAACTGGCTTTTCAGACCTCCAATAATAAAGTACTGTGGCCACAAGCCAGTAGCATAGTGGCTACCTTCAAGCAGACTCTTCAGAATCTAAAAAAACGCTATGCTAATGTCTGAAGCCGCAGTGAAGATTTCTGTTTTCGGACTTAGTCTCCGAATGGTTGTCGGAAATTTCCAGCGGGACAAGGCAGAGGGCTCTAGCCGAAGACAGTTCATTTGGGCCGGATACCCCATTGGCAAAGGACCCCTGAAAATGATTTGCTGCTGCAGAGAATAACTTAGCGGGAGTAGCCGCAAAGTAAATTCGACCGATGATGCACCTCAGGTGGATAGGTGAACAGGTTGATCCTGGTCTCCTCCTGGTTCTCAGAGCAGTCTTTGGCCAACATTTTTTAGATTTGGACATCTGGGCACCTTTTGCACCACAACTAGGGGTTCAGGACTGGTGGGACACCTCTTGGGGGTTCAGGACTGACTCAGGCTGGATCCAGGTACAGTTTCAGGATGGTGGGAGCCTTTTGTGTCGCTGTGGCTCTGAACAGGAGGCCAGCAAACTAGCCCTTGAAGTCACTCTGGTAGTCCTGGGTTCAGGTGAAGATGCAGGGCTGGCCTCTGAGGGTTCAAATGAGGCTCCAAAAAGCAAAGAAGCCCATCCAGGTGCAGCAGCTGTCTTGCAAGTGCACAGCAGGTCACAGCAGCAGGCAGTCTTCTGAGAGTCCTCCTGCAGGTCCAGGAGTGAATTTAAGAGTGGGTCTGAAGGTCCTATTTTTATACGCTGGTACCCTTATGGAAGGTGGGAGAAGCTTCTAGAAAACTACTTTAAAGAGCATGGAATTTCCTGACTGCCCTGCCCTGGCTCCAGGCTGGCAGCAGTGACAGTGCTGGGTTAGTAGGCCCTTTGTGTGAAGGCAGAGCACACCCTATTTAGTTGCAAGTGAGGTTGTGCTCAGCTCTGACTCCACTCCCCCCCCATCTTGTCAGCAGATAGCCCATTTGAGGCACACCCCCTCTGTTGTGTAACTGTCTGGGAGGAATTCACAAAGTCTGTCAGCTACACCCAGTCATGTGACCCAAGACAGGCTGCAGGCACAAAGCGCTCAGGGAAAATACCAACTTTCTAAAAGGGGCATTTTCAACATTGGAATAAAAAATCCAACTTTACCATTAAAGAGGGTTTATCATTACAATTTAATTTATACCAAACATGACATAGCTACCTGCTCACAGTTGGGAATTACAGCTTATTAAATGTAATATGGAATCCCCAATGTTATCCTATGGGAGGAGTAGGCCTCACAGAAGTGGAAAACGAATTTAAGAGTTTTCCACTACCAGGACATGTAAAACTTAAAAGTGCCCGTCCAACCTTTTAATTACACAGCATCCTGCCATAAGGGCTACCTAGGGCCTACCTTATGGGTGACTTGTATGTAATAAAAAAAAGTTTAAGGCTTGGCAAGCGGGTTTAAATATCAAGTTGACATGGCAGTTTAAAACTGCTTTGAGGCCACAATGGCAGGCCTGGGACATGTTTTAAGGGGCTTCTTAAGTGTGTGGCACAATAGGTGCTGCAGGCCCACTAGTGGCATTTAATTTACAGGCCCTGGGTACATGGTATACCACTCTACAAGGAACTTATGAGTAAATTTAACCCTTTGGATGCGTCGGACGGCCCCCGGCTGTGCGACGCTACGGGTGGCGTGTGCGTTGGACGGCCGGGACCAGTCCAATGTGCGCACGCGTGAAATTTTCCCGCACTGCGGGAAAATTTCGCCCGCATCCAAGGGGTTAATATGCCAATGGGGTGTAGGCTAATTCAACCATATTTTAGGGGAGTGAGCACACGCACTTCAGCACTGGTTAGCTGTGGTAAAGTACACAGAGTCCTAAGACCAACAAAACAAATTCATCAAAAAGTGGAGGAAAAAGGCAAAAGGTTAGGGTCTGACCCTGCAGACAGGGCCAGGTCCAATATCCTGGAACCATTATTGTCCTCTTCCATGATTGAGTGCAATCCTGTCTCATCATCACAATGGCTTTTCTTGTTAAGAAAGGTGGACAGAGATCTATTTCAAATTTGAACAATTAAGAGAGATTTCAATTGGACTGATGATTTTATTGCATGACTGGAGACTTACTGCCATTTATACTTCTTCAATAGAAAAACTGTCACTTGCAACCATTGTAACAATTTAAGGAGAGGGAGGACAAGCCTTCGGAGGCTGATATTAACAAAGTAATGATGCTCCAGCTCCGTCCATCAACTTTAGTTCAATTATGGTGCAAGATACAATGTAATTTCTAAATTACTTTGAGGGATGTTGTGCATGGAGGGGAAAATAACAATTGCAGCACCATGGCATTTCCTGAATGAAATGCCTAAAAGAGATGGTACGTGCAGAAAGCGACAGGACGTGATGGTAAGGGGTGGTTAGATCATGTAGCTTCGCTTGCTTGTGTGGTGCTGTTATGCAAGGATGGTTACGAGTTAAATACTCCTGGGGTCAAACTGGTAACCCTCAGAATCTGGGTTTATTACATATATAATTGCAATTTGATTCTGTTGTTTGGTTTTGAAGCTAAATTTCGCTTCTTGGTCAGCAGTTCAGAAAGTCCCCTAAATACCTTATGTATTGAATTAAAAACACACCACTTAGTTTAACTATCTGAAAGAGACACGTTAGTGACAGATTCCTTACCTTAGAATATCCCCAGGCGTCAGGCTGGATCCGGAAAGTTTTTGCGTAGCAGTACCCTTGCGCGTCGGTAGGCGGCGTTGTGCGGCTCCGCGTCCGTCGTCGGCGTCTGGATCGCCGGGATGACGTCGCGGGCAGTACTTAGTCGCCGCCCCTGCGCGCTGACGTCCGTTCTTCTTTTTCCGCGCCAGTAAGCGCAGATCCGCGAAGAGCAGTGCCCTAGTAATTTTTGACTAAATTTTTGGTGATTTTTTCACTGTTTTCTCAAGTCTCTCGACTCCGAAGGTGTCGGTAGGGATGCCCAGCTTCAAGCCCTGCGACGCCTGTGGTCGCATGATGTCGATCACAGACCCGCACTTAGAGTGTCTCTACTGCCTCGGCCGCGACACGAAGTCGTGCCCCGACTGCCGGGCCTTGCACCCGAAGGCTTTGCGAGAGCGGTCTCGAAAGCTCCTCGAGGTCCGGCAGTCGGCTCCACGCCACACCAAGCCCCGGTCACGTGAGAGGTCGAGGGGTCGGTCGCGGAGTCCTCATCGGTCGTCGGGGTCCAAGTCTTAGCACTCTTCCGGTAAGTCGAAGCATAAAAAGTCTAAGAAGCATCATCGCTCGACGACTTCGCCTCGCCGGTCTCGCGACTCGGCTGAGGCTCCTGTCGGCACCGTCCCCGCGACTCCGGGAGTGCCTGTGGAGCCGCCCCCGCATTACCCGTCCTTCCCGGGTTCGGGGGCGACTCCGGTCGAGATACAGGAATTCATGTCGGCCATGGCTCGCCTCTTCGGGCCTCAAGGTCCCCCCGGTGCGCCTTCGGGCCCGCGGGCCCTGATGGGGTTTCCCCGGCGGCGCCGGCGACTCCGGTCCCGGCGCCGCCTGTCACACCAGCCTCGGCCCCGGCTTTGGCCCCGGCCTCGATCCCGGCTCCGGTGCTGCCACAACCCCCATCGACTCCGGTTGACCTAACCACACCTCCGCCGGCGCCGATGTCTCTGGTGCCATTCCCGACGCCGCCCGGGGCTCCGGGCGGCGTCGTTCCCCGGTTCTCTCCGGATCCGGACACGTCGCTCGACGCCGGCTCCGACGCCGATGAGACCTTGGGTCCCGCGTGTCTCTCCTTATTTTGAACCTGAGGAGGACGAAGAGAACTGGGAGGGGTCGGATGACCCTCTCACACAGCAGTGTGAGTTCGATCAGGACTGGGCTGAGGAACTTGGGGATGCCAGTGGTCTGGACACCTCCCCTGACACTGGCATGCTGTCTCCTCCTTCCGTGGCAATGGAGGAGGGAGCAAATTTTGCAACGGTGTTGCGTAGAGCAGCTGGGGCCTTACACCTCCAATTGCCTACAGTGGCTGTCAGGACTAACCTCCTGACGGAAGTGCTTCAGCCGGCGGCTACCTCCTCGGAGCCACTGCTGCCGTTTAATGACGCGCTTTCCGACGTTCTTTTGGGCACCTGGTCCAAGCCCGCCACAGGGGCTCCTGTGGATAGGAACGTGGCCCGACGCCATCGCCCTGCTCCGGGCGACCCCCTGTTCCTCTCCCAACACCCCACTCCTGAGAGCTTGGTTGTCCAAGCCTCTGCTTCCCAAACCGCCTTCCCTACCGCTCCTCCGGATAGGGAATCCAAACGCCTGGATCAATTTGGGAAGAAGGTCTTTTCTTCCTCCAGTGCTGGCTTGCGGTCCGTCAACACCGCTTGCCTTTTGGGTCGATATTCCCACTCTCTGTGGGACTCGGTGGCGCAAGTTTTGCCCCAGTGTCCTGAGGAGGTCCAGACACTGCTTACCTGCGCCATTGCGGAAGGAAGGGATGCGGCAAAGTACACCATACGATGTGGCCTTGATACCGCCGACTCGCTGGGCAGATCGCTTGCGACGACAGTGGCGCTGCGCCGTCACGCCTGGCTGAGAACCACTGGTTTCTCGGGTGATGTCCAAAACACCCTTATGGACATGCCCTTTGATGGGGTCGGTCTTTTTGGAAACAAAGCAGACCATGCGCTGGAGCGTTTTAAGGACTCACGGGCTACGGCCAAGTCCCTGGGCCTTTCTGCTGTACGCCCTCCGCTACCCTCTGCTTTTCGCCCCTTTCATGGCCACGGAAGGGGCGCCCCGTCACGTCCGCTGACCAGCCACCAGCCCGCGCAGCAAGCATCTTCGCGGGGCCGAGGACGTGGCTCCCGCCGTGGCGGGTCAGGCAACCAGCGTGCGGGTCAGGCCACCAACCCCGCCCCGTTCGCGGCCTCCAAGCCCTCCTAGTCCTTCCTTTCAGGTGCACAGCACGCCAGTAGGGGGCAGGGTCCGCCATCACCTTCACCACTGGCGTGCCATCACCTCGGACAGGTGGGTCTTGGACATTGTCCGAAGGGGCTACTCCCTCCCCTTCGAGACCATCCCCCAGCCATGCCACCTCCATTCCACCGCATGTCAGGGGATCACTTGGTGCTTCTTCAGAAGGAAGTTGCGGCCCTCTTTGCCAAGAGGGCCATCGAGCATGTTCCGACCCCAGAAGTAGGACGTGGTTGCTACTCCCACTACTTTCTGGTGCCCAAAAAGGACAAGGAGGACATGCGTCCTATCTTGGACCTCCGGAACGTAAATCGCTTCCTCCGGAAGGAGAAGTTCAAGATGCTCACCCTAGCTCAGGTCTTGACTGCCCTCGACCCTGGAGACTGGTTGGTAGCGTTGGACTTGCAGGACGCATATTTTCACATCCCCGTCCTGCCGGCCCACCGGCGTTACCTGCGGTTCACGGTGGATCTCGAGCATTTTCAGTTCACCGTGCTCCCCTTTGGCCTTACCAGCGCCCCTCGGGTGTTCACGAAACTGATGGCGGTGGTCGCAGCTCATCTGCGCCGGGCAGGGGTTCCAGTCTTCCCCTACCTCGACGACTGGCTGCTGAAGGCGGGCTCGTCCCAGGCAGTCGTCTCCCACCTCCAGACTACAGCCGAACTCCTGCACTCGCTGGGGTTCTCCATCAACGTGCCAAAGTCGCATCTGATTCCCTCTCCGCAGCTCCTTTTCATCGGAGCAGTTCTGGACACGACGCAGTTTCGGGCCTATCCTCCCGAACGGCGAGTCCGGGATATTCAGGCTATGATTCCGATCTTTCAGCCTCTATCCTGGGTTTCGGTACGGATGACCCTGAGGCTGCTGGGCCTCATGGCCTCCTGCATCCTGCTGGTCGATCATGCCAGATGGCATATGTGGGCTCTGCAGTGGGACCTGAAGTTCCAGTGGGCGCAGCACCAGGGCAACCTGTCCGATCACGTCCAGATTTCGGAGGGAACTGCAAAACAGTTGCAGTGGTGGCTCTCGGACCGGCAGTGGGTCAGGGGCAGATCCCTCTCCCTTCCCCAGCCATAGCACACAGTTGTGATGGACGCGTCCCTTCTGGGATGGGGCGGTCACATGGGAGAGGCGGAGATCAGAGGCCTCTGGTCTCCGGCGGAGTCCCGGCTCCATATCAACCTTCTGGAGCTCCGGGTGATCCGACTTGCACTCAAGGCATTCCTTCCCTCTGTCAAAGGGAAGGTAGTGCAGGTGTTCACAGACAACACCACCGCCATGTGGTACTGCAACAAACAAGGCGGGGTGGGTCGTGGACCCTATGTCAGGAGGCTCTGCGCCTCTGGACATGGCTGGAACATCAGGGCATATTCCTGATGGTTCAACACCTGGCAGGTTCCCTGAACGCCAGGGCGGACGAACTCAGCCGCAGGTGCATGATGGATCACGAATGGCGTCTTCACTCGGAAGTGGCGCAAGGACTCTTTCTACAGTGGAGAGAGCCTTGGTTAGATCTATTCGCCACCGAAAAGAACGCGCAATGTCATCAGTTCTGCACGTTGGAATTTCCAAGGCGGCACTCGCTCGGCGACGCTTTTCGTCGCGAGTGGAGTTGCGGTCTGTTGTACGCCTTACCGCCTATACCGCTTCTACCCAGCGTGTTGAAGAAGATTCGGCGCGACCGGGCCCAAGTCATCCTTGTGGCTCCGGACTGGGCTCGAAGAGTTTGGTATCCCGAGCTACTCACTATCAGCGTCGATCCCCCGATCCGTCTGCCTCTTCGGGAGGATCTTCTGTCGCAGCAGCAGGGGACGGTCCTCCACCCGAACCTGTCCAGTCTCCACCTGCTTGCGTGGAGATTGAGCGGCGGCAGTTGATTCCTTTCGACTTGCCTCCCGAAGTTTGTGATGTGATTCTGGCAGCCAGGCGTCCCTCCACTAAGGTGGTGTACGCCTGCAGGTGGAACAAGTTTGTGGCATGGTGCACAGCAAAGGCTGTGAATCCCCTCTCTGCCCCTCTTTCTGAGGTTCTTCTGTTCCTTCTTTCTCTGGCCCAACAGGGTTCTGCCCTGGGTACCATCAAGGGCTATCTTTGTGCAATCTCGGCCTTCCTCAGGCTTCCTGATCAGCCCTCTCTTTTTAAGTCCCCTGTTGTTAACAGGTTTCTAAAAGGCATTACACACCTCTTCCCTCCTGTTCCGTTTGTCATGCCTCAGTGGGACTTAAACTTGGTTCTTACCTTTTAATGTGCGCTCCCTTTGAGCCTCTCCATAACTGTCCTCTTCGTCTTCTTACTCTGAAGACAGCCTTTCTGGTGGCCATCACCTCCGCTCGGCGGGTGAGTGAGCTCCAGGCCCTATCATGCAAACCTCCCTTTCTGTCTGTCCATCCAGACAAGGTTGTTCTTAGGACGCGTCCGTCCTTCTTGCCAAAGGTGGTTACTGCCTTCCACATTGGGCAGACCATCACTTTGCCCACCTTCTTTCCGCCTCCGCATCCTTCCAGAGAGGAAGAGAGGCTCCACCGTCTGGACCCGAAACGTGCGCTTTCCTTTTATATCAACCGCACACAACACTTCCGGGTGGATGACCAGCTCTTTGTTGGCTACGTGGGCGCCAAAAAAGGTCGGGCGGTGCACAAGAGAACCATCTCCCGCTGGGTAACCTTGTGTATCAAAGCCTGCTATTCTTTGGCTAAGAAGGAGCCTCCTGTTGGGCTGCGTGCCCATTCCACCAGGGCAACGGCTGCTACCAAGGCTTTAGGCCGCGGTGTTCTGCTGCAGGATATATGTCAGGCAGCTACGTGGGCCTCGCTGCACACGTTTACCAAACATTACTGCCTTGACAGCCAGGTCCGGAGAGACGGCTTCTTTGGCCGTTCTGTTCGCCGAGACTTTCTGGTCTGATCTTTGTTCGCAGACCCACCACCGGGGTTGGTATTGCTGGGGTATCTATTCTAAGGTAAGGAATCTGTCACTAACGTGTCTCTTTCAGATGCACAAGTTACTAACTTGTGTAACGATATATCTGTAAGAGACAGTAGTTAGTGACAGATTCCTTACCGCCCCACCCATCCTCCCCATTCTGCGAACTGATTTCTAGGGTTAAGGACATCCCTTTCAGGGCCCTAGACTTTTTTCAGACACCTATTTCAGCTTCTTGCATGGCTCTGCGTTCCTGGCGCGGAAAGTCGTGTACAGAACTGACGTCAGCGCGCAGGGGCGGCGTCTAAGTACTGCCCGCGACGTCATCCCGGCGATCCCGACGACGGACGCGGAGCCGCACGACGACGCCTACCGACGCGCAAGGGTACAGCTACGCAAAAACTTTCCGGATCCAGCCTGACGCCTGGGGATATTCTAAGGTAAGGAATCTGTCACTAACTACTGTCTCTTACAGATATATCGTTACACAAGTTAGTAACTTGTGCAACATGTATTTAGATATGCAAAGCAAAAGATGTATCGCATTAGGGTGTCCCACAAGGTGAAAAATGGCACAGTGCTCTGGATCGAAAGGTCATACCAAAACAAATGGACAACACATAATAAATAGATAAGAGCTTGTAAGTAGTTTTTGCACAATCAATAGGGCAAACAGTCATCACCTTATTCTGTCCTTTAACAGTCACAATGGATCAAGTTCATAGTTTATTTAATGTCAGTGATTCAACCCTCATGTGTAATTTACAGACAGGTCTTTATCAGGAAAAGGGTTAGGCTACAAACTAACAATAAAGAAAAGTCAAAAGAAATGTGTTGTAAGCAGGTGTCTATCCAGCATTTCAACTCTTAAGTACCTTAAGTGCACTTCTTACCTCAAACCACTCACTGGTTGGCAGAAGTACATGTCTTGGGTCTTTGTAATGATAGGCGAACAGGATTGCGACCTGTAGAAAATATCTGATGTTACACTTCCAAATATATTGAGTGGGGTGGTGGCTATTTACCATCTGCTGATTTAGGTATCAAGGTCAATGGAGAAGATATATTGTGGAGGTAAAGAGGCTACATTACTGTGTGATCAATTGCAAACATCTTAAACAGTAAGTTAATTCTCATTATCTGAAAGAGATATTAGTTATGGATTCCTTACCTTAGAATTACACCCTGGCGTCGGACTGGATCCGGAGAATGTTTCTTCAGCAGTACCTCTGCGCGTCGGTAGGTGGCATCAGTCGACTCCGCGTTCGTCGTTGGCATCATGATTGCCGCAATGACATTGCGGTATCTACTTAGACGCCGCCCCTGCGCGCTGACGTCAGTTCTTTCTTTTTCCGCGCCAGTCAGCGCAGATCCGGAGAGAGTGGTACCTCTAGTCACTTTTTGACTGTCTTTTTTCGACTTTTGTCGACATCTTTTTCGAGTCGTTCGACTCCTGGTGCACAGGGATGTCACATTGGCGAACCGGCTTCAAGCCTTGTGGCTCCTGCCACAAGCTGATGTCGGTGACGGACCCACATCTAGTGTGCCTCTGGTGTCTGGAGCGCGACCACGACTCGAATTCGTGCTCCGACTGTCGGGCCATGGCCCCAAAGTCTTTGCGGGAGTGGTCCCGAAAGCTTCTGGAGGCCCGGCAGTCGGCTCCGCGCCGCTCGAGGTCCCAGTCGAAATGGAGGTCGATGGACCGTCGCGGAGCCATCACCACCACTCTTCGTCTTCGGGTAAGCCAAAGCACAAAAAGAAGGCGAAGAAGCACCGTCGCTCTTCGCGCTCTCTCCGTCCATCGGCCGACGCGACGCGGGATGCGGAAGGTAGTCCTCCGGCTCCGCCCGGGGAGCCTGTTGGGTCGACTCCGGGCCTCTCCCCCCCCCCCCCCTCTTCCCGGGAGCCGGAGTAACCCCTGTTTAACTTTGTAGTTTTTACGAAGCCCTCCACTCCATCTCTGGGCAGCCCGACTCCGCCTGCGCGCCTTCGGGCCCCGCAGACTCGGCTGGGGGTTCTAGGCCTTCGAGGCCGGCCGCTTCGGCCCCGGCGCTGTAGGGCCTCCGGGGATCCAGGCCTGAATCCGGATTGGCGCCGGTCGACCTTGCCACACCTCATTTGGCACCTAATCAATTGGCGACACCTCCGCCCCCTCCGACGCCGGTTGTGTCCCCAACCAATGTCGACCCCAGCTTCCCCCTCGACATGGACCGACCGACGTTGGTACCGGCACCGACTGGTACTTTTGTACCTCTGTTCTCCCCTGGTGTTCCCTATCGCCCTGAGTGGCTGCCAGAGGAGGGTGAAAAGGACTGGCAGGGGTCTGTGGACCCTCTGGCAGACCAGTTGGAAGAACCGGACTGGAGAGAGGAGTTGGGTGAGGCCAGTGGTCTGGACACTTCTCCTGACCTTGGCATGCTTTCTTCCCCTACCGTGGCTACAGAGGAGGGTGCCTCTTACGCTGTGGTGTTGCGTAGGGCGGCTGAGGCCTTGAACCTTGAGCTTCCTACGGTGGCGGTCAGGACTAACCTCCTGACCGAGGTGCTTCAACCGGCAGTGGCCTCTTCGAAGCCCCTGCTGCCGTTCAATGAGGCCCTCATGGACATCCTTCTGGGCACTTGGTCCAAGCCCAGCACAGGGGATCCTGTGGATAGGATGATTGCCCGCCGCCACCGCCAGGCCCTGGGCGACCCCATTTTCCTCTCCCAACACCCTACCCCTGAGAGCTTGGTGGTTCAAGCCTCGACTTCCAAGGGCGCATTCCCTACTGCTCCACCTGACAGGGAATCCAAGAAGCTGGACCATCTTGGGAAGAAGATGTTTCTTCCACCAGCTTAAGACTGCGGTGAACACCGCATGTCTCTTGGGCTGTTACTCCCATTCTGTGTGGGACACGGTCGCGCAGGTGCTGCCACAGTGCCCGGAGGAGGCCCGGCCCGTGCTCTCCCGTGCAGTTGCTGAGGGTAGAGACGCAGCAAAGTTCACCATACGATGTGGACTGGACACCACCGACTCGCTGCTTTTCGCCCCTTTCGTGGCTACGGAAGGGGTGCCCCGCCACGTTCCGCCCAGAGCCACAGGCCTGCGCAAGCTGTCCAGCCTCTGCGCAGCCGGGTACGTGGGACCCAGCGTCGTGAGTCTGGGGGCCAGCGGGCGGGCCAGTCCACCAGCACCCCCTCTGCAGCAGCCTCCAAGCCCTCCTAGTCCGACTTTTCTGGGACACCTGTTGCCAATGGGCGGCAGGATTCACCATCATCTCCCCCACTTGCTCAACATCACGTTGGACAGGTGGGTTTTGCAGATAGTCCGAAGGGGCTACTCCCTCCCCTTCAATACTACCCCTCCCTCCATGCCACCTGCCTTCCAACGCATGTCGGAGGATCACTTGGCCCTTCTCCATCAGGAAGTTACGGCTCTCTTGGCCAAAGGAGCCATCGAGCAAGTCCCTGTGCCAGAAGTAGGTTGTGGTTGTTATTCCCACTACTTCCTGGTACCCATGAAGGACAATGGCCTGCATCCTATCTTTGATCTCAGGGACATCAACCGCTTCCTCCAAAAGGAGAAGTTCAAAATGTTGACACTGGCTCAGGTCTTGTCTGCCCTCGACCCTGGCGACTGGATGGTAGCGTTGGACTTGCAGGATGCCTATTTTCACATCCCCTCCTGCCTGCCCACCGGCGTTACCTACGGTTCATGGTAGGCCACAAGCATTTTCAGTTCACCGTGCTCCCCTTTGGCCTTAGCAGTGCCCCTCGGGTGTTCACGAAAGTGATGGCGGTGGTCGCAGCTCTTCTGCGCAGATCAGGGGTTCCAGTCTTCCCCTATCTCAACGACAGGCTGTTGAAGGCGAGTTCGCCCCAGGCTGTCGTCTCCCACCTCCAGACTACGGCGGACCTCCTGCATTCGCTGGGGTTCACTGTCAACGTGACGAAGTCACTCCTGATTCCATCTCAGAAGCTCCTTTTCATCGGGGCGGTTCTGGATACAGTGCCGTTTCGGGCCTATCCTCCCGAACAGCGAGTCCGGGATATTCGGGCTATGATTCCGATCTTTCAGCCTCTATCCCGGGTTTCGGTCAGAATGACCCTGAGGCTGCTGGGCCTCATGGCCTCCTGCATCCTGCTGGTGGACTATGCCAGGTGGCATATGTGGGCTCTGCAGTGGGACCTGAAGTTCCAGTGGGCACAGCATCAGGGGAATCTTTCCGATTCCGTCCAGATCTCGGAGGGCACTGCACACCAATTGCAGTGGTGGCTAACGAACCAGGATTGGGTCAACGGCAGATCCCTCTCCTTTCCCCCAACCAGAGTTCCCAGTGGTGACGGATGCATCACTTCTGGGGTGGGGCGGCCACATGGGAGAGGCAGAGATCAGAGGCCTCTGGTCTCCGGCAGAGTCCGGGCTCCACATCAACCTTCTGGAGCTCCGGGCGATTCGTCTTGCACTGAAGGCATTCCTTCCTTCTGTCAAAGGAAGAGTAGTGCAGGTGTTCTCGGACAACACCACCGCCATGTGGTACTGCAACAAACAGGGCGGGGTGGGGTCGTGGACCCTATGTAAGGAGGCTCTTCGCCTTTGGACGTGGCTGAAACATCAGGGCATGTCCCTGGTGGTTCAACACCTGGCAGGTTCTCTGAACGCCAGGGCGGACGAACTCAGCCACCGGTGCATGATGGATCACGAATGGGGTTTTCACTCGGAGGTGGTGCAAGGTCTCTTTCAGCAGTGGTGAGAGCCTTGGTTAGATCTATTCGCCACCGAAGAGAACGCGCAAAGTCAGCAGTTCTGCTCGTTGGAATTTCCAAGGCGGCACTCGCAAGGCAAAGCTTTTCGTCGCGAGTGGAGTTGCGGTCTTCTATACGGCTTTCTGCCTATACCACTTCTGCCCAGAGTGCTGAGAAGATCAAGCGCGACCAGGCCCAAGTCATTCTTGTGGCTCCAGATTGGGCACGAAGAGTCTGGTATCCGGGGCTCTTGAACATGGCCATCGATCCTCCGATCAGACTGCCTCTTCGGGAGGATCTTCTGTCGCAGCAGCAGGGGACGATCCTCCACCCGAATCTGTCCATCCTCCACCTCCTTGCGTGAAGATTGAGCGGCGACAGTTGACAGCTTTCGACCTTCCTCCCGAAGTCTGTAACGTTATCTTGGCAGCAAGGCGTCCCTCCACCAAAACAGTATACGCCTGTAGAAGGAACAAATTTGTGGCATGGTGCACAGCAAAGGCTGTGGATCCCCTTTCTGCCCCTCTTTTAGAAGTTCTCCTTTTCATTCTTTCTTTGGCCCAGCAGGGCTCTGCTGTGGGCACTCTCAAGGGCTATCTTTCGGCCGTTTCGGCCTTTCTTCGCCTTCCAGATCAACCATCTCTTTTCAAGTCCCCTATTGTAAATCATTTCCTTAAGAGCATTACTCACCTGTTTATTCCTATTGCTTTCGTAATGCCCCAGTGGGACTTGAACCTGGTTCTGACTTACCTTATGTGCGCTCCTTTCGAGCCGCTACATAACTGTCCTCAGACTATTGACCCTCGAAACTGCCTTTTTGGTTGCCATCACCTCTGCTCGCAGGGTGAGTGAGCTTCAGGCTCTTTCTTCAAAACCTCCTTTCCTGGCTGTTCATCCGGACAAGGTTGTCCTTCGCACTAGACCTTCCTTTCATCCCAAAGTGGTTACCTCGTTCCACATAGGACAGACCATCACTTTGCCCACTTTCTTCCCGCCCCTGCATCCTTCTAAAGAGGAGGAGAGGCTCCACCGTCTGGATCCAAAACGTGCGCTTTCATTTTATCTGCATCGCACAAAACAATTCCGGGTGGTTGATCAGCTCTCTGTTGGCTATGTGGGCGCCAAGAAAGGTCGGGCCGTGCAAAAATGGACCATCTCTCGATGGGTCGTTCTTTGCATTCCAATGTGTTATTCCTTGGCAAAAAAGGAACCTCCAGTAGGGTTGTGCACCCATTCCACCAGGGCGACGACAGCAACTACTGCTTTGGGACGTGGAGTCCCCCTCAGTGACATGTGCCAGGCAGCTACGTGGGCATCTCTGCACACGTTCACTAAGCATTATTGCCTGGATAGTCAGGTCTGGAGAGACAGCTTCTTTGGCCGTTCATTTCTCCAGGACTTTCTGGTGTGAACTTAGTTCGCAGACCCACCTCCGGGGTTGGTATTGCTGGGGTATCTATTCTAAGGTAAGGAATCTATAACTAATTGTCTCTTTCAGATGAACAAGTTACTTACCTTCGGTAACGATATATCTGTAAGAGACATATATTAGTTATGGATTCCTTACCGCCCCACCCATCCTTCCCATTCTGCGAACTGACTTCTAGAGTAAGGGACTCCCTTTCAGGGCCCTAGTTTTGTGCACCAATGGTCAGTGTCTTGCATGGCTCTGTGCTTCTGGTGTGGAATGTCGTGTAAAGAACTGACGTCAGCGCGCAGGGGCGGCCGCTAAGTAGATACCGGGACGTCATTCCGGCGATCACAATGCCAACGACGAACGCGCAGGGGTATTGCTGAAGAAAAATTCTCCGGATCCAGTCTGACGCCTGGGTCTAATACTAAGGTAAGGAATCCATAACTAATATATGTCTCGTACAGATATATTGTTACCGAAGGTAATTAACTTGTTCTTTAGGGGTTGGAGACAAATTAAAGTGCCTCTTATAGTGCATATGTCAATGTCATTTCTTCAGCAACAAAATCACCGCCATTAACAGCAACTTCAGCCCACAACTGGACCTGACAGACCTCGCCAAACACCTCCTGATCTTATCCAAATAACCAATGCTAACCACGTGGCCTTCCATCACCCCAGAAGAAACCACTACAACCATGAAGTCAATTCGCTGAGGGGCCCTATTGGACCCCAGCCCCACCATGCCTACTCCAGAGGACTGCAACCCATCAGCACCATGCTCACTCTCATTCTGAATGCCTCCACCTCTTCCACAACCTTTCCAGATGCTTGGAAACATGTAGCTGTCCTCCCATTTCTAAAGAAACCCTCTGTAGACCCTTCAAGACTCACCAACTGCAGACCGATCTCCCTACTACCATTCCCGACCAAGGTCTTACAGAAAATTATAATCAGACACATCACCGAATGCATCAATGACCTCCAACTTCTTGATTCCACTCAGTCTAGTTTCTGACTCAACCACAGCACTGAAACTGCACTCATCGCCACCACGGATGACATCCTCAGAGGCGACACTGTGGTCCTCATCCTCCTGTATCTCTCTGAAGCATTTGACAATCTCTCACCCCATCCTCAAGCAACACCTACACAACATCGGACACCAAGGAAACGCACTTTGATGGATCTGCTCCTTCCGGACTGGAAGGACCCAGTCATGATCCTTCTAGCCAGCATCATCCGCTCTCATGATATTAACGTCCTCTCCTACGCTGATGAGACACAATTCATTCTCTCCCTCATGGATAAGACACCCATAATCCTGATCAAATTCAAAGCCTGCATGACTAAAATCGCCCACTGGAAGAAGACCAACTGCCTAGAGATGAACACCGACAAGACCGAAATCGTTATCTTCGGGAAGAGCATATTCCCATGGGACTCCACCTGGTGTCCAACAGAGCTAGGTCCGACAACCAACCCCACCAACCACGCAAGAACCTCGGGATGCTCATTGACAGCAAACCCGCGTGACCGCCTAAGTTTATGCCGTCACTGCCTCATGCTTCCATACCCTCAAGATGCTGAGGAAGATTTTCAAATGGCTCCTAGTCAGCATCCGGAAAACCGTCAAATACACCCTGGTCACAAGCAAGCTGGACTATGGGAACACCCTGTATGCCAGGATCAACAAAATACTGGTCAGAATGCTACAGGCCATTAAGAACTCAGCTGCCAGAATCACTGTCAACCTTCCACACCAAACTCACATCACACCACGCCTGAGGGAGTTCAACTAGCTCCCTATTCATAAACTAGCACAGTTCAAACTCCTCCCCCACACTTTTACGGCTCTATATAACACTGGCCCATCATACCTCAACATTTGCATCTGCTTCACTAACCTTCCAGACACCTCCGCCCATCCAGACTCCTACTTGCACAAATCCTGCGCATATGGAAAAACAGATCAGGTGGCCAAGCCTTTTCCTACATTGCTCCTAAAGCATGGAATTACCTATTGCAACACATAAGAGCCTTTTCACTTCTTGATTTCCACAAGAAGCTGAAGACCTTGCTTTTCAAGTAATCGCATTAGGCCCTAGGTGTGCCTAGACTCACACCTGCTCACCTTCCTGGGCGATAGTGGGCTCTAGAAATCTGCATATCATAAAATTATATGTATTCATAAAGTGCACTATCAACCGTTAGGGTAGCCTAGAGCTGAGCTGGTGTGTGTTCCCAGCCCTACCTATGTTAGGTTGGCTAATTGAAAAGCCAGTTCTTCAGCTTCTTGCGGAATTCAAGAAGAGAGGAGGAGACTCGGATGTGGAGAGGGAGGCTCTTCCACGCTTTAGGAGCAATGTAAGAGAAAACCTGTCCTCAGTAACGGTGCAAGGTACTGCCCATTGTTTGTAAATAATTCAGTGCTGACAAGGCTTGACCCTTAATTTGTAACTCTATAAAAATCAGCGTATGTTCAAACACTTAAAGGCTGCAAACGGAGTCAAGATATATGTTAAGATGCAGATGAATGTCTACTTAAAGAGTGAACTGCTGAAATTCTATAGCAAGCCGTAAACCCCAGCATAGGTCAAAACATGGTAAAAATCGACATCTCTAGACAAAATAACCACTTGGGATTCATTACAATTCACTCTAAAAACTTTGAAGTAAAATAAAATAAGAAGTGGGGAAGCGCTCAGACTCTTACCTGTTGTAGACTTGTTTTGTTAATGGAGCTGCAACCAGAGCAGCACCAGAACACTTCTGTTTAAATCTTTGGAGACCGGCCACGCCGGCGTGCGCCCTGGAAATCGCAGTGTCATCATTAAAGTGATTCATAAATCACCGACTGGAGTTAGGCTCCAGGGCACACCAATGTCAGTCTGCTACAGAACACTGTGTCAGTAACAAGCATTTACAATTCAATTGCTCTCGCATTTATGAGAGTTTGAGCTATTGGCAATGCCTTTTATTTATGTGTTGTTTTTAAAACAGATAAATAAAAGGCACTGTCATTTACGATGCCAATAGCTTAAACTCTCGCAAATGCGAGACCTATTGCATTGCAAATGCGTTCTATAAAAATTTTAAAAAGCGTTAGGAGAGAGCTGTCCTGCCTGCAACAGCAGGCAGGACTAAGCTATTTGAGAAAATAGTGCTCGGAGGCTGTAATTAAAGCCTACTGAGCAACAACCACACGTAACAGGGGTGTCGCCATGGGAGGTTATAAACCATGTGTTTCTGGGCAAGCAAGTATGAATGTTAATACCCCACAGAAAGAGTTGAAAGAAGCGAAGTGACTTAAACACTCAAAGGTGTTGGGCCTAAGAAAAAACTTCCAGGGCCTGTATGTAGGAAAGTAGGATCTGCTTCTTATGGTTACCCCCACTTTTTGCTTGATGTTACACTGTTTTGACTAGTCTGACTGGGATCCTGCTAATCTGGACCCCAGTTTATCTGCTTTCTCCTTAAAACATTATGCCATGTACTTTGGTACACTCCAGATTGGATACTGGGGTACCCTTATAAGTCCCTAGTATATGGTACACATGTACCCGGGGCATAGGTACCACAGAGGCCTCCCATGGGCTGAAGCATGTATTATGCCACCCATGAGAGGCCATGCAACATGGAACTACAGGTCTGCCATTGCAGCCTGTGTAAGCTGGTGCTTGCACCACCTACTTTAGATATAGGTTCACTATATCTATAGGTCACTACACTTAAAACTTGTAAGTCACCCCTATAGCAGGCCTTAACAATCCTGAAGGCAGGGTGCTGGGTTTTACGTGAGAGGGTGCCCCTGCATGAGCAGAGCCCCTCTGCAGCCTTCGGAGACCATTCTCCCGGGTTGTCTGTGACTCAGCCAGACATATAGGTAGAGGTGCATTATAACCTCACTGTAAATGCTATCTCGAAAACGGCTGAAATATAACATGTCGTGTTTGGTATCAAACACCTTGGAATCATACCTCCACTCCGGTAACCGGTGTGGAAGGTATGATTCCACCCTTCTGAAGCGAGCTTCGTCTGGTCACTGGTCTTTCCGGTGCCAGCCTTCTCGACCCGGTCAGCATAAAATGGATGCTGTCGACCAGAGACACATTTCTGCCCTCCTGCTGCTGAGCCAAGCTTGAGCAGAGGAAGGCAGCACAATAGGCATCCTGTCACAGGAAGGTGTGACCATCTCCCAGACAGGATTTAGTGTATTGGGGCTGGGTGGGGGAACTGCCTCAGTGCCTGAAAGTCTGCACCTGGGGCACATTTGGTGTCCCTGTGCATAGTCCAGCTCAAATCAGTTCTGGAAGCCGTTGGCTCCTGCTCTGGCGCGAAACTGGACAAAGGACATGGGTGTAACCACCCCTCTGTCCTGACCCTCCCCTAGGAGGGTCCCCCGAATCTGTCCAACCCTCTCCCGTGGGTACATAAGGGCTTACCTGGCTGTAAGACTCTAGATTTTACGTGGGCAAGATTCTGCGACAAGAAACCACTGACCTTCGACCGTCTGGACACTTTAGAATTCGACTGGGCCCGACTTCGTCTCCCTCTCCGTCCAAAGCTTTGTCTGTGCTCTTGCTCCATTCAGGCTCCGTGCAGTACCTGTGGTGCACTAAGGACAACTGAAGAATTTCCCTTGGGGTGAAGGAGTCACTCCCCTGCATTCACAGGCACTGTAACGCAACTGACCGGTCTACTGATCCTGAGCTCCTGTGGACTCCAAAGGCTCCAGCAACACAGGAGGTGGGTTTCGAAGTTCCTGGAGTGTCGATCTGCCCTCTCACCGAGTTTGAGGCCAGTATCCCTCGTAGGGACCACATAACCCGAATCCCTGTGCACCACGTACGTTTGCGAGTGCATATGCTTGTTGGCGATTCCCGAGCTTGTGCATTGGACTCCGTGTAGTCCTGACCCTGAGCAGTATTTCTCCCAAAGAACTCCGGCCTTTTCGCACCGAGTGCTCCGTGGGCTGGTACTTTGTGATCTTGCTCGAGGTCCCCTCGCGACTCCTGGTCATTCGACCTGTGGGTCCTCTAGAGGGTCATCTTGATTTCTGTTGGGCTTTCCTGGTTGCTCCCATTGCTTGGTGAGCCTCCTGGACCTTGCTGGTCCACGCCGTAACCTGCTTGACCTTCCTGCGTGGGTTGCTATTGCCAAGGCTTGGTGGTGCTCCAGCCAGTCACTGACCCCTCAGCACTCGACATCCTTCGTGGGACAGCTCGCATCTGGCTCCTGGTCTTCTTCGACGTTTTCTGGACCTCGTGGCTGCAGAGTCAAGCATCCCTTCTTCGCACCTGAAGCACCCGACAACTGTGGGCATTCGTCTACCGAGCCCCTGGTCACCCTGAAGTGACCCAGACTCTGTCCCATCTGCTTTCAGGATCCTTCCATCATGAACCCACTCTTGGATTCCTACGGACACCTTCTTCCTTCCCGGCAGCAGCTCTTCTTCGCAGCCCTCCATTGAGAATGACGGCGGTTTCCAACACTACTCCAGGCCTATGCACCCGGTTCCTCTGGGATAGGTAACTCGGGTACTACAGTATCCACGGGTGGGGTGGCTCTCCAACCTCCTAAGTTCCAAAGGGTTTCTTCGAAGTCCACCGAGAATGGTCCTTACACTTTAAAATTGTAACCGCGACTTCCCAATAGAGTTGTACGGAGCCCGCAGTCGTGTTAGCACACTACACCTGTCCTCCGTGGGGTCCCTTTCTACTCACCTTGGGTGGTTCCTTGGGGTCCCAGCGATTCTACGTGATACTGTCTCGACTCCAGTCGTGGTTCTTATACCACTATTTTAGTATATGGTTTGGTCTCCCCTGGAGCCCACTGTGTATTTTGCTACTTACAACTGTTTCTTTGCTACAGTATTGTGTGCTTTGTGTTGTATCCTCGTGTAGAGGATACTAGAGAGTGTTATATAAATAAATACATATTTATATAACTACTGTGTGGTTCTCCTGTCACTTAGTTAATACTAAAGGTGATATTCTGGTAAAACAAGCTGCTTTACATTCCTTCAAGATTAAGCCTGAAGGCTGCTCTCCACAGCTATCACTAGGATAGCTTAGTGGCATCTGGCACAACGTGGCGCGGAATGAATCAGATTCATGCAGCACCAAACAGAGTGCGGGCACTCGTCCCCTGTTAGAGAGTAAGTGACAGAGGATCTCAGGCAGTGCTGCATGGGAAGGGTCAATGCTTGGAAATGGTCGAGAAAATTAAAATAACAAAATTGGAAATGTATAATCATGTGCCGTTTGCATGCCAATACATTTCATAACTTCGATGGTGTACAATACACTACAAGGACTCTATGGCTCGGAATTAAGGTATGGAATTTGCTACACAAGAATTTGTTTTTACATAGCACTTCATATTGTATTTCTTCAGTTTCTGCACGCTGTAATAGGCTTTAGTCTAAGCACATTAAGTAAGAGGCAGGGGCGGTGCGTCCATGGGGGCGCTGGGGCGTTGCCCCACTAGCCACATCGCCCTAAATTCGTGCAAGTGAAGCAAATGAAGCAATTGGACAACTCCTCCACTCTCGCGCTGCTGGGACACGCGCGCGCGGCAATCGGCCGCTGAAGGGGGTGGGGGCGGGGCTGCGGCAGCACTCAACACAGTTTGAGTGACAGACTGTCACTGACAGCGGCGAGTGCGCATGTTCGGGTTTGGCTGGTCATTTTTATGACCAGCCCGTACATGCGCACTGTCAGCCACTACCATACTCAGTAGGCGAGGGAGGGAGGGGAACCCAAGAGCCGTCGCAGCCCCCGGTCTCTTAGGGGCGGGCCGTATCCGTGCCCTATCCAATACTGGCGCTGCTAATGCAGCGTCTGGATTGGCTGCGAGTGCGACTGCGAGTGCGACACCGGCCGTGCAGTCTGAAGTTGTTCCTGCTCCGGACCGGCCCAGACCTGTTCCTGCAATCCTGCTCCGGAGTCCGGACCGCAGACAGAGGCGGCGCGGGACCGGGATCTGAAAGAGACACGTTAGTGACAGATTCCTTACCTTAGAATATCCCCAGGCGTCAGGCTGGATCCGGAAAGTTTTGCGTAGCAGTACCCTTGCGCGTCGGTAGGCGGCGTCGTGCGGCTCCGCGTCCGTCGTCGGCGTCGTGATCGCCGGGATGACGTCGCGGGCAGTACCTAGGCGCCGCCCCTGCGCGCTGACGTCAGTTCTTCTTTTTCCGCGCCAGCAAGCGCAGATCCGGGAAGAGCAGTGCCCTGGTCATTTTTTGACCATACTTTTTGGTGATTTTTTCACTGTTTTTCCATCTTTCGAGGTGTCGTAGGGATGCCCGGCTTCAAGCGATGCGGCGCCTGTGCGCGGATGATGTCCGTCACCGACCCGCATCGGGAGTGTCTCTTCTGCCTCGGCCGAGGCCACGACACGGCGTCCTGTACCGACTGCCAGGCCCTCCACCCGAAAGCTTTGCGAGAGCGGTCTCGAAAGCTCCTCGAGGCCCGGCATTCGGCTCCGCGGAAGCCCCGGTCGCGTGAGAGGTCCAGGGGTCGATCGCGGAGTCCACACCGGTCGTCGGCGTCGAAGTCTTCTTCGTCCGGTAAGTCGAAGCACAAAAGTCCAAAAGCATCATCGCTCTAGGACTTCGCCTCGCCGGTCTCGCGACTCGGCTGAGGCCCCTCCCGGCACCGTCCCCGCCCCGCGGCCCCGGACATGCCTGTGGAGTCGCCCCGTCATACCCGCCCTTCCCGGGTTCGGGGCGGATCCGGCCAAAATACAGGAATTCCTGTCGGCCATGACCCGCCTCTTCGGGCCTTCAGGCCCCTCCGTGCGCCTTCGGGCCCCGCGGGCCCTGATGGGGTTGCTCCGGCGTCGCCGACGGCTCCGGCCCCGGCGTCGCCCGTGCCTCCAGCCTCGATCCCGGCTCCGGCTCCGGCCCCGGCCTCGATCCCGGCTCCACAACCCCCATCGACGCCGGTCGACCTAACGACGCCTCCGCCGGCGCCGATGTCTCCGGTGCCGTTCTCGACGCCGCCCTGGGCTCCGGGCGGCGTCGTCCCCAGTTCCTTCCGGCTCCGGACATGGACCCGGAGCGACGTCGCTCGACGCCGGCTCCGGCGCCGATGGGACCTTGGGTCCCAAATGTCCCTCCTCCTCCTTATTTTGCACCAGAGGAGGACCAGGAGGACTGGGAGGGGTCTGATGACCCTCTGACGCGCAATTGTCAGTATGATGAGGACTGGACAGAGAGTCTAGGGGAGGCCAGTGGTCTGGATACTTCCCCTGACACTGGCATGCTGTCTCCTCCCGTGGCTACGGAGGAGGGGGCCAATTTTGGTACGGTGTTGCGTAGGGCTGCTGGGGCCTTACGTCTCCAGCTCCCTACTTTGACGGTCAAGCCTAACATCTTGACAGAGGTGCTTTCAGCCGGCAGCCTCCTCTGCGGAGACTGTGCTGCCGTTTAACGACGCCCTCACTGACGTTCTTTTGGGCGCCTGGTCCAAGCCCAACACAGGGGCTCCTGTGGATCGGAACGTGTCACGACGCCATCGCCCTGCTCCGGGCGACCCCCTGTTTCTTTCTGTCCACCCCACTCCTGAGAGCTTGGTTGTCCAAGCCTCCGCTTCCCAAACCGCCTTCCCTACCGCTCCTCCGGATAGGGAATCCAAACGCCTGGATCAGTTTGGGAAGAAAGGTTTTTCTTCCTCCAGTGCTGGCTTGCGGTCCGTTAACACCGCTTGTCTTTTGGGCCGATATACCCACTCCCTGTGGGATTCGGTGGCGGATGTTTTGCCCCAGTGCCCTGAGGAGGTCCAGGCACTGCTTTCCCGCGCCATTGCGGAAGGAAGGGATGCAGCCAAATACACTATCCGTTGTGGCCTTGACACCGCCGACTCGCTGGGCAGGTCGATTGCAACGACGGTGGCGCTCCGACGCCACGCCTGGCTGAGAACCACTGGTTTTCAGGGGATGTCCAGAATACTCTCATGGACATGCCCTTTGATGGAGTCGGTCTTTTTGGGTCCAAAGCAGACCATGCGTTGGAGCGCTTTAAGGACTCACGGGCTACTGCCAAGTCCCTGGGCCTTACTGCTACACGCCCTCCGCTGCCTTCTGCTTTTCGCCCCTATCGTGGCCACGGTAGGGGCGCCCCTTCACGTCAGCAGCCCAGCCACCGGCCCGCGCAGCAGGCGTCTTCGCGTGGCCGAGGACGTGGATTCCGCCGTGGCGGATCGGGCAACCAGCGTGCGGGTCAGGCCACCACCTCCAACCCGTCCGCGGCCTCCAAGCCCTCCTAGTCCCTCCTTTCAGGTGCACGGCACGCCAGTAGGGGCAGGGTCCGCCATCACCTTCCCCACTGGCGCACCATCACCTCGGACAGGTGGGTCTTGGACATTGTCCGAAGGGGCTACTCCCTCCCCTTCGAGACCACCCCCCAGCCATGCCACCTCAATTCCACCGCATGTCAAGGGATCACTTGGTGCTTCTACAGAAGGAAGTCACGGCCCTCTTGACCAAGAGGGCCATCGAGCATGTTCCGACCCCAGAAGTAGGGCGTGGTTGCTACTCCCACTACTTTCTGGTGCCCAAAAGGACAAGGAGGACATGCGTCCTATCTTGGACCTCCGGAACGTCAATCGCTTCCTCCGGAAGGAGAAGTTCAAGATGCTCACCCTAGCTCAGGTCTTGACTGCCCTCGACCCTGGAGACTGGTTGGTAGCGCTGGACTTGCAGGACGCGTATTTCCACATCCCCGTCCTGCCGGCCCACCGGCGTTACCTTCGGTTCACGGTAGGCCCCGAGCATTTTCAGTTCACCGTGCTCCCCTTTGGCCTTACCAGTGCCCCTCGGGTGTTCACGAAAGTGATGGCGGTGGTCGCAGCTCATCTGCGCCGGGCAGGGGTTTCAGTCTTCCCTACCTCGACGACTGGCTGCTGAAGGCGGGCTCGTCCCAGGCAGTCGTCTCCCACCTCCAGGCTACGGCCGAACTCCTGCACTCGCTGGGGTTCTCCATCAATGTGCCGAAGTCGCATCTGATTCCTTCTCCACAGCTCCTTTTCATCGGAGCAGTTCTGGACACGACGCAGTTTCGGGCCTATCCTCCCGAACGGCGAGTCCGGGATATTCAGGCTATGATTCCGATCTTTCAGCCTTTATCCTGGGTTTCGGTACGGATGACCCTGAGGCTGCTGGGCCTCATGGCCTCCTGCATCCTGCTGGTCAATCATGCCAGATGGCATATGCGGGCTCTGCAGTGGGACCTGAAGTTCCAGTGGGCGCAGCACCAGGGCAACCTGTCCGATCACGTCCAGATCTCGGAGGGGACTGCAAAACAGTTGCAGTGGTGGCTCTCGAACCGGCAATGGGTCATGGGCAGATCCCTCTCCTTCCCCAGCCAGAGCATACAGTTGTGACGGACGCGTCCCTTCTGGGATGGGGCGGTCACATGGGAGAGGCGGAGATCAGAGGCCTCTGGTCTCCGGCGGAGTCCCGGCTCCATATCAACCTTCTGGAGCTCCGGGCGATCCGGCTTGCACTCAAGGCATTCCTTCCCTCTGTCAAAGGGAAGGTGGTGCAGGTGTTCACAGACAACACCACCGCCATGTGGTACTGCAACAAACAGGGCGGGGTGGGGTCTTGGACCCTTTGTCAGGAGGCTCTGCGCCTCTGGACATGGCTGGAACATCAGGGCATGTTCCTGATGGTTCAACACCTGGCAGGTTCTCTCAACGCCAGGGCGGACGAACTCCAGCCGCAGGTGCATGATTGATCACGAATGGCGTCTTCACTCGGAAGTGGCGCAAGGACTCTTTCTACAGTGGGGAGAGCCTTGGTTAGATCTATTCGCAACCGACGAGAACGCGCAATGTCATCAGTTCTGCGCGTTGGAATTTCCAAGGCTGCACTCGCTCGGCGACGCTTTTCGTCGCGAGTGGAGTTGCGGTCTGTTGTACGCCTTTCCGCCTATACCACTTCTACCCAGAGTGTTGAAGAAGATTCGGCACGACCGGGCCCAAGTCATTCTTGTGGCTCCGGACTGGGCTCGAAGAGTTTGGTATCCCGAGCTACTCAATATGAGTATAGATCCCCCGATCCGTCTGCCTCTTCGGGAGGATCTTCTGTCGCAGCAGCAGGGGACGGTCCTCCACCCGAACCTGTCCAGTCTACACCTGCTTGCGTGGAGATTGAGCGGCGGCAGTTGATTCCTTTCGACTTGCCTCCCGAAGTTTGTGATGTGATTCTGGCAGCCCGGCGTCCCTCCACTAAGGTGGTATACGCCTGCAGGTGGAACAAATTTGTGGCATGGTGCACAGCAAAGGCTGTGGATCCCCTTTCTGCCCCTCTTTCTGAGGTCCTTCTGTTCCTTCTCTCTCTGGCCCAACAGGGTTCTGCCCTGGGTACCATCAAGGGTTATCTTTGTGCTATCTCGGCCTTCCTCAGGCTCCCTGATCAGCCCTCCCTTTTCAAGTCCCCTGTTGTTAACAGGTTCTTAAAGGGCATTACTCACCTCTTCCCTCCTGTTCCGTTTGTAATGCCTCAGTGGGACTTGAACTTGGTTCTTACCTTTTTAATGTGCGCTCCCTTTGAGCCTCTGCATAACTGTCCTCTTCGTCTTCTGACTCTGAAGACAGCCTTTCTGGTGGCCATCACCTCCGCTCGGCGGGTGAGTGAGCTCCAGGCTCTATCTTGCAAACCTCCCTTTCTGTCTGTTCATCCAGACAAGGTTGTTCTTCGGACGCGTCCGTCCTTTTTGCCAAAGGTGGTTACTGCTTTCCACATTGGGCAGACCATCACTTTGCCCACCTTCTTTCCGCCTCTGCATCCTTCCAGAGAGGAAGAGAGGCTCCACCGTCTGGACCCAAAACGTGCGCTCTCTTTCTATATTGACCGCACAAAACACTTCCGGGTGGATGACCAGCTCTTTGTTGGCTACGTGGGCGCCAAAAAGGTTGGGCGGTGCACAAGAGGACCATCTCCCGCTGGGTTACCTTGTGCATCAAGACCTGCTATTCTTTGGCTAAGAAGGAGCCTCCTGTTGGGCTGCGTGCCCATTCCACCAGGGCAACGGCTGCTACCACGGCCTTGGGCCGCGGTGTTCCGCTGCCGGTTATCTGTCAGGCAGCTACGTGGGCCTCGCTGCACACGTTTACAAAGCATTACTGCCTTGACAGTCAGGTCCGGAGGGACGGCTTCTTTGGCCGTTCTGTCCTCCAGGACTTCCTTGTCTGATCTTTGTTCGCAGACCCACCACCGGGGTTGGTATTGCTGGGGTATCTATTCTAAGGTAAGGAATCTGTCACTAACGTGTCTCTTTCAGATGCACAAGTTACTAACTTGTGTAACGATATATCTGTAAGAGACAGTAGTTAGTGACAGATTCCTTACCGCCCCACCCATCCTCCCCGTTCTGCGAACTGATTTCTAGGGTTAAGGACATCCCTTTCCGGGCCCTAGTATTTTTCAGACACCTGTGTCAGCTTCTTGCATGGCTCTGCGTTCCTGGCGCGGAAAGTCGTGTACAGAACTGACGTCAGCGCGCAGGGGCGGCGCCTAAGTACTGCCCGCGACGTCATCCCGGCGATCCCGACGCCGACGACGGACGCGGAGCCACACGACGCCGCCTACCGACGCGCAAGGGTACTGCTACGCAAAAACTTTCCGGATCCAGCCTGACGCCTGGGGATATTCTAAGGTAAGGAATCTTACACAAGTAACTTGTGCACTAGGTACATCTGTTATTCAGCGTCAAGATGCCCACATGTGAATGTGTGCTTTCTGGCGGCCCGCCAGATGGCTCGGTGCGTTGCTCGGCCCCTGTGTTCTGCCGTTCACGAGTCTGGGCCCTGGCACGGTCAACGACCTCGCATGTTTCCGAGGTCGGTGTCTTGGTTACATTCCTTTGGGTAATGCCGACAGCTGTTATGCATTCTGTTGGTCTGCGGTGTTTCATACAGCGTGCTGTTTTGTCTTTTTTCTCTCCCCCCTCCCCCCCCCGGGGCCTCTGTCTTGGCTGGTTGGGGGTGTGCTGCTGCCGGCTTCTTCCTGAGAGTCTGCGCTACTGTTTGAGGCACCTGCTGCTTTCCGGACTGGGTCCTTGTGGACTGCTAAGCCCGGCTCGGCATTTGAAGCTGCCCTGCCGATTCTGGAGTGGATTCAAATTGCTAGTCTTTCGTACTGGTATTGCTGCTGGTCTCGGCTGTCATGGGGGTTGGTCTGGGTGCCCCGCTGACGCCGGGCGTGTTGCGCTGTGCTGTTGGGGTTTTGGCGCTTCTTTGGATGCCCGTGGTGGTTGGTTTCCTTTTGACACGTTCCGTTGGGTCTTCGTGTCCCTGCGCTCGTCCTCGGCTGTCTTTCCCGGGTCAGGGGTTCTTTGGGATTTGTTGTGCTCTACCCGGGCCTGGATGCTCCGGGGAGCCGTTGCCGGGGCTCGATTTTCATCTTCTGTCGGTCTGTGGGGCTCCCTCAGTTCGGCGTCGGGTCTGGTTCCGTTGCTGTGGTTTGTTTCCTTTAAGGAGTCCTCGCCTGTCCCTCGCATTCTAGTAAGCCCTCCATGCGAGTAAGACCTCCGACCCTCGGTCTAGGTCCACTCTCTCCCCACTGCTCCGCTGTGCCGTCTCTTGCCTCCAGACCCCGACCTCCTCCTTGGGAGGTTCGAGGCTGCTGCCCGCTCCCGCTCCTGCGCCTGCTGCCCGCTCCAACTGGGACCAGACTGCCTCCAACCACCGTAACCTTTCTCAGCCGCTTTTTTTTTCTTTTCTTAATTTTTTCCCTGTTGTGCCACTGTTATTGTGCCCATCTGTGTCTTGCTCTAATTCCACCACTGTTTTTATTTTCTCGTGCCTGCCTGTTCCTTTTGCCTTTCGCCGCTGCTGCCCCTGCGGCCCCTCCCCCCGGAATTCCCCCCCCGGAATTCCCCCCCCGGAATTCCCCCCCGGAATTCCCCTGCTCCCGCCTCCCAGCCTCTCCTCCCTCCCACCACCCCTACTTAATGGCAGCCGTTGCACGGTCACGCAGCGGACGCGCGCAGCGGGCGCGCCGCTGGCGCGCCAAAGGCAAGCCCGTCTGCGCCCGTCCGCGACCCGACCACGGCCAGCGCCAGGAACCCTGGACCTCCCACTACCCATCGCTATAACACCACCGCCCTCCTCGCACTTAACCCTGGAAGACTTAGAGAATGCCAACAGGCCTCGCCGAACACGACCCACGGCCAGTTCTCCTGCCTCCACTGCCGCCAGACCCTCACTGCCACCCCGGCCTCCAACACCACCGACGCCAGCACCGGCGACACCCTAAAATGCATCCTCCTCAACGTACGCTCGGTACACAAACACGCCATGGAAATCTGGAACCTACTCGACTCTTTCGCCCGACATCGCCTTCTTCACAGAGACCTGGACCAACGCATCCTCCGCCCCCGACATCAGCACCGCCATCCCAGACGGATACAAGATCCAGAGGAAAGACCGCCCCAACCACCCAGGAGGGGGCCTCGCCATCGCCCACAAGAGCACCCTCCGCCTCACCACCTCCAGCGAAACCTTCCCTCCGCCGAACACCTGCACTTCAAGATCCAGACCACCCCCAAAGCCACACTCTGAGGAACCCTCATCTACAGACCCCCGGCCCCCGAACACCCTTTGCCACCACCATCACCGACTTCATCGCACCCCACGCGATCGCCTCAACAAACTACATACTCATTGGAGACCTGAACTTCCACCTCGACAACCCCAGTGACCCCAACTCCACTATCCTTCGTGACCACCTCGCCAGCATCGGACTTAAACAACTCGTCAACACACCGACCCACAGAGCAGGACACACCCTCGACCCCATCTTCGCAGCAGGAAACAGCGTCCATTTCAGCCACACAACGCAGCCGCCATGGACCGACCACCACTGCGTACACTTCGCCATCAACAAACCCAAGGCACCCAAACCAGCCCCACGCCCACCACGAAGGAACTGGAGCAAGGTTACCGACGAGCAACTTAACTCCACCCTCGGCCGAGACAACCACACCTGGGCACCCGACGCAAACAGCACAAACAACGCAGCCAGAGAACTCCACACCTGGATCTCCAACTGCACAGATGAGCTCGCCCCTCTACACAACCCCGACAGACAACGCTCCAGGAAAGCCGCCTGGTTCACAACCGCTTCCAAGAAGCCAGACGCACCTGCAGAGGCCTGGAGAAGAACTGGAGAAACACCAAGACAACCGAAAACCACACCACCTACAAGGACGCCATGACGGACTACCACAACCAGATCAGAGCCACCAAAAGGAACTTCATCCACAACAAAATCCTGGCCAACTCCACCAACTCCAAGGAACTTTTCAGTGTCATTCAAGAATTCACCAACCCACGCAGCGAAGCCACAGACATCACCCCATCCCAAGACCTCTGCGACAAGCTTGGAACCTATTTCCACCTCAAGATCAAAAACCTCTACGACAACTTCATCGACCATCCACCAGGCGCCACAGACCCCCGCCCCCCAGAAACACCAGCCAGTCCACCATGTCCAACTGGACACCGATCATGGCCGAAGACACCGCCTCGACCATGAAAAGCATCCACTCGGGGGCCCCCACCGATCCCAGCCCCCCTCACATCTACCACAGAGCCGTGGCCGCCATCGCACCCAAACTACAACGCACCATCAACACCACCTTCAAAACAGGCACCTTCCCAGACGACTGGAAGCGCGCAGAAGTCAGACCCCTGCTCAAGAAGCCCACAGCTGACCCCACCGACCTCAAGAACTATCGGCCCATCTCGCTCCTCCCCTTCGCAGCCAAAGCAGTGGAGAAGTGTGGCTCAATGGTTAGAGCGGCAGACCCTGATGCAGAGATCTGGCCCGGGACCAGGGTTCAATTACCGCCTCGGCGGGTCTTGGGCTCAATTTCCTCGGACCTGATAATTCTCGCCTCGGTGCCTATTCTAATCATGGGTCCCACTCTGCAACTCTGGGCAATAGCTTGCTTAATCTCCACAACGGCCCCAACAGCGCTGGGATGCCTGGCTTCACCTTGGAGGTGCCCAGGAGTGGACATTTCACAGGGAAAAGCCAGGAAGGGTTCCACAGCGGTATGCGTACAGCGCCCGGGACACCCCTTTGGGGGTATAAGTGCGCTTTACAAGTACAAATTTCATTTCATTTCATTTCAAAGTTGCAGAGAAAACAGTCAACAGGAAACTGACACGATTCATTGAAGAGAACGCCATCCTCGACCCGTCACAATCCGGATTCCGAAACAACCACAGCACAGAGACCGCCCTACTCGCCGCCACAGACGACATCCGCACCCTCCTGGACCAAGGCCACTCCGCAGCCCTCATCCTACTCGACCTATCAGCGTCCTTCGACACCGTCTCCCATCGCACACTAGTCGTCGGACTACACGACGCAGGCATAAAAGGAACAGCCCTGGACTGGATCCGATCATTCCTCACCGGAAGAAGCCAAAGGATCAGACTCCCACCCTTCCTCTCCGACCCCACGAAAATCACCTGCGGAGTCCCACAGGGTTCATCACTGAGCCCCACCCTCTTCAACATTTACATGGCCCCCCTCGCAGCCATCGTCCGACAATACGGCCTCAACATCGTATCCTACGCCGACGACACCCAGCTCATCCTCTCCCTCACCAAAGACCCCACCACTGCCAAACTCAACTTCCAGAAAGGAATGCAAGACGTCGCAGTCTGGATGACCAACAGCTGCCTGAAGCTCAATGCCGAGAAGACAGAAGTCCTCGTCCTCGGTACCACCCCTTCTGCATGGGACAGCACCTGGTGGCCGACCGCCCTTGGAAGCCCACCTACCCCCTCAGACCACGCCAAGAACCTCGGCATCATACTCGACTCATCACTCTCCATGAACCGACAGGTCAACGCCGTCACCTCCAGCTGCTTCAACACCCTCCGCATTCTCCGCAAGACCTTCAAGTGGATCCCCCTGAGTCAAGGAAGACAGTCACCCACGCACTCATCACCAGCAGACTGGACTATGGAAACGCACTCTACGCTGGCATCAACAAGTCCCTACTCCGCAAACTCCAGACAGTACAGACCACCGCCGCCAGACTCGTCCTCGGCATCCCCCGACACGAACACATCAGCCAACACCTACGAAGTCTCCACTGGCTCCCCGTGGAGAAAAGAGTCACTTTCAAAATCCTCACTCACGCCTACAAATGCCTACACAACAACGGACCCAAATACCTCAACGACAGAATCAACTTCCAAGTACCCAAAAGAAACCTCCGATCTTCCAACCTCGCACTGGCCAAAACCCCGCGCATCCACAGAGCAGGCGGAAGATCCTTCTCTCACATTGCAGCCAAGACCTGGAACGAGCTACCGGCAGACATCAGATGCGCCCTCCCTGAACACCTTCAGGAAGACCCTCAAGACCTGGCTCTTCGGCTAAACAGATCTGCGGACCCCCCCCCCCCCTCAGCGCCTTGAGACCCTCACGGGTGAGTAGCGCGCTTACAATTCCCTGATTGATTGATTGATGCTTTGTTCTTGTTCTGTGTGGGGGCAGGTTTCCTGCAGTTTCGCTCCTGCTGGCGTTTTTTCAGGCACGCTGGGGTGGCCTGCTGTTCTCCTGCTCCTGGGCAGGTTGGGGCGGTCGCATTCCGTCTTCTGGGCCCTAGGTCGGGGTTGTTTGTCTCCCTGGCCGGCTGATTGTTGGTTTGTGTGTTGGGCTTGTTCCTTGCTCACACTGCGGGCTCGTCTCTCACTGGGCTGCCTTGCGTGGTTGTTCCTGTGTGGGTTTTCCGTTGCGGGGGTGGGGAGTGCTTGTTTGTGGGTGCCTCCCCTCCTGTATCCCGCGGTTCTTCTCCCCTGTGGCCCTGTTCTTTTTGACGGCTGTCCGTTTGTTGGCGTGCTGTGGCCGTGTTGATTTTTCTTGGCCCATGTGTCCGGTGTTTTTTTCATCTGGCCCCCCGGTGTTGCCGGTCTGTGGGCGCCTGGTCTCTTCTGCTCTCGGCCCTGGCCTTGGCGTTCCTGGTGTCTCTGTGGTGGTGCTCTAGGCCCCAGTTCCTCTTGTTGGCTTCGGTGGGTCTCTGCCCGTTACTTCTCCTGGCGGATGTGCCTGTGGTGCTGGTTGTGGTCCCTGTCATCCTGCTGCTGTCCTGGCTCTGGTGGTTCCGTGCCATGTCGCTTTGCCTGCGATTCGGCCTGGCTCTTCTTGGCGCACTGGTTCCTGCTGCGTTTTTTTGCCCTGGTTGTCTGCTGGCCCTTCCGTTCGGGTGGGTTGCTGGGGTTCCTTGGCTGTGTCCTGTGCCTCGGGGTTGCTGGTCCTGGCCTCTGGTGTTTTGCCTGTGGCCTTTCCTCCCTGGGGCGGCTTCTCACCTGGTTGGGGTTGTCCGCCTGGGTTTCCGGTTGGGGTTGTTTCCTCTTTTCTGCTTCCCCGGGCTGCTGACGGGCACTGTGGTGCTGGTCTGGCCCCCTTTCTGGGACTGTCCCTCTTGCCGGTGTGCTTTGGGGGGCACTGGTCGGCCCTCTCTGGTCCCCGCTGCTGAGTAGGGTTCTGGCCGCTTCGCCTACTCTGGTGCCTGGGTTGCTTCTTGCTTCCCCTGGGGTGTCTTGTGTTTGTCCTCTTGGCTGGTGGCTGTGCCTCTGGCCTTTCCTCACTGCTTCCTCTGGGCTCGTCTGGTGTCCGTGGTGCTTCTGGGTAGGCGTTGCTTGTTGCCTGGTTGGATTTCTGGGTTCTGTTGGCCTCCGCTGGGTCTCTTCTGGCCTGCGGTTTTCTTCCCCGGCTTGGTTCGCTGTGGAGGGGGGTGCTTGTCCCTGCCCTTTCTGGTGTTTCTTTTTGGCCGGGGTTGTGCCTCAGCTTTCCCTGTCCGGGGGCCGTGTTTCGGTTTCTCCTGGTCTGCTGGCTTGCAGCTGCTTCTGCTTGGCCTTCGGCAGTGACTCTTTGTGGTTGAGAGTTACCTTCAGCCTTCCTCCCTGTTGGCTCCGGTTCTTGGCTGGTCTGCTGGTTTCCGTTTGGTTCGACCTGCTCGGAGTTGCCTGGGTGCGCTCTTGCTGCGGTCCTGGGCTGCTTGCTGGGGCTGTGTTGGGGGTTCCTTGTGTGGCCTGCCACTTCTTTGCTGGTGTCTTTTCTGCCTGTGGGGTGGCTGGTCCCTCTGCTGTCGGGTTCTGGTCCTTGCGGGTGTTGTGTGCTCCTTCCGTTGTGGCCTCTTGGCTCTGGCTGGGCCGGTTGGGGTCTGTCCCCCGCTCCTGTTTTTCCCCTACTCTGGGGTTTCGTTTGGGCGACGCCGCGGCTGGTTGCTCTCTGGCCTGTGCTCTGCTGGGGCCTTCCCTTCTATGGCCTTCCCCCGGTTCTGGGTTGGGCCTTCGGGTCCTTCTGGTCGGACGGGTTGCTCGGCTTTGGCTTTGGCTTCCCGGCTGCGGTGTCCTCTGTTGCCGTTTTTCTGCTCTGGGGGTTTCTCCCCTGCTCGGGCCCTGCCTTGGGCCGTGCTGGGCCGTGGGGTTTGATTTTTTGTGCCTTCCGCCCTGGCTTCTGTTGCTTCTGTGGTCGGGATATTTTTTTGGTGTTGCCTCTCTGGTGGGTTGGGGTTTCCGTGCTGTGTTGTTCGGGCCTGTCCCTCTCCTTTGGAGCCTTTCTGGGTTGTTGGCCCTCGGTCTTTGCTGGCCTTTGTGTTTTTTGCCTCTGCCTTCTGCTCTGCTGGTGTTGGCTCCCTTGGGGTTCCCTTGCTCTGGTCTTTGGTTCTCTGGGTCGTTTGCCCGTTCCGTTACTCTCCTTCTCTGTTGTTTGGGGTGTGCCTTCTTCGGGCTGTGGCTTCCTGCTCCGGTTTCGCTGGTTTGCGGTTGAGGTGTTCTGCTGGGGGTGTGTTCTGGGGTTAATGTGTTCCTCTTGTTCCCTTTTCTTCTTTGTTTTCCCGGGTCTCGTTGTCCTGGTTGGTTGCCCATGTCTGTTCCTGCTGTTCAGGCTTCCTGGCAGTTCTGGTTCCCTTGGTGCCTTATTTCCTGGTCGGTTTTTCATCCTGTGGGGTTCTGGTCCCTGATGGGTCTGCTCCCTTCTGGCTCTTGGGGCCTGGTGGGTTGGCTTCCGGGTGTTTGTTCCTCTTTCCCCGGTGCCTTGGCTTTCCCTCTTTCCCTGTCCGTGGGCTGTCTCGCCTTCCGGGCTGGGTGCTGTTGGGCTGTCGGCTGGCTCTCTGGGGCTGGGTCGTTTGATCTGGCGTTGGTTCTCTGTGCCTGGGTGTGGCTCCGGTCTGGCTTGCTGGCCTGGTGGCTCTTGGCCTTCCTCTTTGGGTGGCCTCCTCGCTGTTTTGTTCTTTCTTGCCTCGATTGGCTTGTGGGTCCGTGCTCTCCACTTCTCTGGTTGGCTGTGTGGTGTTCCTGCTGTGGGCTGGTTGTCCCCTGTGGGTTGTCGGACTGGTCTTCTGGCTGTTCTCCCGTTGTTTGGTTGGGTGCGTCACAGCTTGGTGGGCTCCCTCGTGTCTGGGTGCTCTGCCTGGGGTGTTCGCCGGTTCTGCCTTTTGCTTCCTGCAGTGGCTGCCTTGGTGTGGTTTCCTGGGTTGGCTTCTGTTTTGTTTGGGAAGGCCGGCTTTTCTGCTTTAGTATTCTCCACTTAGTAATGAATGGGACGAGGACATAAGGGACCTGGGGATAATGATCTATTACTTACCGGTAATCTTCATTACTCCGGGTCCCGTTGTCCTCGTCCCATTCATACGCCCCGCCCTCCCTCCCGGATGGCCGGCCTTCCTGTTGTGGGCTTGGTTGTTCAGGCGGAATGCTGGGTAAGTACCCCTTATGTACTCCCGGTGTGAGGGGCGGGGTTAGTGTCCCAGCATTCTTCTGATCTTTTTTTCTGTCGGGAGATGGTTATCTCCACTTAGTAATGAATGGGACGAGGACAACGGGACCCGGAGTAATGAAGATTACCGGTAAGTAATAGAGCAATCTTCAACCCGCGCAGTCTTCTTTCAGTGAAAATGTCAGCAAGTCGATTTCATTGTACTTTAATTAGCTCTGCCATTAGTCTCTGTATCAACTCTCATGGTAAGAAATCACATGGCTCCTGTATTAGGCTGAACACTCATCATCCAACACTCCATCACTCAAACAATCATACTGAAAGACACATAGTCACACATTAAAGGAAATTAAATTTCATCAGGAAGTATTCTAATTTATCAAAATTATATCTACTCTCTCCTGGTATCAAAAAGTTAATTAGAGTAAAATGAACTTGATTTCCTGACATTTTCACTGAAAGAAAACTGAGTAGGTTGAAGATTGCCGAATTGTGAAACTGATCAAGATACCTGGATCCTGGATTGTTATACAATAGTGGGAAATAATTAAGTATGACTGTAGTATTGAGCAATTATATTTGTTTAGTGTTTGTTTTTGTCATGGGTGGGACGAGCATGTAGTGATGTACAATGGTATATTGACATTATATTATTTTTTGGGATTGTTGTCCAACTGTTTGTATTTATTTGTTTATAGCCTTCATGAAGTGGTGGTCCCTGAAACATGTGCTGGCTTGCTGTATCTGTTGGAAATGTATTAAACCAATTTTATTCTTGATGAAGGCTCAATAAATAAAGATTTAATATTTTATACGAAAAGAGGAGTACGTCTGGATATATGAACTATTGATGACGTATTGCTTTAACTCCTGTGGAACATTTATATACACGACTGCACCTGTTGGGTGTCGGTGTTTGAAGGCATTAGCACAGGGCTTTTAATTCCTTTCGACCCAGAAGTAGTGACCTGCATGGACAGGGATGAGTTTAGAAGTAGAACAATGGTCCAGGGAGAAATAAAATGGAGTTGTGGTTTAATTGAACAGTCTTTTTCAGTAACTAGGCTCATCACCTAGAACAAGGGGTCAGATATATTTTAATGGAACTTTCTTATTGAGGTGACACACCCACAACATCCATTTTGACAGCTGTACATGGCAACTAAAAATTTGCTGTTGCAATGCTGGTGGTGATAGTCGCTACCCAATGATTTCTGATGCATGCTTGTGATCAGTTCATGATCAGCACTTGTTGCTCTTTCTGTTTCCTCATTTTGCTGCACTATGCCACCTACTGGCTGTGTCATATTTCATGTATTTCACTGGAATAGTATAATAATGCAATCGTGGAAGCCTCGGGACATGTTTGTCTGGGGCTCTCAGTGATCATTGTGGCTTTTATTAAAAGTGTCATAGGAATACCACAGTCTCTAAAATTTTACTCTGGACTTGTTGATTTTGCTTCCATATGTGGGAGTTTTCCAACAGCTTAGTGGGGGTAAAGTGACACAGTCTGACTCCATAGAATTTCTAAATAGTGAATGCATGACCTTATTGCTTCTCTGCAAGATGTTTGTGGTATGTCAAATCTTATTTCACAGGGCCTATATTTTTTTTTTATCCCTTTAGGGCACCTTCGCGGGAATCCTCATTGGCCTAGCCCAGCTAAACTGTTCTGAACTCAAGTTGAAGAGATTGTGCTGTAGACATGGGTAAGACTTCTCTTGCCTTTTGGGTTTCAGAATTTTCTTGTCTTTCTTTGTCCCCAACAGTAAAGGAGAGTATTAAAAAACACTTTCTTTTTATTATGGCATGTTGTGATATAAACATATACCCACCTACAACCACTGGTCAGCCAGGACAATATAAACGTTTAATAGGAAAAATGAAAACATAAACCATAACTGTCCCAATCTCATCCTGTGTCACCCCCTTCCCATATGTATAACCCATGCTTTAGGTAACAAACAGAACCCTGTGATGTCTTCAGTTTGATTCCTTGATTTTCTTCTTGTACTTGTCCCCTTACATATTTTCCTATTTGAGTTCGCTCATGTCCTATGGTTGGACTCTCCTACTGTGTGGTTTGTAATTCTCAGGACCCTTAGATATTTCGGTCAAGTGTCCTCTCTAAATTAATTTGCCAAGAAGGATAGACATGGTTTCCATAGTATTTCAAACTCTTTTCCTCTATTTTCCATAGAAATGTTTTCTAATCCAATTAATTTCCATATCTGAAATAACCAGTACTGACCTAGGGCCAGGAATTGTACTCATTCCACAACGTGCTAGGATCTCTTGTTTGACTGATCTTTCAGCTAGACCTAGTGTTATTCACATTGGGAGTCTTGGGAGATGAATATTGTGTCAGGGTCCTCTAACTCCTCTTTCTAATATCTTTTCACCTTAGAGTAGTTATATAGCAGGTAGAGAAGAGTACCTATACCTCCACAAGGTCTCTAACAACCCTTATTTTCTGATAGAGATTTCTAGCCTCAAATTCCACACCTTTTGAATACTCCCCACGCATCTAACTAGAACCGGAAACTTTTCAGCAGTACCTCTGCACGCCGGAAGGTGGCGCCTTGCGGCTCTGCACTGATGCCATTCTGCTCTGGAAATGAACTTTGGGGTCTATATAGGCGCCACTTAAGTGCGCTGATGTCAGTTCCTTTCTTTCTGTGCCACGAGACACAGATCCAGAGCTCCCTTTGTGTCTCTCAGAGACATTTTACCTGAAATTTCTCCAGTGTGCAAGGGATGTCACCCCCAAAAACTAGAGCTTTCAAGCCCTGTAGGAACGCGTGGTAAACAAATGTCTGTGACTGATTCAAAATATTGAAATGGGGTGGCAGCTGCTTTGCCTCAGAAGCCCCTAAATTTTGGAATATCCTACCCTTCAACATCAGAGCCGCTCCTTCTTTATCAACCTTCAGAACGTTGCTGAAAACCTGGCTCTTCAACAACTGGTATCCACTTCAGTTTCTGTATTTGTAATGCTGAGTCAGCACCAAGACACCTCTGGGTATGCGTGTGCTTTTATAAATGTATTAACATAACAAATGTGAACTGGGAAAGAGAGAAATCTTTTTTGGGCACATCTTCTCTTGGAAGGGCATGCGGCCAGACCCAAGCAAAGTTGAAATGCTACGGAAAGCACAGCCCTCAGCAGACATTACAGAAGTGAGGCCCTGTCTCAGATTGGCAAGTTACTGTGCTTGCTAAATCAAAGACTTTGCCACAGTGAGCACCCCACTTCGGTAACTCACTAAACAAGGTCAATAGTTCCTATGGATTTCAGAGTGTGACAAGGCCTTCAAAGACATTTGGCAAGCTGTCACAGCTGTGGATCACCTCGCCTACTTCAACGAGTCCCTATGCACTAAGCTTGCGGTGGACGCCAGCCCGATGGAACTTGGAGCTCTTCTCGTCCAACACAAGCCTAGACGAGTCTCAAAGAGGCACATTGTCGTGTATGCAAGCAGAAGCCTGACAGACATAGAAAGGGCTTACTCTCAACCAGAGAAAGAGAGCTTAGCAGTTGTGTGGGCGTGTGCGCACTACCACATGTTCATCCATGGGAAGCCATTCACCATCATGACAGACCATCAAGCACTGGTCACGATATACGGCAACCCGAATGCAAAAATTCTTCCGCGCATCGAGAGGTGGGGGATATGTCTGATAGACTACGACTTCAAAATTGCCCACAAACCAGGAAAGGACACAACCCTGCCGACTAAATGTCGCGCCTCCCTCTGCAGCGTGCAACACAGACATTCTCCATGGCGGAAGAATACCTCAATTTTGTACCGAGACAAAACGCACCTGCTCCAATAATGATGGAGGAACTGGTACAAGAAACAAGGGCCGATGTCACACTGGAAGCGGTCAAAACAATCCTACGGCAACAGAGGTGGAGGCATATGAACAATGACAACCCAGTTAGTGAAGGGGTCAAGACAGGAAATACTTGCATTCAAGCAAGTTTCAGAAAGAACTGTCTGAAACGGAGCGGGGGATAGTTCTCTGAGATACCAGGATAGTAATACCACAGACTCTTCAACGGCAGACAGTCGGCCTTGCATATGAGAGTTACAGGGGAATTGTAGCAATGAAGAAAATGTTGAGGAAAATGTATGGTTCCCGGGCCTCGATCATCTTGTGGAGGACATGATCATTAACTATCGCCTCTGTCAGATCATAGGAAGACGATCCAAGCCGGAGCAACTATGCATGTCTGACCTCCCCGATGCTGTATGGTCAACACTGGCCATACAGCAGCAGTATTATGGCCACAGGACACCGTTGGATACCTACTAGTCATCATTGATGACTACTCACGCTTGCCCATAGTACGCCAAGTGTCATCAACATCGGCAGCCGCCACAATACCAATTCTGGATTACATATTGCCAGCCTGTATCCCCTAACAACGCTCAAAACAGACAATAGACCCCACTTCTCAGGGGAAGAATTTCACAAGTTTATGGCCTACCTGGGAATACATCATCGGAAAATAACACACTCATTGCTACAAACCAACGGTATGATGGAACGCTTCATGGGCAACATCAAAGCAGTTCAACGAGCCAAGCTGGTGCAGATTTCAGTCGGCTAAGCGCAATCCCAAGTACTTAGGGACTATCACAACATTCCACACAGCTCCACGGGGCGATGCCCCTTAGAACTTGTACTGGGTAGAAAAAACTGGACCTGTCTGCCTCAGGTGGAAGACAAGACCCTGCCAGAGCACAGTGACATTGCCACACGTGACCAAGAGGCCAAGAGAAAAAGGAAAAGACAAGCAGACACACAACATCACGCAACAACTTCTGAACTGAAGCCTGCAGATCTGGTCCTTGTGCGACAATGCCAAACACGGAAGTCAGATAGCCTCTTCTCTAGCCAGCCCCTCAGGATAACTAACGTCAAAGGGCCTATGATCACAGCATTGGCGGGATCTCACTTTATCAACAGGAACAGCTCTCACTTCAGAGAGTTCAGAGTGTCCGATGACGAAGAAGGAGATGGAAGCACAGGTGCCCATACAGGGGTCTCTGAGCGACGCCACGAAGAGCCGCAAGAGGCAGCTCCCCCAAGTGGTGATGGATCTCTCCATGATGAGGCTATGGGAGAAGAGCGAGTCTGTCAGCGGCCCTGTGGGAAAGAGATCCTGCGCCATAAGAGTGACTCAGAAGCCCAAACGACTCATTGAAGAACTTTGATGCACGACCAATTGCAGAATAATGATGCATGATTATGAAGAACAGCTGCTTTTGATAGTAGCTATTATCTCTCTCTCTATGTCTCTGTCTCTCTAGCTCTCCTTCTCGGTGCGAACGTGCTTTTTTTGTCAACAAAGGAGGGAGATGTCGTAATGACGAGATGTGGCTGGGAAATAGGACCCTGCACATACCGGACTGCAGGGGACTGGACACCGGACACCGCTTCCGGTCGGGAAGGGGCGAGGCAGGAACTGGACACTGTTGAGGTCGGGACACGAGGAAAGGAAGAGGTGCCTGAATGAGTAAGAGTGTTGGCTCAGAATAAAGAAACCCCTACACTCACCTGCCAGTCCCACTGTGTCATTATTTCGGGACCTGGGCAGTGGGCCCTGACAGTCACTGACCTGCGATCTCATAATTCACACTGTCACCTCTGGTCCAGGGGACAGCTGCAGATGCACAAGTTCTTGGCGCAGAGTGAGTGCAGCACTCTCCTGGTCATCCAAGGAGTGCGCTCTATTTATTGCCTTTACAGGTAGAGGCTGTATTTAGTTATAGGTTTATCTTGCTTGCAGTGGGTGGCTCTTGTGCTTAAGCTAGCCACGTGGAGTCAGACGTTCGCCCACAGGGCCTATATCGAAAGTTCTACAGACAGTTTGGTGTGCAGCAATTATTAGTGGCTTGGGCCCATTTACTTTGAAGTGTTTTCTAAGTAGTTTGCTTTGGGGGCCACACACTGTGCCGGTCAGCCAGACCGAATGGATGACACAGTGAGATACGTGCAGGTCTAGCCAGTCAGGGCCACATCACACCGTAGACTCAGGAGCCACCTCAGCACCCGTGGCCTACTCAGACAACTGGGGGCGAGAAGGGGGAGCTGCACCTTCAGGGGATGTCAGTGACGGGGAGCCTCGGTAGTGTAATGAGAGAGCCCCAGGAGTGTAAAGTGATCGCCCCAGAATTCCAACTTGAATTCTCTGTCTTCCCGTGCTCTCAGGCTATATCACAATGCAGACCCACCTCGGGTTAGTCACTCACCAAGGGCAGGTGTGAGACGGTGCTGAAGGTGTGCAGTCCAGGGGCAGGCTGGGGATCTCTCCTGCCCCATCGTGCTGCTATCTGACAGCCTGGGCCAGTGCCATTCTCTGCCCGAGCTCTTCACCTCTGCCCCATTGGCCTGACTCTTCTGCTCTCTCACTCTCTACAGGACACAAAGTGCCTGCTGCCGTCCCAGCACACAACCTGCTGGGGACCAGCCCAGGGTGCCTCCCAGAATGCGTCCACTCACGGTGCCATTAAAGCCAGCATCTTTAGGCCACAAGGGTGCAAGGGATGGCCGCAGCAAGAGTCTCCTGCAGGCAGATCTGTGTTGATTGAGTCTTGTCTGGATGAAGACCCTCCTACCCCACTTCTGTTACACAGAGCCCATCTTGAACATGCCACCCTCCTGGTTTTTGGTAATACCGGTTGTCGAAGCCTGGCAGGATCAACATACATGGAAATTGTGCATTTATTGATGCTTGTCAAATCAAATCTTTCACACAAGTTAAACACGAATTATCATTACCCAATTCTGTCTCATTCAAATATCTTCAAATGAGAGATTACTTATTAACTTTCATAGTTACACTAGAAGAAAACAAATATTCAAGGTTCACCTAAAATTGAAGATCTGAGATTTAAATGCTATTGGCATTTATTTACGTTCAGGGGGTGGAATCAATTTGATCCAAATTTAGGTAGCTTGATGAGGATCTTAATAATTAGAGATTTCTTTTTTATTACTTTGGTTTAATGATTATATATTGTTCTCTTATTAAAGTGCTGTGCTATGTTAGATGATGGATCATGAGATTCAAAATTAGCAAAGAAACTGTCCCATGCAAAGGTCAAATGGAGGTAATCAGTGAACTTGATTATCACGGTTTTTAGAGTCGCACCAAAATTAAGAAAAAAATCACAATTCATTTATTGTAAGTAATGCCTTTAATTTCAACATTTGCATGGTAGCCAACTAAACGTTTTATTACAGCATATGCAGCGAAACGTCTTGCATATGCCTGTGAACTACAGAACTAAAACAGGTAAAGTTGAAAGTACATTTCTGAATAGAATTTTTGGTTTGGCACAGACTGCCACAAGTGGCATTACTAATCTGGAATTGGAGGTCCACTGATCACTAATTAAAAATGGGGTATTTGGGTTAATGATGTGGTGGTCGGTCCATGACCGTGACTGTCAGGGGCAAGGTGTGGCTGAATTATTCTTTGTGTTTTCCATGTATAGCTGATGCCGCTGAGATAATGTTTCTAACTGGTGGTTTCAGGAGGCCACTGGACAGTGCCACTTCCATGTACTGCAACACATTTTTCTTGCATCTCCTCTGTTCCAAACTCCGACTGTCTTGCTCATTGCCTCCCAGAAGCCAGTTTCAACAGCTTATTGCACAATCTGGCATAAGAGTTTCTGAGCGTCATACTTAAGCAAGTCGCCTAAGGCGCTAATGCCCTAGTGGTATTTTGCATCTGGAACGCTGCAGTCTATAAGCTTGGTGATATCCATTCTACCAGATCCGCTAGCCAGTGCATCACAAGAATTAAAAGCCCATCATTTAATGCTTGAAGTTAAAGAAGAATAATATAAATGGAATAGCCTAACATTTGAATTATTGACAAAAGTTGAACCTTGCAGTTTTATATAATCATATGTTAAACAATGTACCTCTCTGCTCCAAAAGCAGCATCTAGATAATCATTGAGACTTGCCAGTGGTTTTGTTGAAATACTGCTAATAATAATGTGCTTCTATTTGTTTGGAAAGGATGCAAGATTGAGAGAATGTTCTAGCTATAAATACGCTAGGCCTTAAAGCATCTGTCTGCATCAAATAAGAAACCTATGCTTGTTTTCTGGACTATCTGTCTGTGTTTGACCAAATGAACAGGGCCTTTTAGTGGGCCAAAAAGGACGGTGAATGAGCTACCTATAGAATTAAAGAGAGTAATGGATGAGCAAGCTACCGATCTCATTATTCTAGCAGGAGATTTTAATATGCATCTCCTAGGGCTCATTCCAGATGACGACCCTACGCAAGACCTTACAGGCGCATGGGGAATCCCGCTGCAAGGCACAACACAGTCCATCAAGCCAGCGAGAAGCGCGGAAAAACTGTTCCGGGAATTGGAGCATCTAAATTTGAGAGCCCTAAATGGTCGTTTCAAGGAGGACAATCCACCAGCAGCCACGTTTCACTCGGCAACAGTCTCCTCACATCTTGACTTTACTTTTACAACTCTTACACTGTTTAATAAAATTGTCACCTTTAAGATTGGAAATAACGAACTAAGTGATCATATGCCACAAGAGCTAAGCCTTCTAACAAGTCCAAGTCACACACCAGACATAAGTAAAACCATTGAACTGGACGAGACCAGCAATCTCAAAAGAATAAGGTGCAACTCTAATAACATTGAGGAAATATCACTTAAAGCTAAAGATCTGTATAACCAATTAGATGACAAGTTAGCCGAGCCTCAGGAACTCTGGGAAAAGTTTGTTACATCTCTTGGAGTTGCATTCACTAACAGGCAGAAGAAAGTCTCAGCCACTACAGCTAAGACGACAAAAAGCCCAAACTCGAAAAAACTAAATCACTCCATAAACCAAACCTTAAAATTACTTCGTAAGTCTCCAAACAACCTCAGTTTACAAAGCACTCTCCGTGAACTAAAGACAACAGCAAAACGGAGGAGATGGGCACACAAAAGAGCAACGGAAAATGAGTTATGGGCGAAACTTCTTTTCTATGCCGATCAGAAAAATAGCGCTAAATTTTGGCAAAGTGTCAATAAACTACAGCGACACAATCACCACGGCATAGATTCCAATATTGCAGAAGCCATCTGGGTTGATTATCTCTTCAAACATTTCAATAACCTGGAGTTAAAATCTGCTAGTCCCCGTTCGTCCCACCAGGAAAAAATTTGTTTTAATAACTTTACAACGGAAGTGCTAAATCAACACCGCCTACACAAAGAGGTCAGCAGAAAATTAATGCAGACGCAGCAGGAGCCGTATTTGTCATCAGTCTTAACCTGTCCATCAACTGCAGCAGAGGAGCAGAATGGCCCAGCAGCATCGGCAAAACGGAAACAAATTGCGAGAGGCAGACGGGCTGGGGCCTCTGTCCCCAATGGCATCCCTCCAATGCTGTATAGATCTGACCCTGAATTCTGGAGCAAAGCATTAGTCCCAGTTTTTAGACACGCCTTAGGGACTAGCATAATTCCAGAGTCATGGCTAGGTTCAATTATCAGCCCAGTACATAAACAGGGAGACAGGTCTGCTCCAAATAACTATCGATTAATAGCCCTCATAGACACCGAGGCAAAGTACTATCCGGGGATCACCTTAAATGAACTGGCCTGTTGGGCCTCCACGAACCGCATCATTCCAATAACACAAACAGGCTTCCGCAAAGGGCAAAGTACTACTACCAACATCATGGCCCTAACCATGCTTATGGATACTGTGAAGCAGGGAAAATACCCTTTATATCTCTGCTTCATAGATTACTCCGCAGCTTTCGATCACAAAGACCGCTTTAAGCTCTGACATAAACTGGACAGCTGGGGGATACCAGCCACCCTCCTAGATCAACTTAGGCTTTTGCCCACCAATACGTGGATAAGAATAAAGCTAGGTGCAGGGACGCACCTCTCAAGAAGAATTCCCACCAACAAGGGCTAAAAACAAGGATGTGTCCTAGCCCCGCTGCTATTCAGTCTTTTTTTGGTGGATTTACCCACGGAATTGGATAACTGTTCATCACACGAACCGAAGCTAGGTAATACGACATTAACAAACTTGCTATACGCTGACGATCTAGTCCTGATTAGTCGGACCCCTATTGGCCTTCAGCACATCCTGGACGTAACTCAAACATTTTCTGAACGAAACTCTTTGAAAATAAACTTTAAAAAAACTAAAATCATGATAGTAAATTACCATAAGAAGACAAATCCCAGTTGGAACTTGGATGGTAATCGACTAAACCAAGTAATAAGCTACAAGTACTTGGGCATCCTTTTAGATCAACACAATTCTTTCAAGCCACAAATGGAATCCTAACGAAGGAAGGGAACTATGACCTATCTAGCACTAAAACCTCTGAAGAAGCTGCTGCCTGACCTAACGCTAGATCCTTTTCTAAAGGTCCTGCAAGCTAAATTACAGCCCATGATCACCTATGGGAGTGAATCATTGAGAGGGAAAAACACAACAACTCTAGATAGTATAATAGCGACCTCCTATCGAGTGATCTTTCAGCTCCCCAAATACGTCTCTCCAGCCCAAATAAGGTTTGAATTTGGGCTTCAAAGTCAGGTGATAGAGCGAAGGGGAGCCTTTGTAAAATGCTGGCACAAGATCAAAGCAGCCGAAGAGGGACTTTGAATAACCACCTCTGGGTAGAGTTGTCTCGTACCTGAAAATCGCCAGCTAGCAAATATCTCTTGGAATCCATCAAGATTTTAGGCCTGATAGACCTTTGGAATTGCCGAACGGTTTATTCTGTATTTAAAAACATTGTTACAAAGACAACAAGACTAATATCAGTCATAGAGGACAAGAAAGCACTATCAAAGAGAGCCCATGGTTGGGCTGTGCTTAACAATTTTGACGTCCTTCAAACCGCAACCCTACCTCAAGGCAGGAACTAAGTTGGCGACCAAGGAAAAGATTTTAAAACTTCGATTGGGAGTTGGCTCAATCGCCCCGTTTTTGCCGCCCTGGGAAAGAAGAGGAGGCGACCAGCCATGCCGCCTGTGTGCCTGTGGCACGGAAAACCTTATTCACATTATCTGCATATGCAACAAACTAAAGGACATAAGGTGCACTCTATTAAAACCACCCTTTAACCAGCATGGAGTCAGGTCCTGCAGGCAGGCGGTAATGCTGTGCTTTAATCCAACTTTAGTACAGCTAAACTGCCGCCTTACAAAATTTTTGGATCTCACTACATTGAGATTGAAAAACGTAACATCATCGGCGATGAACTTTGCTCTATAGGATGGACATGGGTATCTTTTGATCTTGCTTCATCAAGATAACTTGAGAATACTTATAATAGCATTATGATGCCACAAACAGGCGCAATCAGTAACTGCTACCTGAAGCCTGGGATCATTTTGAATGACTAGTGCACCTTAAAAATAAGTAAAAAAATTCTAGAGTGAAAGTTTGCGAAAGAACTTGACGGAGTGAAAATTTAAATAGACAATTCTTACCAAATTACTTTTAATTAGACTGAGCATTAACTGTTGAGGAAACTATTTTTCACGAGATCATCTTAATCGTTTTATGCACAAAAACAAAGCGGAACGTTTTTTAACATTGTTTAATTCTTGTATTAATATAATCTGTTTTGATTTTAATGTCTATGTATGCAATGGTTTTAATTAATCAAGCATAATAAACTTACCATATATTTCCCATATATTACCATATATTTAGTGGGCCAAACTGCCATTGTAAAAAACTCTAGATCCCTTTTGCAGGCTGTTCAGTTTATTTACCCCCAACATGAAAGAGTGGATTAGGCTGGAAGATGGCTCAAAGTTAACAGAAATTGTATTTACCAACCAGGGGCTAAAACAAGGATGTGTGCTGGCTCCCATTCTCTTTCATTTATCATGCGATCTAGCATGAAATGGCTCTGCATCTGTCTTCCTAAGTTAAGAAGTGAGCATATATATTTGCTTCAATATTGGGTTTGCAACTATCTCAAAATGCATTAGATGCATATAACGCCGGGACACCTCTGTTTGAGGTAGCTGTCGCGCTTTACAAGTGTCCGTATTATTATAACAAACATAATAATGTGACAATAAATATCAGGAAAGCAAACATAATTTACTGAGAAAAAAAGTGTACATTTCATTGCCAAATTGGGGTTAAATCAATTGATAAAGCTGATAGTTACAATTATTTATGAGCATTGATTGATTGATTGATTGAATGGCCGCTCATAAGGCTCATATGAAGGCCATGACTTTTTTCTCTTTTTTTAACTGATTTAAACAAAGAAAAATGCAAACAACGGCAAAACGTTTCTTGGCTTGTCAAACAAATCTTGAGGCACAGGTTTCATGGATGCCACTCATCAACCACAGAAGAGTAAACTTGATGCAATAGTGCATGTTTCATTTCTCCTTGTATAACCATTCCATTGATTGAATGCTGGCACTAGGCAGATTTCCACCTGTGTTGGACCCTTCACAACAGTTACAGTTTCTCATTCTCTTCATTCATAAAACGGGCATTTCAAGACAAACCATGATAATTCGCTCATCGTCCTGTAATTTGTTTTTAGGTCTCGAGGCAGCGAATGCTGTATCTTCAGTGTGGGCTTCGAGCACCTCCAATCTTTTGATTGGTTCCTGTTAGTGCCCTTCGAAAATGCCTGCTTTTGTTTGTTGAATTGCTTAATTAGTCCCTCCTTTTAGTGTTTTGGAACCTCCCATGGAGATTGCCCCTGTGACATGGTCTTACTCGAATTGTTATTTATGTTACTTTGTGTGCACTATTCTTTTTGTTTAGGACTACACTGTGCCTATGTGGTGGCATGTGTACTTTTCACATGCAATAGTTTTTTGAGTGGATATGTGTGTGCAAGCCTTTATTGTCTTTGTTTCCTCCCTCGGGCTCTGTGCCGCTCATTGGAGGAGGGGGCAGGGTAGCGCCAGGGCCGCTCTGTGGGCTTTTTCAGATCATGTTTGTCTCCTTTGCTCTCGGAGATCCCATGCACTTACCATATAAAATCAGAGCACTAACTGCTCCGTTTTATTTTTTTTGTTTAAGAAAAACATAGGCACCAGCCTCACTGAGTGCTTACCATTGGGAGCAGGGAAATTCAGGGCCAAGGTAGCCTGCTGTTCCCAGAGGCCGTTCTGCACCTCCCACTCCGTTGCTGCCTTTCGGCCTCTGCAGATAGGCCCAATGGAGGAGGGGGGAGGGGTAGAATCGGTCTGCAGGCTTGTTTTTTGTCCTTCCTGATTGAGACGAAACTGACTGTGTATTCAAAGATGGCCCCTGAGGTGCTCAGATTACAGACAAGAAAGGGACACGGCGACCAGTACATTCCTTTATTTGGTAGTGAATAGTATTTATCAAGCAGTTGTGTATACCTTTGTGCTTTCTGAGCGAAGTCTTCCGCCATCTCTATACAATTGTTTTTATCAAACCAAACTTTTGTGTATTGAACTATACCTTTAAATTTTCTCAACGTGTTGGTTTTGAAAGAAAGGATTTTAAAAATCAAGATGGGTAATTTGAAACAGTGCGAATTGTGGAACTCTTAAACAAATTTCCCGTACAAGTTAAACAACTTTACCTCTGTAAAATGGCCGCTTCCGGCAGGAAAGACAGTCTTTGTTTTATTGCCCTTTTTTAGGTCTCGCCTAGCGTTGCAGCGCATGCGCTGCTCGCTCAGCGAGACCTAAAGTGAGAGAGGAGATTTCAGAAGGGGACTTGAAGCCCCGCCCATCATTTTCATTGGGTCGCGTCAGCGTTTATGCTAAACGCTGGCTTCCCATTGAAAAGGATGCTTTTGGGCCACTGCCCTTTATCCCTTTTGGATGGCCCATCCGGACTGGGTCGTCTGCTTCACGGCTGTCGTGAAGCAATTCCTTATCTTTATAGGGGGCCATCTGTTTCTAATTAGTGCTTTCTTCTGCTATGAGCAGCCATAGTGAAGCTCTCCACATCCTTGCACTGTGACAGATGGCCTACAGAGAGAGCGGAAGGGATCGCACTAGGGCTGAGGTGACCGTGTTAACAACAGAGTTAACTCTTCATTCGTGTACATTTTGAGTTCTTAGCGTTACTGTAGTAAATCGCGAGCCTTCATTTTATACTCAGTTGGAAATTGTGTACTTAGGACACAACTGGGATGTGTGTACGCGCGCATGTGTCTGAATGTGCGCGCACTTGCCTATGATTTTGTATGTGCGACCGTGTTAACAACAGCGTTGAGCAAGCAGGGCTGTGGAAGGTACTCTCTCTCAGGGCAAGCAACACTGTAGAACGTTCTCCGAGGGTCAGTGACTGAGCATGCAGGGATGTGGGAAGGACTGTCAGGGCCAGCGACTGAGGAATGTGTGTAGAGCACGGTGTGAGTTTATTTATGGCACGTGGCGGTGTATACGGACTGTGACTGTGTGTACTGTAGATACGTTGAAAGCTGGTGTGTGAGAGGGTTTGTGTGCACACTAGTATGAACTTCGCGTTGTGGTTATGTGTTTGCATCTAATCCCGGCATCACGCAGTCATTTTATTTTTTCCAGTGCTCACTCTGCCACTTTTAGCCAACTGTAACAGCTGAAAGTTAAAAAGCCACTGAAAGTTACCACTGGGCAGGTGTGCTACGGCACACTTCAAGAGGGAAAGAGGCAAGCGCTACTTCGTTACTTTATGTGAACGCTATGCCACTGCCTCCGTATAAAGTATTTTATCAGGTGAGTAGCCACCGTTAGTGCAGCAGGTGCAGTGGCACCAGGGTCCAGAGGTGAGGCGTGATCACTGCCACCCCGGCTATGATTGTCTTTCAACGACCATCTTGGGATCAGGGGGTTCCATTTTTGCCTGCTGGCATCATGGCTCGTGGCGTCCTTGCCCCGGCGCTGTCTCTTTACCCAGAGACAGCTGTAGGAGACCTCTGCAGACCGCTTCAGTAGGAGAGCTGAGAGGTTCAGAGCAGACACGAGAGGCCATGTCGTCAGAGAAAGGGAAGGGCACCTATATTTGTAACCTCGACTAGCACAGTATCGACGACTTGTCGTTTTACTGTGGGTTCTGGTGGTGCGTGACAGGGTTTGTAACCAAAACCACCCTTTACTCTGTAACGTGAAGTGTCACTGTAGCCATGTTTAGGATGGTTAAATTACTCCTTAATGCATCGCTCTGTCGCGAAGAAGCGAAGACGGGCGGGAAGTGTCACATATGGCGTTGCAGTTCTGCGCGTGCAGGATTGAGGTAACACGACGGGCATGTGTATGGCACACAATCTGTCGCTGGTGTGGCATCAGTGCAGTTTTGAGTCTAGTGCACCTTGCACCATTAGTAGTGAGCGTGGATGTGTCCCCATGTCAGATGAAGTGCCTTCTTCAATGAGCCTTGGGTGCACACGAGTGTGAGAGCTCATGTTAATCTGGGAGGCTGCACGGAATCTGTCACGCATCGCCCCCTCTTGTTTAACCTGTCTCTTTGTATCTCCTCCTGTTTGAGAGTTTTGATCGACGATGTTTCAAAGACTAAAGATAATAAACCACACCGTACCGTGGTGAAAAAATGCTATTAAAACGAAAGTTTTCAACTGGATACAGCCCCTTTTACTTGTAATTCTTAACATTCCGCCCATGTCTGGCTAAGCATATCCAGCAAGCTAGTACAAATCCCCTCCCCCTCCTCAGCCTGACCTGATTCCCTGCATTCCTCAGAACCCCTCCCCCCGGCTGGAGACAAGCCCTGGAGTCTCCACACTCGCACCCACACACATGCAAATGGTTTCCTTGCACAAATACGGCTTCTCAGAGCCTCGCTCCGAGGGATTCTTTCCTGCACTTGGTTTAGGCTCGCCTCCTTTGCGAACTTAAATCCTCTCAGCCTAGCGAGGGTATATAGACCACAACTGATGACAAAAGGTCGAAAGTATGCAGCAGCTCCTAACCGTATGACTGCCTGCTTGCTGGTGTTATTCTTTTTACGCTTTCATGCTACTTTCAGCAACGGAGAACGTATTTTGGAAGATCTGAGGCATCTGAATTTTGATTTTCGAACAGTTACATATGAAAGTAGTCGAATCGCACAACTGCTTCACTGCACATTTTGGAAATAAGAACCCTGCCTTTTATTTTTGTTTTCATTTTTAAAACAAATAAATGGCATTTTTATTCATAATGCCAATAGCTTAAACTGTCGTAAATACAAGACATATTGCATTGCATTTATGATAAAAGGCATTGTCTTGTATTTACGAGAGTTCAAGCTATTGGCATTATAAATGACAATGCCATTTATTTATGTTTTAAAAATGAAAACAAAAATAAAAGGCATTACGAGAGTTCAAGCTATTGGCATTATGAATGACAATGCCATTTATTTATGTTTTAAAAATGAAAACCAAAATAAAAGGCATTGTCATTTACAATGTCAATAGCTCAAACTGGTGTCAATGCGAGACCTATTGCATTGCAAATGCTTGTTCTGGTTCCTTCCGAGGGCGGGAGACTTGAACAAGCTACTCTATAATTGTTATCTGTGGGCCAGTGTGGAGGTACACAACAGGAAGTATGAAAGGATCCCCAGTGGCATGAACCTGAGGTGGGGCATCCTGCAAGGATGCAGAGGACAGCCGGTAGGGAATGCTCACCCAGGGTGATATTTCTTTGGGCAGTAACTTGTTTCCATAATATCAGGTGGCACCCCTCCCATCACGCTTAATCCTTTGACGTTTAGTGAAAAGGCCAGCTCATAATGTTATAGTGGCAGAAGCTTCGGAAAACAGAACACTTAATTTCAGCCGTGGTGCCTAACTTAGTGACTGCCAAATGAGTGTGTCACAATTTTGCCCCAGCAAAACCGTGGCACATATTTATTATAACACTGATTTGTTGACGTACCGCATAATTCCATTAGGTTAAATACATATTTTGAGAAAATGGTAACAACACGTCTTGCAGACAGGTGTACTGCCAAGCCAGTACTTAAAAAAACTAGTAAATACAAAAAATCAAGGATCTGATAGAGACATCCAGTCACAGATTTCTTATCTTTTAACTTCGCAGGCGGCTGGATGTCTCTATCAGATCCTCGAAGTATGAAAGGATCCCCAGTGGCATGAACCTGAGGTGGGGCATCCTGCAAGGATGCAGAGAACGGCTGGCAGGGAATGCTCACCCAGGGTGATATTTCTTTGGGCAGTAACTTGTTTCCATAATATCAGGTGGTGCCCCTCCCATCATGCTTAATCCTTTGACATTAAGTGAAAAGGCCAGCTCATAATGTTCTAGTGGCAGAAGCTTCGGAAAATAGAACACTTAATTTCAGCTGTAGTGCCTAACTTAGTGACTGCCAAATGAGTGTCACACAATTTTGCCCCAGCAAAACCGTGGCACATATTTGTTATAACACTGATTTGTTGATGTACCATGCGGTGCCTGTCATCGTGCCTTGTTGGTCTTGTATCCCAACCTCGTTATGTTATGTTATGCGGTTTTATATAGCGCACAGCTGCCCCAGCAAAGGGGCGTCCCAGCGCTGAACAAAAAACAGCAGGTCAGAAAGAAACAACACACAACAGTCTATGATGGAAAGAGATACGTTTTAATGGCCTTGCGAAATGCCATATAGTTTTCCATGCTACGAATGACGGTGGGGAGCGCGTTCCAAAGTCTGGCCGCCAATACACCAAAAGAACGTCCACCAGCACGCACCCTCCTCACCCGTGGGACCACCGCCAGATGCTGGCCCATAGACCGAAGTTGGCGGGAGGGGATGTAAGGTGTAAGCAGATTAGCCAAAATGTCAGGGGAGGAAGAATTCAAAATTTTAAAAGACATGCACAGAGTCTTGAACTCGATGCGCTTTGCTACAGGCAACCAATGTAGCCGACGGATAGCATTGGAAGTAGGGCATGTCCTGGGCAGACCTAACAAGGCTCTGGCGGCAGCATTCTGAACCATTTGCAATCTTGTGATCTCCACTTTATTAACTCCCAGGTAGAGTGAGTTGGCGTAGTCCAATCTTGACAGAATAGATGCTTGGACAATTACCTGCCTCATGGCCGGGTCAAAAAACCTCAGTACTGGTTTGAGCCCCCGTAAGATGCCAAAGCAGGTTCCTGCTACTTTCTTTGTTTGAGTCTGAAAGCTAAGGGCGGCATCTACCCACACACCCAGATTTTTTACCACCTGTTTGGGAGCAGGTGCATCGCCCAGCTTGGCAGGCCACCAATACTCGCTCCACAACTCAGTGTTTCTCCCAACCAGCAGGACCTCGGACTTGTTAGCATTTAACTGAAGACAGTTGGCAGTCATCCACTCATATATAAACTCTAGATCCCTCTGAAACTTACATGAGCCCTGTCCTGAGTCTTCAGAGAGAGCAACTACCAACTGCGTGTCGTCCGCGTAAGACACTGCTGTGAGCCCTCTACTTTTTGCCACTGCTGCTAGAGGGTGCACATAAACGTTAAACAGCGTAGGGCTCAAAGCTGAGCCTTGCGGTACCCCATATTTGAGGGTATGTGTCTTGGAAGCAAAAGGGGGAACTGCAACCTGAAAGGTCCTATCAGCTAAAAAGGAAACAAACCACTCAAGAGCAGAGCCCCCGATCCCCACCTCCCCCAACCTCTGCAACAGGATCTGGTGGGAGACGGTGTCGAATGCGGCACTGAGATCTAACAAAATCAGTGCCGATGTACGACCCTATTCTAAGGCACTCCTCAGATGCTCGGTCACAGCCAAGAGGGCCGATTCCGTACTGTGACCCGGCCGAAAGCCATTCTGGGAGGGGTCCAGTAAGTTGTTCTCCTCCAGATAGCCTGTGAGTATGGAATTGATATAGGATTCCAAAATCTTGGAAACCCAGGGTAAGAGAGATGGGTCGGAAGTTCTCTGGTTTAGTAGTGTCGAGCTGGGGCTTTTTCAGCAGGGGAACCACCCTGGCTTGCTTCCAAGCACTAGGGACCGTCGATGTAAGCAGTGACTGATTGATCAGATGGCTCAAAGATGGTAAAAACACAGATAGCGATTTAAGGAATTGATCTGGCTTAAGAAGGTCGGCAGGAGAGCCAGATTTAATCTTATGGCAGAGCAGCGCCAGCTCCTCTTGAGGGATAGGGGGGAAAGCAACCAGCAGATGACTGCAAGAGGGTACGGGCACAGTCCCCTTAAGAACCTCTTGTTGAGGGAAGGATCTATAAATTGTTTCTACCTTCTTCACAAAAAAGGAAGCATGGGTCTCGCACTGGGCATCCGATATTACAGAAGGTGTAGGTATATCTGCAGCGGTTTTGAGATCGTGTGTCTTTGGTGCCTTGAGCACGACCACCACCCGAAGTCGTGCTCCGACTACCGGGCCATGATGCCTAAAGCTTTGAGGGAGCAGTCCCTAAAGCTGCTTGCGGCCCGGCATCGGGCACCTCGGAGGTCTCCCAGGAAGTCGTGTTCCCATTCCCGGTCGAGAGGAAGGTCCGAGCACCGCTCCGAGGGCTCCAAATCTTCATCCTCCCATTCGAAGTCCTTGAAGGGGTCAGGTAAGAAGCACCACAAGAAGTCAAAGCGTGCTTCGACTTCGCCCCGTCCGTCACCCGACGCGTCAGAGGAGTCTTGACGTGCGAGGCATTGTTCTGCAGAACGTGTGCCGGGGTCGACTCCGCGTTTCCCTTTTTTTCTGGGACCCGGAGCAACCCCCGCCCAATTGAAGAATTTTATGACACCATGTGCACCATTTATGGGCAGCCTCACCCTGCCGGCGTGCCTTTGGTCCCCGCAGGCTCAGCAGAAAGGAGTTCCATTGGGTTCCATGCTGGCAGCATCTTGGCCCGGTGCCCATGGATCCGATCCTGGATCCAGACCGGTGCCGGTCGCACCACCCTGACCTTCTCTGACTCCGCGTCCGACGCCGAGACTACCGCACCGCCGGCACCTGCGGGCGTTGTCAGCACCCTTCTTATCCCGATGACACGGAGCTGCCGGGCATCCACCGACATCGTAGCCAGCCCCGACAGAGCCCTCGAACTCTGTCGCATTCTCAGCCTTATTTTGAAGTGCTAGGATTGGAGAAAGATTGGTAGAGGATGCAGGACCCCTTAAAAGTCCTGCTTCACACTGAAGAAATGGACTGGTATGAGGAACTGAGCGATGTTATGTTAAATGTTATTTTATGTTATGTTATGTTAAAATTACTTATAAAGCGCACGTACACCAATTGGTTTCTTGGCGCTGAACTTAAGGAATTGTTGGAGCCCCCTGTATTCAATTGTCTGAAGAACTAGTTGTAAGCTTGGGTGAATAGCCAAGTCTTAAGAAGCCTACGGAACCTTGTGAATTCAGTACAAGTTCTTATGTCCAAAGGAAGAGTGTTCCAGAAACTGGATGCCAATACCGCAAATCTGCAGCCTCCTATTCGTTTCCGTCTGTAGGGAGGGATGGCTAAGAGGTTCTTATGGGCAGAGCGTAGACAACGTGCAGGTAAGTATTTCTGGACAAGTCTGGATATAGATTTTGAGCTAGCACCATACAAAGCTTTAAAAATAAGGCAACCAACCTTGAATGCACATCTTTGTGGAATGTGAAGCCAGTGTAGTTCTATTAAGGTGGGAGAAATATGTTCCCATCTAGATTGTTGGGATATCAGTCTGGCTGCCTGGTTCTGTACCATTTGCAGTCTCTTGGTGAGGTAGAGTGGTATGCCAAAGTATAGAGAATTGGCATAATCCAGGTGTGATATCACCATAGCTAGGACCACCTGGATTAAGGCTTCCCGTGTAAGTAATCTCCTGATCTTCCTTATTTTCCTAAGTTGAAAAAAACAGGTGGAAGTTGCTGCTCCTATCTGAGCTTTCATGGTGAGATCACTATTGATGATCACTCCCAGACTTTTGGCTGAGGAAGAAGAATTGGGTGGGGAACCCAGTTCACTCGGCCAAAACTGTGCATTCCATGGGTTCAGGGGACCACCCAACAGGATCACTTCTGTTTTGTCCGGGTTTAATTTCAGCTGGTTATTGTTCATCCAGTCACGAATGTGCAACATTGTTGCCTGGAATTCGAGTATCGACTCAGAGGAGTTGTCGATAGAGAACACCAGTTGCATGTCATCTGCGATGCCAGTGACTTCGATACCTCTCCAGAGCCTGGCATGCTCTCCCCTCCTAAACTGGCTATGGAGGAGGGCGCTTCTTTTGCCATGGTGGTGCATAGCTCTGCGGAGGTCTTGGACCTGAAGCTTCCTATTGGGGCAGTCAAGACCAATGTCTTGACTGAGGTCCTGCAGCCTGACATCTCCACTTCGGAATCCTTGCTGCCATTTAATGAGGCCTTAACTGATGTTCTTTTGGGCACTTGATCCAAGCCCAGCACAGGGGCCCCTGTGAATAGAACAATCGCCCGCCGCCACTGCCCTGCCCCGGGCGACCCAGCTTTCCTAACATCTCACCCAACCCCCGAGGGCTTGGTGGTCCAAGCCTCTACCTCTCGTGGCGCGTTCCCTTCCGCACCCCGGATAGGGAATCCAAAAGGCTGGATAGCATTGGAAAGAAAATATTATTTTCTACCAGCTTAGCATTGCGGTCGGTAAACACTGCATGCCTCTTGGGCTGTTACTCCCATTCGTTATGGGAGACGTTTGTGCACGTGCTGCCACAAGTCCCTGAGGAGGCCCGGGCTGTCCTCTCCCAAGCTGTTGCAGACAGGAGAGAGGCAGCGAAGTTTACCATCCGCTGTGGTCTTGACACGACAGACTCGCTGGGCGGAGCAATTTCTTCGAGAGTGGCCGTTAGGCACCACGCCTGGCTGAGAATGGGTGGCTTCTCTGGGGATGTCCAAGCTAACCTTATGGACATGCCCTTTGATGACTCTCATCTCTTCGGAGATAGGGTGGACGCGGCACTAAAGCGCTTCATGGAGTCAAGGGCTATAGCCAAATCCTTGGGCCTGTCTGTATCATCCCGTCCTGCTTCCGCCTTTCGCTTCTTTTGTGGCTACAGAACGGGCTTCCAGCCGCACCAGCCCTATCCTAGCCAAAGGACCGCACAAGTTCAACAACCTCTGCATGAGCGTGGGTGCGGCTCGCCCGACCCCGTGGGTCGGGCAGCCAGAGGTCAGGTCAGGCCACAAACTCCTTCTCTCCACCGCCTCAAAACCCTCCTAGTCCGACCCTCCCAGAACATTAGGCATCCAGTTGGGGGCCAGGATACGCCATCACCTCCATCACTGGTGGGACATCACCTTGGACAGGTGGGTTCTACAGATAGTCCGAAGGAGCTACTCCCTCCCATTCAAAACTACTCCTCCCTCCGTGTTTCCTACATATGATTGGCTGACGAAGGATCACCTCGCTTTACTTCGGGTGGAAGTCATGACTCTTGGCCAAGGGAGCCATAGCTAGGGTTCTGGTGCCAGAAGTAGGCTGTGGTTGCTATTCTCGCTACTTACTGGTTCCCAAAAAGGAAGGAGGCCTACATCCTATCCTCGACCTCATAGCCCTCAACTACTTCCTCAAAAAAAAAAAAGAAGTTCAAGATGCTCACTCTTGCTCAGGTCCTGTCTGCTCTGGACCCAGGAGACTGGATGGTAGTGCTGGACTTGCAGGATGCTTACTTCCATATTCCCGTCCTACCTACCCATCGTCGCTACCTGCAGTTTATGGTGGGCCACAAGCACTTTCAGTTTGCTGTGCTCCCCTTCGGCCTCACCAGTGCACCTCAGGTGTACACCAAGGTGATGTTGGTGGTTGCAGCTCATCTGCAGAGATCAGGGGTTCCAGTCTTCTCTTATCTCGACGACTGGCTGGTAAAGGCAGGCTCACCCCAGGCGGTGTTCTCCCACCTCCAGGCTACGGCGAACCTCCTGCATTCGCTGGGGTTCACTATCAATGTACCGAAGTCACACCTGACCCCTTCTCAGACTCTCCCTTTCATCAGAGCTGTTCTGGACACAGTGCAGTTTCGGGCTTATACTCTCGAACAATGAGTTCAGGATATTCAGGTTATGATACCGATGTTTCAGCCTCTATCCTGGATTTCGGTAAGACTGACTCTGAGGCTGCTGGGCCTTATGGCTTCCTGCTAGTGAATCATGCCAGATGGCACATGTGGGCTCTGCAGTGGGACCTGAAGTTCCAGTGGGTGCAGCATTGGGGAAATCTCACCGACCTGGTCCAGATCTGCAGTGGTGGCTGACAAACAGCGCATGGGTCACAGGCAGACTCCTCTCCCTTCCCCACCCAGATCTCACAGTGGTGACAAATGCGTCACTCCTGGGTTGAAGCGGCGATCTGGGGGAGGTGGAGATCAGCGGACTCTGGTCTCCGGCGGAAGCCGGGCTCCACATCAACCTGTTGGAGCTTTGTACAATCCGATTGGCACTGAAAGCCTTCTTACCATCTCTCAAGGGAAGGCTGGTTCAGGTGTTCACGGACAACACCGCTGCCATGTGGTACTGCAATAAACAAGGCGGTGGGTCGTGAACCCTCTGTCAGGAGGCCCTGCGTCTCCGGACTTGGCTGGAACAATAGGGCTTATCCCTAGTTGTTCAACACCTGGCTGGTTCCCTGAATGCCAGGGCGGACACACTCAGCCATTGGTGCCTAGTGGATCACGAGTAGCGTCTCCATCCGGAGGTGGTGCAAGGACTCTTTCAGCAGTGGGGAGAGCTTTGGTTAGATCTGTTGGCCTCCGCTGCGAACGTGCAATGTCAGCAGTTTTGAATGTTGGAGTTTCCAAGGCAGCTCTCCATCTGTGACACTTTTCATCTCGAGTGGAGCTTAGGCCTCCTTTATGCCTTTCCGCCCATACCTCACCTGTCCAGAGTGCTCAAGAAGATCAGGAGCGACCGGACACTAGTCATTCTTGTGGCTCCAGACTGGGCACGGAAAGTTTGGTATCCCGAGCTTCTGCAATTGCGCACCGATCCTCCGATCAGACTGCCCCTTCGGGAGGATCTGCTGTCGTAACAGCAGGGGAGGGTTCTCCACTCGAACCTGTCAACTCTCCGCCTCCTTGTGTGGAGATTGAGTGGCGACAGTTGACAGCATTCGGCCTTCCTCCCGAAGTATGCAATGTTATTCTGGCAGCCAGGCGTCCCTCTACTAAGTCGATATATGCCTGCCAATGGCAAAAAAACAAACATATTTTCCAGAACGGTCTATTGATCCTTTGTCTGCCTCCCTTTCTGACATTCTCCTTTTCGTTCTGACTCTTGCCTAGCAGGGCTCTGCTCTGGGCACTCTGAAGGGTTACCTTTCGGCCCTTTCTGCTTTTGTACGGTTGCCAGACCAACAGTCACTATTCAAGTCCCCTATTGTACATAGATTTCTGAAGGGGCTTACACATTTGTTTACCCCTTCACCTTTAATCATGCCCCAGTGGGACCTTAACTTGGTCCTCACTTATCTAATGTGTGCATCATTCAAGCCGCTGCACAATTGTCCCCTCCGACTTCTCACCATCAAGACAGACTTCTTAGTGGCAATAACTTCTGCCAGGAGAGTGAGTGCGTTGCAGGCACTCTCTTATCAGCCTCCTTACCTGACCGTCTTCCCAGACAAGGTAGTGCTCTGCACTAAGGCTTCTTTTTGCCTAAAGTAGTGACACTTTTCCACCTTGGGCATTCTGTCACATTGCCCACATTCTGTGCTCTTCCGCATCCTTCTAAGGAAGAACGTCTCCACCGTCTAGACCCAAAAAGAGCGTTATCATTCTACCTTGACTGCACTAAAGAGTTCCCGGTGGACGACCAACTCTTTGTGGGGTGCGTTGGAGCAAAGAATGGACATTCTGTACAGAAGAGGACCATCTCCCGATGGGTTATCCTCTGCATCAAGATCTGTTATGCTCTGGCAAAGAAACAGCCTCCTGAAGGCCTCAGAGCTCATTCCATCAGGGCTAAGGCAGCCACCATGGTTCTCCAGCATGGTGTTCCGGTTCTTGACATCTGCCAGGCGGCTACATAGGCATCCCTCCACACGTTTGCCAGGCACTATCACCTGGACAATCCGGTCCGTAGGGAGGGCCTCTTTGGCCGTTCGGTCCTACAGAACTTTCTGGTTTAAACTACTTTTATGCAGTCCCTCCTCCGGGGATGGCATTGCTTGGGTATCTGTTCAAAGGTAAGGAATCTGCAGCTAGATGTCTCTATCAGATGGCAAGTAACTTACCTTCGGTAACGCCTTATCTGGTAGAGACATGATCTAGCTGCAGATTTCTTACCGACCATCCTCCCCACACTGTGGATTAGTTCTTAATGTCAGGGCTGTTGCCCTTCAGGGCCCTAGCTGTCTAAACACAAAACTGTCATTCAACTTCAGGGCCGGACTGGACGTAGCGGGCACCTGGCGTTTTCCCGGTGGGCCAGAATGGTAAGGGCTGGTTTTGGACCCGTGGGGAGTGGTTTTGCAGCAGTGCTGCAATATCGGCCCCCTGTAGCAAAAGCGGGCGTGGCGCTTATCACTAGCACCCGTTCCCCCAACACCCCCGCTGTTCCTGGGGCCAGTCGAACACATTGCCAGGGCTGGTTGCTGTTCCCAGTCCGGCTGTGGTCAACTTCATGGCTCCTCGCTGCTGGTGTGTAAAGCCGTGAAAAAGAACTGTCGTCATTGTGCCAAGTTGCCTCCTATATTGACGATGTGGACGTCACGATTACACCACTTAAGATGTCCAGTTGCAGAATAGCAAAAGGTTGTTAGTATTATCCGTTCAACGATATTCGCTTCATTGATCTCGTGAACGTATGACTTTTTCATCCATACCCAGGTCTGAACCTTTAACCCACACTTTGAACTTGGCATCCGCTTTTACTATTTTATCTGTTTTGGTGGCAGAATTGTATCCTTTGGTGGGCGTGCATTACGTCAACTCTAGATACTTGCCAAGGACATCGCACGTAAGTGGCCGCTTGACTTATAGAAATACAGAGAAGTTTCCAGTGGACAACGGCAGTAAAATGTCAACATCAACAGCGATCCAAAAATAAATAAATAAATAAATACATCTCATGGCAAACCCAAAGTTAATACTAAAAAGAATGAAAAGTGCACTATTACCCAATTGGTGCTGTCATGTTGGTACAGCCGACCCTTGTCTCTGAAGCATCCCAGATGCAGTATTCAGTGAGCAACATTATTATTATTATTTCAGCACTTATAAAGCGCACTGTCACCCTACGGGCATCCTGGCGCTAACATATGCGTGCCCAACTGGGCTCATTTTACGGGGGGGGGGGGTCTAACCCATTTAGTAGAGTTATGCCCTAGGGTAGAGCCATGTCTTCAGTCTCTTCCTAAACAGAAACAAATCTTCCAGCTGTCTCAACTCGAATGGAAGATTATTCTATAGTCGTGCAGCGGAGGTGCTAAAAGCCCTACCTCCTGATTTTACTTTTTTTGAATCTTGGTACCTTCACCAATCCTGGCGGAGGAGGAGCGAAGGCTCCTAGCAGGAGCATACCAGGCAACTTTATTCTGCATTGGTTTAGGTCCAGACCCATGCAGAGCCTTGAATACTATGCAAAGAGACTTAAATTGAACTCTTTGCAGTATAGGAAGCCAGTGCAGTTCCGACAAGGCCAGGGAAGCAGAAGATCGCCTTGGCCTTCTCAAGGCTAGCTTAGCTGCTATCGTTTGAATCCTCTGGAGCCTCTCGATCAAATATCTTGGAGACTCCAGCAGCAAGGCATTACAGTAGTCCAATCTGCTTAGGATGGTACTTCGTATTACCAATGCTCGAGCTTGAGCTGGCAGAACCGGAAGAATCTTACGAAGGGCTCTGATAATAGAGAAGCAACTCCCCACCGTTTTATTTACTTGTGATTCAAGGGTCAGTTTATTATTAAACATAATTCCCAGATTCCGCACCTTCTCCGAGGGAGCCGATGGACTGGCTGTGGCTAATGGCCAGAAGTTACTGGGAAGTGACGGGGAGACCTCCCTGCTGCACAGTAGAGAATCTCGGTCTTGTCAGCATTAAATTGTAGCGAGTTCTTTCTCAGCCAATGTGTCGTATCCTGCAGACAATTTCTAAAGACAGTGGTCCCCAGACAGAAAATAAGTTACAAATAAATATAGACCCAATCAGTACTATATTGTAGACATCTGTCCAGCCGGACAGATATTTAATATGCAGTCAAATAATGTTTACAGACAATAAACATGGAACAGTTTAAGTGGGACACAAGCCTGCATCCAACTTAGCAAGAAAGACGTACAACATAAAGTAACGGGTTCAGGCAAAGGAAATTGTTTGTTTCAAGCACATTTCTAATCGAACAAACAGAATATACATGAGACACCATTACATAGAAATTAGGACAGTTTCAAAGGGTGTATATGGTGTACAAGGTGTCGACGGCGTTTCGATCCCTTAAAAGAATAATGGGATCATCCTCAGGACATTATAAATAACATGCCTGTTTCCATATGGCATAACTTGTTAGAACCATGGAAAAAAGAAGGAAAGGAAAAGGGAAAAAGTAAGTTAAAATTAGACAAATGAAAGTGGCGTATATCCGAAGTGCTCGTGAAATTGTCTCAAATGTGCTGTCCGACGTGATGCGAGACGCTCCTGAACATGAGAACATGCACGTGGATTTAACGTGCAGTGAAAAATATATAAAAGGTGAAGCGAAGGGATAGAAAAAGAGAGAAGTTAGGCCGACGATCAAGAAGGAAGCGAGATCTGGCGTAGGTGTTGGAAAAGTGAGATATCTCTAGCAGTAGCCGTGTAGCGGGTGGCCGGCAAAAGGAAAAGACAGAGCTGAGAGTACTGAAGGGTGAGAGGGCGCTAGTATCTGTGTACGTATCAAAGGGGGAGGTAGCGCTACAGTACACAATGGCACAGGGGGAGGTAGAGGACAGATTGGGCACGTAAGGTGAGCTATGGCTTACCCAACGTGAAGAATGGAGCTGTGACAAAGGGTCTTGAGAATCAAGAAGAACGGAAGGCCACCGGCATAGGATCTGTAGGGAAGGTGGTCTTAGTTATAATCCTGGGGAGTATGCACCGGAGTCAAGGTTCCTGCACTTTTTCACCAGTATCACATACCATCCGGAAGAGCATTATCAAACACTGGGAGGTTCTGAATGCAGGGGTACTTAATTTAGAACGCCCCCTGTTCGCATTCCGTAAAGCAAAAAACATAAAAGATCACCTAGTACGTGCGGCCCTACCATCTACCAAAAACACAGGAACACTTAATGAACTCTGGGGTCTGCCGCCCCTGACAGGACATGCTAAATGTGGTGATTGTATTGTTTGCCAGTTTACAATTGAGGGGAAAGAATTTGTCTTTGATAAGATCAGGATTGAACTGAAAACCTTTTCGAATTGTAACAGTAGTAATGTTATTTATGCTATTTTAAATAACCCCCACTCCACCTCCCCTACTACTAGTTCGTGGTTTATGAAAAAACTTTATATCCTGGCGGGCATGCCAACCCTGGCTCTAAGTCCGAGCCCAGGTGTGTCCATGTCTCCGTCATAAATAAAGCATCCAGATCCTGGGTTTCCAGTACCAACTGTGTCTCTACGCAATGTTTAGACAAAGATCTTACATTAAGCAGCCCACATACAAGGGTATCTCGTCTCTCAAAGTCTGACTTGGGACCCGCAGTCTCCTCAAACTTGACCTCTCCCATCCCCCTTCCACTCTCACCTATATTTCGTAATTCAATATTTGTATAGCTTAAATGATGGCTTCCTTCATTGTTTCCCACATGAGGCCCCAGCCGGGCAACATGGCGGACGGGCGCAGACGGGCTCGCCGGCGGCGCGTCCGCTGCGCGTCCATGCCAGCGTGTCTTTTTTATAAGGGTAGGCGAGAGAAAGACTAAAGCGCTAACCTCAAAAAGGCGGGTCCGCTCTGACGTTCTACAGCGTAATCCCTCCCGTGTTATCCACAAACACCAGGGAAAGTAAAATGTCCAAAGCGAAGGTGGGAATGTCAACTGCTTGTAAATGGGCAAGCCACTGCCGGCATCTGAGAGAGTTATTTGGGTTAAAAATACGGACGAATTCAGGGACCGGTCTATATTAGAGCAAATTTGGTCTGTCGTACAATAAATTACATGCTGAAGTTGCGGCAAATGTCAAATTCTAAGCAGATAAGAGTTTTATTACAACTGCTCCTTCAGGCGCCAAAGAAAAGTACTACATGGAACATCGTTAGTGAAAACCAGTGAAAAGTAAGAAAGCTGTTTGACACGCAATATTATCGTGAGTTTTACATTTGGTTATTGCTGCTTGTGCAAATTAATTTCTGGCTCTGGCTAATCCCTTGTTTTCGTCATAGGTTGTACTGCGTTCATTTTAACCCCTTGGCCGCGGCGGTAATTCCGCCGCGGCGCTGGGGGGGGTGGGGGGTGAGCGCGGCGCCGCCATGCTTATGACGGAACCACGCCGTCATGAGCCACGGGCGGCGTGTGCTCATGGCGGCGTGGTTCCGTCACGGCCCCGCCCGCTCATTCATTCGCCCGCACAGGCGGGGAATTAATGCCGCGTGGGAGGAGCGGCAGCCGCATGACGGAGCCACGCCGTCATGAGCACACGGCGCCCATGGCTCATGACGGCGTGGTTCCGTCATAAGCATGGAAAGGGTTAATAGGAAAATGATTGTTGATATGTTTGAATGCTTTTTTAAAAATCTCCAGTCGTGGCTGTTTCCTTTGAAATAAACCTACTTTCCCCCCTGAATTGTTTGAGGTATTACCACAATGCCCAGTTAATTACTCCTGTTCATAGATTCTGCTACTTAGGCCCTCGTGAAAATGCACAGGGTTAAATAGAAATGTCAATTGTGTCTTATTCTTTAACTGTATAACCATCCATTTACCATTTGTGTTGCAAATTATTCTAGGTGCATATAGAGGATTAGTTTTCAACACGGTAGGTAATTTGTAAATGGGCAGCACAACCTCAGCATCAGCGCAGCATCACCTCAGCACAGCACCAACTCAGTGTCACTCATCACCACCTGAGCACCAGAGCAGCACCACCTCAGCATGACTCAGCAACACCACAGTATGATTCAGCACCACCACATCACTCAGCACCACTTCAGCATCACTCAGCACCACCTGAGCATCAGAACAGCACCAGAACAGCATCACTCAGCACCACCTCAGCACCACCACCTCAGCATGACTCAGGACCACCACAGCATCACTCAGCACCACCTCAACACCAGGTCATCATCTCCTCAGCATCACTCAACACCACCACAGCACCACCTCAGCATCAGCACAGCACCATCTCCTCATCCGTGCACCACCATCAGTGCAAGACCTACTCAGCACCACCTCAACATCCGCACATCAGCACAGCACCACCTCCGCATCAGTGCACCACCAGCATAGCCCTACCTCAGCAGCAACTTATCACCAATGCAGCACCACTTCAGCATCAGTGCAGCACCACCTGAGCATCAGCGCAGCATCACTCAGCACCTGCGCAGCATCACTCAGCGCCACCACAGAATCACTACGCACCAGCGCAGCATCTCCTCAGCATCACTCAACACCACCACAGCAGCACTGCAGCATCAGCACAGCACCACCTCCGCATCAGTGCACCAGCGCATCCCCAACTCAGCACTAGCGCAGACGCACCATATCAGCGCCACACTACCCAAGCACCAGCACAGCAGCAACTCAGCACCACCAAAGCATCACTCAGCACAGCAGCATCACTTGGCACCCCCTCAGTATCAATCAGCACCACCTGAGCACAACCTCCGAACAAGCACACCAGCATCTCAGCACCACCTCAGTATCCCGCAGCACCAGCGCAGCATGGCCTCCGCATCAGCGCAGCATCCGCACAGCACCACCTTAGCATCAACACAGCACCATCTCAGCATAGCACCACCTCTTCATCAGTGCACCACCACCAGGGCAGCACTAGCACAGCACCACCTCAGCACCATCTCAGCACAGCACCATCTCTGCATCAGCGCACCCCCACTAGCACAGCACCACCTCAGCACCATCTCAGCATCAGCACAGCACCATCTCTGTTTCAGCGCACCCCCACTAGTGCAGCCCAACCTCAGCACTAGCACAGCCCCACCTCAGCACCAGCGCAACCCCATCTCGGCACCAGCTCAACCCCACCTTAGCAGCAATTCAGCGCCAACGCAGCACCACTTCAGCATTAGCGCAGCGACACCTCAGCACAGCACCAACTCAGCATCACTCAGCACCACTTGAGCCCCAGCGCAGCACCACCACCTGAGCATCACTCAGCACCACTTCAACATCACTCAGCACCACCTCAGCATCACTCAGCACCACCTCAGCATCACTCCGCACCACCTCAGCATCACTCAGCACCACCTCAGTATCACTCAGCACCACCTCAGTATCACTCAGCATCACCTGAGCACCACCACAGCACCGCCTGAGCATCAGCACAGCACCACCTCATCAGTGCACCACCACCAGTGCAGCACCAACTCAGCATCAAGGCAGCACCAGCTCAGCACCACCTCAACATCAGCACAGCACCATCTCAGCATAGCACCACCTCCAGCACAGCCCACCTCAGCTCCAGCGCAGTTCCACCGTAGCAGCTGTTCAGCACCAACATAGCACCACTTCAGCATCAGCACAGCACCAACTCGGCATCACTCAGCACCACCTGAGCACAAGTACAGTATCACCACCTCAGCATGACTCGGCACCACTTCAGCATCACTTAGCACCACCTCAGCATCACTTAGCACCACCTCAGCATCACTTAGCACCACCTCAGCATCACTTAGCACCACCTCAGCATCACTTAGCACCACCTCAGTATCACTCAGCATCACCTCCGCACCAGCACATCACCACCTCAGCATCACTCAGCACCACCTGTGTATCATTCAGCATCACCTTATCACCTTGGCGCTAGCGCACCACCACCACAGCATCACTCCGCACCTCCTCAGTCTGCCCTCAAAATCTGGCATTAGTTGATTCTCCCCTAGTGTCCGTCCTCTGCTCGTGTTGTAATTCAGGTACTATTTCTCAACCTCCACTTTCCTGTTATTTGTCAACATTTTATATATCAATGAAACTGCATTTTTGGGAGGATATTCCGTTAAGCAATCCTGTAGTTATTCATCATTTGTCATTTATCTCGCTAGTGCATGTCTAAGCCATTGATCTTTTCATTAAGGAACCTTTACTTGACCATGCTTCATCCTTCGTGATAGTCATTCTGAATGTTTTGAAGATAAAGCTTGGTCCTGCAGTAGTGCAGTAATATTCAGTCAAAATCAGCCAGTGATTAACGTTACCTCATTCTTACATAAGAAGTGATAGGCAGGGTAGGAGGTGGTAAACAGCGCCTTTCCCCCATTTAACTGGCAAAATCTCTTTTCTTGTAGTTGTTTTACTTTGACCAGGAACAATACCTCATCTTGATGGGCAGTAATGCAACAAGATACTACTACATGAGCAACAAAGTTTCTGTGTGTACCTTTATATACAAATAGTGCATGCTTTTGGAGAAATATTTACTGGTTTCTTAATTATGGTCAAACAAAGTGTCATATTTTCTCTTTCAGAGAGTATTAATGGTCTCAGGGAAAAATACTTATTGTGAGTTGCAAAATAGGCAAAGGTTGTTCTTATCAAATTAATAACATTGATCTAGAGTGAGCAAAATGTATGTGGTATGGAATGCACCATCCTTACCTGGAGCATCTGCATGTCTGGAGCCTAAGTGTGCAGTCTCTCAGGGCAAGTTCTTCATTTGATTCTTCAAGTGCATTGACATCTCTGCAGGTTAATGTAAAAATGCAGGGGGAAAAGGTACTGTGTTGTCTAATATTCCAAAGAAAGTAACTTTTTGTGCCGCTCTACAAATAAAGTGTAAATAAATGTTATTTTACTCTTCGTAGTAAAGGTAGACTTGATTATCAATACGAAAATAGACCAAATGTCTACCATTACTATTTTGAAATATCACATGAAGGAAGGGTTTGTTTTGCCATTACAATTGTTCATTAGGTTTCCCCAACACCTTGTATTCCAGTTAAGTCTTGCTTCTGGTTTATTTAAATGGGTGACCTTTTTAACTTATGCATGTCTGTAAGTTAACATGTTTTCCATCCTGGATTATCTTTATGTCCTCCTTTACTAAAGTGTCAAAATTATTTTGGATTGTTTGCCTGCATGTCTGTTCTTCCCCCAAGGATGATTTTTAATTTTGGATTCCTGAAAGTTATTTGTGAACTTTACAATAGTCGGGGCGTGGCCAAGCCGCCGACCAACATGGCCGTGCTGGCTTTAAGCTCCGCCGCGAGTCCATGAGCGTGAGACCGCCCGGGGGAAGGTTCAGGTGCCTGCCGTGCTGGAGATGGCGTGCAGGGGCTCGGGAGCGGTGCTGGCGCCCCTCGGAGGGCTTGTGTGCATTGCGGTGTAGGTTTACACCGACAGAAGACGCCGCGTGCTGCTGCGGCCTGGCAGGAGGAGGCGGAGCCGGGGACTCGCGTGGCTGGCGCTGCGGTGCGTCCCGTGAAGCTGGAGTGCGCGTCTGCAGAAGAACAGTGGGGGTAAAGAGCGGAGGTGGGGGGCTGCCATAGGGCGCTGTTCTTTTGTTACTTGTCCCGCAGGCACACCCCCAGAGGCCCCGCGGCGACAGGGGCCGCGGGCGAGCCTGTGGACCGACCGGCGGGGCGAGTGCTGCGGGGTCATATTTAGCGGCTTCTCCCTCCCCCCCCCCGCCCCCAGGAACGGCTCATCTGGCCCACGGAGAGCTACATTACTCCTCTCCGTGACGTGACATCGTCCTGGGGACCCCAGTACTAATGCGCAGCCTCATGTCCCCCCATAAGGCAACAGGGGCATGATAAACCTGCACACTATTTGGCTGAGCACCCATCCTCTAACCACAAGGCGGTTGTGGTGAGCTACTGGTGTGCGCTGTTGGGACTTCTACGAGCTCGCGGGCACACCCCCTGTGGCCCCGCGGTGGTAGGGGCCGCGGGCTTGCTTGGGGACCGGCCGGCAGGCCGGGTGCGCCGTGTGTGTGCTAGGTGGCTCCCTCCCCTTTTACCATCAGGATCGGCCATTTTGGGCGTTGGAAGAGGCAGCCACCGCCCTTTTCATTACAATCACAGTTGGCCGGCCCCCTCCCCTTCCCCTGGCACAGCAGGGGCTCTGTGGCTCACGTCTTACACACCTGCGGTGGGCATATAAGTCTACCCTGTGTGGTGCATCCCCAGGAGCCCAGTGGTTGGGGCAGGCCCGTATCGCAGGGTTGGTGAGGCCTAGCGACTGTGGCATGGTTCGTAAGGACCCCAAACAAAGCACCCTCTCTTTTAAGCCACCTGGAAGCACGGCAGCCACCAAACAACCGAGCATGGCGGAGGGGGGTGGATCCTCCACTGCAGAAATGGGGGGGGCCTGATGCCGTCCTTCCGGAATTGAGGGCTGGGTTTCGGGCCCTGGATACACGCTTTGATAGTTTGGAAAAGAGAATGGAGGCATTGGGGGCCCGACTCGATAAACAGGAGGGTCGCTTTACCACTGCAGAAGGGAGAATATCCGACCTAGAGGATGGCACAGCTCAGACTACCAGGCGGCTGGAACGTATGGAGAAGCTCCTCAAAGTCGTTGCAGTAAAGAATGAGATTTGGAAGCTCGGGGGCGCCGCAATAATGTTCGAATTATGGGTGTGCCCGAATCTACAAACACAGGGTGGCTGGACCGGTTCGTGGAGTCCTTGTTCACTGACATGTTCGGGGCTGAGTCCTTCACCACCACTTACGTAGTGGAACGTGCGCACCGCATTCTTGGGCCCCGACCTAACCCAGGCTGCCCGCCGAGACCGATCATCGCACGTCTACTTAATTTCAGGGACACTGTTCTGAGAATGGTGCGGGAAAAGGGCAAGCTGGAATGGCAGGGCTCTGCCATTTCCCTGTACCCGGACTTCACAGCAATGGTGCAGGAGGTGAGGAGGAAATACACCGGAGTGAAAGTGAGCCTTCGCAAGCTGGGTCTGCGGTACGGGATGCTGTACCCAGTGCGACTCAAAGTGGATGTGGATGGACGATCCCGGATCTTTGATTCCCCCTCACGATGCCCAGGAATTCTGCCAGGCCTACTCCAAGTCAGGGCGGCAGCCAATCACACCCTCCCAAGTCGCAGTCGCAGAGTGTCCCGAGCTCCGGTACCAGCGCAGATCTCTTTACAGCTAGCTGAACGGACTCAGTGTCCCATGTATAGTCTTTAATGGACCGGCACCATGTGCTCATTGTACTAACTGGCATAGACAGCTGTATATTCACACTGCTCCTCACTATTGTTACCCCCCGGGATTGGTTGTCCGATTTGGTTTTTTACAGTCATTCATCGGTCACTACAATGGAGTTGCGACGGGGTGTCGCCACCCCCTCTGTGCGGACGCACCACTTCAATTGGTTTTGTTTTTGGTATTCTAGATGTGTCTTTCAAGCTTTAAACTAGTTGATTGGGGTTGGGTTTTCCCCCGTAAGTTTGGTATGGGGGATGGGTGGTGGGGGGGGGGGGAATTTTTCACAGATCGCTGTTTCCACAGCTTAGTGGATTTCTTAAGTAACAGTGCAGGACTGGTAATACGGATGCAGGTACTGGCAAGGATTGGACTATTGGGAAATGGCTAACAAGATACAATCTGAAGCACAGATTGGGTTAATGTCTTGGAATGTACGGGGTCTAAATAACACTCGCAAATGCAGGTTGGTGGCTAACTATATGCAGCGCCACCAGGTGGATGTTGCATTCGTGCAGGAGACTCATCTAAACCTCTCAACGAAATCAACATTTGCGGTGGCTGGGGGGGGCGCACCGATACTTCACTGGATATAGTTTGTATACTAGGGGAGTGGCGATATTGATTCATAAGAGAGTCCCATTCAGGGAGGTGGAGGTGTACCGTGATCAGGGGGGGGGGGGCAATTTATCCTGCTCAAGGGTTACATATTGGAACACTCTGTACTGTTGGTGAATGTGTACGTGCCAAATGATGATGATCCTGAGTTTTTCGACTCCATTCACACGCACATCACACGCATGGGAGCAGACCTGATTTGTATGGGGGGGATTTTAATTTATTGCTCGACCCGGGGCATGACAGTACCGCCACCACAGTGGACACAAAGCCGAGGGCTAGGAGGGCGTTACTAGATATTATCGATAGCTTTGGGCTGGTAGATTTGTGGAGATACCGTAATAACAGACGGGACGGATACACTCACTACTCCGCGCCACATAACACGTGGACCCGACTTGATTATTTGTTCCTTGCGCCCGGTCTGGCGCTGTGGGTAACTGAAATGACAACCCTCCCACGTACATTATCAGATCACTCGCCGGTCGTGGCGAAGATGCATGTACCGCAAGCGGGTGGGGTGGAGCGCCCATGGCGGTTCCCTGATATGGCACTGAGGGATGCGGTGTTTGTTGCGGAGTTAGGCGCAGCGATCAGTGAATATTTCACATTAAATGAGGGCTCTGTGACATCTAAAGCCACTCTGTGGGAGGCGTTCAGAGCATACACTAGAGGAGTGTGCATATCAAAAAATGCGGGGATCCTGAGGTACCTACGGGGCACACTTACTCGCATTGAAACGCAACTGGCGGACTTGGATCAGCAGGACAATCGCTCTGCTGCCCTCTCTAGCTTACAGCAATGCTCAGCCCTTACGGCTGAGTTCCGGGAGTCAGCGGAGCGTGAGGCGCATTTCCTTGGCAAGTACGCACTAGCAAGGAGATATGGGGAGTGTGAACGACAGGGACGGACCCTTGCTAACATACTTAAACAATCCCGTAAACCAACGTATATTGCGGAGCTTACAGGCAGCGATAATTCGCATCTAGTTGGCACTGTAGGTATTTTAGGAGAAGTGCTTGCATATTACAAAACACTGTATTCCTCCAGAACGACCGAGAGACCAGGGGCCTTCGCAGACTATCTTGACGAGGTCTCCATGGTCTGAATGGAAAAAGCTCATCGGGAGTGCCTTGCGGAACCCTTCTCCAAAGATGAGGTGACTGATGCCATTGATGTGGTGGATGGCTCCAAAGCTCCGGGGCTCGATGGGTTCACTGGCTGTTTCTACAAAAAGTATAAGGATATCCTTGCGCCCTACTTAATTGATGTATATCAGGAGGCCATAGACACCGGGGTACTTCCACCTACCCTAAGGGAAGCTGTTATAATCTTACTCCCTAAGCCGGGCAAGGACCCGTTACGATGCGGGTCCTACAGACCCCTATCGCTCCTAAACTTTGACAACAAGGTGTTAACCAAGATGCTGGCTACAAGACTCGCACTCATAATTGAAAAACTGTTTTCCCCTGCACAGTCAGGATTCATCCCTCACAAATCAACTGCACTAAAGCTTCGCACATTGTTCGCGACACTGCACAGAATAGATCCCTCAGTCCCAGCGGCTGCTGTGCTGCTAGATGCGGAAAAGGCATTTGACTCGCTCGAATGGCCTTTCCTTTATGCTACAATGAGCGGGCTTGGAGTGCCGGAACGGCTCCTGGCGGTTGTGCGACTGCTGTATACACAACCTACGGCGCGCGTTCGACTTAACGGAACTCTGTCCCCCGAATTCCTACTTGCACGGGGAACCCGTCAGGGCTGTCCTCTGTCCCCCCTACTATTTGTGCTGGCTTTAGACCCGTTGGTGCAACACCTACAGGAGCGACATAACCATAGGGGTTTACAGTTTAACACGGGACCGCTGTTGCTCACGCTTTATGCGGATCACATTATACTATACGTCCGTCATCCAGATGATAATCTGGCGTCACTGCTCTCCGAGGTCACCAGGTATGGCAGTCTCTCTGGGTTGTGTATTAATTGGGAGAAATCGGAGGTGTTCCCACTGACTGTTGCACCCTGTTGCAAGTTGTGTGATTACCCTCTGGCTTGGTGTGAGGAATCCGTTAAATATCTCGAGATCCACATCCATAGGGAGAAAGATCTTATCCTACAATTAAACTATGGTCCAGTACTTGAACGGCTAGGGCAGAACATAGAGAGATGGTTGGCCTTGCCGCTGTCCATGGCTGGGAGAATAGCCATTATTAAAATGGTGGTCCTCCCACAATTTCTCTATCTATTTCATAATATCCCAATTACACTGTACAACAGCTTCTTTTCCACCTTTCGTACCTTGTTGATACAATTGGTGTGGGGCCGTAAGCAGCCCCGCATCAGCTGGGATGTCCTCATGCTGCCATATGAGAGGGGAGGGTTCGGGGTGCCCAATTTTCATGTTTACTACCTGGTGGCGCAGGCGAGTTTTGCGCGCCACTGGTATCATGCGGATATTCGTATTCCCTATCACCGGCCAGAAGCTGACTTGGCTCTTCCTGCATCCCTCGGGTCCCTGTTGCCAGTAGGCTACCCGCGTGACCCCAACGATATCCAAACATTATCTACTACTAGTTGGGTATGGCACAAACTATTGAAAATCACAGGCTCACGGATTATGTATTCATCTGCACTGCCAGTGGCGGGAAATGGATGGATCCCCATCCTGCAGGAAACACTTGTGAAACGCAAGCTCGCTAAATTCCATTTGGCGACCTTTGGTGACCTCTTCCCAAAAGGACATGTATTCTCTCGCACTGAGGACCCCCGTTTCCGTGACGCAACTGTTATGGATAACTTTGTACTTCAGAGGTTGCAGGGTGCTCTGAAAGCCACCATGTACAGCTACCCATTGGAACCCCCTGAGTTCCCCCTTTTAACGGGTATCATTAAGGATGGGGATGGCACACATCTTGTGGCTAGACTGTACAAGGCTACGGTGGCCTTGTTGCCTTCCCGAGATGCGGGGGTACGAGGGGCCTGGGAGCATGATCTTGGTCACCCCATTACTGACACACAATGGGGCAGATGTTGTGCGCAAATTCGTCGAGTCTCTCCGAATCACAGGCATAAATTGTTACACTTTGGAGGGCGTACAAATCACTGAGTGCGCTACACCGCATTGATCCATCTAGGTCGCATTTATGTCCGAAATGCCGCTCCCCTGATGCGGACTTCGCACATCTCACATGGACCTGTGTAAAGATAGGCAGCTTTTGGTCTGCAGTTTTTGTGGAAATCTCCAAAATGATAGACTTTGCTGTCACGCCCACGCCTCTAATGGCACTCCTTGGGTACACACATGACCTCCCCAGATCCAAACGTCATTTTGTTGATATTGCATTGCTTGTTGCTAAATGGGAAGTGGCAATAAACTGGGGTAGTAAGCGCACACCAACAGTCAAGTCATGGTTGTGCAGCATGACATACTGTAACACTAACAGTGACAACTATGCACAAATACAGCCGCCCACGGCGAGACCCCTAGATATATGGCAACCACTACACTTGTACCTCCGGGACACACCAGATACTGCAGCCACGCCAGTACCCTCACAGCCTCTGAACGTTCCCCTTTTGGTCGGGAGAGATGTTTTAGAGGTAGATGAGGTACTGAACCCGTTGTAACTGTTTGTAAGCTGTAATATTCACCTATTGTAACTTTGCGCATCATTGTACTGGTATTGACTTTGTATTTTAAGTACCTGCATGATGTATAGTATTTTTATATATGTGTATCAACATATACGGCACTGTAACCACTGTTATTCTTGTAAAAATCAATAAAAAAAAATAAAAAAAACTTTACAATAGTCAGTCTGCTTCACTTCCTATCTCCTTTTCTGTGCCTCAACCATCTAGTGTAGAACAAATGTTCCACTTGCTGTATGCCAAGAAAATTGAAACCTTTACTTGATCAGGAACTAATGCTCCACTTGTTCTCTTTTTAGGACAGAAAAAAACTGAAATATGCTTCTCTTTTTTAGTATAACTGAGAATTTCAAAGCAGTTCTCATCACTTGATGAACATTTTTGACTTAACTGTGTTCTGTATTACCATATGTATTGGACGATTCATCAAAGAACACTGGCTCCCCATTCCTCAAAAATATGTAGTCAAGTCAAAGATTCTTTAATCAGCCAATAAAGGCCATAAAAGCACAAATAAACTAAAACATATGTACCAAAAGACACATATAAATACATAGAGCTTAAAAGAAACCATGAGTGCATAAACAAATCCAGTTAACATGAATAAAATCATCTAAGACCGTTTGTGCAAAAGGGCAGATCGAGACTCAATGTTAAAAAGAGGGAATACAATAAAAAAAAAATCGGGGGTAAACAATTGGGCATATAAAGTGCATGTGCATCAGTGCATTTACAGGATCAAGAGACATCAAATTCAGTCCGTAAAGTATACCACCGTAGAATAAACACTGATATTGCCCATGAGGCTCAAATTCGCAGAAAAATGTAAAGTGCAAAGTGTCCTGCTCTGAAAAATTGTCACAAGGACATATCTTTAGGGCGCCTAGCTTTGGAAATCATTTAGGGAAGGCTAATAACCAGTGTATATAATTGAATCTGGTTAACAGGAAGCAATGGTGAACATTGTTAACAAGTGACAGATAAGACTGCGCCTGCGAGCTTAGGCTCAGTGTTATATATTTTCTCACTGAGGGCTTAGCAAGTCCTGTGCCCTCCCTTTCCCACTACTGCCTGGCCAGAAACAAGTGTTTGATGTTCCTCATGTCACTAGGGCGTAATGGCCTGGGCTTCATAAAAAAAATCAGGACAGCTTAGCCTCCTTAGCTGCTCCATGACATATCTTAACCAGGGGATACGCAAGGCCTCCTCAAGTGCAGTACAGTCCTCTAAGACATGTTGATTTAGAGTGGGAGTTGGACTTGACCAGATTCTCAGCCAGCGCATTATCAGTGCGGCTACAATAAGATCTGGAATATAACCCAAACCAAGCCCCTCATGCATCATGAAGGCAGGGGTGCAGGAGGGGACAACAAGGAGTATATGCAAAAATGTGTTCTCCACCACCTGCAAGTCTCTTACAGCCTTGTAACCCCACACACTTCACATCCATAAGTGGCCATGGGGATACATTTATCTCTATAAACCTTTATTAGGGCGGATACAGGCTTAGCCCCTGGTCTCTTTGTGAAATCCATAGTTGCCCCCACTGCCCTTGCCAGGATGTTCTTTATATGTGCTCTTTGTGCAACCCACGACCCTCTGTCATTATGTAGTACTCTTTTGTGAGTGATTTTGCTGGAGCTCTGCAGGGCAAATTCATTGCCTTCTTTCCAGACATGTTAAGTTATTTATTTGTAGAGTGAGACTAACAACAGTTACATGGTCTCATCTTACGATCCCACATAAAATTAATTTGATTGGCCCCAGGTTAATGGGGGGAAATTCAGGGTTCTACCAGTCAATCCAAAGGGTAAAATCAGTCAGGGATTTATAAAGCGCAGCAAATCACCCGTGACGGTCTTAAGGCGCTGGAGTTGCTAGCTGCTTTGTGGTGATCTGGTCATTCGAACAGCCAGGTCTTGAGGCGATTCCTGATTTCCTGCAGTCATAAGCCGGTCCTGAGGTGCAGGGGAAAGTCGTTCCATACTTTGGTCGCCAGGTGATAGAAGGAGTATTCTCCGCTGTTGCTTCGGCGGATCAGAGGGTATCATTAATGAGTCAGCTACCTGCTGAAAACATTTGCCAGAGAATTGATGTCAATACAAAAAAAATGCTTATCTTTCCATTGAATAGGGAAACCTACACAAAAATATCCGTGCTTTTGAGATGGTGTCTTGAGAATGTAAATGAAAGCAATTCATTGCTTGAAAAATAGTGCTGTACATGCAATTAGCTAATGATAGAAGCAGAGAGCCATTGTTGCCTGAAATATACGTAACAATAAACTGACAAAATCAGTATCAGGTAGTGAGATTTTTGGTAATGACCTTGGCTGGAAGATGGCGCCTTTTTCCAACCTTTCCAGAAACATTTGCACCAGAAACTATAAGCATAGAACACTGGGCCTTTTCAAATGAAGTAGGGCTCGCTACATATTAGGTAATTTGTTTAACCAACTCTTCTTCAAAAAGAAGGATGTTGTCAAGGGGCAGACGTTTATTTATCACTAGATCTGACAGCTTTGAATGCATCTTAAACAAAATTGATCTTTTCTGTTCTCCCTATAAAGCAGAATTAGCATTACCTAAAATCTCTCCACGACACTCTTGAGAGGAGATACATTCATAGAAGCTCTAGTCAGTCCCTTTACTACTAATTTGTAAAAAAAGAAATGTGGGCTAACTCACCAAAAATATGCAGTAGCATATCCTCACACATTTTAAACAGATTATGTGATCATTCGCTTAGGTTTTTGCACTTGGAGAGGAAAACTGATAAGCTTAGGATTCAGGTCTAGAGTCGTACATATTTTGAGCCGTTTTTTCTTTTGTTTTTTAGACTTTGGAAGCCCCCTTTGCAGTATTTAAAGTCCCATTTTCACAATCCCATGTTATTCAACATATTCATGAGGCCACTTCACAGCTGACGAACTACACTACATAATACAACTGTTGCGTCCTAATGGCTCCCACACCATTAATTAAACACTAGGGGGCAGATTAACAAGCCCCTTGCGCCACTTTTGCGTCACTTTTAACATGGGAAAAGTGACGCAAAAGTGGCGCAATGGGCTTGTAAATCTGCCCCTAGAATGTGATATGCCAGTACTGTAAAAAAAAAAATATTAAAATTAAGAAATATTACCCATCAAATGCATCATCCTACTGTTGCGTTTCATCTTTGTGCAAATCTGTTACTTACCGATTAGATTTTCATTTTGTTCGTTAGTTGAAGGTGTGTAATAGGAACGTGACACGTCGAGTAACAACATTTACAACCATCATACATTGTTTAAATGTAATTCACAAGGTACTTACTGTTCGAGGGAGCAGTATTCAAAAACAGGCAACGGTTTTCACTTATTTGGATTATTTTATTAGCAATTTGGCTGTTGTAAATGAAAGAGATGTGACTTTGACATAAAAGCCACAATTCCACAACTGAGTGATATTGTACCAGGTCCGACGCTTAATCAAGTGAACATACGCGTGTAGTGTTGTGTAACCGGTCAGATCAGTTTGATTTCCTTAACTGTGCGTTTCTTAGATCAAATAAACCATTCATTTCACCAGTCCCTTAGTGGTGTTTTTTGGCAAAATAGTGGGCGGCTGCTACCAGCGAGATGCTTTATATTTCGAACAGCTGCCTTGCATAGCTGGAAAGCATAACCCTGATAGTTTGACACAACTGTAAGTCTTTGGTATTTCGCTTGTCAGCTAATGTTGCAAGCCCTTGGACCCTGTACCCGTTGCCATTTACTTGTTGCGAGAACGACAGCACCAGGTTGTTCTTATAGAAAAGCCCGAGGAAACCCCCGGTCTTCTTTTGACATTGTATTCCCTCACCCAGGCGTTTAACAAATGAACAGCGTAGCATACTAAAACAATAATATCATTTCCTAAAAGAAATATATGCGGGATTGCTAGTTCTGCCATGCCACATCCCTCTGGTTTATTCTTCGCTTCTCTTTTTCCTGTTAGGCTGCTCGGCGTGGAGAAGGTGACCAGCTATGCCCTCAACGAATGGCTGATGGACATCAGGAAGAACCAGCTGCCTGGGATCCTGGGAGGCGTCGGACCCATGCATTCTGTCGTGCAGCTCTGTAAGGCTTCATGCTCAGTTGTTGAGAGAAACCCCATGGTTTATTAAGAGCCCTGATGCAGGGCCTGTTTCATGACTTGTACTGCCATGTCTAGTAACAGTTGTAGTGCGGAAGTGAGGGATGGATTCAAATGAGTATGTATATGTTTAACTGAGTGGGGGTAGACAACAGTGTTGAAGGCAGTTCGGGGACCTGGGGCCAAATATCCGGCAGGGTATGAAACCAAAGTGGTCCACGTTTGTGAATTGCAGCTTCTGGTGCAGTATTGCTTGGTTTGTCCGGAAAAGGTGTGCTGAGGAGGATTAATCAACGCAACCACTGAAGGTGAGACAGAAATCACCGAACAAAGAGAGACACACACTTACTGAGAGCTTGCAGAGGTGTAAGCTGTGCTGCATATGTGTGAATCATGATGTGGTTTAGGGTACGCATCATATTTCAGACCCATATGTGGACGAGTGCTGTCTAATGAGTATGGGATTTTATTCAACCTATATATGGAACTCTTAAGAAGGTAAAGTAAACGTTTCTCAGCAGTCAACAGAACCAACCACTGCCCCACCAACACTGCACTAGAATAGCGACATACATCTATATATCAGCACCAGTCCCACTTCTCTTCCCCACAGCCCACAAGTGCGACCTGGAAGTGCTGGTGGAATATTCGACTAAAATGCTCTGGCAGGTGGACTGAAAGGATCATTTGATGGGTCATAACAAAGTATTTTTCTGTAATTAAAATGAGATTAATGTAATGGTCAAATGAGGCATTTTACACTCCGCTTTCATCAAAGACTGATTATTTTCCGTTAGTGAAGCTGCAAACATACCTTTTCAGTTCAGTGCCTGAAATGCTTGTCCAAACAACCAAATGACCCTGACTTTTAAAAAGACTAAAATGCTGTTTGGACATCCAAATTGTGTTCTGACCTGGCATTTTCACGCATCCTTATTTGTTATGGGCACATCCCCTTCACCTCATTACTCAATCATCAACTGCTTGCTCCTCTCTCGCTGATGCCGAATTGATAAGAGGAGATTAGGAAGAAGGGTGACAAAGTGACATGGAAGCCACTCCTCCCACAATGCGGTATTCTCATCCCCAACCCTACTCTTCCTCTTGTTTCCCCACGGATTAAGGCTAAGCTGAGGCAGAGGTTTGGGGATAAGCGACAGATATCGGTTGGCCGAAGGCTTGCTCCCTTTTGTGATTAAAAACTGCAAATTAAGCACCTTGTATAGTAAAAGTTAAAATGCAACACCACCTGTCAACATTGTTTTCAGATACAAAAATACATGTATTGGTATAAATAAAACAAATTTGTACTTGTTTTTAGTTCATGCTGGTTACCATAGCTTTGCAGTTAAGTACTGTCAATAATATGGATTATCATTAACCAGCTCAGTGGCACCTATAACATCAACCTTGCAAAGATGAAATGGCAAGTTGTCCACAGCAAGATTTGAAATTTTAAGTTGACTTCAGATTTCTCCAATAGAAACACTGACTCACTAATCTACCTTTACTACAGTATCGACTGGCCAAGTGTACTAGTATCTGAAAGAGACACGTTAGTGATAGATTCCTTACCTTAGAATATCCCCAGGCGTCAGACTGGATCCGGAAAGTTTTTCGTCAGCAGTACCCCTGCGCGTCGGTAGGCGTCGTCGTAGGGCTCCGCGTACGTCGCTGGCGTCGTAGCCGCCGAGATGACGTCGTCGGAGCTACTTAGACGCGCCCACGCGTGCTGACGTCAGTTCTTTCTTTTTCCACGCCAGCAGCGCAGATCCGAGAGAGAGCGGTACCCCTAGTTAAAAGGTTTAACTTGGTTTTCTAAAGAAATTGTTTGTCGAGTACTCGACTCTGGTGCAGTAGGCCTGCCCGGGTTTAAGTCCTGTAGGGCCTGCCGTCGGAACATGTCGGTAGCGGACCCGCACGACGTGTGTCTCTTCTGCTTGGGGCACGCCCATGACCCCGAGGCGTGTCCCGATTGTCGGGCCATGGCGCCGAAAGCTTTGCGGGAGCGTTCCCGAAAGTTGTTGGAGGCCCGGCAATCAGTTCCGCGCGCTCGAGGTCCCGCTCCCGTGGGAGGTCGAGGGACCGGTCGCGGAGCCGTCACCATAGCTCGTCGGACTCGGGGACAGGTAAGTCACGGCGCCATAAAAAGTCAAAGAAGCGACATCGTTCGTCTTCTACCCCTCACCGGTTGCGGGACGCGGTGGAGGGGGCGGGCGGTCACTCCGCCGCGGCTCCGCTAGAGCCTCCGTTGTTGCCTGCGGCCTACCAACCCTTTCCGGGCCCGCACGCGACTTCGGACGAGATACAGGCCTTCCTGTCGGCCATGGGGCGTTTGTTTGGCCCATCGGGTCCCTCCGGAGTGCCTTCGGACCCCGTGGGCCCGTTGGGTGGGTCTGCCCCCGTGCCGCCGCCTTTGGCCTCGGCTATGCCGGCAAAATAGCCTGCGGCGCCGCCGGCTCCGGCCTCAGCGCCGGCGCTAGATCCGGCCTTGGCGCCGGATCCGGCCTCGGAGCCGCCTCTGACCTCGGCGCCGGGCGCAGCGCCACTACTGACGCCGTACGGCGCCGAACCAGAATTGGTCTCTTACCCCCCGATTCCATTTCTTGGTGGGGAGTTTGTCCCATTTCCCCAGGCACCTCGTCCTTACCGGCCTCTTCCGAAACCGATGGATGAAGGGGAGTACTGGGAGGGGTCTGAGGACCCTCTTGCAACTCAATGCGAGGACGATCCTGAATGGGAAGTGGAGGGTCCGGTGGATCTGGATTTCTCTCCACACCCTGGCACGCTGTCCCCTTCTTCCGTGGCTACGGAGGAGGTTGGGACTTTTTCAGTGGTGCTGCGTAGGGCTGCTGAGGCTCTTAACCTCGAGCTCCCTTCCGTGCCTATTAGGACCAATCTTCTGACCGAGGTGCTGCAGCCAGCGTCCTCCTCCGCGGAGCCGCTGCTGCCTTTTAACGATGCACTCACTGATATCCTGTTGAGCACCTGGAGTAAGCCTAACACAGGGGTTCCTGTGGATAAGGGTGTGGCACGCCGTCATTGCCCGGCGCTGGGCGACCCCAGCTTTCTCACACAACACCCGACACCTGAGAGTCTGGTTGTCCAGGCCTCTGCCTCTCTGAGCGCATTCCCTTCTGCTCCTCCAGACAAGGAATCGAAGAAACTGGAGCAGTTTGGGAAAAAGATTTTCACTTCTGCCAGTTCTGGGTTGCGGGCAGTGAATACTGTGTGCCTCTTAGGCCGCTATTCCCACTCTGTGTGGGACACCGTGGCACAGGTGCTGCCTCAGTGTCCAGTGGAAGCTCGGGCGGTACTCTCCCAGGCCATTACCGAAGGGAGGGATGCTGCTAAATTTACTATCCGTTGTGGGCTTGACACGGCCGATTCCCTCGGCAGGGCACTTTCCACAACTATGGCGCTCCGCCGCTACGCTTGGCTCAGAACTACTGGTTTCTCCGGGGATGTCCAGAACACTTTGTTAGACATGCCCTTTGATGGCACATGCCTCTTTGGTGACAAGGCGGATAGCACCGTGGAACGTTTTAAGGGCTCTCGGGCTACGGCCCAGTCCTTAGGTCTCGCCACCACACGTGCTTCCTCAGGGCCCGCTTTTCGCTCCTTTCGAGGTCAGGGTCGAGGCGCCCAAGCACGTTCCTTTCAGACCCGCAGGCCTGCGCAGCCGCAGTCTCAGTGCAGTCGTGGGGTCCGCCGTGGTGGGTCCCGAGGGCAGCGGGCGAGTCAGTCCACCACCGCCCTTGCCGCCGCTGCCTCAAAACCTTCCTAGTCCGGTGTTTCAGGCCCACCAGACGCCAGTGGGTGGCAGGGTTCGCCATCACCTTCCCCAGTGGCGCACCATCACCTCGGACAGGTGGGTTTTACAGATAGTCCGAAGGGGCTACTCCCTCCCCTTCAACTCTATGCTTCCAGCCATGCCGCCCCAGTACCACCGCATGTCGGGGGATCACTTGTCACTTCTCCAGCAGGAAGTTGCGGCCCTCTTGGCCAAGGGGGCCATCGAGCGCGTTCCAACGCCAGAAGTAGGTCGTGGTTGTTATTCCCACTACTTCTTGGTGCCAAAGAAGGACAAGGGCCTGCGTCCTATCTTAGACCTCCGGAACGTCAATCGCTTCCTCCGGAAGGACAAGTTCAAGATGCTCACGCTTGCTCAGGTCTTGTCTGCCCTAGACCCGCAAGACTGGCTGGTAGCGTTGGACTTGCAGGATGGTTATTTTCATATTCCCATCCTGCCGGCCCACCGGCGTTACCTACGGTTCACGGTAGGCCACGAGCACTTTCAGTTCACCGTGCTCCCTTTCTGCCTTACCAGCGCCCCTCGGGTGTTCACAAAAGTGATGGCGGTGGTCGCAGCTCATCTGCGCAGATCAGGGTTTCAGTCTTCCCCTATCTCGACGACTGGCTGTTGAAGGCGGGATCGCCCCAGGCAGTCGTCTCCCACCTCCAGACTACGGCCGACTTCCTGCATTTGCTGGGGTTTTCCATCAACGTGCCGAAGTCACACCTGATTCCCTCTCAGAAGCTCCTCTTCATCGGAGCGGTTCTGGATACGGCGCAGTTCCGGGTTTATCCTCCCGAACAGCGGGTCCGGGACATTCGGGCTATGATTCCGATCTTTCGGCCCTGGTCCTGGGTTTCGGTCAGGAAGACCCTGAGGCTGCTGGGCCTCATGGCCTCCTGCATCCTGCTGATCAATCATGCCAGATGGCATATGCGGGCTCCGCAGTGGGACCTGAAGTTCCAGTGGACGCAGCATCAGGGAAATCTGTCCGATTACGTCCAGATCTCGGAGGGCACTGCACAGGACTTGCAGTGGTGGCTCACGGACCAGCGTTGGGTCAGCGGCAGATCCCTCTCCCTTCCCCAACCGGAGCACACAGTGGTGATGGACACGTCCCTCCTGGGATGGGGCGGCCTCATGGGAGAGGCGGAGATCAGAGGCCTCTGGTCTCCGGCGGAGTCCAGGCTCCATATCAACCTTTTGGAGCTCAGGGCGATCCTACTTGCACTGAAAGCATTCCTTCCCTCTCTCAAGGGGAGAGTAGTGCAGGTGTTCACAGACAACACCACCGCCATGTGGTACTGCAACAAGCAGGGCGGGGTGGGGTCGTGGACCCTATGTCAGGAGGCTCTACGTCTCTGGACGTGGCTGGGACGTCAAGGCATTTCCTTGGCGGTTCAACACCTGGCAGGTACCCTAAACGCCAGGGCGGACAAACTCAGCCGCAGGTGCATGTTGGATCACGAATGGCGTCTTCACTCAGAGGTGGCACAAGGTCTCTTTCAACAGTGGGGAGAGCCTTGGTTAGATCTATTCGCCACCGCAGAGAAGGCGCAATGTTAGCAGTTCTGCGCGTTGGAGTTTCCAAGGCGGCACTCGCTCGGCGACGCTTTTCATCGCGAGTGGAGTTCTGGTCTGTTGTACGCCTTTCCGCCTATACCACTTCTACCCAGAGTGCTGAAGAAGATATGACGCGACCGGGCCCAAGTCATTCTTGTGGCGCCGGACTGGGCTCGAAGAGTTTGGTATCCCGATCCCCCGATCCGACTGCCTCTTCAGGAGGATCTCCTGTCGCAGCAACAGGGGACGGTCCTCCACCCGAACCTGTCCAGCCTCCACCTCCTTGCGTGGAGATTGAGCGGCGACAGCTGATTCCATTTAACTTGCCTCCTGAAGTCTGTAATGTGATTCTGGCAGCCAGGCGTCCCTCCACTAAAACGGTATACGCCTGTCGGTGGAATAAATTTGTGGCATGGTGCACAGCGAAAGCTGTAGATCCTCTTGCTGCTCCTCTTTCTGAGGTCCTATTGTTCCTTCTCTCTTTGGCCCAGCAGGGTTCTGCTCTGGGCACTATCAAGGGCTATCTTTCTGCTCTTTCAGCCTTTCTTAGGCTGCCTGATCAGCCCTCTCTTTTCAAGGCCCCTGTTGTTAACAGATTTCTCAAAGTCATTACTCACCTTTTCCCTCCTGTTCCTTTTGTCATGCCTCAGTGGGACTTGAACCTGGTTCTCACATACTTAATGTGCGCTCCCTTTGAGCCTCTTCATAACTGTCCTTTGCGGTTATTGACTTTAAAAACTGTCTTCCTGGTGGCCATCACTTCCACTCGGCGGGTGAGTGAGCTCCAAGCTCTTTCCTGTAAACCTCCTTTCCTGGCGATTCATCCGGACAAGGTTGTGCTTCGACCGCGTCCCTCCTTTCTACAGAAAGTAGTCTCTGCCTTTCATCTCGGGCAAACTGTGACTCTGCCCACTTTCTTTCCGCCTCCGCACCCTTCAAGGGAAGAGGAGAGACTCCACCGTCTGGACCCAAAACGTGCGCTTTCGTTCTATCTCAACCGCACACAGCAGATCCGGGTGGATGACCAGCTCTTTGTTGGCTACGTGGGCGCCAAGAAAGGCCGGGCTGTGCACAAGAGAACTATCTCACGATGGGTTGTCTTGTGCATTAAAGCCTGTTACTCTCTGGCTAAAAAGGAACCTCCGGTTGGGCTGCGCGCCCATTCTACCAGGGCAACAGCAGCTACTACGGCATTGGGACGCGGTGTCCCCCTGCAAGACATCTGTCAGGCGGCCACTTGGGCCTCGTTGCATACTTTCACTAAGCATTATTGCCTTGACAGTCGGGTCCGGAGAGACGGCTTCTTTGGCCGTTCAGTTCTCCGTGACTTTCTGGTGTAATCTCACTTCGCAGACCCACCACCGGGGTTGGTATTGCTTGGGTATGTATTCTAAGGTAAGGAATCTATCACTAACGTGTCTCTTTCAGATGCACAAGTTACTTACTTGTGTAACGATATATCTGTAAGAGACATTAGTTAGTGATAGATTCCTTACCGACCACCCATCCTCCCCGTTCTGCGCACTGTTCAGGTCATCCCTTTCAGGGCCCTACTTCTATTGCACCAATAGTCGGTCTCTGGCATGGCTCTGCGCTCCTGGCGCGGAAAAGTTGTGTACAGAACTGACGTCAGCGCGCGTGGGCGCATCTAAGTAGCTCCGACGACGTCATCTCGGCGGCTACAACACCAGCGACGTACGCGGAGCCCTACGACGATGCCTACCGACGCGCAGGGGTACTACTGACAAACCTTTCCGGATCCAGCCTGGGGATATTCTAAGGTAAGGAATCTATCACTAACTAATGTCTCTTACAGATATATCGTTACACAAGTAAGTAACTTGTGCGATTGTGCCGGACAGTGTTTTTTGTGTATCTTTTCCTATGTATATCCTTCTCTGGTAACAAAATGGCTCTCGCTATCATGCCCATCTACTCCTATCCTTGAGTGCCACACCATTATCCAGTGACTTGTGGATACATTAAAATGTATTTCTTAAAAAGTAACTACTACTATCAAATTATAAACTATATCTGATAGAGACTTCAAGCCGCAGGTTCCTTATCTTTGAATTTCCCATGGTGTCAGAGTGGAGCCGGAAGATTTTTCGTGAGCAGTACCCCTGCACACCAGTAGGTGGCGTTAGTTGGCTTCGCATGGCTTCGTCAGTACCAGAAGTGACGTCCGCGTCACCTATGTAGCAGCCACCTGGGCTTACGTCAGTTCTTTTCTTTCCACACCAGCCAGCGCTGATCCAAGAGAAGAGCTACCCCTATGTCAGTTTTTAACAGGATTTTTGCAACATTTTGTCAACCTTTTTTGAGGTTTTTACTCCTACTGTGTCGAGGATGTCATTGAGGAAGATAGGTTTTAAACCCTGTGGCGCTTGTGACCGCGCCATGTCGGCGACAGACCCAGGCCTCATGTGTTTGTGGTGTCTGGAGTGCGACCACGACTCCAAGTAGTGCTCTGACTGGCGGGCCATGGCACCGAAGGCTTTGAGGGAGCGGTCCCTGAAGCTGCTAGCGGCCCGGCATATGACTCAGTGGAAGTCATGGTCCTGCTCGAGAGGAAGGTCTCGTGACCACTCCAGGAGTCTGAAGTCCTCTTCGTCCTGTAGGAAAGTAGGATCTGCTTTCATGGTCACCCCTACTTTTTGCCTGGTGTCAGTATGTTTTTGACTTAGTCTGCTGGGTTCCTGCTAATCAGGACCCCAGCATCAGTGCTTTCTCCCTTACAGTGGCTTTGGTAAGTACTTTGATACCTCCACAATTGGCTACTGGTGTACCCTTGTAAGTCCCTCGTATATGGTACTGAGGTACTCGGGGCATAGGTACACCAAGGGCCTCCTATGGGCTGAAGCATGTATTATGCCACCCAAATTGTGTCTACAGGCCTGCAATTGCAGCCTGTGTAAGCTGGTGCTAGCACCACTTACGACAGATATAACTTTCCTTATATCTGAGGTCACTGCACTTACAACCTATAAGTCACCCCTAAGGCAGGCCTTTCAATCCTGAAGGCAGGGTGCTCGGTTCTAAGTGTGAGGGTGCCCCTGCATGAGCAGGACACACCTACAACCTTCGGAGTCCATTCTTCCGGGTTATAAGTGCATCAGCCATTAAGATGCATAGAGTGGCCATGCGTCATTACTCGATGGCTATATCTAAACTGGCTGTAACGAACCCGGTCGTGTTTGGTATCAAACATGTTGTAATCATACCCCCACACCGTAAACATTGTGGGAGGTATGATTCCATTCGCTCTAAAGCTCCTCCTGGAGGCCCTCAGTGCTCCCGGTACCAATCTTCTAGACCCGGACAGCAAACTATGGCTGCTGGAGACCAGAGACACGATTCTGCCCCCCTGCTGCTGAGCCAAGCTCGAGCAGGGGAAGGCAGGACAATAGGTTTCCTGTCACAGGGAGGTGTGACCACCTCTCAGACAGGACGTAGTGTATTGGGACAGGGTGGGGGCGCTTGCCAGCACCACTGAGACTGCTTGAAGGGCACATTTGGTGCCCTCCTTGCATACTCCAGTTCAAACCAATTCAGGGAGCCGTTGGCTCCCACTCTGGTGCGAAACTGAACAAAGGACATGGGAGTATCCTCCCCACTGTCCAGCCCCTCCAGTGTGAAGGACCCCTGAATCATCCCTACTCTTTCCTTAGGGTACTTAAGGGCTTACCTGTGGGTGGGTTCCTAGATTTGTCGGGGACAAGATTCAGATCCAATACCACTTCTACTTCAACCGTCTGGGCACTCTGGACTTTGCTTTAGGAACTGAGACTGCAACTGGGAAGACTTCTGCTGCTCCTGGTCTCGTCGTCCTGAAAGTCTGCTGCAACGTCTGTGCCTGTGCTCCATACAGGTTCTTCACAGGACCTGTGGACATCCAAGACACCTGAAGGAATCTCCCTTGGAGTGAAGGAGTCACTCCCCTGCATCTGCAGGCACTGTAACACAGCTGACCGGTCTGCTGATCCTGGGATCCCACGGACTCCGAAAGTCTTAGCAACACAGGTGGTGGTTCTGCAACTCCCTTGAGGCCTGCACTGTCTTCTCACTGAGTTTGAGGCCAGTATCCCTCCTCGGAACCACTGGAACAGAACCCCTGTGCACCGTGTCGACTTGCCTTTGCCAGGGCTTGTTGACTCTCTCCTCCAGAGATCTTTGGGCTCCAAGAAGCTCCAGCGTCAAGCATCTCCTACAGCCAAGATCTTCGCCTGCACCCCATCCCTTGCACCGTGGGCCTTCATCCTTTGGTGAGCTGCTCGAGGTCCTCCTGCGACTCCTGTGCCTCCGGCCTGTGGGTCCTCTCGAGGGTCTTCTTTGGCTCCAGTGGGCTCCCCTGCTTGCTTGGGGCCTGCTCTGACTTACCTGCTTGTGGTTAGTCACTTGGACCTTGCTGGTCCCGACACCCCACCTTTTCTACAACCACGTTCGTTGCCTTGCCAAGGCTTGTTGGTGCCCCTGCTTCACACTGATCCCTTGGCTCTTGACATCCAATGTGGGACAGCTCATAAACGGCTCCTGATCTTCCACAGCGTCGCCTGGTCCGCACAGCTTCAACTTCAAGGGCACCAGCAACTCTCCTGCATCTCCGACATCGGTGGGCCTTCGTCTTCCATGCCTGCTAGTCACTCCTGAGTGGCATAGACTCTGTCCCCTCTGCTTGCAGTTATCTCTCACCTTGAATCCACCTCTGGGTTCCACCGGACTCTTCTCACCTTCTTTATCAGCAGCATCTTCCTGAAGTCCTCCATTGTGGTCTACGGCGGTTTCCAGTTCCACTTCGCACCTATGCACCTGGCTTTCCTGGTGTAGGTATCCTGGTTCCTGGGGTATTCACGGGTGGGGTGGCTTTCCATCCTTCCGTCTTTCACAGGGTTTCTTCAGGGTCTGCTGGGAAGGGTCCTTCTATAAAATTTATATCGCGACTTACCTGTTGACTTGAATTGAGTACGCGGTCGTGTTCCCCCACTGCACATGACCTCTGTGGGGTTCCTAGATACTCACCTTGGGTGGTTCCTTGAGTCCCCGACTCTTCTACGTCTTCTGGGTCCACTCTTGTCTTGAGTCGTGGTTCGCATTCCACTAATCTGATGGATACATCTGCCTGTGGACTTCTCACCTTTTGACTGCGCGTGACGTCATTGGAGTCATAAGAAGACCTCGTCGGCGTGCTGACGTCAGTTCCCTTTTTTCCGCGCTGTTGACGCGTAACATTTGTTTTCCAGGGCTCTCCATTTCTGGAAGTTTCTTTGTTGCAGGCTCTACGTGTAACTGTAGCAGTGATTATGGCTGCCCAGAAGGAGTCCTGTTTTAAGCCATGGAGGGAATATGGGGGTCACATGTCGATTACTGACCCCCATGAGGATTGTTTATGGTGCCTCTTGTCGGACCACGACGTCGAGATGTGTTGGTCATGCAGGCGCATGAACCCGAAGGCCTTAAAGTAGAGGTAGGCCAAGCTGTTTATGGTCAAGGCGAAAGAGTAGAAAATGGGCCGAAGGAGGTTGAGATCCAAGTCCAAGTCGCCGACTCCGCATAACTCAAAGTCGTCGAGGAAGCATAAAAAGAAGCAGCGCCATGGATCTAGACGTCGAAGGATGAAACACCGAAGTTGTGGTCTCTGGTTCTCCGACTTCACCGCAAGGATGAAGTCTCTCCTTCCCCTTCTCCTCAGGTGACTCCGGCTCCGAGAGTCTCACCGACGCCCAGAGAAACGACACCTACGGCCACTCCACCCCCAGCTCCAGGGTCTCCAGCGCCAGAGCCAATTAGACTTCCTCCTAGAGCGGTCTCTGAGCCGGGGGTACCGGATCCAGGTCATCCAGCCTTTCCGGCTCCAGGTACAGATCCGTCGCACTTCCTAAATGCGATGTTTGGCATGTTTGCTAGAGCGGCTAACCCTGCTGGTTGGGCCGGTTGGCCCCATGGGACCGCTTACCTACTCCCTTGGAGGTTGGCCACCCCACTTCTCTCAGGCACCTTTCATGTCTTTTATGCCAATGGCTCCAGGGAGTTGGCCTCTTCCGACGCAGAGGTTCTCGACGCCGGTGCAGTCCCTGGCGGGAAGAGTGCAGTTGGACAGTTTTTCTCCGGCGACGTCTGGATCCGGTCCGGCACCGACTAGGCCTCATCTGGCGTCTTCTACTATTCCTGTGGAGCCTCCATCGACCCCGGTCCCGAAGTCACCGGCGCCACGTCTGGCACCGCCGATGCCGGTCCCAAGGATGAGATCCAGAAGGGAGGCACAAAGGCTGCTGGAGGAGGAGGAATATCAAGAGCAGACTGAGGAGGCTGAAGAGGGTGAGATTGTTGACCCTGTACAAGAGTTTGAGTGCCTACAGGAGGCTAGTGGACCGGACACATCACCTGAACTGGAGTTCTCTTCACCAAATGGCCTTCCAACGCAGGAGGTTTCCTCAAATCACTCTGTAATAAGGAAGGCAGCGGATCTGCTGGATTTGCCATTGCCTACTGCAGAGCTTAAATCTAACATTTTAACGGAGGGGCTTCATTCCCCTTCTTCTGTTTCGGAACCTCTGCTTCCTTTTAATGAGCCACTGACTGAGCCAATCTTGGAGGTGTGGCAAAGCCAATGACTGCCCCTGCGGTGTCCAGACCGGTGGCAAGGAGGTATAAGGTGGCCCCGAGAGATCCTGCTTACCTTTCCACACACCCGTCTCTGGAGAGTTTAGTAGTCCAGGCATCATGCTCCTCTAAACAGTCTGCAGGCTCTTTCCCATCCACGCTTGCAGATAGAGAATCTAAAAGGATGGAGCAATCAGCAAAGAAAGGGTTTTCTTCGACCAGTATGGCTCTGAAATCAACAAATGCGACATGCCTGCTGGGTTGCTATATCCATGCTCTGATGGACTCAGCAAGGGAGGTGCTCCCTAAGCTTCCATAGGATATTCAGGGCCATTTCAATGAAGTACTATCTGATACCCAAGCTGCGGTCCGTCAGGTCATTCAGTCAGGACTTGATACTGCGGACTCTGTCGCCAGAGTAATGGGTTTCTCGGTTGCAACCAGGAGGCATGTTTGGCTAAGGGGGTCTGGGTTTTCACCGGATATACAATCCAGCCTATTGAACTTGCCTTTTGATGGCTCTCGTCTTTTTGGTGCCAAAGCGGACTCAGTGCTACAGCGCTTTAAAGATAGTACAGCCACAGCAAGATCGTTGGGTTTCCAGTCCCAGCCCAGGGGATTTGGGTACCGCAGATTTGTTGCGGTTTTGGCAGGACATCATCCTTTCGAGCAAACAACAACAGCAGTCACAACAGCTGCAACAGGTGAACCCTCTGTATAGGTCATACAGAGGAAAAAGGTTGAGGTCGTCTGCGAGGCACAGCTCGGCAGCAAGTCTCCTCCTCCTCCTACTCCTCCTCCCCCTCCAACTGGTACCGTAGGGAAGCAGCTCTATCTCCTCCATCCTAGAGCACGTTGGTCCCGTGGGAGGACAGGTGTCCCATTTTCTACAAAATTGGAGGTCTGTTACTTCAGATCTCTGGGTTTTGGATCTTGTGGAAAATGGGTATGCCCTTCCCTTCCGGGAGTTTCCTCCTCCTTTCCCTCCTCGCCAGGGTTGGCCCTTCAGAGGAGCACCTGTTCCTACTACAACAGGAGGTTCTATCTTTACTGCAGAAAGGTGCGATAGAGGTGGTTCCGGAGCAGGAAAGGGGTAAGGGATGCTACTCCTGGTACTTCCTGATTCCCAAAAAGGACGGCCGGTTGAGGCTGATCCTAGACCTCAGGATCTTGAATTTTTACCTCTAGCAGGAAAAGTTTAAGATGTTGACCCTAGTTCAAGTTCTTCTGGCGTTGCAGCAGGAAGACAGGATGATGTTGATCGATTTGCAGGAAGCATATTTTCACATTCCCATCCCGAAGTCGCATTGGAAGTATCTCCGTTATCTGAAAGAGACAATTAGTTATAGATTCCTTACCTTTAGAATTACTCCCAGGCGTCAGACTAGATCCGTAGAATTTTTTCCTTAGCAGTACCCCTGCATGTCGGTAGGTGGCGTCGTTTGACTCCGTCGTCGGTGTCGTGGTTGCCTGGATGCCGTCGCAATGCCTACTTAGACGCCACCCCAGCGCACTGACGTCAGTTCTTTCTTTTTCCGCGCCAGCCTAGCGCAGATCCAGAGAGAGCTTGCCCCTTAGTCACTTTTTGAGAAAACTTTTTTAAACTTTTGTCAACTTCTTTTTTCGAGTCATCGACTCCTGGTGATCGAGGGATGTCCCATCGTCAGACCGGCTTCAAGCCATGGGAGGTCTGTCAGAAGCTGATGTCTGTGACGGACCCGCATCTCGTGTGCCTCTGGTGTCTGGAGCGTGACCACGACCCGAAGTCGTGCTCCGACAGCCAGGCCAGGAATCCGAAGTCTTTGCTGTAGTGGTCCCGAAAGCTCTTGGAGGCCCGGCAGTCGGCTTCGCGTCGTTCCCGGTCTCGCTCAAGGGGAAGGTCTCGAGACCGTTCGTGGAGCCATCACACATCGTCCAAGTCTTCGCACTCCTCGGGTAAGTCGAAGCACAAGAAGAAGGAGAAGAAGCACCGTCGCTCTTTGCCTTCTCCCTGTCGGTCGGCTGACGTGACGCGGAACCCGGAGCGTCTTCGCTTTAAGGCTCCATCTCCAGTGTGTGATTCAGGGACGACTCCGCGTCTCCCCCCCATGCAACCATCTCTCGACCGCATGTCGGAGGATCATTTGGTGCTTCTCCGCCAGGAAGTTTCAGCTCCCTTGGCCAAGGAGCTATCGAAAGGGTTCCTGCGCCAGAAGTAGGTCGTGGTTGCTATTCCCGCTGCTCCCTCTCAGACACTCCCTTTCATCGGAGCTGTTCTGGACACAGTGCAGTTTCGTACTTATCCTCAAGAGCGGCAAGTCCAGGATATTTAGGCTATGATACCGATGTTTCAGCCTCTATTCTGGGTTTCGGAGAGACCGACTCTGAGGCTGCTGGGCCTTATGGCCTCCTGCTGGTGACGCATGCCTGATGGCATATGCGGGCTCTGCTGTGGGTCCTTAAGTTCCAGTGGGACCAGAATCAGGAGAATCTCTCTGACATGGTCTAGATCTCAGAGGGACCTGCAAAGGGTCTACAGTGGTGGCTAATGAACCGCGATTCGGCCAGAGGCAGTCTCCTCTCCCTTCCCCAACCAGACCTCACAGTAGTGACAGATGCGTCACTCCTGGGATGGGGTGGCCACCTGGGAGACTCCGAGATCAGAGGACCATGGTCTCCAGCGGAATCCGGACTCCACAACAGCATGCTGGATCTCTGTGCAATCCGACAGACATTGAAAGCCTTTCCACCCTCCATCAAGGGAAGGCTGTCAAGAGGCCCTGCATCTCTGGACATGGCTGGAACAGCAGGGCATATCCCTGGTGGTTCAACACCTGGCAGGTTCTCTGAACTCCAAAGCGGACAAACTCAGCTGTCAATGCCTAGTGGGTCACGATTGGTGTTTCCACCTGGAGGTGGCTCAAGGTCTCTCTCAGTAATGGGGAGAGCCTTGGTTAGATCTGTTCGCATCTGCCGAGAATGTGCAGTGTCAGCAGTTTTCAGCAGTTTTGCGCACTGGATTTTCCAAGGCGGCTCTCGTTCAAAGATGTTTTTTGTCTCGAGTGGGGCTGAGGCCTCTTGTATGCCTTTCGGCCCATGCCTCTTCTCTCCAGAGTTCTCCAGAACGACTGGGCCCAAGTCGTCCTTGTGGCTCCAGACTGGGCACGGAGAGTCTGGTATCCTGAGCTTCTGCACATGAGTGTCGATCCTCCGATCAGGCTGCTCCTTCGGGTAAATCTTCTGTTGCAGCAGCAGGAGAGCGTCCTCCACCTGAACCTGCCACCTCTCTGCCTTCTTGCATGGAGACTGAGTGGCAGCAGTTGATAGCTTTCGACATTCCTCCCGAAGTCTGCAATGTTATGCTGGCAGCCAGGCGTTCCTCCCCCAAGACGGAACACGCCTGCCATTGGAAGCGCTTTGTATCATGTTGTACAGAAAAGTCCATTGACCCACTTTCTGCCTCCCTTTCTGATATTTTGCTTTTTATTCTTACCCTTGCTCAGCAGGGCTCTGCTTTGGGCACTCTGAAGGGTTATCTTTCTGCTTTGTCTGCCTTCTTGCAGCTGCCCGTCCAACTCTCTTTATTTAAGTCCCCTATTGTAAACAGATTTTTGAAAGGCCGTGTACATATGTTCCCCCCTTCTCCTCTCATTATGCCTGAGTGGGACCTTAATTTAGTCTTCACATTTTTGATGTGTGCTCCTTTCGAGCCTCTTCACAATTGTCCCATCAGGCTGCTCACCATCAAAACAGCCTTTTTTGTGGCAGTTACATCAGCCACGAGGGTGAGTGAGCTGAAGGGTTCATCTTCCAAGCCTCAATTCTTCTCATTTTATCTGGGCAAACTGGTGCTTCTCACTAGGGGCCTCTTTCCTGCCGAAAGTGGTGACACCATTTCATGTGGGCCAATCTGTTACCTTGCCCACCTTCTAGGAAGAGGAGCGACTCCACTGTCTGGACCCAAAAAGATTTTTATTGTTCTACATTGACCGCACGCGAGAGTTCCAGGCGGACGACCACCTCTTTATGGGGTATGTTACTGGGAAGAAAGGTCGGGCGGTACAGAGATGGACCATCTCTCGTTGGGTCGTTCTCTGCATTAAGATCTGCTGCAAAGTGGCAGCCTCCTGAAGGCTTAAGGGCTCATCTCACCAGAGCTAAAGCTGCAACCGCTGCATTAGTACGTGGAGTCCCAGTCCTGCACATCTGCCAGGCAGCAGCGTGGGCTTCCCTGCTCACGTTTACTAAGCATTACTGCCTGGACAGTCAGGTCTGCAAGGATGGGCATTTCGCCCATTCGGACCTGCAGTATTTCCTAGATTAAATTTGTCGGCAGACCCACCACTGGGGATGGTATTGTTTGGGTATCTATTCAAAGGTAAGGAATCTGTGGCTAGAAGTCTCTTTCAGATGAACAAGTTACTTACCTTCTGTAACGCCTTAACTGGTAGAGACAATATCTAGCCACAGATTCCATACCGACCCACCCATCCTCCCCGTTCTGCAGACAGATTTCTAGGGTCAGGGATGATCCCTTTCAGGGCCCTAGTTTGACACACCAATGTAAGTTCATTTCATGGCTCCATCCTCCTGTTGTGAAAAGTTGTGAAAAGCAACTGACATGAGCACGCCTATATCAGGTTGCCTATATTGGTGATGAGAACATCTCATAAAGACATCTAGCCACAGATTCCTTACTTTCGAATCTTCTTCAGGTGCAAGACTTGATTCCCATAGCACGTACGCACGTTGGTCGTATCGACGTTGTCAACCGGATGCAACGTCCACGGAGCCCATATAACTCCCTTGCCGACGCCAGTTCCTTCTTTTCTATGCTTGCAACATGGAGCCTGAGCAGTTAGGGGTCCATTTTTCAGGCCAAATGCGGTAATAATATTTTTCCTCCATAAGGTCTTTGGCCTCAGTCTCCGTCTGGTGCGCTTTCTAGCCCCAAGGAGGTAGGAGGTGCCCTGACTGGATTCTCACTGGAGGCTTCTCCCTCTGTGACAGTTGGGCCTTCTGAATCTGTTATTGGATTCGAGGCAGCGGCAGTGCACAGACTTTCGTTGTTCAGTGTTGGGGTCAAGTCAGCCAATGATGTTGTCGATGCCAAAACTTTTACTCTTTCTGACGTCAGATGCAGCACTGGATGCAGCGCCAATGGAGCTGTCTGCTTTGGGAAACTCCATCTGCCCTTATTAAACCTGTTCCTGTTTTTCCTACGGGAATGCAGTTTTGGCACGTGAAGGAGGGAATATAGGGTGTCCAAACCCTTTGGTCAGTACTGCCCAGCCTCCTTTAGAAAATTGGCTGACTGAACTGGGGAGGCTAGTGGACTAGAGTCCTCTCCAGTTTCAGATTTACATTCTCCACCTGGTATGGCAACGGAGGAAAGTTCTTCTTTAGTTGAGTCTTTGAGTAGAGCAGCTGTAGTCCTGGACTGCCAGCTACCCTCAGTGGAATTGTCCACAGACCTTTGGTGGTTTATGTTCTTCATTAAGATGAGATGGGAGTTGAGACTTTACTCCCTTATGAGTCTCTGTTTGACCTTTTGTTAGGTGCCTGGGTGAGACCTGTGTCAGGAGCTCCAGTTGACCTGGCTGTGGGCCATAGGCATCGACCCGCCCCTAAGGACCCACTTTGTCTCCTGCGACATCCCACCACAAAAGGGCTGGTGGTTCAAGCTGCTACGGCTTCGCCGGACCCTAGTGTCCTTCCCTTTGTTGCACCAAATAATGAGTCCAGATGGCTACAACATTGTGGGAGGAATATATTCTCTTCCATCAGTTCGGCATTGATGTTGTTAAACACAGCATGTTATTGGGCAGATTTTCTCATGCTTTATGGGACTCTGTGTCGCAGCGGCTGCCTTCTCTTTCAGATGGAGCCAGGAGTGAGCTCCTGCAGGTGGTGCAAGATGGCCAGGAAAATTCACCATAAAATGTGGTATGGACACCACCGATTCTGTGGGTAGAGCTATGGTTCAGTCAGTTGCACTGCGCAGACATGCATGGCTGCATCAGTCTGGGTTTTCAGAGCATGTACAGGAAAGCCTCAAAGACATGCCGTTTGAAGGTGTACATTTGTTTGGCTATCATGCTGATTCGGCTTTACGGCGATTCAGAGCTGATCGGTGTGACAAAGCCACCTAGACATGTATCTGAATATTCTGGTGGATTTTTTCTTTCCGACTTGTGCGGAAGAAGTGTTTATTCGTGGCTGAGTTGGAATATGTATTTTATATGGTGTCAACACATCTGGTGTTACTGCTTGAAGTAGGGGTTTATGGTTGTTTAGATAACCTTGTGGTTCGTTACACATTTTTTATCATGACCCTTAGTTGCGGTCAGTCAGGATTATAGGATAATTATGGGGCAGCTATTCTGCAGAATTCCTTTCAGAGAAGTCTTATTCTTTAAATATATTCCACGATAAGTGGTTTTCTTGATTATTGTTAAGTCGTGACTTTCTCCTTCAGCGGTGTCAATGACAGCTTTTCAGCTGTTTATTTGTGTTGTGTTTTTAATTGAGGCCTGGTATACAGGTCTTGCAGTTTGCTTTACTCTGAAGAAGAGTTCAAGCTCAAGAGTTGATACCTTCATGTTATGTAACCTACTCTATGTGGAGTGTCTTTTGAATGCTATGATGAGCATTTCTAAATATATGTGTTGAGCTGGGATTGCTCAGCTTGTGCACCAATAGTCTCACATTTGAGTGTGCAGAGTTCTACTCTCTGTGTCTGGTTATATCTGAAAGAGACTATTAGTTATAGATTCCTTACCGTAGAATTACCCCCAGGCGTCAGACTGGATCCGGACAATTTTTCTTCAGCAATACCCCTGCGCATCGGTAAGTGGCGTTGATAGACTCCGTATCCGACGTCGTGGTCGCCGGTATGACGTCGCGGTGCCTACTTAGACACCGCCCCTACGCGCTGACGTCAGTTCTTTCTCTTTCGGAAAAGCTTAGATCCGAGAGAGAGCTTGCCCCTTAGTCATTTTGACTAAACTTTTTTGACTTTTGTCGATGTCTTTTTTCGAGCCTTCGACTCCTGGTGTGCGAGGGATGTCCCATTGTCGGACCGGAAGCAAGCCTTGTGACTCCTGTCACTAGCTGATGTCCGTGACGGATCCGCACCTCGTGTGCCTCTGTTGCCTGGAGCGTGACCATGACCCGAAGTCGTGCTCCGACTGTTGGGCCATGAACCCGAAGTCTTTGCGGGAGCGGTCCCGAAAGCTTCTGGAGGCCCAACGGTCGGCTCCGTGTCGCTCCCTGTCTCGCTCGAGGGGAAGGTCTCAAGACCGGTCACGGAGCCACCACGCCTCGTCCAAGTCATCGCACTCTTCGGGTAAGTCGAAGCACAAGAAGAAGGCAAAGAAGCACCATCGCTCTTAGACTTCCCCCCCATTGGTTCGTTGACGTGACGCGGGACCCGGAGCGTCTTCGTTCTAAGGCTCCATCTCCGGCACCTGACTCGGGGACGACTCCGCGCTTCCCCCGTTTCCGGGAGCCGGGGCGTCCCCTGCCCAGCTTCGTAAGTTTTACGAAGCCCTCCACCGTGTATTTGGGCAGCCCGGCTCTGCTGGTGCGCTTTCGGGCCCCGCAGGGTCTGTTTGGGGCCCTGGGACTTTGATGCCGGCGGCTCTGGCTTGGCGCCGGAGTGGCCCCGTGGATCCAGGCCTGGATCCGGATCAACGCCAGTCGACCTTACACGACCTTACCCGGCGCCGGCCATGCCCCCGGCCGACGCCGTCCCCATCCCCTAGATGTTCCCGGGCCGGATCGACGTTCGCCGACGTCAAATCCGACGCCAGAGAGTACTTTTGTTCCTTTGTTCATCCCAGGTGTTCCCTTTCGCCCTGAAGGTGGTGATGAGAACTAGGAGGGGTCGCTGGACTCTTTGCCAGACCAGCTGGAAGATCCGGACTGGAGAGAGGAATTGGGAGACGCCAGTGGTCTGGATACCTCCCCAGACCTTGGCATGCTTTCTCACCCTACAGTGGCTACGGAGGAGGGAGCGTCCTATGCAGTGGTGGTGCATAGGGTAGCATAGGCTTTGGGCCTGGAGCTCCCTACAGTGGCAGTCAGGACTAACCTCCTGACGGAGGTGCTTCAGTCAGCGGCAACTTCCTCTGAAACCCTCTTGCCCTTCAATGAAGCCCCCACGAACGTCCTTCTGGTCACTTGGTCCAAACCCAGCACAGGGGCTCCTGTGGAACGGACGATTGCCCGCCGCCACCGCCCGGCTACGGCCGATCCCATTTTCCTCACCCAACACCCTTCCCCCGAGAGCTTGGTGCTCCAAGCCTCTTCTTCCAAGTGCGCATTCCCTTCTGCACCCCTAGATAGGGAATCCAAGAAGCTGCATCATCTTGGGAGGCGCATGTTCTCTTCCCCCTGCTTGACGCTGCGGTCTGTGAATACCGCATGCCTCTTGGCCCGATATACCCATACAGTCTGGGATACAGTTGCGCAAGTGCTGCCTCAGTTCCCGGTGGAGGCCCAGGCCGTTCTCTCCCAGGCAGTGGCGGATGGGAGAGACGCAGCAAAATTCACAATCTGCTGTGGACTGGATACCACTGACTCACTGGGCAGAACGATTGCCACGTCTGTAGCCCTTCGGCGCTATGCCTGGTTGAGGATGTCTGGTTTTTCCGAGGATATTCAGTCAACTTTGCTGGACATGCACTTCGATGGCCGTCGCCTTTTTGGTGGCAAGGCAGACTCTGGCTGGAGCGCTTTAAGGATTCTCGAGCTACGGCTAGATCCTTGGGCCTCTCTGGGTCCTCCTGTCCACCACAGTCTGCCTTTGGCCCCTTTTGTGGCTATGGAAGGGGCACCCCACCACGTTCGACCCAGTCCAGCCACTGGTTCACGCAAGCTGCCCAGCCTCTGCATGGCCGCGGACGTGGGACCCAGCAACGCGGTCTGGAACCAGCGGGCGGGCCAGTCCACCCTTCCCCCCTGAAACAGCCTCTAAACCCTCCTAGTCTGACCTTTCAAACCCATCAGCGGCCAGTGGGTAGCAGGATTCGCCATCATCTCCCCCACTGGCCATCCATCACGTCAGACAGGTGGGCTTTGCAAATAGCCCGAAGGGGGTACTCCCTCCCCTTCGATACTACCCTTACCTCCATGCCACCATCTTTCGATCGCATGTTGGAGGATCATTTGGCGCTTCTCTGCCAGGATGTCTCAGCTCTCTTGGCCAAGGCAGCTATTGAGAGGGTGCCGGCGCCAGAAGTCGGTAGTGGTTGCTATACCAGCTACTTTCTGGTGCCGAAGAAGGGCAAAGGCCTGCGTCCTATTCTAGACCTCAGGGCCCTCAACTGCTTCCTCCAGAAGGAGAAGTTCAAAATGCTAAAATTGGCTCAGGTCCTATCTGCCCTCGACCCTGGAGACTGGATGGTGGGGTTGGACTTTCAGGATGCCTATTTTCACATCCCCGTCCTGCCAGCCCACAGATGTTACTTGCGGTTCACGGTAGGCCACGAGCATTTTCAGTTCACCGTGCTCCCCTTCAGCCTTACTAGTGCCCCTCAGGTGTCCACAAAAGGGATGGCAGTGGTCGCAGCTCATCTGCGCAGATCAGAGGTTCCAGTTTTTTCCTATCTCGACGACTGGCTGTTGAAGGCGGGCTCGCCCCAGGCTGTCGTCTCCCACCTCCAAATTACGGCGGAACTCCTGCATTCACTGGAGTTCACTATCAACGTACCGAAGTCACACCTGACTCCCTCTCAGTAGCTCCCTTTCATCGGATCTGTTCTGGACACAGTGCAGTTTCTGGCCTATCCTCCCGAGCAGCAGGTCCCGGATATTCGGGCTATGATACCGATGTTTCTGCCGCTATCCTGATTTCGGTGAGAATGACCCTGAGGCTGCTGGGCCTCATGGCCTCCTGCATCCTGCTGGTGGATCATGCCAGATGGCATATGCGGGCTATGCAGTGGGACCTGAAGTTCCAGTGGGCGCAGCATTAGGGGAGTCTTTCCTACTACGTACAGATCTTGGAGGGAACTGCGCGACAACTGCAGTGGTGGTTAACGAACCAGGATTGGGTCAGAGGCAGATCCCTCTCCCTTCCCCAACCAGACCTGACGGTGGTGACCGGTGCATCACTCCTGGGATGGGGCGGCCACCTGGGAGAGGCAGAGATCAGAGGAGTCTGATCTCTGGCGGAGTCCTGGCTCCATACCAACCTGTTGGAGCTCCGGGCGATTCACTTGGCACTAAAGGCATTCCTTTCCTCTCTCAAGGGGAAGGCAGTGCAGGTGTTCACGGACAACACCACCGCCATGTGGTACTGCAACAAACAGGGCGGGGTGGGGTTGTGGACCCTTTGTCAAGAGGTTCTTCACCTTTGGATCTGGCTGGAACTTCAGGGCATTACCCTAGTGGGTCAACACTTGGCAGGTTCTCTGAACGCTAGGGCGGACAAACTCAGCCACCGGTGCCTGGTAGATCACAAATGGCGTCTTCACTCAGAGGTGGTGCAAGGTCTCTTTCAGCAGTGGGGAGAGCCTTGGTTAGATCTGTTCGCCACCGAAGAGAACGCGCAATGTCAACAGTTCTGTGCATTGGAGTTTCCAAAGCGGCACTCCCTCGGCAACGCCTTTCGTCGTGCTTGTGGCTACGGCCTCCTGTACACCTTTCCGCCTGTGCCACTTCTACCACGAGTGCTGAAGAAGATCAAGCGTGACAAGCCATTCTTGTGGCTCCGGACTGGCACGAAGAGTTTTGTACCCCGACCTCCTGAGCATGGCCAACGATCCTCTGATCAGACTGCCCCTTCGGTAGGATCTTCTGTCGCAGCAGCAGGGGACGGTCCTCCACCTGAACCTGTCCAGCCTCCACCTCCTTGCGTTGAGATTGAGCGGCGACAGTTGACAGCTTTTGACCTTCCTCCCGAAGTCTGTAATGTCATCTTGGCAGCCAGGCGTTCCTCCACTAAGACGGTAAACGCCTGTCGATGGAACAAGTTTGTGGCATGGTGCACAGCAAAGGCTGTGGATCCCCTTTCTGCCCCTCTTTCTGAGGTTCTTTTGTTAATTCTCTCTTTGGCCCAGCAGGGCTCTGCTCTGGGAACTCTTAAAGGCTACCTGGCAACCATTTCTGCTTTTCTTCGGCCACCAGACCAGACCTCTTTGTTCAAGTCCCCTATTGTAAGTAGGTTCTTTAAAGGCATTATTCAACTCTTTCCTCAATCTCCTTTCATAATGCCTCAGTGGGACTTGAACCTTGTTTTGACTTACATTATGTGCGCACCCTTTGGGCCTCTTTACAAGTGTCCTCTTAGGCTTCTCACTCCTAAGACCGCCTTTCTTGTTGCCATCACCTCTGCTCGCAGAGTGAGTTAGCTTCAGGCTCTTTCTTCCAAGGCCCCTTTCTTCTCTGTGCATCCGGACAAAGTGGTGCTTCGAACGAGGCCCTCGTTCCTGCCTAAAGTTGTCACTCCTTTTCACATCGGCCAGACTATTACTCTGTCCACCTTTTTCCCACCTCCACACCCTTCCGAGGAGGAAGAGAGACTCCACCGTCTGGTACCCGAAACGTGCGCTGCCTTTCTACCTTGACCGCACAGAGGATTTCCGGGTGGACAATCAACTCTTCATTGGCTATGTGGGTGCCAAGAAAGGTCAGGCTGTGCAAAAGCGTACCATCTCTCGATGGGCAGTCCTTTATATCAAGATGTGTTACGCTTTAGCTAAAAAGGAACCTCCAGTGGGGCTGCGAGCTCATTCCACTAGAGCTACGGCAGCAACTACTGCTTTGTCGCGTGGAGTCCCACTCATCAACATCTGCCAGGCGGCCACGTGGGCTTCTATGCACACGTTCACCAGACATTATTGCCTGGATAGTCAAGTCTTGAGGGACGGCTACTTCGCCCGTTCTGTCCTCCAGGATTTTCTGGTGTGAACTTGGTTCACAGTCCCTCCTCCGGGGTTGGTATTGCTGGAGTATCTATTCTAAGGTAAGGAATCTATAACTAATAGTCTCTTTCAGATGAACCAGTTACTTACCTTTGGTAACAATGTATCTGTAAGAGACATATATTAGTTATAGATTCCTTACCGCCCCACCCATCCTCCCCGCTCTGCGAACTGACTTCTAGGGATAGGGACTCCCTGGTAGGGCCCTAGTGTGGGCACCAGTGGTCAGTGTCTTTCATGACTCTGCGCTTCTGGCGTGGAAAATTGTGTCAGAACTGACAGCGCGCAGGGGCGGCGTCTTAAGTAGGCACCGCAACGTCATCCCAGTGACGCCGACGACGGACGTGGAGTCGACCGACGCCACCTACCGACGCTCAAGGGTATTGCTAAAGAAAAATTCTCCGGATCTAGTCTGACGCCTTGGGGTAATTCTAAGGTAAGGAATCTATAACTAATATATGTCTCTTATAGATACATCGTTACCGCAGGTAAGTGACTTGTTCTTCTCTGACTTATGATATCTTACATTTGTGAAGTTTGGGACCCTTTGTAGGTACTTTTGAAATTTGTACCCCATGGGAGTCTCAGTGTATATGATCTGCCTTTTGATGAGAGATTTATGACTTTCTTATTAGTTTTGGTTAATATGCGGAAGTGTCTCTTATATTTCTATATGGTATTAGTATGACCTTATGCTTCATTTATGGGCATGCATCAATAGACTGAAGTGCCATTGATGGGATAGTACAGCACTGAGTGTGTCAATCCCATAAATATCCTTCTGGTTTTTCACAGAAAGTAGCTGGTAGCCTACATGATTAGCTTATGTAGCTTCGGCTTTATCCCTGGTACTAGCCTTACGTTTAGGCGATAGATGATGTTACTTATGATAGATGGTAAAAGTTCTCTACTTTTGCTGGATTTAGAACATTATTAACCGAAAGGTTATCATCTTGGGGAGCTTTTAGACACTACATGTTTTGCTCTTCAGGTACTGTCTTATAGTCATTGCTGTTGATTTTCTCTTCTGCCCCTTCGTTTAGACATTGTTGGCTTGTGCATGTTTGCTTGTTTTCCTGGGATTATGTCATGCTGTTACAGGTCTCCAGACAGACATAGTCTCAGGCGATTCTATTCTTTCTATTTTGAAGGATACTTAATGTTTTTGACTCTTTTTGGCTTGTTATAATGCTGTTTGTTATTACTAAGCATTTTCTTCTTTTCTGAAGACATTTCTCTCTAATTGTGTACCTTTTCTTGTCTATGAAGGTGTTCTTGTATGTTGGTCCTTGAGGGGGAAGAGGCGTTTGACTCGTAGCTTCTACCTTTTGTAGAAGACATTTATTCCTAGCATACAGGATCGTTGCTCCTCTAGGGGACAACTGTTTTCATTATTCACCTGTCTCTAGTTGCTGGTAGTTGGGTTCATACTTTGCGAAGTGTGGTCCCTAGATGGCATATACAAAGTGATGTTTATTTTATACATCGGTCAGATTCTTTTATTATGGAATCCTTTAAAGTTTCCGGTTTCAGTATGGACTTTCCTTTACATCATCTGTAGATGGGTCTCTAGCCATAAAAGTAAGGTCACGTACTAACCTTGGTTTTCGCTAGGCTATCAAGGTTTTTTTTCCATACTCAATATCATATTCAACTTTATACTACCATTACTTAATGGTGGTGTCTCAGGCAACTTGCATTACTCTGATGGGTTGGATGGCTGTTGCTTTCCTAAGTGGCATGATCCCACTGTAGTTCCATACGGTTATATCAGTATTGTCTGCGGCTTATTTGGCTTTATTTTTGTATCTTTAAATATGAATTTTCTTTTGTTGATACATAGGTGTATATATATTTTATTCATATATATATATATATATATATATATATATATATATATATATATATATATATATATATATATAATCATAGAGCTATTTGTATCCTCTCTAGTTCTTTTTCCTAGGGAAAGACTACTTCTATGCCAATAGTTGCTATTGTTGTCTTCGACTTCTTTTTCATAAGAACATTCATTATGTTTTCTCCACAGTAGATGGATTTTTCTCTGTGCAATTTGCAGGGCAGTCCTGGCTAGGACAGTACTTTATATGGCATAAAGGTATTGCTCAGTGGCATGGCCTGCGTCTCTTTGTGCCACAGGTATACACGCGGTGGAGGCCTGGATATAAGACCAAATGGATTTATTTTCATAGGGTCATTTGGCGACGTAGTACAAGTCTCTAGGCAGTTGTAATCTCTCAGGCAATTCTATCCCCATGCTTTTAATGTTTTTATGACTTTTGTTAAAGTGGTTCTGTCCAGAGTTATTGTGAGGTGTGAATGCATGGTCCGAATCCCATTAGTGGCGCAAATAGTTTCATACTCATATTGTTGGTGGCGTCTGACACAGGTTTGTTATACTAACATGGGTATTTTATTTCCATGGTTTAAATGTCTTAAAACGACTTACCTGTGGTTCCTTCAGCGGGTTTTTATGTGGTAAGAGTATGTTATTGCTCACCTAAATTATTATGAACGTCCAGTCTTTTTCTCTTGCTCTGGACCGGGTTTGTTATAGTAAGAGACTTTTCATGGTCTCAGCTCGTAGACCCTCTTCCGGGGATGGTATGGCTTTGGCATTTAATTCTAAAGTAAGGAATCTATGGCTAGATGTCTCTTTCAGATGACAGATGAACAGGTCACTTACCTTCAGTAATGCATGATGTCGTAGAGACAGGACCTAGCCACAGATTCTTTAATAATCCTCCTAGCTCTGCGAACTGAGTCATCTTTTGCCTCAAAGATTTCATTATGGTAATTTCCATCCTAAAAAAAAAGGAAGAAGCCAGTGATTATTTGACACAAGGGTGTCTTTTATTTTAGCACACTGTTTCAATAGGCAGTTTCTATATGTGGCTCTATGTTTTGAGCACGGAAAATAATAATGAAAGAAACTGACGTCTGAGCCTCAGTGAGGGAGTTATATGGACTCTGTCGACGTCACATCCGGTGGACGACCTCGAAAACAGAATCGCGCAACGCCCTCTACTAATGTGCAGATGTGCTATGGGAAAAAAATTCCGGATCGAGTCTCGCGCCTGGAGAAGATTCTAAAGTAAAGAATCTGCGGCTAGATCCGGTCTCTACCAGATAATGCATTACCGAAGGTAAGTTACTTGTTTGTCACTTCGGGCGACGCGGATGACGCCACCTGGAGCCAAGCAATGCCACCTACTGGCATGTAGTGGTACTGCTCACAAAAAATCTTCCAGATCCAATCGGACGCCTGGGGAAAGTCAAAGGTAAGGAATCAGTGGCTAGATATTGTTGCTACTAGATAAGGCATTACCAAAGGTAAGTAACTTGTTAATTTAGCTTATTAGGGTCCACCTATATTCATCATATATATGACAATTAGAAATTTTCTTTTCTGCCTTATAAGATTCATTTTGTTATATAGCACAAAATAGGCAGTCATAAGCACTGCAGAGTCCGGAATCAATGAGAAGACAAGAAACATAGACAGTCTATCTTGGAGAGGAAACAGAAAACACAGTAAACGGGAGGGACTTAACTGACCAGGCATGTCTTTATGGCAATGTAAATGGTTCAGGGTTTAAATAAAGTAAATGGATCAAGCTGTTCCAGAGTTTGGTACCATGAACATGGAATGCCCTTCCACCACAGAAAGCATAATCACACCAAGAATGCCAGGTCACTAGAAGAGTTTTTTTGGGGTGCCCTACAAGAATCTCAAAAGATTTTGGAAAAATGGCCTCACCCACAACTTCTTGTGGCATGCTTCATCATAGTCAATTTTCCGCACCATGGTAGGTAAATACCACCATGACAGACTCAACCGTTGCTTGGAGTTCTTAGATAAATACATTTTGAATTATCTCAGGGATCCAATTCAAAGTAAAAAATATCTTGAGATCTACCTTGGAACTATCCTTTAATGATAGGCATCTCAGATATGATCAAAAACGAAACAAATTTTGATATTGGATGAGGTATAATGACTCATCAACCCATGTAATTATTCCAACATGTTTCAGGCGTTCGGGAAGTCCATTTGGGTCTCCGGCCTTTGTCAGGGCCTAGTACTCTCACCTTCCTGGATTTCTTCTATGAGAAATGAGCCTGTGGAAATAATTTTCTCTGGGGGGAAACAAGGAGAAATCACAAAAAAAAATTCTAATGGGGCTAGATACGTCCTCACATAGCCTTCTGAGTAGAGCACAGAGGGGCCTCTTGTTTTACCTTGTGCTTCTAGCCAGGAAGGAGATTTCTAAATGCTGGACTGATCCATTTCCTCCATGCGCTACGGACTGGCTCAAAGCGGTAAATCAGACTTGCTGTCTGGATATAGAGGGTAAGCCTGGCGGAGCGAGCAAGGTATGGACTGATTTCACTAGGTTGAGTGGAATCTTGGGTGTATAATCGATAAAACGAGAGGTCCTATGATTACACCAAGGCGCTGCTCTGTGTGACAGGCCTGTAGGCTTGGCTGGTGCGGTTGGGCCTAATGCGAATGCAACAGACCGTGAGTCAAACAGCAACTGTAAAAATAGCCTGAGTCTTGTAGACGCTATGGTGATATGAGGACAAAAAAACATTTTTCGGGCGTTTGGGCAGTCCCTTCGGGTGTCCGGCCTTTGTCAGGGCAACTCTGATCCCTGCCTAACTACACATTCATACCATGCAGTTATTAATGAGGCCTAATCCTTCCTGGATCTCTTCTATGAGAGATGAACCTGTGGAAATAATTTTCACATAGGGGGAACAAGGAGAAATCATGAAAAATATTTTTCAATATTGAAGTAGGGCACTCGCCCAAGACGTGTAGACTCTGCACAACTCTGTTCACACTTGTAGAATAAAAGCAGCAAAGGCCAAGTTCCAGCTCGATGACGTCATCACATTATTGGATGCATCCATGTCCTTTCGTGCACAGCACCGGGGGATAATGGGAAGTATCTTTCTTAGGATATCCCAACTTGGACAACTCAGTTGGGCATGAAAGATACAGGCGTGTTTGTTAGATAAGGTGTATAGAGGGGCAAGATTATGGCATGGGATGATGGGAAAAGTAATCCAAGGCTTTTCTAATTCGGTCGCCTCCACTGTGCCTGAAAATAGTCCTAAGTACTCCCCCTCTATATTCCGAATAGAAATTGTTATAGGCATTCTAGGACTGTACAGGAAAAATAAAAAGGCTGAGAACAATCAGAGGAAAAAGGTCACCTGTGGGGGAGGGTAGAGGGGCTATTTTTTTAATGCTGGCAACCATTGGTTTTTCTCATTTTTAATGTGTAGCCACTCACTATATTAGTAATTAGTAATCTGGTTAGGCGATTGCTCATAAATATCTGATCATATCAAGCTAGGGAGTGCTACTGGCCGAGAAGTGTATTCTGAACCCAGAGCACATGATGTCTTTGTTTTTATTTTTATTTTTGTCCTCCCATCAGCTGAGACCACTGGATGTTGTTGTTCAATCTCTGATTTGAAGTCTTTAATCTACATATCCAGCGTTGTTTTAACTGGAATAATTTAGCATCACCTGCATTTTGGGGTAATTTATTACTCGCATACCTCACCAAATTGGTTCCAGAAAGGTTTTTCTCCCAAAAATGCTTCATCAGTTTTGTCACTGTATTCTTACACCTTATAGTACTCCAATGTTCCTTTATTCTGATACGAATTTTTCGTGTCGTCATTCCAGTATGTCTCAGACCAAATGGGCAAACTATCATATAGATGTTGTTGTAGGAGTCACAGTATGATATTTCCGAACCCAAGCGTCTTCAGACCTAAGTTAAGTTCTTTGGCTTTTTTTGTGAATAGGCAGGTGTTGCATTGTCCTCAAGGGTAGTGAACAGAGACTGGGGGAATGTCCATGTAGTTGTCAGGGTATGTTTCTGTGATACAGTCCTGGGTCTTGTGTGAACCAGAGCATCTCTTAATAAGCAGTCTTGTCTAAAGGAAATCATAGGTAGTGAAAAAGTAAACGAACCTGATGTAAGATACTTGTATATGTAGATCTAAAAAGGAGATGTCTGTCTTGCTTGAAGTCATAGTGAACCTCAGGAAATCATCCTTGGTGTTGATCCAGGTGCTAAATTCCAATGCCTTTGCCTTTCTCCCTTTCCAGATGATTAAAATGTCATCAATGTAAGGTTTCCAAATTCTGATAGTTTCAAAGTATAGATTAGTATGGTTAAAAATAGTGCACATACAGGCAGGCGATGCTTGGGGTGAATGTGCTCCTCATTGAAGTGCCATGTACTTGCAGATAGAACTGATTTTCAAATTTAAAGCAATTTCTTATCAGAGCCATATGTTCACAATCCAATACAACGTCAACCGGGGTAATCAAGTCCCATTCCGTCGCTTTTATGAGGACTTCTAGTACCTTCAGTAATGCTTCATGTGGGATACTCGTATATAGAGCCTCCACAGCCATTGTTATTAGTATTTCAGACTTTGGGTTGAATTGAATGCCTTCTAGGATATTCAGAATCTCCTTAGAATCCTTCATGTATGAAGGCATTTGATACACAAGTGGTCTAAAGAAATGGTCCGAAAATGTTGAGAGAGGTTTCAGTATTGATCTAATGCTCTATTCAACAGGTCTTCTTGGTGGGGGGTGCCTCCCTGAATGCATCTTTAGTAGAATATAAAGTGTAGAATATTAGGATTTCAATTCTGCCTCCTGTTTAGTTATCCAGTTGTTCGCTGCTGCTATGTTCACCATAAACTGAATGTCCTCCATGATCTCTTTTGCTGGATCCTTCTCTAACCTTGTTTAATTTCTTATGTCATTCAAAAGTTTCAAACATTCGGCTCAATACATTTCTTTAGACAGTATACATTAGCACTTCCTTCTCGTGTTCTGTTGGTTAAATTGTTGTAGGTGTGTGTCTTCATGTTATTCAGTTCGTCTATGTCACATGTTACCACCTGTTTGAATGCCAATAATTCATATGGCATGCTGCATGAGGGTCAGTAGAATCTTGACTTCTTCTTTAACCCAGTGTTTCTGTCTTATTCTTTGCCTGGTGTAGATTCATCAGAGAAGAAAATAGAGGGTCTGCTATGTCAGAAAAATTCAGTGCGTTCTTTTCGTAAAGTGAGCATGTCTGGTTTAGGGGTGGGGACAAAGCCTAGGCCTTTATTGAGCAGTTGGATCTGTAGGTCATTGAACCTATGCTCACTCTGGTTTAGTACCCGTTCATGATTTACTCATGCCTAGCGGAGTGTGGGTCTCTTTGTTTTGGGACTGTTGCTTTTTGTCCCACTGCACCATTTTATCTTTTTTCTCTCCACGTCTGCGTCCTCTGCTTCTTCCTAAAATAAATGAGCTGGTGTCCAAAACAGGTGGAGGTAATGGTTGGGGTTTCTGTACGTAAGGATTCCACCCAAAATATGGTAGAGCTTACTGCGTTGTGGTGTATGGTCTCTGGATTCTTTGTCCTCTACATGGTGGTTTGTCCTAGCCCCATGATTTTTATATTCAGAGTCACTGTCATTGGATTCAGATGATGAGCTTTCTGTTCTTGAGATATCCGATTTTGGAATGTCCTATTTAGGCATGGAATTTAGCAACTGAATCAAAACCAAGGATGAATTTCTAAGGTTGACTATGACTTCAAGCAATACAAATATCTCCTTTTTAGATCTACATATACAAGCATGGAATAATAGGGTCAAATGTGAAGTATTTTACAAACCAACAGATCATAAGGTATGACAGTTTTCATCCAAAATCAGTTCGTGATAACCTACCTGTTGGACAATTTCTCAGGAGGAACTGCACTGACGAGAGATTTCAAGCTCCACACAGACTTACTGAAAAAAAAACTTAAAGAGAAAGAATATCCAATGAAGATAATAGCTAAAGCCATGAAAAGAGCCCTCAGCAATCCACATGTGCAGCTCCTTCAGTCCTTTGATAAACCCAAAAGGAATCGCCTGATTTGTGTTACTACATGCAATACATACTCCAATCAAATGAAAAAGATAAATAAGCATTGTAGGATTCTTGCATCAGGCTTGTTTACTTTTCAAAATCTATTTTTTCCTTTAGACGGGGCTGCCGATTAAGAGACGCTCTGGTTCACACAAGGCTCAGAACTATATCTCAGGAACATACCCTGAGAACTACATGGAACCTTCCCCTGGTCTCTGGACACTACCTGTGTGGACACTGCAACACCTGCCCATTTGCAAAAAATAAAAAGCCAAGGAACTGGACTTAGGTCTGAAGGCCCCTTTAGATCTGAAACACCATACTAACTGTGACTCCCAAAACGTCATCTATATAGTTTGCCCTTGTGGTCTGAGATATAGTGGAATGAATGAACTTTGGAGTATTTTAAGGTGTAGGATAACAGTGAGAAAACTGATGAAGAATTTTCCAGAGAAAAACGTTCCCAGAACGATTTGGTATGGTATGTGATCAATAAATTGCCACAAAATGCAGGTGCTGCTAAATTATTCCAGTTAGAACAACGCTGGATATATAGATTAAAGAGTTCAAACCAGGGGCTGAACTATGACATCCAGTGGTCTCAGCAAATTGTAGGACAAAAAGAAAAACAAAGACATCATGTGATTTGGTTTCAGAATACACTTCTCAGCCAGTAGCACTGCCAAGCTTGTTATGATCAGATATTTATGAGCAAACTCCTAACCAGATCTTGTACCAATTATTAATATAGTGAGTGCCTACACTTTAAAAATACGAAAAACAAATGGTTCCTAGCATTACATAAAAATACCCCCTCCCCACTTTCACAGCTAAACTTTTTCCTTCGATTGTACTCAACTCTTTTATTTTTTCCTGTACGCGCCCAGAACGCCTGTAACAATTTCTATTTGGAATATAAGGGAGGAGTACTAAAGACTATTTTCAGGCAGTGGAGTCAAGCGAATTGGAAAAGCCTTTGATTACAATTCCCATCATTACATGGCATAATCTTGCCCCTTTGTACTCCTTATCAAGCAAACACACCTGTATCTTTCATGTCCAACTGAGTTGTCCGAGTCGGGACATCCTGGGAACTACACTTCCGATCATCTCTTTTTGTCCTGCACGGGCAAGGACGTGGATGCATCGAAGAACGCAATGACGTTATCAAGCTGAAACTCAGCCCACCGGATGAGTTTAATACCGGACGCCTAAATACTTCTATGTTCGGCGACCGGTAGAACATGAGGTTAATTAGGTGTGCACACAGGCACATCATCTTGATGAAGCAAGTGGAGCTGGGAGACTGCTGGATTTGATTTTAGCGGATAGCAAGTGATTTTGGAGAAGGTATACCCTTATCATTTGGTCACCGATGTATATGGAAAACAATAACAGAGTAATGTGTGTTGTAGTGCGACAAAAGCACTCAGCAGGGCAGTACTTATCGATCTCTTTCACTAGTGGCACATTATAAAAGACACAGTATATAATCAGGTGAAAAAGCATTACAACCGTTGCTCATTATAATACAAATTCAGGCTTTACAAAAAGAAGTAACAATGCATTGAGCACTAACTAGGTCTGTCTCACGTGCCTCACTTGTTCTTCTGTATATTGTATCTGAAAGAGACACGTTAGTGATAGATTCCTTACCTTAGAATATCCCCAGGCGTCAGGCTGGATCCGGAAAGTTTTGCGTAGCAGTACCCTTGCGCGTCGGTAGGCGGCGTCGTGCGGCTCCGCGTCCGTCGTCGGCGTCGTGATCGCCGGGATGACGTCGCGGGCAGTACTTAGGCGCCGCCCCTGCGCGCTGACGTCAGTTCTTCTTTTTCCGCGCCAGCAAGCGCAGATCCGGGAAGAGCAGTGCCCTGGTCAATTTTTGACCATACTTTTTGGTGATTTTTTCACTGGTTTTCCAACTTTAAGGTGTCGTAGGGATGCCCGGCTTCAAGCGATGCGGCGCCTGTGCGCGGATGATGTCCGTCACCGACCCGCATTGGGAGTGTCTCTTCTGCCTCGGCCGAGGCCACGACACCGAGTCTTGTCCCGAATGCCAGGCCCTCAACCCGAAAGCTTTGCGAGAGCGGTCTCGAAAGCTCCTCGAGGCCCGGCATTCGGCTCCGCGGAAGCCCCGGTCGCGTGAGAGGTCCAGGGGTCGCTCGCGGAGTGCACACCGGTCGTCGACTTCTTCGTCCGGTAAGTCTAAGCACAAGAAGTCCAAGAAGCATCGTCGCTCTCGGACTTCGCCTCGCCGGTCTCGCGACTCGGCTGAGGCCCCTCCCGGCACCGTCCCCGCCCCCGCGGCCCCGGACTTGCCTGTGGAGTCGCCCCCGTCAAACCCGCCCTTCCCGGGTTCGGGGGCGGATCCGGCCAAGGTACAGGAGTTCCTGTCGGCCATGGCCCGCCTCTTCGGGCCTTCAGGCCCCTCCCGGTGCGCCTTCGGGCCCCGCGGGCCCTGATGGGGTTGCTCCGGCGTCGCCGGCGGCTCCGGCCCCGGCGTCGCCCGAGCCTCCAGCCTCGATCCCGGCTCCGGCTTCGGCCCCGGCCTCGATCCCGGCTCCACAACCCCCATCGACGCCGGTCGACCTCACGACACCTCCGCCGGCGCCGATGTCTCCGGTGCCGTTCTCGACGCCGCCCTGGGCTCCGGGCGGCGTCGTCCCCAGTTCCTTCCGGCTCCGGACATGGACCCGGAGCGTCGTCGCTCGACGCCGGCTCCGGCGCCGATGGGACCTTGGGTCCCAAATGTCCCTCCTCCTCCTTATTTTGAACCAGAGGAGGACCAGGAGGACTGGGAGGGGTCTGATGACCCTCTGACACGCAACTGTCAGTATGATGAGGACTGGACAGAGAGTCTAGGGGAGGCCAGTGGTCTGGATACTTCTCCTGACACTGGCATGCTGTCTCCTCCCGTGGCTACGGAGGAGGGGGCCAATTTTGGTACGGTGTTGCGTAGGGCTGCTGGGGCCTTACGTCTCCAGCTCCCTACTTTGACGGTCAAGACTAACATCTTGACAGAGGTGCTTCAGCCGGCAGCCTCCTCTGCGGAGACTGTGCTGCCGTTTAACGACGCCCTCACTGACGTTCTTTTGGGCGCCTGGTCCAAGCCCAACACAGGGGCTCCTGTGGATCGGAACGTGTCACGACGCCATCGCCCCGCTCCGGGCGACCCCCTGTTTCTTTCTGTCCACCCCACTCCTGAGAGCTTGGTTGTCCAAGCCTCCGCTTCCCAAACCGCCTTCCCTACCGCTCCTCCGGATAGGGAATCCAAACGCCTGGATCAGTTTGGGAAGAAAGGTTTTTCTTCCTCCAGTGCTGGCTTGCGGTCCGTTAACACCGCTTGTCTTTTGGGCCGATATACCCACTCCCTGTGGGATTCGGTGGCGGATGTTTTGCCCCAGTGCCCTGAGGAGGTCCAGGCACTGCTTTCCCGCGCCATTGCGGAAGGAAGGGATGCGGCCAAATACACTATCCGTTGTGGCCTTGACACCGCCGACTCGCTGGGCAGGTCGATTGCAACGACGGTGGCGCTCCGGCGCCACGCCTGGCTGAGAACCACTGGTTTTCAGGGGATGTCCAGAATACTCTCATGGACATGCCCTTTGATGGAGTCGGTCTTTTTGGGTCCAAAGCAGACCATGCGCTGGAGCGCTTTAAGGACTCACGGGCTACTGCAAAGTCCCTGGGCCTTTCTGCTACACGCCCTCCGCTGCCTTCTGCTTTTCGCCCCTATCGTGGCCACGGTAGGGCGCCCCTTCACGTCAGCAGCCCAGCCACCGGCCCGCGCAGCAGGCGTCTTCGCGTGGCCGAGGACGTGGATTCCGCCGTGGCGGATCGGGCAACCAGCGTGCGGGTCAGGCCACCACCTCCAACCCGTCCGCGGCCTCCAAGCCCTCCTAGTCCCTCCTTTCAGGTGCACGGCACGCCAGTAGAGGGCAGGGTCCGCCATCACCTTCCCCACTGGCGCACCATCACCTCGGACAGGTGGGTCTTGGACATTGTCCGAAGGGGCTACTCCCTCCCCTTCGAGACCACCCCACCAGCCATGCCACCTCAATTCCACCGCATGTCAGGGGATCACTTGGTGCTTCTACGGAAGGAAGTCACGGCCCTCTTGACCAAGAGGGCCATCGAGCATGTTCCGACCCCAGAAGTAGGGCGTGGTTGCTACTCCCACTACTTTCTGGTGCCCAAAAGGACAAGGAGGACATGCGTCCTATCTTGGACCTCCGGAACGTCAATCGCTTCCTCCGGAAGGAGAAGTTCAAGATGCTCACCCTAGCTCAGGTCTTGACTGCCCTCGACCCTGGAGACTGGTTGGTAGCGTTGGACTTGCAGGACGCGTATTTCCACATCCCCGTCCTGCCGGCCCACCGGCGTTACCTTCGGTTCACGGTAGGCCCCGAGCATTTTCAGTTCACCGTGCTCCCCTTTGGCCTTACAAGTGCCCCTCGGGTGTTCACGAAAGTGATGGCGGTGGTCGCAGCTCATCTGCGCCGGGCAGGGGTTTCAGTCTTCCCCTACCTCGACGACTGGCTGCTGAAGGCGGGCTCGTCCCAGGCAGTCGTCTCCCACCTCCAGACTACGGCCGAACTCCTGCACTCGCTGGGGTTCTCCATCAATGTGCCGAAGTCGCATCTAATTCCTTCTCCACAGCTCCTTTTCATCGGAGCAGTTCTGGACACGACGCAGTTTCGGGCCTATCCTCCCGAACGGCGAGTCCGGGATATTCAGGCTATGATTCCGATCTTTCGGCCTTTATCCTGGGTTTCGGTACGGATGACCCTGAGGCTGCTGGGCCTCATGGCCTCCTGCATCCTGCTGGTCAATCATGCCAGATGGCATATGCGGGCTCTGCAGTGGGACCTGAAGTTCCAGTGGGCGCAGCACCAGGGCAACCTGTCCGATCACGTCCAGATCTCGGAGGGGACTGCAAAACAGTTGCAGTGGTGGCTCTCGAACCGGCAATGGGTCATGGGCAGATCCCTCTCCCTTCCCCAGCCAGAGCATACAGTTGTGACGGACGCGTCCCTTCTGGGATGGGGCGGTCACATGGGAGAGGCGGAGATCAGAGGCCTCTGGTCTCCAGCGGAGTCCCGGCTCCATATCAACATTCTGGAGCTCCGGGCGATCCGGCTTGCACTCAAGGCATTCCTTCCCTCTGTCAAAGGGAAGGTAGTGCAGGTGTTCACAGACAACACCACCGCCATGTGGTACTGCAACAAACAGGGCGGGGTGGGGTCTTGGACCCTTTGTCAGGAGGCTCTGCGCCTCTGGACATGGCTGGAACATCAGGGCATGTTCCTGATGGTTCAACACCTGGCAGGTTCTCTGAACGCCAGGGCGGACGAACTCAGCCGCAGGTGCATAATGGATCACGAATGGCGTCTTCACTCGGAAGTGGCGCAAGGACTCTTTCTACAGTGGGGAGAGCCTTGGTTAGATCTATTCGCCACCGAAGAGAACGCGCAATGTCATCAGTTCTGCGCGTTGGAATTTCCAAGGCGGCACTCGCTCGGCGGCGCTTTTCGTCGCGAGTGGAGTTGCGGTCTGTTGTACGCCTTTCCGCCTATACCACTTCTACCCAGAGTGTTGAAGAAGATTCGGCACGACCGGGCCCAAGTCATTCTTGTGGCTCCGGACTGGGCTCGAAGAGTTTGGTATCCCGAGCTACTCAATATGAGCATAGATCCCCCGATCAGTCTGCCTCTTCGGGAGGATCTTCTGTCGCAGCAGCAGGGGACGGTCCTCCACCCGAACCTGTCCAGTCTACACCTGCTTGCGTGGAGATTGAGCGGCGGCAGTTGATTCCTTTCGACTTGCCTCCCGAAGTTTGTGATGTGATTCTGGCAGCCAGGCGTCCCTCCACTAAGGTGGTATACGCCTGCAGGTGGAACAAATTTGTGGCATGGTGCACAGCAAAGGCTGTGGATCCCCTTTCTGCCCCTCTTTCTGAGGTCCTTCTGTTCCTTCTCTCTCTGGCCCAACAGGGTTCTGCCCTGGGTACCATCAAGGGTTATCTTTGTGCTATCTCGGCCTTCCTCAGGCTCCCTGATCAGCCCTCCCTTTTCAAGTCCCCTGTTGTTAACAGGTTCTTAAAAGGCATTACTCACCTCTTCCCTCCTGTTCCGTTTGTAATGCCTCAGTGGGACTTGAACTTGGTTCTTACCTTTTTAATGTGCGCTCCCTTTGAGCCTCTGCATAACTGTCCTCTTCGTCTTCTGACTCTGAAGACAGCCTTTCTGGTGGCCATCACCTCCGCTCGGCGGGTGAGTGAGCTCCAGGCTCTATCTTGCAAACCTCCCTTTCTGTCTGTTCATCCAGACAAGGTTGTTCTTCGGACGCGTCCGTCCTTCTTGCCAAAGGTGGTTACTGCTTTCCACATTGGGCAGACCATCACTTTGCCCACCTTCTTTCCGCCTCCGCATCCTTCCAGAGAGGAAGAGAGGCTCCACCGTCTGGACCCAAAACGTGCGCTCTCTTTCTATATTGACCGCACAACACACTTCCGGGTGGATGACCAGCTCTTTGTTGGCTACGTGGGCGCCAAAAGGTCGGGCGGTGCACAAGAGGACCATCTCCCGCTGGGTTACCTTGTGCATCAAGACCTGCTATTCTTTGGCTAAGAAGGAGCCTCCTGTTGGGCTGCGTGCCCATTCCACCAGGGCAACGGCTGCTACCACGGCCTTGGGCCGCGGTGTTCCGCTGCCGGTTATCTGTCAGGCAGCTACGTGGGCCTCGCTGCACACGTTTACAAAGCATTACTGCCTTGACAGTCAGGTCCGGAGGGACGGCTTCTTTGGCCGTTCTGTCCTCCAGGACTTCCTTGTCTGATCTTTGTTCGCAGACCCACCACCGGGGTTGGTATTGCTGGGGTATCTATTCTAAGGTAAGGAATCTATCACTAACGTGTCTCTTTCAGATGCACAAGTTACTAACTTGTGTAACGATATATCTGTAAGAGACAGTAGTTAGTGATAGATTCCTACCGCCCACCCATCCTCCCGTTCTGCGAACTGATTTCTAGGGTTAAGGACATCCCTTTCAGGGCCCTAGTATTTTTCAGACACCTGTGTCAGCTTCTTGCATGGCTCTGCGTTCCTGGCGCGGAAAGTCGTGTACAGAACTGACGTCAGCGCGCAGGGGCGGCGCCTAAGTACTGCCCGCGACGTCATCCCGGCGATCACGACGCCGACGACGGACGCGGAGCCGCACGACGCCGCCTACCGACGCGCAAGGGTACTGCTACGCAAAACTTTCCGGATCCAGCCTGACGCCTGGGGATATTCTAAGGTAAGGAATCTATCACTAACTACTGTCTCTTACAGATATATCGTTACACAAGTTAGTAACTTGTGCTTTTATAGAATGTTTACAAAACAAGAGCACCAAATCAACCATGTATAACCATACATCCCTGAATGAAGGGACGAATACTTCTCTTTATCAGGAAATGGCATCATTTGATGGTCCCCTAATGAGAAAAGGATTCCTTGTTTGTACCTTGCTTTTCCCTTCTGTCCAACTAGAAGTGTGTGACTACAGGGGAATGTCTCCTGGATCTGATCAGAAAAATCCCCAACACCCGTAGTTTAGGGTAAGTGAGTGGAATAGTAACACCGCCTTTTTTATCAGTGAACACCTAAGCATGCTCACGAGTGGAGTGTGCTTTTGTAGTGGATTTTTACTGATCTGCACTTTACCCACAGTGTAACCCAGTTTAAGTTCAACAGAGACTTGGATGGGGTCCTTTGCTCCTTTTATTCTATAAGTGGAAAGAGAATTGTGCAATATCTGCACATCTTGGATGAGTGCCCTACTTCAATAATAAAAAATATTTTTCATGATTTCTTTTTGTCTCTCCTATGTGAAAATTATTTCCACAGGTTCACCTCTGATAGAAGAGATCCAGGAAGGTGAGAGCTTTAGGCCTCATTATAACTGCATGGTATGAATGCATATTTAGGCAGGGACCAGAGTAGCCGTGACTAAAGCCAGAGACCCGAATGGGCATCCCACATGGCCGAAACATGCTTGCATAATTACATGGGTGGATGAGACATTATACCTCATTCGATAACCAAGTTTGTTTAGTTTTTAATTATTTCTAAGATACCCATCATTAAAGAATAATTCCAAGGTATATCTCAAGATATTTTAACTCTGAATTGGATCCCTGCAATAATCGAAAAATTTATTTATCTAAGAACTCCCAGCATCGGTTGAGTCCGTCATGGTGGTATTTACCTATTATAGTGATGAAAATTGCCTATTATGAAGCATGCCACGAGAAGTTGTGAGTGAAGTTATTTTTTCCAAAATCTTGTGAGATTCTTGTAGGGCACCCCCTCCAAAAAAGCTCTTATAGTGACTTGGCGTTCTTGGTCTGGTTATGTTTAGACCCGGAGGACATGACCTGTTTATATTTCTCTTTCTCTCCAGTTGTGATATACCACAGGAAGCATGTCAGAATCGTGGTAGTACCAGCACACGCAAATCGCCAGTTCTCAGAGGTCTCGTGGCAAACCTCCCTAGATAGTGGATGTGTCTTGTGTTCGACTGTATGGACAAATTATGTGACTTGCAGAGAAGTTGTTGCTTCATTGGGAGTCATGTTAGAGCCTCTGAAAGATGGTACTGGTGGAAAGCATATTGTATAAGGCCATAGTCTGCTCATCTAGCTGGCCTAATCCTCTGTATTAAACAGAACCTCTGTCTTCTCACCATTTGATTCTTGCTCATCCAGCTTTGGGTGGCAATGAGACAATTTCCTAGGTGTTCCAAGGATTTGACAGTCGGTTTATCAAACTTGAGCAAAAGCAGAGTATGGCTCACATAGGAGAGTATCTTAAAACCATAGGACCAATTTAGCTCCTGTAGTGGTTCCAGTTAAAGATCAAATAGGATTAGCCAGAAACTGGAAAGTTGCTGCTCCTGTTGGCCATTTCGTTCGGGCATGTGTGACTCAAGGGCAGTTAGACAATCCTTATAACAAGTACTGCAGTGGTACTTGGAAATACAGGAACCAGGCACCAAGCAAGCTCCCTGATTAGCCAAACACCTCTTCTTTAAGCTTGTTTTTCTGGTGGTAGCATGGTTGAACGGTTGAGGCTTATTCTTGGAGAAGTGGGGGCTAGAATGATTAGTTTAGGCAGCACATGTTTCACTCACGATAAATATAAAGTCCAAGCAGTGGTATTCTTTAATATAATGATTTGAAGCTTTTATCTGATATGGAGAGAGCACATTCCTTACCTTAGACTATTCCCCACTTGTCAGACTATATCCAGAAAATCTTGAACAGTACCCCTGCGCCCTGGTAAATGGCATCAAACGACTCCCTGTAGACATCGGCCATGCCAGATGTGACGTGTGGGGTGCCTGGATAAGTGCCACTCAACCGTGCTGACTTTTCTTTCTTTGCCAACAGGGAGGATTCGGATGAGCTACCCCAATCAATTTCTGAGCAATTTTTCAACATTTGTGTAAATATTTTTTAGCATTCTGCTTCCATTATGCTAGGGATGTCCTCTAAGAAACCAGTGGGTTTTGAACCCAGTGGGGCCTATCAAAGGCAAATATCTGAAAGAGACACGTTAGTGACAGATTCCTTACCTTAGAATATCCCCAGGCGTCAGGCTGGATCCGGAAAGTTTTGCGTAGCAGTACCCCTGCGCGTCGGTAGGCGGTGTCGTGCGGCTCCGCGTCCGTCATCGGCGTCGTGATCGCCGGGATGACGTCGCGGCCAATACTTAGACGCCGCCCATGCGCGCTGGCGTCAGTTCTTTCTTTTCCGCGCCAGTAAGCGCAGATCCGGATTGAGCAGTGCCCCAGTCATTTTTTGACTGAATATTTTTGAGACTTTTTGTCCAAGTTTTTTTCGAGTCGTTTCCGACACCTTTGGAGTCGTAGGGATGCCCGGCTTCAAGCCATGCGAGGTCTGTAATCGCATGATGTCGATTACGGATCCGCACCGTGAGTGTCTCTTCTGCCTGGGGCGCGGCCACGACCCCCAGTCGTGCCCCGAGTGCCGGTCCCTCGCTCCGAAGGCTTTGCGAGAGCGGTCTCGAAAGCTCCTCGAGGCCCTGCACTCGGCTCCGCGCCGCTCGAGGTCCCGGTCCCGTGAGAGGTCGAGGGGCCGGTCCCGGAGCCGTCGTCATTCATCGGGGTCCAAGTCTTCGTCCTCAGGTAAGGCGAAGCACAAGAGGTCTAAGAAGCGTCGCTCTAAGACCTCCCCTCGCCGGTCTCGCGACCCGGCCGAGGGTCCAGACGGTGCCGCCCCCGCGGCTCTGGGGGTGCCCGCGCAGCCGACGCCGGCCTACCCGCCTACTCCGGGTCCGACGTCGACTCCGGCCGAGATACAGGAGTTCCTGTCGGCCATGGCCCGCCTCTTCGGGCCTAAGGGTTCCCCCGGTGCGCCTTCGGGCCTCAGTGGGAGTCCTCCCTCGGCACCACCGGTGGCTCTGGCCCCGGTGTCTCCGGCCCCGGCGCCGCAGGACCCCCTCGGATCCAGGCCTGGATCCCGGTCGACGCCGGTTGACCTAACGACACCTCCACCGGCGCCGACCTCACCGGTACCGATCACGGCGCCGTCCGAGGCCCCGGACGGCGACGTCCCCAGGTTCTCCCCGGCACCGGACACGGAGCCGGATCGACGTCGCTCGACGCCGATTCCGACGCCGATAGGACCTTTCTTCCCTCATGTCCCTCCTCCTTACTTTTCACCTGTTTTGGAGGAGGGGGAGGACTGGGAGGGGTCGGAAGACCCTCTCACAGCTCAATGTGAGCCTTATCAGGACTGGGCTGAGGAACTGGGGGATGCCAGTGGTCTGGACACCTCTCCTGACCTTGGCATGCTGTCTCCTCCTTCCGTGGCTACGGAGGGGGGAGCAAGTTATGCAACGGTGTTGCGTAGGGCAGCTGAGGCCTTGCGCCTCGAGCTCCCTAGGTTGGCTGTCAGGACTAACCTCCTGACGGAAGTGCTTCAGCCGGCGGCTACCTCTTCGGAGCCACTGCTGTTGTTCAACGACGCACTTTTGGACGTTTTTTTGGGCACCTGGTCCAGGCCCACCACAGGGGCTCCTGTGGACAGAAACGTAGCCCGACGCCATCGCCCGGCCCCGGGCGAACCTCTGTTTCTCTCCCAACACCCCACCCCCGAGAGCTTGGTTGTCCAAGCCTCTGCCTCCCAGAGCGCCTTCCCTACCGCTCCGCCGGATAGGGAATCCAAAAAACTGGACCAATTTGGGAAGAACGTTTTTTCTTCCTCCAGTGCTGGCTTGCGGTCCGTGAACACCGCTTGCCTTTTGGGCCGTTACTCCCACTCTCTGTGGGATTCGGTGGCGCAAGTGCTGCCCAAGTGTCCTGAGGAGGTCCAGGCACTTCTCTCCCGTGCTGTTGCGGAAGGGAGAGACGCAGCGAAGTTCACCATCAGATGTGGCCTAGACACCGCTGACTCGTTAGGCAGATCGCTTGCTACGACAGTGGCGCTTCGCCGTCACGCCTGGCTGAGGACCACTGGTTTCTCGGGCGATGTCCAAAACACCCTTATGGACATGCCCTTTGATGGTATCCGCCTTTTTGGCAATAAGGCAGACAGCGCGATGGAGCGCTTTAAGGACTCGCGGGCTACGGCCAAGTCCTTGGGCCTCTCCGCCTTGCGCCCTCCGCAGCAGTCTGCTTTTCGCCCCTTTCGTGGCTACGGAAGGGGCACCCAGTCACGTCCACTGCCCAGCCACTGGCCCGCGCAGCAAACGCCTTCGCGCGGCTGAGGACGTGGCTCTCGCCGAGGCGGGTCGGGTAACCAGCGTGCGGGTCAGGCCACCACCTCCGCCCCGTCTGCGGCCTCCAAACCCTCCTAGTCCATCCTTTCCGGTCCACAGCACGCCAGTGGGGGGCAGGGTCCGCCATCACCTTCCCCACTGGCGCACCATCACTTCGGACAGGTGGGTTTTGGACATTGTCCGAAGGGGCTACTCCCTCCTCTTCGAGACTGCCCATCCAGCCATGCCACCTCAGCACCACCGCATGTCGGGGGACCATTTGGCACTTCTTCGACAGGAAGTTGCGGCCCTCTTGGCCAAGGGGGCCATCGAGCGCGTTCCGACCCCAGAAGTAGGTTGTGGTTGTTATTCCCACTACTTTCTGGTGCCCAAAAAGGACAAGGAGGACATGCGTCCTATCTTGGACCACCGGAACGTCAATCGCTTCCTCCCGGAAGGAGAAGTTCAAGATGCTCACCCTAGCTCAGGTCTTGACTGCCCTCGACCCTGGAGACTGGATGGTAGCGTTGGACTTGCAGGACGCATATTTTCACATCCCCGTCCTGCCGGCCCACCGGCGTTACCTGCGGTTCACGGTAGGCCTCGAGCACTTTCAGTTCACCGTGCTTCCCTTTGGCCTTACCAGCGCCCCTCGGGTGTTCACGAAAGTGATTGCGGTGGTCGCAGATCATCTGCGCCGGTCAGGGGTTCCAGTCTTGCCCTACCTCGACGACTGGTTGTTGAAGGCGGGCTCGTCCCAGGCAGTTGTCTCCCACCTCCAGACTACGGCCGGACTCCTGCACTCGCTGGGGTTCTCCATCAATGTGCCGAAGTCGCACCTGGTTCCTTCTCCACAGCTCCTTTTCATCGGAGCGGTTCTGGACACAACGCGGTATCCCGAACGGCGAGTCCAGGATATTCAGGCTATGATTCCGATCTTTCAGCCTCTATCCTGGGTTTCGGTACGGATGACCCTGAGGCTGCTGGGCCTCATGGCCTCCTGCATCCTGCTGGTCGATCATGCCAGATGGCATATGCAGGCTCTGCAGTGGGACCTGAAGTTCCAGTGGGCGCAGCATCAGGGGAACCTGTCCGATTACGTCCAGATCTCGGAGGGAACTGCACAACAGTTGCAGTGGTGGCTCTCGAACCGGCAATGGGTCACGGGCAGATCCCTTTCCCTTCCCCAGCCAGAGCACACAGTTGTGACGGATGCGTCCCTTCTGGGATGGGGCGGTCACATGGGAGAGGCGGAGATCAGAGGCCTCTGGTCTCCGGCGGAGTCCCGGCTCCATATCAACCTTCTGGAGCTCCGGGCGCTCCGACTTGCACTGAAGGCATTCCTTCCCTCTGTCAAGGGGAAGGTAGTGCAGGTGTTCACGGACAACACCACCGCCATGTGGTACTGCAACAAACAAGGCGGGGTGGGGTCGTGGACCCTTTGTCAGGAGGCTCTGCGTCTCTGGACATGGCTGGAACATCAAGGCATATTCCTGATGGTTCAACAGCTGGCAGGTTCTCTGAACGCCAGGGCGGACGAACTCAGCCACAGGTGCATGATGGATCACGAATGGCGTCTTCACTCGGAGGTGGCGCAAGGACTCTTTCTACAGTGGGGAGAGCCTTGGTTAGATCTATTCGCCACCGAAGAGAACGCGCAATGTCAGCAATTCTGCGCGTTGGAATTTCCAAGGCGGCACTCGCTCGGCGACGCTTTTCGTCGCGATTGGAGTTGCAGTCTGTTGTACGCCTTTCTGCCTATACCACTTCTACCCAGAGTGTTGAAGAAGATGCGGCGCGACTGGGCCCAAGTCATTCTTGTGGCTTCGGACTGGGCTCGAAGAGTTTGGTATCCCGAGCTACTCAGTATGAGCATCGATCCCCCAATCCGTCTGCCTCTTCGGGAGGATCTTCTGTCGCAGCAGCAGGGGTCGGTCCTCCACCCGAACCTGTCCAGTCTCCACCTCCTTGCATGGAGATTGAGCGGCGGCAGTTGATTCCTTTCGACTTGCCTCCCGAAGTTTGTGATGTGATTCTGGCAGCCAGGCGTCCCTCCACTAAGGTGGTATACGCCTGCAGGTGGAACAAGTTTGTGGCATGGTGCACAGCAAAGACTGTGAATCCCCTTTCTGCCCCCCTTTCTGAGGTTCTACTGTTCCTTCTTTCTCTGGCCCAACAGGGTTCTGCCCTGGGTACCATCAAGGGCTACCTTTGTGCACTCTCGGCCTTCCTTAATCTTCCTGATCAGCCCTCTCTTTTCAAGTCCCCTGTTGTTAACAGGTTTCTTAAAGGCATTACACACCTTTTCCCTCCTGTTCCGTTTGTGATGCCTCAGTGGGACTTGAACTTGGTTCTTACCTTTTTAATGTGCGCTCCCTTTGAGCCTCTCCATAACTGTCCTCTTCGTCTTCTCACTCTGAAGACAGCCTTTCTGGTGGCTATCACCTCTGCTCGGCGGGTAAGTGAGCTCCAGGCTCTTTCTTGCAATCCCCCCTTTCTGTCTGCCCATCCAGACAAGGTTGTTCTTAGGACGCGTCCGTCCTTCTTGCCAAAGGTGGTTACTGCCTTCCACATTGGGCAGACCATCACTTTGCCCACCTTCTTTCCGCCTCCGCATCCTTCCAGAGAGGAAGAGAGGCTCCACCGTCTGGACCCAAAACATGCGATTTCTTTCTATCTGAACCTCACACAACAGTTCTGGGTGGACGACCAGCTCTTTGTTGGCTACGTGGGCGCCAAAAAAGGTCGGGCGGTACACAAGCGGACCATCTCCCGCTGGGTTGTCTTGTGTATCAAGGCCTGCTATTCTTTGGCTAAGAAGGAGCCCCCTGTTGGGCTACGTGCCCATTCCACCAGGGCGACAGCCGCCACCACGGCGTTAGGACGTGGTGTCCCTTTGCAGGACATCTGTCAGGCAGCTACGTGGGCCTCTCTGCACACGTTTACCAAGCATTACTGCCTTGACAGCCAAGTCCGGAGAGACAGCTTTTTTGGCTGTTCTGTTCTCCGAGACTTCCTCGTCTGATCTTTGTTCGCAGACCCACCTCCCGGGTTGGTATTGCTGGGGTATCTATTCTAAGGTAAGGAATCTGTCACTAACGTGTCTCTTTCAGATGCACAAGTTACTAACTTGTGTAACGATATATCTGTAAGAGACAGTAGTTAGTGACAGATTCCTTACCGCCCCACCCATCCTCCCCGTTCTGCGAACTGATTTCTAGGGTTAAGGTCATCCCTTTCAGGGCCCTAGTTTTCAGACACCAGTGTCAGTTTCTTGCATGGCTCTGCGTTTCTGGCGCGGAAAGTCGTGTACAGAACTGACGCCAGCGCGCATGGGCGGCGTCTAAGTATTGGCTGCGACGTCATCCCGGCGATGCCGACGACAGACGCGGAGCCGCACGACGCCGCCTACCGACGCGCGGGGGTACTGCTACGCAAAACTTTCCGGAGCCTGCCTGACGCCTGGGGATATTCTAAGGTAAGGAATCTGTCACTAACTACTGTCTCTTACAGATATATCGTTACACAAGTTAGTAACTTGTGCATCTGTGATGGACCCCCTCTGGTTTGTCCGTGATTCCTGGAGCTGGACCACGACTCTATGAACTGTCCCGACCACTGCACCATGAATCCGAAGTCAATTCAGGAGCGGGAGACGAAGCTTCTGGTGGACTCAGCACCACTCCAGGTCCCGGTTGTGTGAAAGGGCCTCGTCCGCTCTCAGAATCGTTCCAGTCGGTCGTCATTGCAGCTGAAGTCATCGTCTGGTAAGTCCCACAAGCACAAATAATCTAAGAAGTCAAAAGACTCTTCGACCTCACCACACTAGTCCACGTTATCAGACGAGGCGCAGGAACAATCCCACAAGTTGAAGCGCTGGTCCTGCACTCCAGCTGTGGAGCCAGAGCCTGGCGGTTCTCAAAGCCTCCCTGAATTTGCTGGATCGACCATCGCCCAACTCAGGGAGTTTTATGAGGCTATGCACCTCATATTTGGGCGTGTGGACCTCTCTGGAGTGTCTTTGGGCTTCACGGGTCTGGGAGGTGCCCTGACTGGACTCCCGCTGACAGTTTTGCCTGTGCCAGTCTGGCCCTCAGGATCCGTTCCTAGTTCCGGACCAACTCCTGGTGTGAACCCACGATCTTTCTGGGGTTCGGTCCCATGGTGCGTTCCCGGCGCCACCGACTCCATACTCTTTTCCGTCTCCGCCACAGAGCCTGACCAGCGTCATTTAACATTGACACCAGCGCGACCTGGATGGGCCACAATGATTGCCCAGGTCGGACACAGTGCCTCCTGTCCTTGACAGGCCCTGTAGGGATTTCGGTTAGGTTGGGCCTGAGGATCCATATGGTTACCTTGTTCCCCATGAGGATCCTTTGGCCCAAGTGAATGGTGGATGTCAGTGATCTGGACACCTCACCAGACACTGGCCTGCTCTCTCCTCCTGTGTGGCTGCGGAAGAAGGGACTTCCTTTGTTATGGTGGTGAGAAGGGCAGCTGAAGTCCTCAACTTTCAGCTGCCCTCTGCGTAGGTCATGACCAGTGTCTTGACAGAGGTAGTAATGGTTCCAATAAATGAGAAAGAACCGCACAATCAAGAAATAGAACAAAAGTATCAACTTGTACTGTAATAAAGTGCAAATTAATTTTTGTTTAACGTAATGGTTGTTTTTGGGGTGCTAGCTTGACTCAATTGCACCTACTACCAAAAGATGCTAGTCACACAAGAGAAAAAAACTAATGTGTATGCAAATCTAAAACCATGGAGCATTAATGAGCACACCCTTTGATATTAACGATCCACTAGGGTACTGGATAAGTAAACAGATTCCCTATGTCCAATGTCATTCTTGTACTTCATACATCCAGCATGAAATCTGCCAATGTGCCAACACGTGTTTCGTCTACCCGTAGACTTTTTCAAGGCTGGAACAATAAATATTTAAGACATCGTTTTAAAAAAAAATGTATACAAAGCAATTGTCTTAATATGTCATAACAGCTTAAAATCAAGATAAAACACAGTGGTTACAAAGATTATATACATTTGCGTATAGTCAGAACCGTGGAAAAGATCCGTCACCAAAAAATCACCAAATGTGGATCTAAAAAAAATTTAGGTAAAAAAGGGTGTGTCATAAGACTAAGACGTGTCTACAAAGAAAAAGAAAAAGAAGGAACAAAAATGAATAAGAAACAACATAATCACAATCGTCATCGGAGATGGCCACACAGTGTGCCAGAAGCCGAAAAAGAGAGATCTGTGTTGAAAAGGTCCCTGAGGCAAAAAAGAGAGATCATGCCTAATAAATTAACGGCATATCAACCCACCAGTTGGTGCGAAACTGTTGTTGTGCGAGTTCTAATTCCGGTCACAGTTGACTCCTATTGGTATATACACATACATCCACAAACTGTGTGGAAAAAGAAATAATAGTTTGATGGAAGCTCCGACCTTTGTCTAAGGTAAATATTTATTATAGAAACATCTACCCTTCACATTCCTATCTGATAAGAATTACGGGTGCAATTATCCTTCATGGACATGAATGAGAATTAGTTATTACAGAGAAATGGGGGCATATACATGTGGTACTATTTCTAGAACCCATTAGTTAACGGTTTTCTAAATGACAACCGAACTAGCATATTAAAGGGCTCAGTTACTAAACTAGTAACTGTAACTATAGAAAACACCTCCCTCCAGGCGGTTACGTTTTTTCTTCAAAATAACGTTCGCCACCGAAACAGAACACACCATTTGATAATTACAACACACCCCAGCGATCTTAGTGTTTGAACGCAGCGTGGTTAAAAAGAGCAATAAGCTAGACAGGTTGGTTTCATGTAGGACACCCAGATAAATGAGAATTTGTTAGAGTATGGTTACCTATTAATAGCGGGTGTTTCCACATGATAGAAAAGCTGATTAACGGCTGATTGTATTCACATCTCACGATCCGTCTTATGATCGTTATCGGTGTGAGCGACCTATAACGTATAGAGGAACTCACATAAAAAGAGCGCACTTGTTGGATGGTACCAAAATGCCTCCAAAGCCAGTAATTGCAATCAACATTCTATCGTATACAGAACGGTAGAGGACATCGCTCGAATGTGTCTTACCCAAGATTAGGATGATCCAAAGGAAACTCCCTATGTTTGGAGTCAGTGCTGGTTAAAATACGAGTGGTAACCCTGATAAGTTCCACTATCTACGAGAGAAGAAAAAGCAAAACGCAGCCACAGTTACTCCCCCATATACATATGCAATATTGAAGTTCCGTAAACAGGAAAACCTCATTTGTTTCTCCTATCTGGCTTCCTAGTTCCGAAACTCACCACAAAGACCGCAGAAGTGCGTCCTCCACCTCGTTTGCCTGCTGTAGCGCGTAAACGGACGCCATCGCCATGTGTTTGTTTTATTCCTGACTTGCGTTACGTGCTTGCCCTCTGACCCCAACATGTGATCATGTGACATGACGTGCTACCGTCTCGTATTAGTAAAAGAATGGTGTCGCCATCTTGGAAAAGGATACTAATCTGTAAAAGCTTAAAATAAGTCCTCTATTGTCGGTGTTTTCTAGTCTCGTCCTATTTTTCAAACGCCTGCGTCTTGTGGCTATATCAAGCACAGTCAGTGTTGATGAACTCCGCTTGTGATATGCGGAAGGGGACAAAAAATAAATAAAAAACACTTTTCAGGCATTCTGCCAATGTAGATGTTATTTTTCTTGGTTTCCACCACCAAAAGAAAAGTCAGAATGTTCAAGGGATAGACAATGTGCAGTACTACAGTAGATCATCAACTATCCTACTACACTTTGTTTGTCAATGTACAACATCAAATGTTTACGTTCAATTTCTTTAACAAAACAGTGCCTACAGACGCAAAGTCTGTGCACCATTAGGACAGTAATAAGTGGTATACAATACATAGAAAATTACTCATATCTCTTTGTACATCATCTGTTTCTTCTCAGACATTATTCGTTGTTACCCATGCATCAGTAAAGAAAAAAACCATCATCCACATTTTAGTCCTGTAAAAAGACATGAAGCTCTCTGTCTATGTTCAATCCTGAATCTACAGATCTCAATTTTATCAGCCACCTAGTTTCTAGTTTTCTCAATGCTAGAGTCCGATTGCCAGCCCTAGGGTTCTCCTCTGCCAGTGCAATACCATGGAATCTAATATTAAGTATCTCTGAGTTGTTATGTACACTATTATAGTGTACTGCTAGAGGATAATTCATGTTGTTATTACGAATTGCTCTAATGTGTTCTTGCACACGTTCCTTAAGTGGTCGGATAGTACTGCCGACGTAGATCAAGCCACATTGGCAGATAATGCAATATACCGTGAATTTTGTGTTGCAATTCATGAAGTGGCCTATTTTGTGTGTTTGACCCGTATTATAGCTAAAACTGGTGATTTTGTTGATGGCAAACTGGCACACATTGCATGTAGTGCACTTGAAAAAACCTAACGGTTTCTTTGGTAGCCAACTTTGAGGTTGTCCTATCCTGTTGGTGTTTACAATGGATGGACTTAGTATGTTCCTCAATGTTTTTCTCTACTATATGTCACTTTTGGTTTCTTTGTTGTATAGGGGTCTAGGCTCTGATCTTATCTGAGAAGATGCCAGTGTTTGTGTAATATCTTGTAGATGTTCTGGCTATGCGCATTGTATGGCGTGATAAGTGCAATCTTTTCTCTCTGTTTCTGCTTCTAAGTGTTGTTTTTCAGAAGCCCCGTACTAATGATCTTGTTCTGAGCTCTGTCCAAAGTTGTTTTGTCATATCCCCTGATCATGAAACGTTCTTTCATGCATAGTAACTCTCGTTGGAATATCTCATCATTGCTACAGTTCCTTCTCAGTCTTGTCATTTCTCCATAGGGGATGGACCTCAATTGTGTAACTGGATGTGCACTTTTAGCATGCAGAATGGAATTGCATGCAGTTGGTTTATGGTATAGTTTACATTCTAGCTTCTCTCCTTCTGTGTATAATGTAATATCCAGGAAATCTATTTAGTTTTTGTCGAACTTGAATGTGAAGGCCAGATTATATACATTGTTATTTAAATGTCTGATGAAGTCCGAGAGGTTGTCATTGTCCCCCCCCATATCAAGAGGATGTCATCTATAAACCGCCCCCAATAGATGATTGATCCAGTCATATTTTGTGGGCAGTTGCGCCATATATGATATTCCTAAAAAAAAAACATGTATATATTGGCGAACGATGGGGAAAATTTCGAACCCATGGCCACCCCAGATGATTGCCTGAACCATCTGCCATTGTGTAAAAAGTAGTTATTGTTGAGTGTGAGGCGAGTGAGCTCTAGAAGCATTTGGGTATGTTCATACAGGTTGGCATCACGTTTCGAAAGAAAATATGTTAGGGCTTCCATACCTTTCTCCTGGGGGATGCATGTATATAATGCACAGACATCCAATGTGACAAGGGTGAATTCCTCTGACCATGTAAGGTCTTCTATTTTATTCAACAAGTCCTTAGTGTCTTCAATGAAGGAGGGTAGGTTACGTACTATCGGCTGTAAGTAGATGTCTATATACTCTGAGATTCTCTCTGTTGGCGACCCTATCCCTGATATTATGGGTCTACCGGGCGTGGCTGTGTGGCTCATATGTATCTTTGGCAAAATGTAAATGCACGCCGCTCGCGGTGTGGGATTAAACATATATTTGAACTCCATATCTGTTAACAGACATGCATGGAGCCAGAACCTTAGTATTTTTTCAATGAGTATAGTGACCTCTTTCATTGGATTACTGGATACCATAGTGTACGAACCTGTATCCCTCAAATGTTGATCAATTTCATTGGTGTAGTACTCTGTGTCCATCAGGACGATGCTACCCCCTTTGTCTGCTTCCTTTATGGCTACATCAGAATAGGTTGTTAATTTGAGTAGAGCTCCTCGTTCTGCCTTACTAAGATTGTCTTTAAATCCTTTATGTTTCTGTAGGAACTTGTCTTCTAGTTTATGGAGATCTTGAGTTACCGCTTTATAGAAGCAGTCGATCATGTTCTCTGATGGTAGTACAGGCACAAATTTTGATTTCGTTCTGAGCCCACTGTCCAGACTTAAGTTTGTATCGATATCCAGATCTCTTAGGATTTCGCCCACACTAGGAGCGGGTCCCAAACTTTCATCCAATGACAATAATAATTGGAGATCTTGTATATCTCGGATTGTCTTAGCACTCTTACTAGCTGTATAAATCGGCATTGGACACGGTTTGTAATTTGCATCAAAATACTTTTTTAATTTCAATTTTCGTACATATTTGAAAAGATCAATATGTATTTGTGTGAAATTAGGTTCGGACATGGGACAAAAACTTAACCCTTTCTTTAGTATATTTACTTCATCACAGGATAACTCATGTTTAGACAAGTTCACAATGGAAACATCCTCAGTTGCATTAGTAGTAGACAGACACAAGTTTTCTATATCAGAGGACTCTATCCCCCTTCAGCATTCAGTTCTTTTGAGGGCGTGATGCTGATCTGAGGACTCTTTTTTTCTTGATTGGTATCTGTTTTTTCTACCACCTCTTCTTGTACCCTTCCACCTATGTCTTTTTTGTGGAATCCCACGCTGTTTCCCTTCCTGTATCTTTTGAGTTCGTCTAAAAAAGATGAGCCTGACACAATGTTACTAGTATTTCCTGAGTTAGTGTGTGTTTCCCCTCTAGCTTCACTGATTTCACTCGCTATGCTGGACAAATCAGACTCACTTGCCGATGTAGAGGCTACTTGTCTAGAATCACTGGGTTTGTCCATCCCCCCTCTCGGTTTGTATTCATCGAATCTCTTGGCGAACGTAAAGATTCTACCGTTCTTATAGTCATTTTCATCTCGTTTTAATTTACGTATTTTTTTGTCCCTGGTATAATTTTGATGTGTACTCAGCACCTCCTTCAGAATTTTATAATATTTTTCAGTTGCATCTTTGAGATTCAGGGCTTTGATCTCTTCTTCAATGTTTTCAATTTCCTCTAATAATTTTGATCTTTTCCTTTCTGCATGTCTTATTAGTAAGTCCATCATTCCATATGATGATGAGGATATCAAGTTTTCCCATTCACTCAGCAGGTCCGGGTCTAAATCCTCAAACGAGGGAAAAATGATGACCCTAAGACCCGTCGGTACCTGCTTGATTTCAATGTATTTTTTTAATGTTGTCAGATCCCACCACCGTGAGAGTTCTTGTTTCCTTACTCTCTCTAGTCTGATGAACAATTGTTTGAGTCCCTGGGGCTTAGCCTCCTGTACAATCGTTTTCTTACTCTGTACTCTAGTTCCTGAAAATATATCATTAAAAATTCTGTCTCTCTCATCATCAAATTCTGCCATATTCTTGTTTAGACCTCCTCTAGCAATTCCTCTGATACCACTTAATATCAGATCACACTATCATAAGAACTTGAGTGCTGGTACCCACATAACAATTGTTGCAACTAAGTTGGTAGTAATGGTTCCCAATAAATGAGAAAGAACTGCACAATCAAGAAATAGAACAAAAGTATCATCTTGTACTGTAATAAAGTGCAAATAAATTTTTGTTTAACGTAATGGTTGTTTTTGGGGTGCTAGCTTGACTCAATTGCACCTACTACCAAAAGATGCTAGTCACACAAGAGAAAAAAACTAATGTGTATGCAAACCTAAAACCATAGAGCATTAATGAGCACACCCTTTGATATTAACGATCCACTAGGGTACTGGATAAGTAAACAGATTCCCTATGTCCAATGTCACATATACAATTCTTCAGCAAGTAATGTCAGTCGAAGAGATCAAACAGCATACACAGTCCACAAAAGTCAAAGTTTCTTCAATTTGGCGATTTTATTCTTGTACTTCATACATCCAGCATGAAATCTGCCAATGTGCCAACACGTGTTTCTTCTACCCGTAGACTTTTTCAAGGCTGGAACAATAACTATTTAAGACATCGGTTTTTTTTTAATGTTTTTTTTTTTATACAAAGCAATTGTCTTAATATGTCATAACAGCTTAAAATCAAGATAAAACACGGTGGTTACAAAGATTATATACATTTGCGTATAGTCAGAACCGTGGAAAAGATCCGTCACCAAAAAGTCACCAACTGTGGATCTAAAAAAATTTAAGTAAAAAGGGTGTGTCATAAGACTTAGGCATGTGTCTACAAAGAAAAAGAAGAAACAAAAATGAATAAGAAACAACATAATCACAATCGTCATCGGAGATGGCCACCCAGTGTGCCAGAAGCCGAAAAAGAGAGATCTGTGTTGAAAAGGTCCCTGAGGCAAAAAAGAGAGATCACGCCTAATAAATTAACGGCATATCAACCCACCAGTTGGCGCGAAACTGTTGTTGTGCGAGTTTTAATTCCGGTCACAGTTGACTCCTATTGGTATATACACATACATCCACAAACTGTGTGGAAAAAGAAACAATAGTTTGATGGAAGCTCCGACCTTTGTCTAAGGTAAATATTTATTATAGAAACATCTACCCTTCACATTCCTATCTGATAAGAATTACGGGTGCAATTATCCTTCATGGACATGAATGCGAATTAGTTATTACAGAGAAATGGGGGCATATACATGTGGTACAATTTCTAGAACCCATTAGTTAACGGTTTTTCTAAATGTCAACCGAACTAGCATATTAAAAGGGCACAGTTACTAAACTAGTAACTGTAACTATAGAAAACACCTCCCTCCAGGCGGTTACGTTTTTTCTTCAAAATAACGTTCTCCACCGAAACAGAACACACCATTTGATAACCCAATTACAACACACCCCAGCGATCTCAGTGTTTGAACGCAGCGTGGTTAAAAAGAGCAATAAGGGGGGCGTGGCCTGGACCTTGATGGGGTAGGACGCACGCAGCTCGAGCTCCGTCCTCCAGGGTCGACCCGAGTCTCTAACCAAGCGTTTTAAGGCACGGGGGACACAGTCTGTGTCCCCCCTCGACTGCTGATCGCCCACAGCATGCTCTGGCATCCACGCGGGGGCCTGGGCACTGCGTATCGCCTGGGAGAGCCGACGACAATCTGCCGCGGAGGTCCCGCCCGCCATCTTGTTGAAAGCCGCGAGGCGACCCTCGACTGCGAGAGGCCCCGGGACTGCCTGGCGGAGGGGGTGTGAGCAGCCCTGATCTGCGCTCTCTATCCTCGCCGCTCCGGTTCTGGACAGCGGGCTGCAAGGAGTGCCCTGGGAGGCCCCGGGAGGCCCTGAGGCTTGATGGCGCCCTGCGGAGCAACCTGAGTCGCCCACCGGACCGGGTGGGGAGGCGGAGGTGAGGAGTGATCGGCGCTGGCCCGGGGGTGATGGAGTGGCCCTAGGGGGCTGGGGACATCACCGCTGGCATTGCACTCGGCGCTAGTCACCCCCCGGGGACCCTCTCCCCACTCCGTTTGATGGCGCTTCCCCCCTTTGGCCGGTGGTGTTAGCGCGGGGGAAGGCTGGCCGCCTGCAACGGAGGACACTGCCGGCCCTGAGGCCTAGTCGGGCCTGTGCTGTCTGCATCCCTGCGCCACTCTTGCCTACCTCAACGGGGCGGAGCTGTGTCAGTGCTGTTTAGCGGAGCCACGGGCTGGTGGCGTGGAGAGTGATCCTTGCTCCATCGCCTCTGCCCTGCGCTGCCGAGGGTCCTCCTGCCTGAGGGACGGGGTCAGCGGGATGCGGCCTTGAGTGGCGGGAGGCCCGAGTTGCCCGAGGACTGCCACGACACGCATTACCCCTGCACGCCACTGCTGCTCTGCACAGCGCTTCATCAAGGAGGGGGTACGCTGATGCGTGTGCGGGCCGCGCTGCCTGGCTCGAGGAGAGGGCAGTGCTTGGTGCCCCAGAGACGAGATTGCCGTGCCTGCACGCGTGCCTGGTTCCGGGAGGACGGGGGTCTTGGGTGCACCCGGGAGCCGTGTCTGCGCTGCCGTCCTGATCTGAGCGACCGGGGGCGCAACCCTTGAAGGCCAGGCCTGCTCCCTTTCGCCTCTTTCCCCGGACGGGGCCCGCTCTGGTGGAGTGGCCGGTTGCAGGACTGGGACCACCGTCTGGACGCAGGCGGGCGCTCATATGGGCTCCGCTCCCCCCTGGCCAGCAGTATGACCAAACCTAGAGCGTGGAAAGCTGCAGCACACCCAGCACCCAAGGACGCGTCAGTGACCGACTTGTGGAGCAAACACGCCCCGGCAACCCCGCAGGAGGGCCCCGTGATGGCCTCTAAGCTGGAGGCCCCAGAGACTGGCGCTATCACGCAGGCATTCGTGGCTAACTTCCTCCAGGAAATAAAATCGGAGATATCCTCTCTCAAGCTGGAGGTCAAGACCTATCTATCGGACATTCGCCGCGATGTCACCGAAATCGGCTCTAGAGTGGATGACCTGGAGCACACCCTTGACTCCCGTGCGGAGGACCAGGAGGACCTCAGGCGACGGTCCTGGTGCTTGAAGAGCAACATATAGAGCTCCAGATTAAGCAGGAGGACTTAGAAAATAGGAGCGGCCGGAACAATCTCCGCATCAGGGGCGTGCCACGGGGCGCAGAAGGGCAGGACATACTGGCATATGTCGCGGACCTCCTCCACACTGTCAGGGGAGATGACGACTCCTCTCCTCCAACTTTAGACCGCACACACCGAGTGGCCCCCCCACGTGGCAACCCCAACCTGGTCCCGGACATCTTGACCAGGGTTCATTTCTACACGGAGAAAGAGGCCATACTCCGGGCCTCAAGAGCAGCTGAGAAATTGGAGTATGAGGGACACCGCATTCAAATTTTCCAGGATCTCTCTCCCCTTACTCTTCGCCGCCGCAGGGGCTTCCAGCCAGTGACTGCTAAACTGAAAGAATCCAATATTAAATATCAATGGGGCCATCCTTTTGCTTTGATCTTCCAGTGGGAGGGGAAGCGTCGATCGTTGCGATCTCTTAAGGAGGCCCTCCACATTTCCCCAGGATCGCGGCCCTCGTCTCCCACGCCTGCGGACTCGGCCTCCCAGATCTCCCTTCGCTCGAGTGGTCGAAGGTGCAGCCCCCCAACTCAAGATCCTCCTTGGCCAGCTCGACAGCCCTTCAAGCCAAGAAAGACATCATCCATCATTTGAAGGCGATGGGGGCCTCACAGTCATCAACGGGGGGGTCTGAGGTCGGGACCCCCCTCGCCCTCCGGCTCAGGCACTGGGGACTGACTCCCTGATAGAAATATCCTCCTTGGCAGAAGAGGGACAGGTCCTTTGCGAGCCTTCCTTTGACCCCCTATGTAGATGTTTGGGCTAACAAGTAATGCTATGTCACAACACTGTATTTGTTCTAGATATATGCTCTAGGTAGTGACGTCGGACCACTCTGCTTCTCTGTGGGTCCTGCTAGCATAGTTAGGTAGCTTTTCTTTGTTGCGGGACATTTGTATCTGTTATGTACTGGTTCCCTGTGATGCCCCTTCGTATAGCTACTTATTAGCATGAGCGCTCCACGCTTGATGGAGCCTGTGCGCGACCTGCCTCTCTCGGCTGCCCTGCTGCTCCCGGGGCTCGGCCCCCGGCCGTGTCCTGGGGCTTTGAGGCCAATTCAGAGTAGGCCCCTGTTCATCTCTGCTGCCGCTGCGGCGGGCCGACTACTGGAGGGCGGGCGTCGTCTGCCCCCTGGACTCTCCATGGCCCACCCCGCCATTTCCTTAGTCCCCAAGAGGAGTGACTTCCTCAGAGCCGCCCTGGTATTCACCATCGGGTTGCTCCTGGACTGGAAAGGTCCTTCTTGGCCCAGTTGGCCTTTTTGTTATTTGATATTCTTCTCGGCCTCTGCTGCTATCTCTGCCCTACTTTCTCTTACCCTTCTTTTCTCTACTTGGATTCGTGGGGAGGGAGCCTGCCCTCAGCAATATGTCTCAGCTTCTGGTAGGGCATATTGGGGGCCCACTGGCAACGCCCATTGCTCTTCCAGCTTGGGTGAGATCCCACACCATCCATACGTTCTAATACAGCCAATGCGTCTGACTCAGACTCGCAGCCCGGCCAGGGAGAGATGCGACACTTTGTATTTCAGCCATCGCATGCCACTAAGTGTACAGACCAATGGCGCAGCTTAAATGTCTATCCCTTAATGTCAAAGGCCTAAATGCCCCGAACAAGAGAAAGCAGATCTGGCGCTATCTTCAATTACAGGACCCAGATATTATTTTTCTCCAAGAAACCCATCTTCTACGTACGGATACTTCCCGCATGTCCCACCCCAAGTATCCCTTGCAATTCTGGGCTTCTGCACACACCAAGACAGCAGGGGTGGCTATTCTTTTTAAAGCGGGCCTCCCTGTACAAACTACACGTACCACACGGGACACGGAGGGTAGGTTCCTCAAGCTGGTGCTTACACTGCAAGGTAAACCACTTGCCTTGCTCAACGTGTATGCACCCAATCAGGCACAGGATGCTTTCCTTCGCGACTTACTTAAGACCTTGCTCTCTCGGGAAACTAACCCTATCATCTTTGGGGGCGATTTTAATTTAGTGTGGGACCCTAATAAGGATCGCACCACCTCCTCTTTTCAAGGAACAGGGGCTATGTCTGCGGCTCTCAAACGAGACCTGGACTCTCTGGGCCTCGTAGATGCTTGGCGATACTGGGAACCGGAAACACAGGACTACACCTTCTACTCCCATGTCCATCGCTCACACTCCCGTATCGATTACTTCTTCTTATCCCACTCACTCGCTCCCTGGAAACGGTGGGGATTTCGGACATATCTATCTCAGATCACGCCCACCTGGAAATTACCCTATCCGCTTTGGGGCGACACCCGAACTCCATCCTGCGGTGGCACCTACCCCCACATGTCCTCCGTGACCAGGTGGACGTAGCCAAACTCAGGCAGGCCATACAATCATATTTCACAGCCAATGACCTCCCGGAGACTCTCGTCCACACACTGTGGGACGCTTTTAAGGCCACGATTCGGGGCGCCATCACCTCTATTTCTATAGCCCGCAGGCGAGAGTCCCGTTTGGTGGAGGATAACCTTGCCCGTGATATTAAAGCATTAGAACAACAAAGTCGTAGCGCGCCCTCTCTCGCAACGCGCAAGAGACTGGCCTCGCTTCGAGGCCAGCTCAAAGCTCTCTGAGTGAACAAGGCAGAGCACTCTCTCCTGGCTCTTAAACAAAAATTCTATGTGGGGGGGCAACAGGGTGGGCTCCATGCTGGCACGTCGCCTCTGCCTCCAACTCTCACGGGGCCACATTGCTAAAATTGCCCTACCGGAGGGGGGATGGGCCACCTCTGAACAAGCTAAGCAACGGGAGTTTAGCAAGTTCTTTACCGACCTGTACAGCCAGGGAGACACCTGTGTGGCCCAGATAGACCCCTTTTTAGCAACATGCCCCTGGACGCCACTAACCCCCTTTCTTATGAAGCAGTTGGAAGAGCCCATCACGGCAGCGGAGCTTCAAAAAGCGTTAAAAAGCATGGGTGTGGGAAAGTCACCAGGGCCTGATGGCCTAACGCTGGCCTTTTTCCACTTATTTCTCCCAGAACTTCAGGCCTATCTATTGTGCCTTTTCAACTCCTTTGCGGAGACCGGGTCTGTGACTGCGACGATGGCTGAGGCGGAGATCGTTCTCATCCCCAAACCAGGGAAAGATCCCACTGTATGCGCCTCATTCCGGCCTATTTCATTATTAAACGTGGATGCCAAACTGTACACTAAAATCCTCGCCCAACGACTGGCTCCCCACCTTCCGGGTCTAATCGAACCGGATCAGGTAGGCTTCATACGGGAACGCCAGGGAGCGGACAGTATTCGCCGCGTGGCCCATCTGGTGCAAAAGGCTCAGCACCATAATATACCAGCCTTCTTCCTCTCCCTTGACGCCGAGAAGGCGGTTGACTGGTCCTTTCTCCGGGGGGGGGTCCTTCATCGGTTGGGACTCGGACCTATCATGATTACGCGAATTATGGCTCCGTACGCGGCGCCCTCGGCGCGAATCTGTGTTAATGGTCTTCTCACCCCCTCCTTCTCCATCTGCAGGGGCACGCACCAAGGGTGCCTGCTCTCGCCCTTGCTCTTTGCTCTTGCGGTGGAGCCCCTGGCAATCGCCGTCCGGCAATCGGCACACATCCGGGGCCTTCGCGTAGGAGGGATTGAGCACAAAATGGCCCTCTTTGCTGATGATCTTCTCCTGACACTAACGGACCCAGCGAGCTCCCTACCTGCACTATTGGACATACTTTCCCAATTTGAATTGGTGTCGGGCCTTAAGATTAATCTATCCAAGTCGCAGGCACTCAACCTTCCTCAGCAGCAATTGGCCGACCTGGGAACTGTTAACCCTTTCCAATGGGCCCCACACTCCATTCGTTACCTCGGGATCAATGTTACGGCTACTCTAGGCACATGGACAGGGGCGAACTGGCCGGCCTGCAGGACGGCGGTTCGAGCTGAACTTAATCGCTGGAAGTCACTTCCTATTTCGTGGCTGGGCCGCCTTAATGCAGTTAAAATGACAATCTTGCCAAAAGTGTTGTACCTTTTCCAAGTGCTCCCCACGCCGATTCCCCAGAGGGATATCCTGAACCTCCAGCGCGACATAACTACTTTTATCTGGGGAGGGGGACGGCCACGCTTCTCCACAAAGGTCCTGTTACTGCCCCGCGACCAGGGTGATCTAGCCTGTCCCGACCTGCTAGTATATTACTGGGCCTCGCATTTGCGATACATATCGGAGTGGACGGTTCGGCGAAAGCGAAAAACACTGGTTCCATATGGACAGGGCGGTGGCATGCCTCCCACTATGGGATCTGGCTTGGATACGGAGTGGTGTTAGACATCGTAGCGCCTACATTGCTACCCCGACGAAGACTGTTCTGGAGATCTGGGATAGGATCGCGGTCCCCCGTGGCCTCACTTCATTCCCCTCTCCCAACACATCGGTAGCGCTCAACCCGGACTTTCCACCGGCTTTGCCCCCAACATCCTTCCCGGCGTGGTCGGCCGGTGAATGCCGGGTAATAGAACAGCTTTTCGAAAACGGACTTTTTAAATCATTCGACCAATGCAGGCAGGACTTCAATCTTCCTAAAACTGCACGCCTGGAATATTTCCAGATCCGCCATTGGCTCCGCGCCCCCTCCTACGCGGAAGGTGCCACGAGGTAGCTTACGCCATTTGAAACCCTGGTACGTGCTTTTGACGGGTCTCGAGGGCTGATCTCTCGGACGTACAAAGTTCTCCAACACTCCCACGCGGTGCCCCCACACACCTACCGGCGCCAGTGGAAGCTAGACATCGAGAATGACATCCTCCCGGTCCAATGAGAACAACTATGGCGGGATATCCCACGCATTTTTAAAAGTATATCCCAACAGGAGTCAGCCTACAAAATTATGACTCGCTAGTATTATACTCCCCTTCGGCTCCAGAAGATGTTCCCTGGATTCGCCCCTCTTTGCTGGCGTGGTCAGGCTGCCCAGGGCTCCTTCCTGCACATATGGTGGACATGCCTGCTTATCCTTACCTTTTGGAAGGAGGTTCTGGGCCACGTCGGGAGGTGTTGGGCTTCCCTCTACCTAGTGACCCGGGGGTGATCATTCTAGGACTCCGTCCAACATCTTTTAAAGCACTGACGCATATGGATTGGCGCCTGGCTTCCCATATACTCATTGCCGCTAAACAGGTCATCGCACTCCATTGGAAGAAGGCGTGCTCCACCTCGTCCTTGGTTTGGCTTACACGTCTTTGGCACGTCATGGCGATGGAGCTCCTCTCCCATAGGCTGGCAGGTACTGATGCCAAATTTGAACGCATCTGGCAGCCCCTGGTCTCGCATCTCTCCCAGCTGGAACACGCACGATCCGTCCCCCCTCGCTTGAGAGCCCTTCAGCTCTTTGCTGATCCTATACTCCCAAGGGGGGAAACTTATGAAGAAGACACATGATGGAGAGGGAAGGAATTGCACCCCTCAGACTGCTCACCTCTACGCCACTAAGGGTCTTTTGCTGCCCGAGCACCCCCTGCGTCAAGGGGCTGATCCACCACGCTCTCTCCCCTTCTTTTCTTTTCTTTCCTCTCTCTTCATACTCTATCCTCTGCTGTTCCACTCTTTTCTGTACTTCTCTTGGTTTCTATAGACCTACGGCTTCTCTTGGCTATCGGTCACAGACAACGCAGTTACTGCCACAATTGGATGGGTTTTGACAGAACCAGTGTCATTGGCATGCATTCTCCTTGGGGCACCCCGACAGACATCTTGCCACCCTTAACACGCTCGTCTTGTTGATGCCCCCCAGGCGGTACATATCCGTGCCAACTCGGCCTGTCTGGAGATAAGAGACTTTTTCAGCCATAGTACAAAGCATGTTTAGAGACTCCAAATATGGACAAGTATACGCTGCAACCTATCTGTCCCTTATTGTCATTGTAACACTGGCTACCTGCTGTTGGCCTTCTTTCTCTGTTATGCTACTTGTGATTACCCTCAAGCACAATGCCCTGTCACTTGGACTTCTATACTGCCCTCTAGGGCAAGTCTTTCATGGTTTATTACAGTCTATAATAGGCTTTGTTCATTCTGTGATGCCTTATATTGCCCGAGCTCTGGCGACTGTTCTGTTGAATTCCTAGATTGTGTATAAATTCAATAAAAGAGATTTAAACAAAAAAGAGCAATAAGCAAGACAGGTTGGTTTCATGTAGGACACCCAGATAAATGAGAATTTGTTAGAGTATGGTTACCTATTAATAGCGGGTGTTTCCACATGATAGAAAAACTGATTAACGGCTGATTGTATTCACATCTCACGATCCGTCTTATGATCGTTATCGGTGTGAGCGACCTATAACGTATAGAGGAACTCCCATAAAAAGAGCGCACTTGTTGGATGGCACCAAAATGCCTCCAAAGCCAGTAATTGCAATCAACATTCTACCGTATACAGAACGGTAGAGGACATCGCTCGAATGTGTCTTACCCAAGATTAGGATGATCCAAAGGAAACTCCCTATGTTTGGAGTCAGTGCTGGTTAAAATACGAGTGGTAACCCTGATAAGTTCCACTATCTACGAGAGAAGAAAAAGCAAAACGCAGCCACAGTTACTCCCCCATATACATATGCAATATTGAAGTTCCGTAAACAGGAAAAACGTATTTGTTTCTCCTATCTGGCTTCCTATTTCCGAAACTCACCACAAAGACCGCAGAAGTGCGTCCTCCACCTCGTTTGCCTCGCTGTAGCGCGTAAACGGACGCCATCGCCATGTGTTTGTTTTATTCCTGACTTGCGTTACGTGCTTGCCCTCTGACCCCAACATGTGATCATGTCACATGACGTGCTACCGTCTCGTATTAGTAAAATAATGGTGTCGCCATCTTGGAAAAGGATACTAATCTGTAAAAGCTTAAAATAAGTCCTCTATTGTCGGGTCGTTTGGTAAAAGAGAGACACAATATAAAGCGGTGTTTTCTAGTCTCGTCCTATTTTTCAAACGCCTGCGTCTTGTGGCTATATCAAGCACAGTCAGTGTTGATGAACTCCGCTTGTGATATGCGGAAGGGGACAAAAAATAAATTAAAAAACACTTTTCAGGCATTCTGCCAATGTAGATGTTATTTTTCTTGGTTTCCACCACCAAAAGAAAAGACAGAATGTTCAAGGGATAGACAATGTGCAGTACTACAGTAGATCATCAACTATCCTACTACACTTTGTTTTTCAATGTACAACATCAAATGTTGTTCTTTTTCCACACAGTTTGTGGATGTATGTGTATATACCAATAGGAGTCAACTGTGACCGGAATTAGAACTCGCACAACAACAGTTTCGCGCCAACTGGTGGGTTGATATGCCGTTAATTTATTAGACATGATCTCTCTTTTTTGCCTCAGGGACCTTTTCAACACAGATCTCTCTTTTTCGGCTTCTGGCACACTGGGTGGCCATCTCCGATGACGATTGTGATTATGTTGTTTCTTATTCATTTTTGTTTCTTCTTTTTCTTTTTCTTTGTAGACACATGTCTTAGTCTTATGACACACCCTTTTTTACTTAAATTTTTTTAGATCCACAGTTGGTGATTTTTTGGTGTCGGATCTTTTCCACGCTTCTGACTAAACGCAAATGTATATAATCTTTGTAACCATCGTGTTTTATCTTTATTTTAAGCTGTTATGACATATTAAGACAATTGCTTTATATAAAACAAAAAAAAACAACAACAAAAAAACGATGTCTTAAATATTTATTGTTCGAGCCTTGAAAAAGTCTACGGGTAGATGAAACACGTGTTGGCACATTGGCAGATTTCATGCTGGATGTATGAAGTACAAGAATAAAATCGCCAAATTGAAGAAACTTTGACTTTTGTGGACTGTGTATGCTGTTTGATCTCTTCGACTGACATTACTTGCTGAAGAATTGTATATGTGGCATTGGACATAGGGAATCTGTTTACTTATCCAGTATCCTAGTGGATCGTTAATATCAAAGGGTGTGCTCATTTATGCTCTATGGTTTTAGTCTTGACAGAGGTACTTTAGCCAGGTTTATTCCACACACAACCCCTATTGTCCTTCAACGGAGCCCTCTCTGAAGTCCTGCTTGGGGCCTGAGCCAAGCCCTGCACGGGAACCCCAGTGCATAGGACAATTGCATGTCGCTCCTGGGGACTCAGCTTTGCACACCCAGCACCCCACTGCTGAGAGCCTGGTGGTGCAGGCTTCAATATCCAGAGTGAATCCCGGTACATTTCCTACCACTCCACCAGAAAGGGAATTCAAGAGGCTGGATACCTTCGGGAAGAGGATTTTCTGTTCGCCAGCCTTGCACTGTGGTCAGTGAACACCACTTGTGTCTTGGGCTGATATAGCACACTGTGTGGGACTCTGTTGTGAAATGCTGCCTATGGTCTTGGAGGAGGCCCGAGCCATCCTGAACCATGCTATCTCAGATGGCAAGGTTGCAGCAAAGTTCGCTATCAGATGCAGACTGGACACAACAGACAAGCTGGATGGCCATTGCTTCATCAGTGGCGCTCAGCCTCCATGCCTGGCTGAGGTCATCTTGCTTTTTAGGGGATGTCCAGGCATCCCTTATGGACATGCCCTTCAATTGCACTTGCCTGTTTGGTGACAAAGCCAATTCAGCGTTTCAAGAAGAGTAGGGTCACCGCCTGGTCATTAGGGCTTGCCATGGCCCCATGCCAACCTCATTCTTCCTTTCGCTCCTTCCATGGCTATGGTAGGGACTACCAACCATGTCCTTTCCAGCAGAGCCACCAGGCTCCCCAGTCTTATTGTGGCCGCGAACGTGGCTCCCACAAGTCCTGTGGGAACCAAGGCCAGATATCCGCCTCCAAGCCCCTTTAGTATGCCTGTGCAACAACACAGCAGGATGGAGAGAGGATCAGGCAACACCAGCCCCAATGGCAAGATATAACTTCAGACAAGTGTGTGCTCCAAATTGTCCAGCGGGGTTACGCCCTTCTACTCGTAGAAACCCCGCAGACTCTGCCACCTTCCTCAGATCGGCTTAGTGAGGACCACCTCTCCTTGTTGCACCAAGAAGTACTGGCTCTTTTGGCCAAAGGAGCCATCGAGAGGGTGACAGCATCAAAGTAGGTCGTGATTGCTATTCCCGCTACTTTCTGGTACCAAAGAAGAAGGGAGGCCTCCACCTTAGATCTGTGCCTGCTTATTGCCTTCCTGAGGAAGGAGAAATTCGAGATGCTAACTCTTGCTAAGGTTCTGTCTGAGTTAGACCCTGGAGACTGGATGGTAGCATTGGACCTGTAGGACACCTATTTTCATATCCCCATCTTGCAAGCCGATTGGTGTTACCTGCGGTTCACGGTGGGGCAGGAATCTGAAGTCCTCCTTCATCCCACTAGAAATCGTTGAGGCACGCAGGTAAGAGGCATAAAAAACACAAGAAGTGGAAGTGCAATTGGACTACTCCTCGTCCGCCGGTCAACGCGACGACGGAACATCGGCGTTCGAGGCCTGAGTCCTTGCAACCTACGCCTGGGACTATTCTGCGCCTTCCCAATTTTCCCGGGCGCAGGAGTGAGCCCTGCTCAAATTAAATAATTTAATGAGACCATGCACCTCATTTTTAGCAGCCTGACCACTCCAGTGCACTGTCTGGGTCAGAGGAGGCCTCATCTGGTTCCACGCTGTTGCCTCCGGCGGGGTCCCCATGGATCTGGACTGGCGCAGGTCATTCCACTGTGACCTTCCCCGGTGTCGGCCCCTACGTCGATGGTGCCGGCAGCACCAGCCCCATTGGGATCCCCGACAAGCCAGAGCCACATCGGCCGACGCTGATTCCGGCGCCAACTGGACCCCCGGGTCCTAGGTCAGAGCCTGAGCCCTATCCCGAAGGGCTAGGCTTCGGGGAGGAATGTGAATGGTCTCTGGACCCTTTAGAAAACCAGCCTTATGAGCAGCATATGGACTGGTGTGAGGAACTGGGTGATGCCAGCGGTCTGGCTACGTCTCCAGATACCGGCATGCTTTCTCCCCCTACCATGTCTATGGAGGAGGGAGCGATGGCTGGGGTCCTCCACCTTCAGTTGCCCTCGATGACTGTCAAGACTAACATCTTGATGGAGGTGCTGCAACGGGGAGTCTCCTCCTCCGAACCCCCACTCCTGTTCAACAAAGCCCTCTCCGACATCTTTCTGGGGACATGGTCCAAACCCAGCACAGGGGCTCCTGTGAACAGGACAAGGCAAACTCAGCCGCTTTAAGGACTCAAGGCCAAGTCCTTGGGCCTCTAGGCTGCCACACTTCCCCTGTCTGCCTTTCGTTACTTTCATGGCCACAGAAGGGACTTTCAACCATGCCAACCCTATCCCAGCCACCGAGCCGCACAAGCTTTCCAGCCTCTGCATGAAAGAGGACGTGGTTTCTACCATCCTTGTGGGTCAGGTAGCCAGCGGTCTTGTTCAGCCGCCACCCCCAGGCAGTTACAGCCTCCAGACCTTCCTTATTTTGACCTTTTAGATCATGTGCATCCAGTTGGTGGCAGGATCTGCCATCACCTCCACCACTGGCAGTCTCTAACATCGGATAGGTGGGTCTGCAGATCATACGAAGGAGCTACTCCCTCCCCTTCTAGACTACCCCTCCCTCTATGCCTGACCGGCTGACAGAGGATCATTTGTCTCTGCTCCGCAAGGAAGTCATGGCTCTCTTGGCCAAGGGAGCCATAGAGAAGGTTCTGGTGTCAGAAGTAGGCTGTGGTTGCTATTGCCGCTACTTTCTGGTCCCCAAGAAGGACAAGGGTCTTCGTCCTATCCTAAATCTTCGACCCCTCAACTACTTCCTCAAGAAGGAGAAGTTCAAGGTGCTCACTTTGGCTAAGGTCTTGTCTGCCCTAGACCCAGGAGACTGGATAGTAGCATTGGACTTGCAGGACGTCTATTTTCACATCCCGTCCTGCCTGCCCATCGCCGCTACCTGCAGTTTACGATCTCCCACCTCCAGGCTATGATGGACCTTCTGCATTCGAGGGGGTTCACGGTCAACATGCCGAAGTCACACCTGACTCCCTCTCAGATGTTCCCTTTCATCTGAGCTGTTCTAGGCAGAGTGCAGTTTCTGGCTTATCCTCCTGAGCTGCAAGTCCAGGATATTCAGGCTATGATACAGATGTTTCATTTCTATCCTGGGTTTCGGAGAGACTGACTCTGAGGCTGCTGAGCCTTATGGCCTCCTACATCCTGCTGGCGACGCATGCCAGATGGCATATGCGAGCTCTGCTCTGGGACCTGAAGTTCCAGTGGGTTCAGCATCAGGGGAATCTCTCCGACATGGTCCAGATCTCAGAGGCAACTGCAAAGGACCTACAGTGGTGGCTAATGAACCGCGATTGGGTCAGAGGCAGACCCCTCCCTTCCCCAACCAGATCTTACAGTAATGACAGAAGCGTCACTCCTGGGATGGGGTGGCCACCTGGGAGAGTTAGAGATGAGAGGACTATGGTCTCCAGCAGAATTCGGACTCCACATCAGCATGCTGGAGCTCCGTGTGATCTGACTGGCATTGAAAGCCTTTCTACCTTGCATCAAGGGGAGGCTAGTGCAGTTGTTCACGGACAACACCACCGCCATGTGGTACCACAACAAACAGGGCGGGATGGGGTTGTGGACCCTTTGTCAAGAGGCCCTTCATCTCTGGACATGGCTGGAACAGCAGGGCATGTCCCTGGTGGTTCAACACCTGACAGGTTCTCTGAATGCCAGAGTGGATAAACTCTGCCATCAATGCTTAGCAAATCACGATTGCCATCTCCATCCGGAGGTGGCCCAGGTCTCTCTCAGAAGCGGGGAGAGCCTTGGTTAGATCTGTTCACTGCCAAGAATGTGCAATGTCAGCAGATTTGCTCGCTGGAGTTTCGCAGGCAGCTGTCGCTCGGAGACGCATTTCGTCCCGAGTGGAGCTCAGGCCTCCTGCATACCTTTCCGCCCATACCTTTTCGCCCATACCACTCCTGCCCAGAGTTCTCAAGAAGATCAGGAACGACCGAACCCAAGTCATCCTTGTGGCTTCGGATTGGGTACTTAGACTCTGGTATCCTGAGGTTCAGCAAATGAGCATCAATCCTCCGATCAGGCTTCCCCTTCGGGAGGATCTTCTGTCGCAGCAGCAGGGGAGGGTCCTCCACCTAAACTTGTCAACTCTACACCTTCTTGCGTGGAGATTGAGCGACGGCAGTTGATAGCATTCCACCTTGCTCCCGAAGTTTTTTATGTTATTTTGACAGCCCGGCATCCCACCACCAAAATAGTATACGCCTGCTGATGGAACAAATTTGTAATATATTGTACAGAGAAGTCTCTTGACCCTCTTTTCGCTTCCCTTTCTGATGTTTTGCTTTTTATTTTGACTCTTGCCAGCAGGGCTCTGCTTTGGGCACCCTAAAACGGTATCTGAAAGGCCTTGTACATATGTTTCAACCTTCCCCCTTCATTATGCTTCAGTGGGACCTTAATTTGATTCTCACCTTCCTCATGTGCGCTCCTTTTCGAACCCTTGCATAATTGTCCCCTCCAGCTGCTCATCATCAAAACAGCCTTTTTTTAGTGGGAATTACTTCTGCCAGAAGGGCCAGTGAGCTGCAGGCTTTATCATTCAAGCCTCCCTTCTTGACAATATTCCCTGACAAGTTGGTGCCTCGCACTAGGGCCTCTTTCCTTCCGAAAGTGGTAACGCCATTCCAGGTGGGACAATTGGTCACCTAGCCCACGTTCTACGCTCCTCCACATCCCTCTAAAGAAGAGGAGCGACTCCACCGTCTGGACCCAAAAAGAGCGTTGTCGTTCTACCTTGACCGCACAAAAGATAACCTGGTTGACGACCACCTCTTCGTGGGATACGTTGGAGCAACGAAAGGTCGAGCGGTGCAGAAGAGGACCATCTCACAGTGGGTCATCTTCTGCATCAAGATTTGCTATGCTATGGCAAAGAAGCAGCCTCCTGGAGGCTTAAGAGCTCATTCCACCAGAGCTAAGGCTGTTACCACGGTGTTGCAACATGGCATTCCAGTCCTGGACATCTGTCAGGAGGCAATGTGGGCATCCCTGCACAATTTTACCAAGCATTACCGCCTAGACAGTCCCGCAGGGCCGGCCATTTTGTTTGCTCAGTCCTGCAGGAGTTTCTATTGTAAGCTTGTCTGCAGTCCCTTTTCCCGGGATGGTATTGCTTGGGTATCTATTCAAAGGTAAGGAATCTACAGCTAGATGTCTCTATCAGATGAGCAAGTTACTTCCCTTCGGTAACGCCTTATCTGGTAGAGACACGATCTAGCTACAGATTCCTTACCGACCTCCCATCCTCACCCCCACTGCGGACAGGTTTCTAGGGTCAGGACTTATTCCTTTCAGGGTCCTAGTTTTCAAACACACCAATGTCAGTACACTTCATGGTGCCTCGCTCCTGGCGTGGAGTGTCGTAAAAAAGTAACTGGCGTCTGTGCTCTGAGGTGGCACCTATGCAGGTGATGCGGGCGCCATGTGGGGCCTTCCGATGCCACATACCAGCGCACAAGGGTATTGCTCCAAGAAAAATCTTCCGGAACCAGTCAGATGCCTGGGAAATTCAAAGGTAAGGAATCTGCAGCTAGATCATGACTACCAGATAAGGCCATGCCAAAGATAAGTAACTTGTTCATTAAGCATATTTACTTTTTTTTCTCTCAGGACAAGAAAAAAAGGAACAATTTTGACAAGGCGAAGAATTCTTAACAGCAGTTCTTCTATGAGTAATCAGTAAAGTGTTCATAATTGGAAGCAATGCCTTTGTGTTTCACTACCAAACTGGTGCCAGAGGTCAAAGCTTTGGTGGTGTTGGTTTGGACGAGATTACTTGAAAGGTTTAGGGAATTACTAGTGTCTCCACTAGCACCTCCTTCACGAACATGCACAACGATGTCAGTGGAAGATTCCACATATTGGGAATAAGGTGACGGTGTGGGTGAGAATAAAAGTAATATGACCAATTTGGACATCCTATTGGCAGTTACAATGACTATTCTCCACTTTGTCCACTCTTGTTGCCATCTTTTTGGCCCTCACTCCAGCAATTCCTGTTCCCCACCCACTTCACTCACTAAATTTCCTCTCCTCTCTCTTGCAGTTCATGGTCTTCGAGACTTGTTCTGGATGCCGATCGAGCAGTACCGGAAAGATGGACGCATAATTCGTGGGTTGCAGCGTGGAGCCGCTTCCTTTGGCACCTCCACTGCATCTGCAGCCCTAGAGCTCAGCAACCGCCTTGTTCAAGCAATACAGGTAATTGCAGATTGAATTGTACTTCTCCTTTCTTGGTCTAATTTATTTTGCTTCCTATTGAAGGAGTTTTAAAATAAACTTGGGCAAATATTGTATTGTTTATCTTGCGATCTTCTCATGCTGAAGTTGAGTAAGTATCTTTATGCATGGATATTAAGCAAAGCGCTGCTATTTCGTGGCAGACACCAGAACCTTAAGGCAGCTAGCTCTTTGTGGTTTATGATTTATGGTTTGTGGTTTATGAAAAAAATATCACAAATCACGTTACCTACCCTAAATTCAAACTGATTGAGTCTTGTATCAAATTCTGTTCACAAAAAATCCTTGAACAGCGATGGATTTATAAACTATCCACGCATGTAGTTGGTCTTAATGGTGATATTCCCTGGACCAGTCTTACCAGAGTGAAGGTGTTCACTATATTGCACTAGCAAACTCCCTCTCCGGGGTACCTATGTGGAAGGTTGAAATCATAAGCATTCTACGACACCCACAGGGGTGTAGCTCAGGCAATGATGCTATGGGGGTGTGAGTCTGAGATTTCCCAACAAGATATGTAGTGTACCCAACTAAAAGTGGGCTGAGGCGGCTGGGTGGACAGTTAAGGAGGGATTAGCAGAATTGATTTTAATTACTTTGAAACCAAACTACAAAAAAAATCCCCAGAGTGATCTTTGCCCTGTGCTCTATTTAAGTGAGTCCTCCAAACCTCAAAAAGAAATTTCTCTTAAGATGAGCATGTACATCTGGGCCATTTGAACTATAATCTTCCATACCTCGTAAAAAAGAGCCTGTCCCTCTGCATCATCTGAGCTAAGGTTCTCTATGCATGAAACTATCACTGTATTGAGGCTACCATGTTCTCATGCTTTCAGAGGTAATGTTCTTCCACCCCCAAACCTACTGGAAAATTCCCCAGCACTCCTGCTGAACTTCTTTATGGTATCAGGGAAAAACAACTTTACAAACTCTTCTGCCCATCCCCAGCTCCATCTGTGCTACAATACCAAAGGAAGCACATTCTAGGACCTTTATCACCCAGCTTGAACTCAGCTACTGAAAAACCCCTCACCCCAATTGGAGACAGAAACCCCAAATGCCCTGTGTTTCTTCCAGAAACTCCGCCCCCTAAACTGGAAACTAAATCCAGATGTATAAAGTTGGTTGATTAAGATATCTTCCTGAGATGAAAGCCCTCCGCTGAGATTAGAATAGGTCATGTTGGCTTGGAATCTTCCTGGAAGGAGTTCGTTTTCACCCTGTTCTCATGTCTCTGTATTGGAGGTCCTTTATGAACAGCTAGGTTAGTAGTAGTCTTCACTAGGAATGTTGCCTTCCTCTGCTCAAGACAGCAACACTGCTATTTACAGAAGCTAATTCCATGATTCTACAGAAGTTATCAAAAGGGCATAACAGGAGGAGAGTATCTTGGCAAAGAGACAAGATACAGGGGAGCATAAGTTGCAACTACACTCAGTAGTCTATTGAAAACACACCTCTAGGGGCTAAAGTGATGCTGATGTGACCTAAAAGAACTCATGATGGGCCCCATCCAATGCAGGTGTGTTTGAGCGGCTTTCAGAATTCCAGTGTAGGGTATTCAAGAGTTGGATTATTTTATTGCAAACTATTAGTAACTTTCATAATAGGGCTGTTGTGTAGCATAACCAAAAGAGTCACTCCCAGGAGCCCTAGTGACACAGTGCTGTGCCGAGGGGTAAGGACCAGACAGCCCGGGCCCTCTAGCACAACAGAAGCACAGACTGCATGAGGAGCCATGCCCTAATGACACAATGCAGTGCCAGGGAGTGAGGTGCAGTAACAAGGGCCCTGCAGCACAACAAAGGCACAGCCTGCATGGAGAACCATGCCCTAGTTACACAATGCAGTGCCAGGTAGGGCAGCGCAGGCATCCAGGGCCCTGCAGCACAACAGAGGCACAGGCTGCAAGGGGATCCATACCCTAATGACACAATGCAGCCCCAGGGATCATGATGCAGACAATCAGGGCCCTGCAGCACAACAGAGGCACAGGCTGCATAGGGAGCAGTGCCCTAATGACACAATGCACCACCAGGGAGCAAGACGCAGACAACCAGGGCCCTGCAGCAGAACAAAGGCACATACTGCATGGGAAGCCATGCCCTTCTAAATAAGAGGGGATCATCAGCCAAAATGAATTCCTTTCTCCGACCTCTTATTTCAGGATGGCAGCCTTTCTTTCCACAGAAGCTTTCAATCTTTTCTCTGTGAGTATACACTCTATATTAAAGGCTTACACCTCACACCGTAACACTATCCTTTCTGAACTATGTCTATTATTCTTTCCTTCAGCTCTCGTTCTCCATGTTTCGGACTCTTGTTTATCTTATGAGTCTCGATGATGGTCCCCCCATCTTCTTGAGAGATCAAAACGTTGTTGACTACCACTAGAGACCCTAGATAGATTATATTATATGTAAATGGGCCGGCTTGTTCTTATTTTCAAGATACACAACTTTGATTACTGAATTTGTTCACATGTGCATCACTTTGATGAGAGCACCAAGTAAATTTCTCACTTCACACCCACTTCGCAGTCACAAAGTAAATGTTTTTTTTTTTAAAGTTCTTTATATATGATTTATTATAATTATTTATTAAAATAACCATTTGGTTCAGTTGTATTGATTGTATTGTTTTTAACTGTGGGACCAGTGTTTTTTGTACATGTACGTACCTATGGTCCTCAGTGATCCTCGGGTTCCCTCATTAGCTGCAAGTCAGCACGAATTATAGCACGGACAGCGATGCCATACTCAATGCAACATCATCCCTGAAAGTTGGCAGACTTTGAGTCCTGAAAGAGGAATTTGGATGTCCCTCAAGAATCAGCTCCTAGTGAAGCCTCTCCCAAGGGCACAGAGATTTGCTTGTCTAGAAGAGATCTTCAGATGCAACTATGATGCCTTTGACATGCCTAACAAAGATTGAGGGGTCAGAAGCCGATTACTAGGAGGCTGACAACCTTCTCTCTCCTTCTCACATGAATGCTTGTCTTTGCCTAAACCTTCAAACGTTGGAGGGCCTTGATTCATCTCTCGAGGGAGACATTCTACCCCTCTGACCCACCTTCAGAGGAAATTTGTTCTTTTACATTAGTCGCCTAGAAAAGAGGGGACGTGCTGGAATTGCCCATGCTGTCAGCAACTGTCTTCTGCGGCCATAGTTTAATTCAATGAAGTGATGTTGAAACCTAAATTAGCTGCTTGGTAGTTCATCGGAATATTTCAAGATATCGTAGTCCAGTTTCTTCTGATATTATCACAAAAGGCAACTGCTGTTGTCTGTATTCCTGCTGGATATACCGACCATACGACTGGTGAACTCAAGACCTTTTTGTTAAATTAATGTGGTGACAAACACGCAATGACCCTAGTCTGTTTGAATTGTTTCAACATAAATGTAGAGAGCACCACGGGACATAGAGATGTGCGAGGTAGTGGCACATGTAGATGAATAGATTGTAGATAACACTCATCCTAAACACTTAAATTAAGTGGTTCGAATTTGACATGGTGATGATAAAATTTAAGTTTTTGGATTTTGAGAATTCACCCCCCAAAAACTTTTTGTCCACCATTTTGTTTCCTTTTCCTTTAGAAAAACTACTGGAACAGTAAGAGAAATAGGTGAGTGCAATAGGCCTCATTTTTTAGCATCAATGAATAGCGTAGTATTGAGCAGGGACACCTAGGAGTATACATTCCAGCCCTGAAGAAGGCCCCAGACCCGTAAGGGCTCTCGTTGCGGGCCGAAACATGTTGGCACTTTGTAAATAGGGTATATTTGAACGAATTATTTTCAAAGAACCCAAATGATCTCACGATTTTATCCGATACCCCAGGTACCCCAAGAATAAAACATAGAGCGTGGGTATACCTGTTGGTATTTTTAATTATCACCCATCTGGTTCCCTGCATAACCAGTCAATATTTTATATAAGAACTCCCATAATATCTGTGGTTGAGTCCGCCCAGGTAGTACCATCTTACCTGGGTGTGGAAAGACGCCTATGATGAAGCATGTCACTATCAGTGAGTGAGGCGTCATCTCCAATATCTGTGGATATTCAAATACCTAGAGTGGTTACGGATTGGGACAAAAAAAAAATTTCTGAGGTCTCACCGGTCTTGAGTTCACCAGTCGTATGGTCGGTATATCCAGCAGGAATACAGACAACAGCAGTTGCCTTTTGTGATAATACAGTACTTGGGAGATTGCAACGTTGCTGCTTCTCTCACTCTCTTCTGTGATAGAGTTTAGAGGGGCCTCTATAGCCCCGAGAGTTAAATCAGTGATTTAAAAGAAATCAAATAGGTTTCCCCCCCCCTTTTTTCTTCAGATAAAAATTTAGATCTGATCACACGTTGTGTTTTTTTATCCCCTGTCCTTGTTTCATAGCAAAAATGGCCGAGGGTTTGACATATGGTGAGGACGTAATATCGTCCCTCCTAGCACTACCTCCATTAATCTCTGATACATCTGAAAGAGACACGTTAGTGACAGATTCCTTACCTTAGAATATCCCCAGGCGTCCGGCTGGATCCGGAAAGTTTTGCGTAGCAGTACCCTTGCGCGTCGGTAGGCGGCGTCGTGCGGCTCCGCGTCCGTCGTCGGCGTCGTGATCGCCGGGATGACGTCGCGGGCAGTACTTAGGCGCCGCCCCTGCGCGCTGACGTCAGTTCTTCTTTTTCCGCGCCAGCAAGCGCAGATCCGGGAAGAGCAGTGCCCTGGTCATTTTTTGACCATACTTTTTGGTGATTTTTCACTGTTTTTCCATCTTTCAAGGTGTTGTAGGGATGCCCGGCTTCAAGCGATGCGGCGCCTGTGCGCGGATGATGTCCGTCACCGACCCGCATTGGGAGTGTCTCTTCTGCCTCGGCCGAGGCCACGACACGGCGTCTTGTACCGACTGCCAGGCCCTCCACCCGAAAGCTTTGCGAGAGCGGTCTCGAAAGCTCCTCGAGGCCCGGCATTCGGCTCCGCGGAAGGCCCGGTCGCGTGAGAGGTCCAGGGTCGATCGCGGAGTCCACACCGGTCGTCGGCGTCGAAGTCTTCTTCGTCCGGTAAGTCGAAGCACAAAAGTCCAAAAGCATCATCGCTCTGGGACTTCGCCTCGCCGGTCTCGCGACTCGGCTGAGGCCCCTCCCGGCACCGTCCCCGCCCCCGCGGCCCCGGACATGCCTGTGGAGTCGCCCCCGCCATACCCGCCCTTCCCGGGTTCGGGGGCGGATCCGGCCAAAGTACAGGAATTCCTGTCGGCCATGGCCCGCCTCTTCGGGCCTTCAGGCCCCTCCCGGTGCGCCTTCGGGCCCCGCGGGCCACGGTGGGGTTGCTCCGGCGTCGCCGACGGCTCCCGGCCCCGGCGTCGCCCGTGCCTCCAGCCTCGATCCCGGCTCCGGCTCCGGCCCCGGCCTCGATCCCGGCTCCACAACCCCCATCGACGCCGGTCGACCTAACGACACCTCCGCCGGCGCTGATGTCTCCGGTGCCGTTCTCGACGCCGCCCTGGGCTCCGGGCGGCGTCGTCCCCAGTTCCTTCCGGCTCCGGACATGGACCCGGAGCGGCGTCGCTCGACGCCGGCTCCGGCGCCGATGGGACCTTGGGTCCCAAATGTCCCTCCTCCTCCTTATTTTGAACCAGAGGAGGACCAGTTGGACTGGGAGGGGTCTGATGACCCTCTGACGCGACACTGTCAGTATGATGAGGACTGGACAGAGAGTCTAGGGAGGCCAGTGGTCTGGATACTTCCCCTGACACTGGCATGCTGTCTCCTCCCGTGGCTACGGAGGAGGGGGCCAATCTTTGGTACGGTGTTGCGTAGGGCAGCTGGGGCCTTCGTCTCCAGCTCCCTACTTTGACGGTCAAGCCTAACATCTTGACAGAGGTGCTTCAGCCGGCAGCCTCCTCTGCGGAGACTGTGCTGCCGTTTAACGACGCCCTCACTGACGTTCTTTTGGGCGCCTGGTCCAAGCCCAACACAGGGGCTCCTGTGGATCGGAACGTGTCACGACGCCATCGCCCAGCTCCGGGCGACCCCTGTTTCTTTCTGTCCACCCCACTCCTGAGAGCTTGGTTGTCCAAGCCTCCGCTTCCCAAACCGCCTTCCCTACCGCTCCTCCGGATAGGGAATCCAAACGCCTGGATCAGTTTGGGAAGAAAGGTTTTTCTTCCTCCAGTGCTGGCTTGCGGTCCGTTAACACCGCTTGTCTTTTGGGCCGATATACCCACTCCCTGTGGGATTCGGTGGCGGATGTTTTGCCCCAGTGCCCTGAGGAGGTCCAGGCACTGCTTTCCCGCGCCATTGCGGAAGGAAGGGATGCGGCCAAATACACTATCCGTTGTGGCCTTGACACCGCCGACTCGCTGGGCAGGTCTATTGCACACGACGGTGGCGCTCCGACGCCACGCCTGGCTGAGAACCACTGGTTTTTCAGGGGATGTCCAGAATACTCTCATGGACATGCCCTTTGATGGAGTCGGTCTTTTTGGGTCCAAAGCAGACCATGCGTTGGAGCGCTTTAAGGACTCACGGGCTACTGCCAAGTCCCTGGGCCTTTCTGCTACACGCCCTCCGCTGACTTCTGCTTTTCGCCCCTATCGTGGCCACGGTAGGGGCGCCCCTTCACGTCAGCAGCCCAGCCACCGGCTCGCGCAGCAGGCGTCTAGCGCGTGGCCGAGGACGTGGATTCCGCCGTGGCGGATCGGGCAACCAGCGTGCGGGTCAGGCCACCACCTCCAACCCGTCCGCGGCCTCCAAGCCCTCCTAGTCCCTCCTTTCAGGTGCACGGCACGCCAGTAGGGGGCAGGGTCCGCCATCACCTTCCCCACTGGCGCACCATCACCTCGGACAGGTGGGTCTTGGACATTGTCCGAAGGGGCTACTCCCTCCCCTTCGAGACCACCCCCAGCCATGCCACCTCAATTCCGCCGCATGTCAGGGGATCACTTGAGTGCTTCTACAGAAGGAAGTCACGGCCCTCTTGACCAAGAGGGCCATCGAGCATGTTCCGACCCCAGAAGTAGGGCGTGGTTGCTACTCCCACTACTTTCTGGTGCCCAAAAAGGACAAGGAGGACATGCGTCCTATCTTGGACCTCCGGAACGTCAATCGCTTCCTCCGGAAGGAGAAGTTCAAGATGCTCACCCTAGCTCAGGTCTTGACTGCCCTCGACCCTGGAGACTGGTTGGTAGCGTTGGACTTGCAGGACGCATATTTCCACATCCCCGTCCTGCCGGCCCACCGGCGTTACCTTCGGTTCACGGTAGGCCCCGAGCATTTTCAGTTCACCGTGCTCCCCTTTGGCCTTACCAGTGCCCCTCGGGTGTTCACGAAAGTGATGGCGGTGGTCGCAGCTCATCTGCGCCGGGCAGGGGTTTCAGTCTTCCCCTACCTCGACGACTGGCTGCTGAGGCGGGCTCGTCCCAGGCAGTCGTCTCCCACCTCCAGACTACGGCCGAACTCCTGCACTCGCTGGGGTTCTCCATCAATGTGCCGAAGTCGCATCTGATTCCTTCTCCACAGCTCCTTTTCATCGGAGCAGTTCTGGACACGACACAGTTTCGGGCCTATCCTCCCGAACGGCGAGTCCGGGATATTCAGGCTATGATTCCGATCTTTCAGCCTTTATCCTGGGTTTCGGTACGGATGACCCTGAGGCTGCTGGGCCTCATGGCCTCCTGCATCCTGCTGGTCAATCATGCCAGATGGCATATGCGGGCTCTGCAGTGGGACCTGAAGTTCCAGTGGGCGCAGCACCAGGGCAACCTGTCCGATCACGTCCAGATCTCGGAGGGGACTGCAAGACAGTTGCAGTGGTGGCTCTCGAACCGGCAATGGGTCATGGGCAGATCCCTCTCCCTTCCCCAGCCAGAGCACACAGTTGTGACGGACGCGTCCCTTCTGGGATGGGGCGGTCACATGGGAGAGGCGGAGATCAGAGGCCTCTGGTCTCCGGCGGAGTCCCGGCTCCATATCAACTTTCTGGAGCTCCGGGCGATCCGGCTTGCACTCAAGGCATTCCTTCCCTCTGTCAAAGGGAAGGTAGTGCAGGTGTTCACAGACAACACCACCGCCATGTGGTACTGCAACAAACAGGGCGGGGTGGGGTCTTGGACCCTTTGTCAGGAGGCTCTGCGCCTCTGGACATGGCTGGAACATCAGGGCATGTTCCTGATGGTTCAACACCTGGCAGGTTCCCTGAACGCCAGGGCGGACGAGACTCAGCCGCAGGTGCATGATGGATCACGAATGGCGTCTTCACTCGGAAGTGGCGCAAGGACTCTTTCTACAATGGGGAGAGCCTTGGTTAGATCTATTCGCCACCGAAGAGAACGCGCAATGTCATCAGTTCTGCGCGTTGGAATTTCCAAGGCGGCACTCGCTCGGCGACGCTTTTCGTCACGAGTGGAGTTGCGGTCTGTTGTACGCCTTTCCGCCTATACCACTTCTACCCAGAGTGTTGAAGAAGATTCGGCACGACCGGGCCCAAGTCATTCTTGTGGCTCCGGACTGGGCTCGAAGAGTTTGGTATCCCGAGCTACTCAATATGAGCATAGATCCCCCGATCCGTCTGCCTCTTCGGGAGGATCTTCTGTCGCAGCAGCAGGGGACGGTCCTCCACCGAACCTGTCCAGTCTACACCTGCTTGCGTGGAGATTGAGCGGCGGCAGTTGATTCCTTTCGACTTGCCTCCCGAAGTTTGTGATGTGATTCTGGCAGCCAGGCGTCCCTCCACTAAGGTGGTATACGCCTGCAGGTGGAACAAATTTGTGGCATGGTGCACAGCAAAGGCTGTGAATCCCCTTTCTGCCCCTCTTTCTGAGGTCCTTCTGTTCCTTCTCTCTCTGGCCCAACAGGGTTCTGCCCTGGGTACCATCAAGGGTTATCTCTGTGCTATCTCGGCCTTCCTCAGGCTCCCTGATCAGCCCTCCCTTTTCAAGTCGCCTGTTGTTAACAGGTTTCTTAAAGGCATTACACACCTTTTCCCTCCTGTTCCGTTCGTGATGCCTCAGTGGGACTTGAACTTGGTTCTTACCTTTTTAATGTGCGCTCCCTTTGAGCCTCTGCATAACTGTCCTCTTCGTCTTTTGACTCTAAAGACAGCCTTTCTGGTGGCCATCACCTCCGCTCGGCGGGTGAGTGAGCTCCAGGCTTTATCTTGCAAACCTCCCTTTCTGTCTGTTCATCCAGACAAGGTTGTTCTTCGGACGCGTCCGTCCTTCTTGCCAAAGGTGGTTACTGCCTTTCACATTGGGCAGACCATCACTTTGCCTACCTTCTTTCCGCCTCCGCATCCTTCCAGAGAGGAAGAGAGGCTCCACCGTCTGGACCCAAAACGTGCGCTCTCCTTCTATATCGACCGCACAAAACACTTCCGGGTGGATGACCAGCTCTTTGTTGGCTACGTGGGCGCCAAAAGGTCGGGCGGTGCACAAGCGAACCATCTCCCGCTGGGTTACCTTGTGCATCAAGACCTGCTATTCTTTGGCTAAGAAGGAGCCTCCTGTTGGGCTGCGTGCCCATTCCACCAGGGCAACAGCTGCTACCACGGCCTTGGGCCGCGGTGTTCCGCTGCCCGTTATTTGTCAGGCAGCTACGTGGGCCTCGCTGCACACGTTTACAAAACATTACTGCCTTGACAGTCAGGTCCGGAGGGACGGCTTCTTTGGCCGTTCTGTCCTCCAGGACTTCCTTGTCTGATCTTTGTTCGCAGACCCACCACCGGGGTTGGTATTGCTGGGGTATCTATTCTAAGGTAAGGAATCTGTCACTAACGTGTCTCTTTCAGATGCACAAGTTACTAACTTGTGTAACGATATATCTGTAAGAGACAGTAGTTAGTGACAGATTCCTACCGCCCACCCATCCTCCCGTTCTGCGAACTGATTTCTAGGAGTTAAGGACATCCCTTTCAGGGCCCTAGTATTTTTCAGACACCTATGTCAGCTTCTTGCATGGCTCTGCGTTCCTGGCGCGGAAAGTCGTGTACAGAACTGACGTCAGCGCGCAGGGGCGGCGCCTAAGTACTGCCCGCGACGTCATCCCGGCGATCACGACGCCGACGACGGACGCGGAGCCGCACGACGCCGCCTACCGACGCGCAAGGGTACTGCTACGCAAAACTTTCCGGATCCAGCCTGACGCCTGGGGATATTCTAAGGTAAGGAATCTGTCACTAACTACTGTCTCTTACAGATATATCGTTACACAAGTTAGTAACTTGTGCAACACTGATACAAACTACCCAAAACAATGGTGATTGGGATACCCTCACCGAATTGAAAAGGACCCAACTAAAAACAGCGCTACATGGGGCAATAATGACCGAATATCTCCGGGGAAATATAGCCCCTAATGGTTTGATTGTATCTAACGCACCTCGTATCTTTCTGAATGATCCTGAATTCCGACGCAGCTGGTCTCTCATAGCATGGAAATGCACGAGAGACTGGCTGGTCTTGATCATACAAACAGCTAAGAGACTCTCTGATGCCCTGCTAATAGAGATCAAAACAATGGAGAACGGTTTAAAGACCCAAATTACCATCGGGTCTTTTAAAAAGAAACTAGAGGAAAATAATAAGATCATCAATGAATATAAAGAATATCTCACACAAGCAAAGATCGCAAAATTTCAAAAAGATTTGAAACGTTTCAAATATGAGAACACCTTCCCATATTCAAAAGAGGACTATAATCCAACTGAAAGGGAAAAATCAGATTTTTCTGATACGGACAGCACAGGGTCCGGTAGAAATTCAAGTGATTCCTCATCTGATGGGCAAAACCAGAGATGGAGTAATAGGAAAAGGGGAGGTCGTTCCCGTAGGAACAGAGGGAATTACCAACCTATGGGCCCATACCACCAACAATCCTTCGGATGGGAACCCTATATGCAACCCCCATTTCAACCCCCACAATATGGGTATCAATGGCAACCTTTCCAGCCTCCTTTTTTAGGGAGGGGCCACACCAGAGGAGGAGGCAACCGGAGAGGTCCGAGAGTACAATGGCAATCGAACCAAGAAGACTCAATGATGCAGGACGCAAGACCAAGTACCAGCAGAAGTCCACGGGAATAATAAATCTGAGTACGAGGATTCTTTCCCCGGCACAACAGGCTGTTTTAAACCGAGGACTAGGTTTTATACCAACTGCGAGATCAAATCTTTTTGACCTGAGAATTGAACTAGCAGAATTTTTCCGCAGGTTACGATTAACAGTCTTTTTCGCGGAGGCAGATGGGCCGCCAGAAATTGAGGAAGATAAGAACACAGGCCTCAAAAGAAAGCCGAACTTCACCCCGCCTAATCACACGATGCCACCGGCATTATTGGCATTTGAAAAAGCAGTGACATTGGAAGTTGACAAACTTAAAGACAATGAAAACAGAGTTTTCAATAATTTGTCAAACAGTGAACGCCATGCCATTACTGAAATTGATAATATGAGTGACATCATAATAAAACCGGCGGATAAGGGGGGTGCTACTGTGGTGATGCCCCTGGATATGTACCAAAAAGAATGCAGGAGATTGCTGGATGATTCCCGGAATTATATGCGGCTGCAGAAAGATCCAACTGGAGAATTGAAAAAAAACATACATGATCTGGTGAACACAGCATCAGAAGAAGGGTGGATTACAACAGCAGAAGCAGGTTTTTTGAAAGAAGTAAATCCGAAAATACCTTACTTCTACATCCTGCCTAAAGTGCATAAGAACACTAATCCACCACCGGGAAGGCCAATTGTATCCGGAATCGGATCAGTTTTGGAGCTATTATCAAAGTTTACAGACCATTTTTTAAGACCGATGGTCCAAAAGATGCCTTCATATCTCAAAGATACTCGAGATATTTTGATAAAATTCCAAACACTGTCGTTCGATCCTACAACAGACCTTTTTATCACTCTAGATGTGGAGGCGCTGTATACCAGCATACCGCAAGAATCCTCTCTAGAAGTGATTGAAATGTTGTTAAATTATGAAATATGAACATCCATTACCCCAATCAAATTCTTAATTGAGTGTGCGAGATTGGCCCTAACTAAAAATTATTTTGAATTTGAAGGAGATTATTTTTTACAAACCCATGGAACATCTATGAGCATGACTTGTGCTCCAAGTATAGCCTGCCTCTATATGCATAATTTTGAGACCAAATTCATCTATAATAACAACAACCCTTACAACTCAAAAACGGTGGTCTGGAAGAGGTTTATAGATGATATTTTCCTGATTTGGAAGGGGAATGAAACTGAAGCAAAGAGTTCCTCAGTTGGCTCAACTCACGGGATCAATATTTGAAATTCACTATGACAGTGGGAAAAGACTCCATCAATTTCCTAGACTTGAGAATCTGGCCAGACAAAGGAACACTAAAAACTGAGGTTTTTTACAAACCCACCAATGTGAACAATCTATTGAGATATGATAGTTTCCATCCGAAGACCCTCAAAGATAACCTACCAGTGGGACAATTCCTAAGACTCCGTAGGAATTGTTCAGATAAGGATACATACGAAGTCCATGCGAAGAAGCTCACACATAAATTACAAGCCAAATTCTATCCTAACAGACTTGTCAAACAAGCATACAAAAGGGCTAAGAATAATCCCAGGGAAGCATTACTGGAGATTTACCCAAAACCTGAAAATAAAAGACCAGTATGTGTGACCACGTATGGCACATAATCCAATAGGATCAAAAGAATTATTTTACGACACTGGAAAGTTTTAAACTCTGGACCTCTCAAAATGGAAAAACCGATGTTTGCTTTTAAGCGAGGCAAGTCCCTTCGGGACTCGGTGGTTCATACCCGCCCTAAGAGAAAAGCAGGAATACGACAACAAACAAATACTCTCTGGAATCTCCCTGTAGTGGTGGGCCATTTCCCTTGTGGAACATGTAATGTATGTGGTCTCACAAAGGCTAGTAAAGAGATTGATTTGGGTTTAAAAACACCCTGGGAACAGAGAAAGTTCTCTAATTGCAACAGCAACAACGTTGTTTACATTATGATCTGTAAATGTCAACTTAAATATATCGGAATGACAACCCGTAAAATCAAGGTACGACTAAATGAACATCGGAGTACCTTCCGATGTGGAAAAACAGTTACAAAAATGATGCGACACTTTCAAACGACAGGACATAACGAGAATGACTTTACATGGTCAATAATTGAAAGACTACCTAATACATGTAGTGACAAACAGCTTTTAAAACTTGAACAACGATGGATATACCGTTTGTCAAGTACAGTACATGGGTTAAATGAAGAAATCCCATGGACAATGCTGATGTAATTGTAAAAAAACAAGGGAAATCTTTTTGATCAGATTAATGGGACTTGATAGGTAAAGGGTGGATGTTATAATATTGAATGCCATTCAATACCATCATTCCCATGACCATACAACAATTCTAATATCTGATGATGTAAAAAACGACACCAAAAAATAGGGTTATTAACTACACACCCCTATATGTTTCGAAAAAAATAAATGTGCAATATGACTGTAGATTTACACCATAAGAATGTATCTGAAAGAGACACGTTAGTGACAGATTCCTTACCTTAGAATATCCCCAGGCGTCAGGCTGGATCCGGAAAGTTTTTGCGTAGCAGTACCCTTGCGCGTCGGTAGGCGGCGTCGTGCGGCTCCGCGTCCGTCGTCGGCGTCGTGATCGCCGGGATGACGTCGCGGGCAGTACTTAGGCGCCGCCCCTGCGCGCTGACGTCAGTTCTTCTTTTCCGCGCCAGTAAGCGCAGATCCGGGAAGAGCAGTGCCCTAGTCACTTTTTGACTATCTTTTTTGTGAAATTTTTCACTGTTTTCTTCAACGAGTCTTCACGACTCCTAAGGTGTCGTAGGGATGCCCGGCTTTAAGCCCTGCGAGGAATGTGGTCGTATGATGTCCATCACGGACCCCCACCTCGAGTGTCTCTTCTGTCTCGGCCGAGACCACGACACGAAGTCGTGCCCTGACTGCCGGAAACTTCATCCGAAGGCTTTGCGAGAGCGGTCTCGAAAGCTCCTTGAAGTCCGGCAGTCGGCTCCGTGCCGCACCAAGCCCCGGTCCCGGGAGAGGTCGAGGGGCCGGACGCGGAGTCCCCGCCGTTCGTCGGAATCCAAGTCTTCGCGCTCCTCCGGTAAGTAGAAGCACAAGAAGTCTAAGCGGCGTCATCGCTCTAAGACTTCGCCTCGCCGGTCGCGCGACTCGGCTGAGGTCCCTGTCGGCACCGTCCCCGCCCCGCGGCCCCGGACGTGCCTGTCGAGTTGCCCCCGCATTACCCGTCCTACCCGGGTTCGGGGGCGACTCCGGCCAGATACAGAAATTCCTGTCGGCCATGGCCCGCCTCTTCGGGCCTCAAGGTCCCTCCGGTGCGCCTTCGGGCCCCGCGGGCCCTGATGGGGTTGCTCCGGCGTCGCCGTCGACTCCGGTCCCGGCGTCGCCTGTCCCACCAGCCTTCGTTCCGGCCTCGGCTCCGGCCCCGGCCTCGACCCCGGTTCCGGTGGTGCCGCAACCCCCATCGACGCCGGTTGACCTAACCACGCCTCCGCCGACGCCGATGTCCCCGGTGCCGTTTCCGACGCCGTCCGGGGCTCCGGGCGGCGTCGTTCCCGGTTCTCCCGGGTCCGGACATGGAGCCGGACCGGCGTCGCCCGACGCCGGTTCCGCGCCGATGAGACCTTGGGTCCCTTATGTCCCTCCTCCTCCATCTTTTCAACCTGAGGAGGACCAGGAGAGCTGGGAGGGGTCTGACGACCCTCTCACACAACAGTGCGAGTTTGACCCGGACTGGGTTGAGGAACTTGGGGATGCCAGTGGGCTGGATACCTCCCCGACTCTGGCATGCTGTCTCCTCCCGTGGCAACGGAGGAGGGGGCTAATTTTGCAACGGTGTTGCGTAGAGCTGCTGGAGCCTTAAATCTCCAGTTGCCTACAGTGTCCGTCAGGACTAACCTCCTGACTGAAGTGCTTCAGCCGGCGGCCTCCTCTTCGGAGCCTGTGCTGCCGTTCAACGATGCACTCACTGACGTTCTTTTGGGTGCCTGGTCCAAACCCACCACAGGGGCTCCTGTGGATAGGAACGTGGCCCGACGCCATCGCCCGGCTCCGGGCGACCCCCTGTTTCTCTCCCAACACCCCACCCCTGAGAGCTTGGTTGTCCAAGCCTCTGCCTCCCAAACAGCCTTCCCTACCGCCCCTCCGGATAGGGAATCCAAGCGCCTGGATCACTTTGGGAAGAAGGCTTTCTCTTCCTCCAGTGCTGGCTTGCGGTCTGTTAATACCGCTTGCCTCTTGGGCCGATACACCCACTCCCTGTGGGATTCGGTGGCTGATGTTTTGCCGCAGTGTTCTGAGGAGGTCCAGACACTGCTTACCCGCGCTATTGCGGAAGGGCGTGATGCGGCTAAATATACCATCCGCTGTGGCCTTGATACCGCCGACTCGCTGGGCAGATCGCTTGCAACGACGGTGGCGCTGCGTCGCCACGCCTGGCTGAGAACCACTGGTTTTCAGGGGATGTCCAGAATACTCTCATGGACATGCCCTTTGATGGAGTCGGTCTTTTTGGTTCAAAGGCAGACCATGCGCTGGAGCGTTTCAAGGACTCACGGGCTACTGCTAAGTCCCTGGGCCTTGCTGTTGTGCGCCCTCCGCAAACGTCTGCTTTTCGCCCCTTTCGTGACCACGGAAGGGCGCCCAGTCACGTCCACAGGCCGGCCAACGGCCCGCGCAGCAAGCGCCTTCGCGTGGCCGAGGACATGGATACCGCCGTGGCGGTTCGGGCAACCAGCGTGCGGGTCAGGCCACCACCTCCAACCCGTCCGCGGCCTCCAAGCCCTCCTAGTCCCTCCTTTCAGGTGCACAGCACGCCAGTCGAGGGCAGGGTCCGCCATCACCTTCACCACTGGCGTCCCATCACCTCGGACAAGTGGGTCTTGGACATTGTCCGAAGGGGCTACTCCCTCCCCTTCGAGACCACCCCCCAGCCATGCCACCTCCATTCCACCGCATGTCAGGGGATCACTTGGTGCTTCTACAGAAGGAAGTCACGGCCCTCTTGGCCAAGAGGGCCATCGAGCGTGTTCCGACCCCAGAAGTAGGGCGTGGTTGCTACTCCCACTACTTTCTGGTGCCCAAAAAGGACAAGGAGGACATGCGTCCTATCTTGGACCTCCGGAACGTCAATCGCTTCCTCCGGAAGGAGAAGTTCAAGATGCTCACCCTAGCTCAGGTCTTGACTGCCCTCGACCCCGGAGACTGGTTGGTAGCGTTGGACTTGCAGGACGCCTATTTCCACATCCCCGTCCTGCCGGCCCACCGGCGTTACCTTCGGTTCACGGTAGGCCTCGAGCATTTTCAGTTCACCGTGCTCCCCTTTGGCCTTACCAGTGCCCCTCGGGTGTTCACGAAAGTGATGGCGGTGGTCGCAGCTCATCTGCGCCGGGCAGGGGTTTCAGTCTTCCCCTACCTCGACGACTGGCTGCTGAAGGCGGGCTCGTCCCAGGCAGTCGCCTCCCACCTCCAGACTACGGCCGAACTCCTGCACTCGCTGGGGTTCTCCATCAATGTGCCAAAGTCGCATCTGATTCCTTCTCCACAGCTCCTTTTCATCGGAGCAGTTCTGGACACGACGCAGTTTCGGGCCTATCCTCCCGAACGGCGAGTCCGGGATATTCAGGCTATGATTCCGATCTTTCAGCCTTTATCCTGGGTTTCGGTACGGATGACCCTGAGGCTGCTGGGCCTCATGGCCTCCTGCATCCTGCTGGTCACTCATGCCAGATGGCATATGCGGGCTCTGCAGTGGGACCTGAAGTTCCAGTGGGCGCAGCACCAGGGCGACCTGTCCGATCACGTCCAGATCTCGGAGGGGACTGCAAAACAGTTGCAGTGGTGGCTCTCGAACCGGCAATGGGTCATGGGCAGATCCCTCTCCCTTCCCCAGCCAGAGCACACAGTTGTGACGGACGCGTCCCTTCTGGGATGGGGCGGTCACATGGGAGAGGCGGAGATCAGAGGCCTCTGGTCTCCGGCGGAGTCCCGGCTCCATATCAACCTTCTGGAGCTCCGGGCGATCCGACTTGCACTCAAGGCATTCCTTCCCTCTGTCAAAGGGAAGGTAGTGCAGGTGTTCACAGACAACACCACCGCCATGTGGTACTGCAACAAACAAGGCGGGGTGGGGTCGTGGACCCTTTGTCAGGAGGCTCTGCGCCTCTGGACATGGCTGGAACATCAGGGCATGTTCCTGGTGGTTCAACACCTGGCAGGTTCCCTGAACGCCAGGGCGGACGAACTCAGCCGCAGGTGCATGATGGATCACGAATGGCGTCTTCACTCGGAAGTGGCGCAAGGACTCTTTCTACAGTGGGGAGAGCCTTGGTTAGATCTATTCGCCACCGAAGAGAACGCGCAATGTCATCAGTTCTGCGCGTTGGAATTTCCAAGGCGGCACTCGCTCGGCGACGCTTTTCGTCACGAGTGGAGTTGCGGTCTATTGTACGCCTTTCCGCCTATACCACTTCTACCCAGAGTGTTGAAGAAGATTCGGCACGACCGGGCCCAAGTCATTCTTGTGGCTCCGGACTGGGCTCGAAGAGTTTGGTATCCCGAGCTACTCAATATGAGCGTAGATCCCCCGATCCGTCTGCCTCTTCGGGAGGATCTTCTGTCGCAGCAGCAGGGGACGGTCCTCCACCCGAACCTGTCCAGTCTACACCTGCTTGCGTGGAGATTGAGCGGCGGCAGTTGATTCCTTTCGACTTGCCTCCCGAAGTTTGTGATGTGATTCTGGCAGCCAGGCGTCCCTCCACTAAGGTGGTATACGCCTGCAGGTGGAACAAATTTGTGGCATGGTGCACAGCAAAGGCTGTGAATCCCCTTTCTGCCCCTCTTTCTGAGGTCCTTCTGTTCCTTCTCTCTCTGGCCCAACAGGGTTCTGCCCTGGGTACCATCAAGGGTTATCTTTGTGCTATCTCGGCCTTCCTCAGGCTCCCTGATCAGCCCTCCCTTTTCAAGTCCCCTGTTGTTAACAGGTTCCTAAAAGGCATTACTCACCTCTTCCCTCCTGTTCCGTTTGTGATGCCTCAGTGGGACTTAAACTTGGTTCTTACCTTTTTAATGTGCGCTCCCTTTGAGCCTCTACATAACTGTCCTCTTCGTCTTCTGACTCTGAAGACAGCCTTTCTGGTGGCCATCACCTCCGCTCGGCGGGTGAGTGAGCTCCAGGCTCTATCTTGCAAACCTCCCTTTCTGTCTGTTCATCCAGACAAGGTTGTTCTTCGGACGCGTCCGTCCTTCTTGCCAAAGGTGGTTACTGCCTTCCACATTGGGCAGACCATCACTTTGCCCACCTTCTTTCCGCCTCCGCATCCTTCCAGAGAGGAAGAGAGGCTCCACCGTCTGGACCCAAAACGTGCGCTCTCTTTCTATATTGACCGCACAAAACACTTCCGGGTGGATGACCAGCTCTTTGTTGGCTACGTGGGCGCCAAAAGGTCGGGCGGTGCACAAGAGGACCATCTCCCGCTGGGTTACCTTGTGCATCAAGACCTGCTATTCTTTGGCTAAAAGGAGCCTCCTGTTGGGCTGCGTGCCCATTCCACCAGGGCAACGGCTGCTACCACGGCCTTGGGCCGCGGTGTTCCGCTGCCGGTTATCTGTCAGGCAGCTACGTGGGCCTCGCTGCACACGTTTACAAAGCATTACTGCCTTGACAGTCAGGTCCGGAGGGACGGCTTCTTTGGCCGTTCTGTCCTCCAGGACTTCCTTGTCTGATCTTTGTTCGCAGACCCACCACCGGGGTTGGTATTGCTGGGGTATCTATTCTAAGGTAAGGAATCTGTCACTAACGTGTCTCTTTCAGATGCACAAGTTACTAACTTGTGTAACGATATATCTGTAAGAGACAGTAGTTAGTGACAGATTCCTTACCGCCCACCCATCCTCCCCGTTCTGCGAACTGATTTCTAGGGTTAAGGACATCCCTTTCAGGGCCCTAGTATTTTTCAGACACCTATGTCAGCTTCTTGCATGGCTCTGCGTTCCTGGCGCGGAAAGTCGTGTACAGAACTGACGTCAGCGCGCAGGGCGGCGCCTAAGTACTGCCCGCGACGTCATCCCGGCGATCACGACGCCGACGACGGACGCGGAGCCACACGGCCGCCGCCTACCGACGCGCAAGGGTACTGCTACGCAAAAAACTTTCCGGATCCAGCCTGACGCCTGGGGATATTCTAAGGTAAGGAATCTGTCACTAACTACTGTCTCTTACAGATATATCGTTACACAAGTTAGTAACTTGTGCATTAAATGCCATAGATTGGAAAAAAAAATTTCAATAGAACTTTATTGTTCTCTAGAAGCATAATGAGCAATATATTGCAGCGATAATTGCGCAGTTTAGACTAGAAATATGAAGTACTAGAGAAGACGTGGTGATTTATAACAACTAAAATCCCGAGTAGAAAATCCAGTTATAAATGAGTACATTCATCATTTTTACAAAAAAAAACGAAACACGAGGATAGAACTATTGACTACATTGCCCAGCAGTCCATGTTCAATAGAGACGCCGTCGCGGGGTTTTGCTGTCACTGACATCAATCACCAATCAGGTGATGTCTACGTGAGACGCCCGACCAAACCAATAACGTTGGACTATTAAGATGAATAAGATATTTAAGACGCCTCGCCCCCGTTCACGATACTCGGCGGCGGGCGGTGTGAGTGCTACAGGTACACACGCGGTGACCGATCTTTGAGGAAGTAAGTGGCGCGCTTGAGCTGTGTAATTGTTTGGGCACTAAAAACGGAGGGGAATGCACCTTTTACAGAGCGGAGTGCGTATCTGATTTATTTAACGGAACCACAAGAACAAACAATTCTTCTTTTTTAACAAAATCTTACATCGGTATTTTCACGGGGTCACTTTCAAAAGATACTTGGGTAGTTGCAAAAATGAAGCCCGTTACTCAGGTCTTTGAAAATGTAGGAAAGTATAATGAAGGAACATACAAATAATTTAAAGACACTCTAATAAGTATTTAGATATGATTTGAGTATATGCGTTAGTATGGAAAAACATGGATAAATGAGAATACCCCTTGGCCTGCAGCCACTCGAGAAATAGCATTCCTCGTATGATAAGAATATAGTGAGGAATACACCTAGGTTGTATTTCCCAATAAAAATGTCAGGAGTGTTTGGAATTCTATATGTATAATCCGGTCTCCGCCCATAGGAATACGATATAGACTTGAATTAGTGAATGATAAACATAGCATACCATTTGGCTAGTTCTAATAATACGTATGAGGAGTGACCTTAATGATGGGACAGGTCGGTGTAACAACTAGAAAAAGAAATAGAAAAACAAACGTGAAACCTCATGAGCCAGAGAGTTCGTAAAAAACAAGGGTTTAGAATGTATAAGAAAATAATTACCATCCAGTCTTACCATATAGGATGGGTTTCTTCTTCTCCCTTTTCCAGTGTGTGACTACAAGACGGCACCATAGTCCACCAACCCGCATGGTACAAGTCAGTACCAGACAGTAGGTGAGAAATATCAATGATAATAACAACGATATAGGATTTGGCATGACAATACCTAAAATTGGATTTTTTTTATATATATTACACAAGCCATAAGTGGGTTCACTAATGAGCATGTATATATATTATATTTTTTTTAAAGTATATGAATCATGGGTAGACAAACAGATTCTGAGGTCAATTGTTAAATTAATGTGGTGACAAACACGCAATGACCCTAGTCTGTTTGAATTGTTTCAACATAAATGTAGAGAGCACCACGGGACATAGAGATGTGCGAGGTAGTGGCACATGTAGATGAATAGATTGTAGATAACACTCATCCTAAACACTTAAATTAAGTGGTTCGAATTTGACATGGTGATGATAAAATTTAAAAGTTTTTTGATTTTGAGAATTCACCCCCAAAAATGTTTTGTCCACCATTTTGTTTCCTTTTCCTTTAGAAAAACTACTGGAACAGTAAGAGAAATAGGTGAGTGCAATAGGCCTCATTTTTAGCATCAATGAATAGCGTAGTATTGAGCAGGGACACCTAGGAGTATACATTCCAGCCCTGAAGAAGGCCCCAGACCCGTAAGGGCTCTCGTTGCGGGCCAAAACATGTTGGCACTTTGTAAATAGGGTATATTTGAACGAATTATTTTCAAAGAACCCAAATGATCTCACGATTTTATCCGATACTCCAGGTACCCCAAGAATAAAACATAGAGCGTGGGTATACCTGTAGGTATTTTTAATTATCACCCATCTGGTTCCCTGCATAACCAGTCAATATTTTATATAAGAACTCCCATAATATCTGTGGTTGAGTCCGCCCAGGTAGTACCATCTTACCTGGGTGTGGAAAGACGCCTATGATGAAGCATGTCACTATCAGTGAGTGAGGCGTCTTCTCCAATATCTGTGGATATTCAAATACCTAGAGTGGTTACGGATTGGGACAAAAACATTTTTTCTGGGGTCTCACCGGTCTTGAGTTCACCAGTCGTATGGTCGGTATATCCAGCAGGAATACAGACCACAGCAGTTGCCTTTTGTGATAATACAGTACTTGGGAGATTGCAACGTTGCTGCTTCTCTCACTCTCTTCTGTGATAAACAGTTTCTTCTGATGCCATGTTTTTGTTGACACATCCACCACTGGAAAATGCTGTAGTCTTTAGCCAAACTAAATCCCAACACTATTTTGACTGTTTCTGTGGACATTGTGTCCAAACATTTGATCCTGGCTGAAAAGCTTTTGCAAGTTAGGAAGACTATGCCTACTAACTGGCAATGGCACATGCCTTTTTGAACAGTATGTTCATACCTGGATGGAATTGGCAAGGCTGGCTGTGGTTAGCCTCTCTAACCATATGAAGACAACCTTTTCTGATTTGGTGAGTGATAGTTTGAATGCTTCCAAACAGAATCTGAAGTGCAGCTGAGATTCTGTTGATAAAGTGAGTTGATCTATGGCTATGGCGGTCACTCTTTGCAGACGCACCTGGATTCATTCAGCTGCTTTTTTGGGAGATGTCCATGGAGCACTAACTGGTGTGACTTTTGATAGTCGGAGGCTCTTCAGAGAGAACAAAGATTCCTACCTAAAACTTTTCAGGAACAATATTACCATTGTGCCTTCCATGGGCCTCAGTGAAACAGTAACAGCAACAAGGCCATTGAATCTAGGGCTTCTCCAGAGGATGGCTCTCACAGCAATGCTGCCTTTCCAGCTAGTCAGACCCTCAACAGTTCTACCAGTCCATGGATTTCTGAACTTTGATAAGCTGCTTGTAAAGGCGAGGGTCTGCTGCACAGACCATCTCATTGGATTAGGGCACTGGCCTGGGGGAGATGACAGCCATAGGCCTTTAGTCCACGATCGGGCAACATCCGCACATCAGTGTGCAGGAGTTGCAGACAGTCCTTCTTGTCCATCCAGTTTCATTCAAACCCTTTCAGACAAAACCACCACCCATCCAGGGCTGTGTGGTTTTTTTTAACGTTTGTTGGGAAGCTTTACGTGTGTGGCGGTGGGCCTTCCATCAGGGCATTTTCCCCAATGATGGCCAGTCGATCAGGCTCTCAGAGTGTGAGATCAGATGCCTTCAGTCGTCTTTCAATGGAGGACTGCAGTTGGAAACTTGATCCTGAAATGACAGACATGATCTTCTCCCGATTGGAATATTCCTGAATCAATCTCTGCCACGACTGCGAACAGCAGGTGTCCACTCTTTTGTGTCTTGACTTTCCTCCAGATGTTTCCCTAGGAGAAACCTAGAGGTTCAGCAGGTGCACAAGGTCTGCTCTGTCTGTTCCTGCTGCTCCTGCTCCATTCGACGGGTCTTGTAGAAGGTGCAAGAAGATGAAGCACGTCACCGTTTATGTTAAACGGTGGCCTGCCATTGGAAATTAGGTGTTTGCGTTGCCTCCCTTTGGCTTTCTGTGCCGGCCCACCCGGACTGGCTTGCCTGCTTTGCGTCTGTCGCAAAGCACTTTCTTATATTTATGGGGCCATGTGTTTCTAACACATGGCCCCATAAAGACAAGAGATCCCCATGCTCCGGCTGCAGCGCGGTCCTCTTTCACTTTCGGCACCGCGCTTGTTATTGCATGTTTCCCCGGGTTTAGATGCAGCAGTACTCGGTGTGGCATGCAGTAAAACGTTTTATCACACCACCGCCTGTACACTTATGCAAAATATCTTCAAATTTGCTGCAGCTGCGTTTTTTGCCTACTTTTTAAAATTCCATTCAGTTTAATAAGTTGTGTTGGATACATTGAAATACCACCGTTTAATACAAATACATTATACATAAGAAAACATAATTTATATGTGTTATCCGAAATTGGAACGTGGATTTTTTCTTTTACTTTCTTTCTTGCTCTAAAGTACATTTCAATAATAGCAATGACTAGGTTTATTTTCGAGGGTGCTGTCGGACCCCCAAGAACCTGTCCAAGCGGCGTCAGTGTCCTCATATTACTAATCTAATTGCCTTTTAAGTGTAAACTCATGTTAGCCCCCGAAACACGATTCCAACTGTCGGATTACAAATCCAGTTTTGGGTGCAAACTCCAAATTGTGCCCAAAACGAGATTACAAACCCCGCACAAATTGCACTCGACGCTGGTGCTGTCTGTCGCGATTGTCGCAAATCACAGGAGCAGAAAGCGCGCGGCATTGTTGGTGCACACCGGAGTCTGCACCATATGTTAGTGTTATTCACCATTCCGTGATGTCGAACTCTGAATCGAGTGCAAAGTTAAGGACTACGTAGTTAATGCAAGTTGTGAACCCCCCCCCCGGTGTACAATTTCGGAATTTCGTGACGGTTCTCACCATGTTTTCTCCATTGCAAAATTGTTTGCAAATAGTGCGTGTGGGGAGGAGGGGGGGTGTACTATTTGTGCGTGGCAAATAACACTTTTAAATCCAGTGGTTACGGGCACAACGGGCGTTTTGATCAGAAACTAAAGTAGCCCTTAGTTGTGATCAGGGGTCTAAAGTAGTGCTCGGGTCACCGACCTCTGAATGACAGGCGATTCGCCCTGCAAAACACGCATGATTCTCGGCAGCAGGCAGATCAACCCGCTGAGCTACCTTTTCTTGAGCCCAGACAGGGGAGGCTTCCAGCAGCACAAGGAAATGATATGGGCCTGAAAAGCAGGCCTTTCGTCTGCTCCGCCGAGCACGTGTGACTAATGGAAAGCGGGCGAGGACGGGGAGCGAGTGCTGGAACTGGGGCAAAGGTGAGTGAGGCGTGGATACTGTCTGCGGTGCTGCTCCCCGGCGGCTGCAGGGAGTGCACAGAACGGGGCTACAAACCACAAAATGGGCGCTTGCCATCTCGGGGTTGATTTTAGTTAAAGTTGTGCTGATAAAAAGAATACATGGGTGCTGCTTCGGACAACAGACTTTCCGAAGCGTCGCGTACTGGCCTTGAAAATGACGGATTAGAAAGCTACTTCACGGGAAGAAAGTAACAAACAGAGTGTAGGAATGTTTGTAAAAGATTCGTTAAGAACAAAACACGTATTATGGCGCGGAGACAGAGAGACCTCTCTGGATAAGCTGGTAAGTATTCATGCACCCGAATGAATCATTTTCAAGGGCACACCAGGCAGTGTAAAAAGTGAACAAGATATTTGAGGCATTGGGGGGTGGGGGGCACAGATGTGGAGACCTTGAATCAAAAATGATTTCTTCATAGCTTTAGGTGTTGTTTAGTTTCTGTAAACAGTTTTACGCATATAGTTAGCAGCATGTTGCATTCTGGGACTTGTAGTGTTGCTTTTAATTTTTGGAGCATATAAATCCCAGCATGTACTGTGCTGTTGACGAAAACGCAGAAGTTGGCTGACGGGTGGGGTGGCACATAACAACTTGCTGCAGGTCATTAATGTGCGATTCCTTATGCGGTACCTACTGCTCTGCATCCCTCCTTGGTCGGGTCTCTAGTGTTACATTATAGGAGGCGAATATTTTATATCTTATGTAAACTGGCATCATGATGTAAATATGAATACATTGTTTTTGCATTGCTCTTCGCACCGCAGATGGCATCACAAACTGTTGTAAATAACGTTTTACTGTTACCCAATTAATTGATCCTCAGTTTACCAACATCAGGAGGATGGACGGCTGAACTGGCCTTGCTAGCAATCAGCTCGCCACCTGCTACTCGCAGAAAATGCAAACAGTTGACTCTGTGTTTTCAAAAACTTCTGAAATATCATGGAAGTGCGGTTGGTACATGTGGTGTCCAGCGGTGGTCCACGAGAGCCGGGTCAGTGCTAGAGTTTCAGGATGTTCTTATGTTCATAATGAATGGGAATTATTTACATTACCAGTGGTTTTCCTAAAAATCTAACATGGGTCCGGGCCAGTCCTGGAGATGCCACCCTCTGAATATGTTCAGATGCAGAAGATTTGGGGTCTCATTGTAAGTTGAACTAGCAGCCTTCCAGGATGGTGGAGGCCTCACCTATGCCCTCCCAGTGGAGGTCCACCTGTCCATTGTTGAGACCCATGCCATGTTGGTGGAGGTCTCGATCCCGAAAGTACATCCATGGGTTAGGTAGATACTTTTAGAGCGAACCTGAATGTGAAGCAGTCTACCAGGATAAAGCCATTTGCTTTGCTAATGGTATTGTATAGCAAAGCAAATGGCTTTAACTTAATGAAAGGCGAGACCTATTGCATTTTTAATGCTTGTTCTATATTTCCTCCCATGCGCTTTGCTGTTCCGTAGTGGCATTTAAATGTGGCGTTCATTTTCGTATTGCTTCCGTTATTTGAACCAACAATATAAATGCCCAGTTTCCCTGTTAATTGTTGGTGGCAGTCAAAGTACGGTCGGTGATTTACAGGCCCTGTCATTTGCCGTTTTCTGGGTCATCTCTGCCTTACAAATGGGCCAATATTTTATGCAACCCTTAAACCCATCAAAATCTGGGTATCTAATGATTCTTTGAAAACAATGGCTCTCGTTTGTATCATTGATATACTTCTATATAATGAACAGTGAAATCACTGTATGCAATTAATGCTAAAAGGCCACAGTGTAAATGACCATCACAACTGTTGCTCAGTAATGATATTCTTTAACAGAAATAATCATTGGTGCCAAATCAAGCGAAAAGAATGTGCATTTTGTCCCAAGTGAGAAAAAAGGCACAACAAAAATGCGTTAACATGCAAATAAAAGGTGCAGAAAGCTCTGTATGTGTTTGTAACAAACAACTTTTGTATTTTCAGTATGCCGTATTGTTTGTTTGTTACTCTGTACTGTTGCCGATCTTGCGACCCTTTCAATGACACAGGGGTCTCATCAATACGTATGGACATCTGCAATAATCAATGAAATCGAATGAGGAAGAGATGGGCTAGAAGTGGGCTAGAAGCGCATAATGGTAATCGAATGACATGAAAGGACCAGTATCCTTTATGTGAATTCGTGGTGCTGGTCTTGGGTATTATTAGGGTGACACTGGGGAGGTTCCCACCAAAGTGAATAATACAACTTTACTTACTCGGGGAGTAGCAGGCAGGTCCTGAAGTAAAGATAAGCGTACTGGACATTATTAGGCCGAAATTAATAACGAGGGTAATTGTAACAGGTGGAATCCGACTTGCAACTCACTAATGCGGGTCTTTGCGCTGTATAGCAAGGCTATCGTTAATGCTATTCCCCATCTCATATCCTCGAAGAGAGATTGTGTTCATATTATACCAGTTCGGCAGTAGCTGTGTTGGCTTTCAGTCCAGGCGCATCGGAATTCAAAGTCTGCTGCTTTGTGCATCTGGGCACCCAGCCACACCCGACTAGATGATATCCGGACGACTAAGGAAATTCGAAGCAGCACTATTCAAATATAAAAATAAAAGAAGGAAAAAAGTGCCAGGAGATCAAACTACCATGAACAGGTTGGAAAAAAAATCAGATAAACACGCTCTAATTCATCAGATGTAATTGCAAAAACAAATAAAGTAAGCATTGGCAAAGTCAATCAGTCTCGCCTCATAAGCTGGTTAATTAAAAAATACATATAACAAGCACATGCCACAAAAAAAAAAAGGAATCACCTCAATGTGGCGGATCATATGCTTTCAATAAAAATGGAAACTTTGAAAACTGTTTAACCACTGCATGCAATTTTAATAGAACAGTGCAGATGCTTTCTAGCAGGTAGGTGTACTTAGGATATATATATATATATATATATATATATATATATATATATATATATATATATATATCCTACTGGTGGTCGCCAGTAGGTAGTTAGGACCTCGTTTCTATTCAAAAAGCGTTTTTTCTTTTGCCAATATCTTTGGCGCCGTTTGACGAATATTCGAGAAATTTTCAAAACTAATGGTCCGCTCCGGTCAGCTCCTGACTTGAAAGTTTGGGGGTGATTCGTCAAGCGGGGGCCGAGAAAAAAGGAGGGTCCCAAAACGCGTTTTCTCCATTTTAATTTCCAGAGGAAACTTTAGACATAGCTACAGCCCGAACTGCTGAACGGAATTACACCAAATTTGACAAAAAGGTAGCTCTTGGTTCAGAAAGCGACCTTTTTTTTTAAATGGTGTAAATCCGTTCAGTAGTTCCTGAAAAAATTCAAAAATAAAAAATATCGATATCTGGTGACCGCGGTGGATCCGCGAACCCGCACGAGCTTGATTCTGATTGGCTGCCAACACTCCAAACCAGAAAGTGTTGGCAGCCATCTTGTGACTCAGTTGAACCGAGTCACAAGAAAAAAGGTCAAAAATGTTAAAAATCAAGAAAAGGGGGCAGGGTAGAAACACCCTGACCCCCTAGGCCTGCTCAGGGGGTCCCACGGGGACCCCCAGGGCCCCCAAAAACTTTTTTTAAAATTTAAATACTTTCAGCGGGATTCGCCCTGGGTGCGCGAATCCGGCTGAAAGAAAAAAAAAAACGAAGCGCGGCCTCCAGCGCTTCGTTTCTTTAAGCCCTTGGGTAGGCCAGGTCCCGGGGGCAATTTTTTACTATAGTGCAAGGGCCCGCGGGCGCCCCCGCAGCCCCGGGGACCGCCACCTCCCCGGGGCTTTCTTATTGAAATGCATGGGGGGCTCCTCCCCTCCCCCCACACAGCCCCGGGGACCGCCACCTCCCCGGGGCCTCAATAATGTAAATTAGTGTGGGGGGGCTCCTGCCCCCCCCCACACTGCCGCGGGCACCACCACCTCCCTGGGCACACTGAAATTAAGGGTGGGGGGCCTCGAGGGCCCCCCCAAGCCCCGGGGACCGTCACCTCCCCGGGGCTTCAATACAATTACAGAAGTGTGGAGGGGGCTCCTGCCCCTGGGACCACCACCTCCCCGGGGCACTAATTATTGAAATACGGGGGTTCGTTGCTGACCCCCGGGGACCACCACCTCCCCGGGTCTACATACACATTCGGAGGGGGACTGCGCGGTCCCCCTCCAGGAGCCCTCCTTGGCCCTGGGGACCGCCACTCCCCAGGGCCGGTTCCAGCAATGTCCCGGGGTGCCCACCCCTGGGACATTGCAGTTTGCAGTGGCAAGGTGGGAGCACGACTCCTGCCCTGTCATTGCAAACTCTGCTTCGCTTCATGGAAGCGAGAGCAGAAAAACTGCTCTTGCTTCCATGAAGCTAAACAAATTGCTTTTGGACAAGGGAAGCTGCATGTCAGCAGCTTCCCTTGTCCAACAGCAATGCCGGCTCCCGCAAGAGGCGGGAAGCCAGTGGAACCGCAGGGGCATTGGGGCTCCCCCGCGGTCCCCAACAAAGAGGCTATGCCCCGGGGGATGGGGTCCCTGGGGCCAAAAGTGGCCCAGGGAAGGGGGGTCACACGGCCCCCCTCCTGTAAAATTTTTAAAATAAAAACGAGGCAAAGCCCCGGGGGATGGGGTCCCCGGGGCCGAAAAAGGCCTCAGGAGGGGGGGGTGCGGCTCCCCTCCTTTAAATGTTGTTTATTTATTTTTTATTAAAAAATTGGCCATACCCGGGGGAGGGGGTCCCCTGGGCCGAAACCGGCCTCGGGAGGGGGGCCACGTGGCCCCCTTCCTGTTTTTATTTTTATTTTTTTAAATGGGTCAGGCCCTGGGGGATGGGGTCCCCAGGGCCCACAAAATATTAAGAGAAGGGGGTCGACACAGCCCCTCTTCTAACAATTATTTTTTAAAAAGCAGAAGCTGGCATCTTGTGGAGAAAGGGGGCGTGGCCTGTGTCCACCTCTCGGCAATCCCACTATCTGGGGCTTACTGGAGGTATCAGGTAGTCTAGTTGGCCCCTAAGGACCCCCACAAGCGAAGGGGACTTCAATCCCCATCCAAGACCGCGCCAGGAGGCACGTTTGCAGAGTGGTGGGCAAAGGGGGTGTGGCCTGCTATGAGAACTTAGCAATCCTGCTGTGTGGGACTTACTGGTGATAATAGGAGGGGTAGTTGGCCCCCAAAGATGTCCTTGGGGGCCGACTACCCCTCCTGTTACCTCCAGTAAGTCCCACACAGTGGGATTGCTAAGAGGTCTTTGGAGGCCACGCCCCCCTTTCTCCACCACTCTGCAAACGCGCTTTCTGGCACACTACAGGTTGGAGGATGAAGTCCACTTTACTCCCGAGGGACTTTGGGGGCCAAGAAGCCCTCCTGGTCCCGCCTGTAAGTCCTACGCAGCGGAATTCCTGAGTGCTGGTCGGAGGCTCAGCACCCTTTCTCCACCACTCTGCAAACGCGACTACTAGTAAAAGAAGCATTTGCAATGTAATAGGTTTCGCATTTGCGAGAGTTAAAGCTATTGGCATTGTAAATGTAAAACATTTTTACTATTGTTTTTTGGAGTGGAGTGGATGTACGTTGTGTGTAGTGGAATTATGTGGTATGTTGTGCAGTGAAATTATGTGGATAGAAAGTATGTGGTATTTAGTGTATAGGAATTATGTAGAGTGGGATTATGTGTTATGGAGAGTAATTATGTGGTATGGTAGTCTGTCTTGTGGAGTGGTAACCTCAGGTTTAGTCTTCCTCGTTTCCATAGAAGCTAAACCATGAACTCAATGAGACAAAAAAAAGAAGGAATCACTGAGGAGCACTTCTGGACCTAGTCAGAGGTATGAGCAGGGCCACTGGAATTATGCAACTGTTTGGCTGCACCGACTTTCGCACAATTATACATTTTCCGCATTAGCCACATAATCCATCATCTGCTGCCTAAACTGCAGATTTGAACAAAAAAAGCCTTGTTTCTTGCTCAAACGGCTCAAACGTTACCAAAAATGCAGCGACAAGTGTTACAGCGTGGTGGAAGGCCCTTTGCAAACCTAGAATGGTCACCTGTTACTTATTGCTACATGTGGGTGTTAAAAATTGGTACTAATGGTGTGCAAGCCACTCTTGCTTCTTTCTGCGCCTCTCTTGCCTCTTTCTGCATTTCTGTTGCTTCTTTCTGCACCTTTATTTCTTTTTCTGCACTTCTCTTGCCTCTTTCTGCACATCTCTTCTACTTTCTGTACCTCTTTTGCCTCTTTCTGCACCTCTGTTGCCTCTTTCTGCACCTCACTTGCTTCTTTGTGCACCCATCTTGCCTCTTTCTGCACCTCTCTTGCCTCTTTCTGCACCCCTCTTCCCTCTTTCTGCACCCCTGCTGCCTCTTTCTGCACCGCTGTTCCTTCTTTCTGCACTTCTTTTGTTTCTTTCTGCACCTCTCTTGCTTCTTTCTGCACCCCTCTTGCTACTTTCTGCACCCCTCTTGCCTCTTTCTCTACCCCTCTTCTCTTTCTGCACTCCTCTTCTCTTTCTGCACTCCTCTTGCCTCTTTATGCACCTCTGTTCCTTCTTTCTGCACTTCTTTTGTTTCTTTCTGCACCTCGTGCATCTTTCTGCACCCCTCTTGCCTCATTCTCCACCCCACTTCCCTCTTTCTGCACCTCTGTTGCTTCTTTCTGCACCTCTCTTGCTTCTTTCTGCACCCCTTGTGCCTCTTCCTGCACCCCTCTTGCCTCTTTCTGCACCTCTGTTCCTTATTTCTGCACTTCTTTTGTTTCTTTCTGCACCTCTCACTTCTTTCTGCACCCCTTTTGCCTCTTTCTACACCCTTCTTCCCTCTTTCTGCACCCCTCTTGCCTCTTTCTACGGTTCTGTTCCTTCTTTCTGTACTTCTTTTGTTTTTCTGCAGCTCTCTTGCTTCTTTCTGCACACCCTTGCCTCTTTCCTCCACCCATCCCCCTCTTTCTGCACCCCGTTGCCTCTTTCTGCCCCTCTGTTCTTTCTTTCTGCACTTGGTTTGTTTCTTTCTGCACATCTCTTGCTTCTTTCTGCACCCCACATGCCTCTTTCTGCACCCCTCTTCCCTCTTTTTGCACCCCTCTTGCCTCTTTCTGCACCTCTGTTGCTTCTTTCTGCACTCCTCTTGCTTCTTTCTGCACCCCTTGTGCCTCTTTCACACCCCTCTTCCCGCACCCCTCTTGCCTCTTTCTGCACCTCTGTTCCTTATTTCTGCACTTCTTTTGTTTCTTTCTGCACCTCACTTCTTTCTGCACCCCTTTTGCCTCTTTCTACACCCTTTTTTCCTCTTTCTGCACCCCTCTTGCCGCGCCTCTGTTCCTTCTTTCTGCGCTTCTTTTGTTTCTTTCTGCAGCTCTCTTGCTTCTTTCTGCACATCCTTGCCTCTTTCTCCACCCATCCCTCTCTTTCTGCACCCCGTTGCCTGTTTCTGCCCCTCTGTTCTTTCTTTCTGCACTTCGTTTTTTTCTTTCTGCACATCTCTTGCTTTTTTCTGCACCCCACATGCCTCTTTCTGTACCCCTCTTCCCTCTTTCTGTACCCCTCTTTCCTCTTTCTGCACCTCTCTTCTTTCTGCACCCCTTTTGCCTCTTTCTGCATCCCTCTTTCTGCACCCCTCTTGCCTCTTTCTGCACTTCTCTTGCTTCTTTCTGCAGCTCTCATGCTTCTTTCTGCACCCCTTGCCTCTTTCTCCACCCCTCTTCCTGCACCCCTGTTGCCCCTTTCTGCACCTCTGTTCCTTCTTTCTGCACTTCTTTTGTTTCTTTCTGCACGTCTCTTGCTTCTTTCTGCAACCCTTGTGCCTCTTTCTGCACCGCTCTTCCCTCTTTCTGCACCGCTCTTCCCTCTTTTTGCACCCCTCTTCCCTCTTTTTGCACCCCTCTTGCCTCCTTCTGCACCTCTGTTGCTTCTTTCTGCACTCCTCTTGCTTCTTTCTACACCTCTCTTGCTTCTTTCTGCACCACTCGTGCTTCTTTCTGCACCCCTCTTGCCTCTTTCTGCACCCCTCTTGCCGCACCTCTGCTCCTTCTTTCTGCACTTCTTTTGTTTCTTTCTGCAGCTCTCATGCTTCTTTCTGCACCCCTTGCCTCTTTCTCCACCCCTTTTCCCTCTTTCTGCACCCCTGTTGCCCCTTTCTGCACCTCTGTTCCTTCTTTCTGCACTCCTCTTGCTTCTTTCTACACCTCTTGCTTCTTTCTGCACCACTCGTGCTTCTTTCTGTACCCCTCTTGCCTCTTTTTGCACCCCCCTTGCCTCTTTCTACACCTCTGTTGCTTCTTTCTGCACTCCTCTTGCTTCTTTCTGCACCACTCATGCTTCTTTCTGCACCCCTCTTCCTGCACCCCTCTTGCCTCTTTCTGCACCACTGTTCCTTATTTCTGCTCTTCTTTTGCTTCTTTCTGCACTTCTCTTGCCTCTTTCTCCAGCCCTCATCCCTCTTTCTGCTCCTCTGTCCCTTCTTTCTGCAACCCTTGTGCCTCTTTCTGCACCCCTCTTCCTGCTCCCCTCTTGCCTCTTTCTGCACCTCTGTTCCTTCTTTCTGTACTTCTTTTGTTTCTTTCCGCATCTCTTGCTTCTTTCTGCACCCCTTTTACCTCTTTCTGCACCCCTTTTACCTCTTTCTGCACCCCTCTTCTCTCTTTTTGCACCCCTCTTGCCTCTTTCTGCACCTCTATTCCTTCTTTCTGCCCTTCTTTTGTTTTTCTGCAGCTCTCTTGCTTCTTTCTGCAGCCCCTTGCCTCTTTCTCTACCCACCCCTCTTGCCTCTTTCTGCACCCCTCTTGCCTCTTTCTGCACCCCTCTTGCCTCTTTCTGTACCCCTCTTGCCTCTTTCTGTACCCCTCTTGCCTCTTTCTGTACCCCTCTTGCCTCTTTCTGCACCCCTCTTGCCTCTTTATGCACTCCTCTTGCCTCTTTCTCCACCCCTCTTCCCCCTTTATTCATCTGTTGCTTCTTTCTGCACTTCGCTTGCCTCTTTCTCTGCCCCTCATCCGTCTTTCTGCTCCTCTATTGCTTCGTTCTGCACTTCTCTTGCTTATTTCTGCACCTCTCTTGCTACTTTCTGCACCCCTCGTGCCTCTTTCTGCACCTTTCTTCCCTCTTTCTGCACCCCTCTTGACTTTCTGCACCTCTGTTCCTTCTTTCTGTACTTCTTTTGTTTCTTTCCGCACCTCTCTTGCTTCTTTCCGCACCCCTCTTGCCTCTTTCTGCACCTCTATTCCTTCTTTCTGCGCTTCTTTTGTTTTTCTGCAGCTCTCTTGCTTCTTTCTGCAGCCCCTTGCCTCTTTCTCCACCACTCTTCCCTCTTTCTGCACCCCTCTTGCCTCTTTCTGCACTTCTCTTGCTTCTTTCTGCACCCCTTTTACCTCTTTCTGCACCCCTCTTGCCTCTTTCTGCACCACTGTTCCTTATTTCTGCTCTTCTTTTGTTTCTTTCTGCACCCCTCTTGCCTCTTTCTTCACCCCCTTCCCCTTTTTGCATCTCTGTTGCTTCTTTCTGCACTTCTCTTGCCTCTTTCTCCAGCCCTCATCCCTCTTTCTGCACCTCTGTTGCTTCTTTCTGCACTTATCTTTCTTCTTTCTGCTCCTCTGTCCCTTCTTTCTGCAACCCTTGTGCCTCTTTCTGCACCCCTCTTCCTGCTCCCCTCTTGCCTCTTTCTGCACCTCTGTTCCTTCTTTCTGTACTTCTTTTGTTTCTTTCCGCATCTCTCTTGCTTCTTTCTGCACCCCTTTTACCTCTTTCTGCACCCCTCTTCTCTCTTTTTGCACCCCTCTTGCCTCTTTCTGCACCTCTATTCCTTCTTTCTGCGCTTCTTTTGTTTTTCTGCAGCTCTCTTGCTTCTTTCTGCAGCCCCTTGCCTCTTTCTCTACCCACCCCTCTTGCCTCTTTCTGCACCCCTCTTGCTGCACCCCTCTTGCCTCTTTCTGCACCCCTCTTGCCTCTTTCTGCACCCCTCTTGCCTCTTTCTGCACCCCTCTTGCCTCTTTCTGCACCCCTCTTGCCTCTTTCTGTACCCCTCTTGCCTCTTTCTGCACCCCTCTTGCCTCTTTATGCACTCCTCTTGCCTCTATCTTCACCCTTCTTCCCCCTTTATTCATCTGTTGCTTCTTTCTGCACTTCACTTGCCTCTTTTTCTGCCCCTCATCCGTCTTTCTGCTCCTCTATTGCTTCGTTCTGCACTTCTCTTGCTTATTTCTGCACCTCTCTTGCTACTTTCTGCACCCCTCGTGCCTCTTTCTGCACCTTTCTTCCCTCTTTCTGCACCCCTCTTGACTTTCTGCACCTCTGTTCCTTCTTTCTGTACTTCTTTTGTTTCTTTCCGCACCTCTCTTGCTTCTTTCCGCACCCCTCTTGCCTCTTTCTGCACCTCTATTCCTTCTTTCTGCGCTTCTTTTGTTTTTCTGCAGCTCTCTTGCTTCTTTCTGCAGCCCCTTGCCTCTTTCTCCACCACTCTTCCCTCTTTCTGCACCCCTCTTGCCTCTTTCTGCACTTCTCTTGCTTCTTTTTGCACCTCTCTTGCCTCTTTCTGCACCTCTGTTCCTTCTTTCTGCACGTCTTTTGTTTCTTTCTGCAGCTCTCTTGCTTCTTTCTGCAGCCCCTTGCCTCTTTCTCCACCCCTCTTCCCGCACCCCTGTTCCTTCTTTCTGCACTTCTTTTGTTTCTTTCTGCACATCTCTTGCTTCTTTCTGTACTCAAATGGGAACTGCAAGCTGTCAAGGTTAAAGGTCTGTGTGCTCTTGTGACTGAGGTATGTGTCTACTTGTATATGTATTCTAACGTGTTATGCATCTGAAGATGGTAGCTTAAAAAGTGGGTAGCTTCTTCTATAGGTGGTTAAATGTTCTCAGTTCTGCTCTGTCATTCAGTTGCACAGGCAGACATGTCTTATGTATATAGGTGTTATAGAGCCCCTCAAATATACTATTGAATACCCATGTGCCCTGTATTATGAGCAGAAAGAAATACATACACCTTTTTGTACACATATTTACAGAGTATGCTGTTTGAAACACAGGTATTCAAGTATTTTATGTTTATTTTTATGTAACATGTCACTCAGTAAAAGCAGAGACACGCATGCATACCTTCACAAACTTGGTCAGACTTACAACAGTGATATGTTTAGGATTGCTGTTTTATATTTGGTAGGTAGGCCTAACATTCTGAGCAGTCGATTAATAGTGAACCTTCAAGAGAAAAGTGAGGTTTAAGACTTCTTTGGAGGAGGATTAGTGATTAGGCTAATTTGTATGAGTCTGTTGTAAGGTACAGTCAAAGTAGGCCTCTTTCTGCACCTCTGTTGGTTCTTTCTGCACTTCTCTTGCTTCTTTCTGCGCCTTTCTTCCTCTTTTTGCACATGTCCTACCTATGTAGGCATATTTAGAAATTAGCATTTAAAAAACCTTGGAAATTCACTGAAAAAACAGGTTTCAGGGATGTTGAAGTTAGGAATTAGAATTTTAAAAAACCTTTGAAATTCACTGAAAAAACCATAGGTTTCAGGGACGTTATAGTTAGAAATTAGCATTTAAAAAACCTTAGAAATTCACTGAAAAAACCACATGTTTCAGGGACATTATAGTTAGTTGGACATTTCACCCGTACAAAACCAGAGAAATTCGGACGTTCTAGTTAGTTGAGCTAACTATAACTCGCGCCCCCGCAATGCACTGCTGATGACGTCACATATTACATCACTCATGACATGGTCAGTGACATCACTGATGACATCACTGATGACATCATCCACTTACTATCTGATGCACCTCCTCATACCCTAATATAACCTTTCATACTCCCACTCTAAAGTACAGACTACCATTCTTGAAACCATAGACACACCAGTACGTACATACCCACTCACTGATTCATAGGTCTACACTCATCCACTCACTCACATATACAGTCACTCATACATGCAGTCACTCATCAATACAGCCTCTGATATATGTACTCATACACCCATACTGCCACTCACATACTGCCACTCATCCACAGAGATACTCACACACCTAGTCAGTCACCCAAAGACTCAATCACACTGCCATTTACTAACCAATACAGTTATACACGCACCACCTCACTTATTCATACAGATACTAACACATACTTACCCTCTTAGACACAAGCACACACTCATCCATACAGCCACTTTCACAATCACTCACTCTCACATACAGTCCCGTATATACATCAACATTCACATATGCTGCCTTTCACATATGTAGTTACTCTCACATATACCACTGAGACATCCATTCACTCACCAACACAGCCATACGCGCAATCACTCACCCATACAGCCCCTCGCATACGCACTCATGAACCTATACACCCACTGAATCACCCACTCACACATCCGTGGAGGGAGTCACACCCCCCCACCCACCCAGACAATCCGGCACCCATACAGGTAATCAGACAACCAATCATTAACACTCATGTAGCTACTCAACAACCTATGCAGCCACTTACACACCAACTGACAAACTGATACAGACATTCACACAGATTAGTCATTCCCCCATGCATTCACTAAGACACGTGTAATCTCTCACTTAAACAGTCAGTCACGCACCCACTAAATCATCCATTCAGACACTCATACACCCACTCATTCTTCAATACACCTTTGCGTATCTATAATTAACATTCTTAAACTTTTAAAAATCACCCTGTCTCTGGATGATGTCATCTGTGATGTCATTTGAGATGTCATCAGTGTCATCCATGATGTCACTGACCATGTCATGAGTGATGTAATATGTGATGTCATCAGCAGTGCATTGCGGGGGCGCGAGTTATAGTTAGCTCAACTAACTCTAACGGACGAATTTCTCTGGTTTTGTACAAGTGAAATGTCCAACTAACTATAACGTCCCTGAAACCTGTGGTTTTTTCAGTGAATATATATATATATATATATATATATATATATGCCACCAAAAGATTGCAGGTAAACCGCGTAGCTCCAGACCGAGAGGGCGTGTCACAAAACCAGCACCTGCAAGCTGGTAAAACATGAAGACCAGGCTCTCTCTTACTCAAGAAAGAGTGTGACACAGCTCCGGGGGAATAAACAACAGATTTATTGATTTTCTCGCGCTGGCAATAAATGTCCCTGAAACGCTGGGCAGACGCGTTTCAGCCATCAATTGGCCTCATCAGTGCCCGTCTCAGCTGCCTCCTCGCTGTTCCCGGGGGTCCGTTATGATGATGTTTAAGTCCGTAACGACTCCTAATCATGTGATCACTCGCCCCTCCTTTGCCTCACAGGTGTAAGGCACCTCGCGCTCTCCTGCAATACCGTTGCATGCTAGGCGTTGAAGTTCTCCGTTAGAGCCCATGCAGTGAAAGGATTTCTAAAACACCAAATGGTGCCTCCAAACATTCTTGGCCGGTGATCCCACACCGCTGCAGCCGGGGGAGAGAGGAGGCAAATGCCTTTTGCCTGATAAGGGGGACAAAGGACCGATTTACCTGCAAATCCGGCTGCAGCAGCATGGGATCACCGGCCAAGAATGTTTGGAGGCACCACTTGGTGTTTTAGAAATTCTTTCACTGCATGGGCTCTAACGGAGAACTTCAACGCCTAGCATGCAACGGTATTGCAGGAGAGCGCGAGGTGCCTTCCACCTGTGAGGCAAAGGAGGGGCGAGTGATCACATGATTAGGAGTGGTCACGGACTTAAACATCGTCATAACGGACCCCGGGAACAGCGAGGTGGCAGCTGAGACGGGCACTGATGAGGCCAATTGATGGCTGAAACGCGTCTGCCCAGCGTTTCAGGGACATTTATTGCCAGCGCGAGAAAATCAATAAATCTGTTGTTTATTCCCCAGGAGCTGTGTCACACTCTTTCTTGAGTAAGAGAGAGCCTGGTCTATATATATATATAGATATAGATATATAGATATATATATAGATATATATATATATAAACAATTTTTAGTTTCAATACACATCAGAGGAAAAGTATTTTTATTTGTGCAAAGAAAAGCTATTATTGAATATGAATTACTGTAATCCGAAAAACTGTTTAAACATGTAACGACGGCTTAAAAAAAATTGAAAAAAGGATAAAGAATTGAAATAAAAAAGCACTAGCCAAATACAAGTATTGGCCCACCAGACCCGGCACGAAAGTACACTTTTGTTGGATGTGTGTGCACAAGTGATCTGACGAAATGGTGTCACTCACAGCACAATAAAGCCCACAGCTGAAGTGTTCTGATCCAATGCTCCATGCTGTCTCCTGCGATGGGAGGAAGCAAAATGTGAATGGCAGTTGAAAAGACCAGCCCCTCTATGGATATATGTACATATTTTTTATTCATGAATTTTTTTATTATGTGAGGCTGAGTATACAGCTAAAAATAGGGACAGAAAATTAATCATCCCGAGATTAATGTCCAGAAATTATTCCCAAAGTAGATTAAATAGTCTTGAGTAAACAAATGGAACCATGACAGAGAAGACTCCAGGCTGATGAGTAGTGTATATGTTGGCAATTTCGTACACAATCCATACAATTAATAACATATTATTGTTAATTCTAATGAGTCAACTTTGTTTATATTTTATGTTGGGGGGGGTGTTCTTGTAGAATACGGAATATTCATTTGTAATCTGACAACCTGATGTTTTTCTAGCCATTTTTTCTTGAAGGGAAGCCAAGAGTAGCCTTCATTGCATTTCCTAGAGCATTGTAAACATGACGTTTTTTGGTTTTGCCCTCAGGCTACTGCAGAGACAGTGTACGATATCCTTTCGCCTACACCCCCTGTAAGCAAAGCTTTGATGGATAAAAAATATGCCCGAAAGCTAAAGCGGAACAAGCAGCCAGCAGACCTACGCGAGGGTGTTGCCAAAGCCTACGACACTGTGCGAGAGGTAAGCATGCTGTGATATGTTGAAGTGATTCTTGAACAGACTGCAGAAGGAGATTACATTGACCGATGGGAGGGGCGGGGTCCTACAGTGCCGCGGGCACTTCTCAGATTCAAACGGGGAATCGGTGTACCTCTGACTGGCTTCCTGCCAAATGTCGGCAAAATCTCTGTCTCTCTGTTGTTAAAAATGCAAAATGCAACTCTTAATTTTTCTTGTTGTTAGGTTTTGACATTATGCTTTCTCTAAATCCTGTGGCAGCCATTTGCTTGGACATCTGTCCTGGGCACGCGCCTAAAAGTGACTGTGGAGCCGCTCCTGCTCTCAGACTTCAGCTCCTTTCTTTCTGCGTCCTTTGACGCGCACATCCTGAACTCCCCTGCAATTGTTGTGGTTATACTGAACTTCACATAAGCTCCTTCAGAATCTTGACAGTGTGCCAGGGGAATGTCCCCCCCCCCCCCAAGGCCACAGTGTTTAAGCCTTGGCACAACTGCAGGAAGCAGATGTTGCTTAGGAATCCAGATGAGGTTTGCCTGTGGTCTCTAGGTTCTGGTCATGACTTAGGGCCATATGTATCAAAAAAGAGGTTTGCGATTTTTAGCGAATTGCAATTAGAGAATCGCAAAATGCAATGTATGTAGGATTTGCTAAAAATTTTGAGAATCCTACATATTCCTTATTTGCGAATCGCAAATATAGATTCGCAAATAAGGAATACCTTCCCATTCATTCCTATGGGCTAGAAGGCCCATAGGAATGAATGGGAAGACATTCTCAATTTGCGATTACCAATTAGAGAATCGCAAATTGAGAATGCAATTTCAAGGTTGCAAGGGTGCCAAAAGGACACCCTGTTGCACCCCTGAAATATGCATGTGTGCAGATTTTGCGCACATACATGCCCTAAGGGCATATTTCAGGGGTGCAACAGGGTGTCCTTTTGGCACCCTTGCAACCTTGAAATTGCATTCTCAATTTGCGATTCTCTAATTGCATGTATGTGCGACATATGGCACTTTAAAAAAAATCTAAAAAGTGCTTTTTAAAGACAATCGCAAATTACCACCAACTTGAAGTTGGTGGTAATTTGCAATTCCTTAAGGCCAAATAGCAAACTTCTGGTGCTTCCAGAATTGCATTTAAGGAATCGCAATTTGCAATTCCTTAATTGCATTCGCAAATAAGAGAATCGCAAATTTTGCAATTCTCTATTTTGCAATGGCCTTTTGGGATGATACATCCCAAAAGGCTTTTTTCAATTCGCAAACGGGCCGATTCTGAGAATCTGCCCATTTGCAAACGGGAAAAAGGCTTGATACATATGGCCCTTAAAGTCATGCCCCTTCAAATACTCCCTGATGCATCCGTGGGTGATCAGGAAGCAAAGCTTTACAGTGCCACACACAAAAAAGTGGACCAGGTCACATTCGAAACAATGGACCCGCTCCAAGACGTGGGGCTGTTTCTGCACCAAGTGTCGCCAGTCCATCCTCGCCCTGCAGGCCTTCAAAGAAGCACTGTTGTAGATTTTCAAGGCAATGCCAGCCCCTATAGAGCACCTTCAGACCCCATAGAGCATTTCTTCCGGCGGGCACTCCACTAGTACCAACTGACCCTATTGGGTCTCCTCATGGCTGGAGCTAGCCATGCCTCCACTCTGGCCTGAAAGCCATACCGATCATGATCGCTCTAGGGCCGATCCCAACTCCAGTGGTGCCCACGCTGGATTCGGTCCCGACACCCATTTCGGATCAGGAGCCAACGTCGTCTCGCACCAGGCCCATGTCTCGCTATGAAGAACCAGAATGCCTCCTCTAGCCTTGGATGATCCCTAGCCCTTTCCTCAACACCTGTAGTCCCAAAGACTGGTAGTGCTGTTAGACTCTGAATCTGATACAGTTCAATGGCTCCAAATTGTTCCACTTGAGGATGACAACAGTGAGGACACCGACAACTTAATCTCCGATCATTATGCTGCTGCTGGATTATACCTGGATATACAAAATGCCAGTGGCTTAGGCACCCAGGACCCCGCACTGTGGCTAGTGCCTCTTTCATGGTTATCGCCCACAGAGTGGCAGAAGTACTAGATCTAAAACTTCCACCTACTGAGACAAAAGCCAACTTATTGGTGGAGATTTTGCAGCCTGGTGTTCCTGTATCAGACCCCTTGTTAGCATTTAATAAAGCTTTAAAATACACCCTGATGAAATCATCGCAGAAGCTGTGTTAGACTCCCCCAATCATCTGCCCAGTAGCTAGGCAACTTAGGCCAGCCTCTAGAGACGTAGCTGTTGTGACTCATTACCTGGCCCCTAGACCACAAATAAGGTCAACCCTAATACACTCCCTTCTGTGTCACCAGATATTGAGTCTAAACACATTGACATATTTGGAAAAAGTGTTCTCTTCCACCAGCTTGGCCCTTAGGTGCTTGAACTGCTGTCTGTCTTTTGGACAGACACACACACACACACACACCATTTGAGACATGGCTAGGGAGATCATTCTGGGCATCCCTGACAAATTCAGGAAAGCCCTTGCCCAAACATATTAGGAGGGACAAGATGCTATAATAAATGTCCTGAGGTCTGATCTTGACACAACGGGCTGTGCATGCCATTCCATAGACACCGGTGTTGTAATTAGGCGTCATGCCTAGAAACATGCACATGTTTCTTCAGTGACATTTAGGCATCCCTCCTGGACATGCAATTTGATGGTTCTAGACTTTTTACATGAAAGGCTGACTTGGTTTGAGACCATTTTAAAGACAGCTGTGTCAAAACCACTATTTTGGTTTACTGTCACCGGCCCATCAGTTCTACCATCAGTACCGGAAATCCAAAGAGTACTTTTGGGGCCTAGTGTATCGCGAACAACAGCCATCACAGCAGCCAGCACAGACGTTTCTGCAGCTCACCCACTGCAGAGGCTTCCAGGTTGCTTTGATTTCCATTTCCAGGGGCATGCTCAGACTGTAGTGGGGGGGGAGAAGTTTTCCATAGGGCTGGAAAAGTATAACATAAGATCACTGGGTGCTACAAATTATGCAGAGGGGTTACTTCCTGCCCTTCTCTACTTCCCCACTTTGGATCGCACCCGTTTTCACTCTAAATTTAGTGCATCATGCTGTCATCCTTCTGCAGGAAGTCCATTTTCTTTTGGACAAAAGACGATAGAGGGGATTCCGGAAATGGATAAAGGAGAATGGTGCTACTACTGGCATTTCTTGGTGCCCAAGAAAGATGGAGAATTCAGATGGATTTTAGATCATCACTCCCTCAACACCTCTCACTGAATGACATATTCAATATGCTCACTCTGGTTCAGGCCCTTTTCACTTTGGATTCAGGGAATCAGATGGTATCCTTGAACCTTGCAGATTGCGTACTTTGATATACCTGTCCTGCATTTCCACAGAGGCTATCTTCTGTTTGTAATGGCTTTTGAAAATTGACAATTTTCTGTTCTACACTTCGGCATCACTTCTGCCCCTCGGGTTCATTGAAATGTTATGGCAGGGTATCATGGGCAAGGTGCTGACCCAGCAAGATGTGTCCCGGCTGAGCTCCATTCGATGGTCTCGGCTCCGAGACGCCATAATGGCCCTTCTCTAGAAACTTGAGAACGATTATGAGGCACACTTATTCCCTTGACTGAGCCAAAGAAGTGAGGGACTATCTTTGACAGAAGAAAGAGCCCCAGCAGTGTCACAGTCACAGAGTCACTGAAGAAACAAGATGGTGTTCATCATTGAGAATCAGCTGCTGTGCCAAATGGGGGATCCTAAAGGTAGAGCATAATGAGTAGTGGGGTTGTCTGAGTAGCACCTCATCCAGAGCAACTGGGGGCCGCTGCTGCAATTACCAGGGATCACCATGCATTACAGTCTGACTGCCCCTCCCCCACCGAATTTGAGGACGCCACGCTAAGCATGTTGGATTGAAGGAGGTGGCGGCAGAAAGGCACCTGGACTGACGTGGAGCAATTGCGTTTTCTACCCAGTGGAGGCTCATGGTGGTGCCCGGTGAACAAAGAATATGTGTAGGAGGTGAAGGGACGAGGAGCAGAGAAGTTGAAGGGGATTGATGGAGGGCCACAATCATGCTAACTCTATTTGGACAGCCCATCTTCTTCTGAGGCTACATCACCTGTAGCGCCGACTGCAACCTGCCGCGGCACCATGAGACCCTTTGGGTTTGTTGGACCTTGGTGCCCACTAGGGTTGTGGAGTTGCCAAATTGTTGGTAGTGCTCTCTTTTTAGTGCCTGTCAGGCTACCTATACAGACTATCCTCTTTCCCTGCCACCACAGATCCTGGAGCTCGGGTGGTGGTGGGGCCCTGGTGACATCGTGGGGCAGCCTCTGTTATGGTCTACTCAGAATGGCCCGAAAAGTCCTGCCCCTCCTTCCTTTCGAGGCCAGGAAAGTACTGGTCCAATCATTAATACTCTCGAGACTGGACTATGGAAACGCTCTATATCTGGGTGCCCCCATCTCTGCGGTCACAAAACTTCAATCAGTACAAAACAGTGCTGCAAGACTCCTGATGGGTACTACCAATAGACTCTCAGCAAAACTGGCCCTCCGCTCCCTTCACTGGCTCCCGGTTCAGGAACGGATCAGGTTCAAGGCTCTGTGCTTGGTACATAAGTCAATGCAGGGACTTGGTCCACCTATTATTTCCAGCATGATTCGTCCATATAAAGCCAACCGGAATCTCCGTTCAGACGATCTGTACCTGGCAGAGATCCCTAGGATCAAGAAATCTAGGAGTGGCGGTAGACTCTTTTCCTATAATGCCTCCAAACTCTGGAACTCCCTGCCTCTCCACCTCCGCACAATCCCTGACCATCTGGCTTTCCGGAAGCAATTAAAGACCATGCTCTTCCCCTAGCCCTCTGCCCCCCCGTGTCAGTTATTAGCGCTGGGATGCTTCCAAGTAGCCATGCGCTCTATAAATGTCTTTTCCTTCCTTCCTTCCTTCCTTCCTTCCTACTACCGCTTTGGGCCTGGTCAAGGTGCTTCCAGGGGCCTCAAATGCTAGGTGACGAGCCCGGTTCCAGATAACTCTCAGGCTTAAGTTGACCCTCAGTGGGGAATAGAGCAAACTGCCATGGAGGGAGAGACAGAGGGGGTGATGGCCCAGGGTGCCCCCTCCCTCCCGCTTTTTTGTCTCCCACTGCACCTCAAACACATCCATAAAAAACGTTATCCTACATCAAGGGAAGAATAGGCCTGATAGAATGGACTCACCCTTCTTGGGAAGATCAAACGACAATACCAACACAGGATACTCTGGTGGCCCAAGTGTCGGCCACCGAGGAGGGCATTTAATTCCTCATTGAGGACTAGAATCAACAGTGAGCTAAGACGTGACTAGATCAAGTGAAAACTTTCACCACAGAGCAGCCGAGGGGCAGAAAATCCATGCAGAGAGAGTGGGAGCACTGGAGCCTCAACATGCCCTAATCCTTGTCAAATTTGAAGATGGAGAACACAGGTCCCAGAAAGACATCATCAGAATAAGGGGTATCAATCAGATGTCACCAGCGGAGACCTTGAACAACATGTTAAAGAACTATTTGGCCATATCCTCCATGATGTTGAGATTGCAGAAATACTACTTGACTGCACACACCGAGTTTACCAAATCTGTCAAAAGCTACAGCCTGACGTGTTCTTACCAGAGTATACTTCTACAAATTGTAAGAATGTATTATGGCGGGTTCCTTTTCTTTCAAAGATGATTCAATCTCCCTCTTTCAAGACATATCCTCAGCAACCCTGGTAAGGCGTAAAACCTTCAGCGAAATTACTTCAACTCTGCTACAAAAATCAATACCCTACAGATGAGGGCACCCGCCCAACCATTTGATGGGAGGGAGCATACCATTCACCATCTCGCAGAGGCTCAATTGATACTGGAAATCCAAGATTCGCCCATGACCATGAGTGACTGCTGGCAGACTGGACATACAAAACTGACCACAACCATGGGAGAAGTCCTTCACCCCAAAGGAACTCGGAGAAGCACAAGGATACAACAGAGGTAGACATTGCTGGCAGCCTCAGAAGATTATTGAAATACTGATTTTAGCACTGTATTTCCAGTAATGTCTACCTGACAAACCCTAAGCTCTTCCATTCCTACTCCAGGGTTGGACTGGGAACACAAATCAGTCCTGGCAAATTTTGACAGACTAGCCCCCATACGGTGCATAGCGAGTCTGACCACAACAAGGTGGTTTGGGGGGTGGGGTTCTCTCCCCAAGAACATCTGGGGAAAAATGGTGCATTCTGCAACACATTTTTCAATATATATTGAATTGTATTCGTTTTTAAAGCATAGTAAATGATGACCTTACTGTGCACCAGGATACTGCACTCTTTATTGGGACTCTTCAATGATTCTCTCACTGTCACCCTCCAACAGTGCCTCTCATCTCTCCATAGCCCCTCTCTCACATGTATTTAATTTTTTTCTATCGCCTCTCATACAAGTGTAGTATGTCTGGCATTTTACATCAAAACACATCTAGAGACTATGAATCATACATGTGTAAAATAGTGGATAGAAAATGTTACATAAGACGCAGGGGTAAACAAGTTGCAGGGTTCACACGCCATCCATACTGGTAGGCATTTTTTAAGAGTCCTTGGTCTGGGGATGCACAGACTCAGGATTCAGAACATAACACAGTGGCGTAACCAAATTTGAGAGGGCCCCCCTGCAAGATGCATAGAGGGGCCCCCGCTCTGAACTTTATCATGAACTCTCGAGTGAAAGTACTGTGCTGAGGGGGCCCCTACAGCTTGGGGGCCCTCCGCACCGCTGGGGCTGCGGGGGCCTGTGTTATGCCCCTGACGTAACACAGTGGTTCGGGTTCACTTTACTAATAAGAATTTATTTCAACCCAAACAAACCCTTTTTAGCAAAATTAGAGTAATGAAAGACTGGGGGGAAAAAAACATAACTATCTGAAAGAGACACGTTAGTGACAGATTCCTTACCTTAGAATATCCCCAGGCGTCAGGCTGGATCCGGAAAGTTTTTTGCGTAGCAGTACCCTTGCGCGTCGGTAGGCGGCGTCGTGCGGCTCCGCGTCCGTCGTCGGCGTCGTGATCGCCGGGATGACGTCGCGGGCAGTACTTAGGCGCCGCCCCTGCGCGCTGACGTCAGTTCTTCTTTTTCCGCGCCAGTAAGCGCAGATCCGGGAAGAGCAGTGCCCTAGTCACTTTTTGACTATCTTTTTGTGAAATTTTTCACTGTTCTCTTCAACGAGTCTTCACGACTCCTAAGGTGTCGTAGGGATGCCCGGCTTTAAGCCCTGCGAGGTATGTGGTCGTATGATGTCCATCACGGACCCCCACCTCGAGTGTCTCTTCTGCCTCGGCCGAGGCCACGACACGAAGTCGTGCCCTGACTGCCGGAAACTTCATCCGAAGGCTTTGCGAGAGCGGTCTCGAAAGCTCCTTGAAGTCCGGCAGTCGGCTCCGCGCCGCAGCAAGCCCCGGTCCCGGGAGAGGTCGAGGGGCCGGACGCGGAGTCCCCGCCGTTCGTCGGAATCCAAGTCTTCGCGCTCCTCCGGTAAGTCGAAGCACAAGAAGTCTAAGCGGCGTCATCGCTCTAAGACTTCGCCTCGCCGGTCGCGCGACTCGGCTGAGGTCCCTGTCGGCACCGTCCCCGCCCCCGCGGCCCCGGACGTGCCTGTCGAGTTGCCCCCGCATTACCCGTCCTTCCCGGGTTCGGGGCGACTCCGGCCGAAGTACAGAAATTCCTGTCGGCCATGGCCCGCCTCTTCGGGCCTCAAGGTCCCTCCGGTGCGCCTTCGGGCCCCGCGGGCCCAGATGGGGTTGCTCCGGCGCCGCCGTCGACTCCGGTCCCGGCGTCGCCTGTCCCACCAGCCTTCGTCCCGGCCTCGGCTCCGGCCCCGGCCTCGACCCCGGTTCCGGTGGTGCCGCAACCTCCATCGACGCCGGTTGACCTAACCACGCCTCCGCCGACGCCGATGTCCCCGGTGCCGTTTCCGACGCCGTCCGGGGCTCCGGGCGGCGTCGTTCCCCGGTTCTCCCCGGGTCCGGACATGGAGCCGGACCGGCGCCGCCCGACGCCGGTTCCGGCGCCGATGAGGCCTTGGGTCCCTTATGTCCCTCCTCCTCCATCTTTTCAACCTGAGGAGGACCAGGAGAGCTGGGAGGGGTCTGACGACCCTCTCACACAACAGTGCGAGTTTGACCCGGACTGGGTTGAGGAACTTGGGGATGCCAGTGGGCTGGATACCTCCCCCGACTCTGGCATGCTGTCTCCTCCCGTGGCAACGGAGGAGGGGGCTAATTTTGCAACGGTGTTGCGTAGAGCTGCTGGAGCCTTAAATCTCCAGTTGCCTACAGTGGCCGTCAGGACTAACCTCCTGACTGAAGTGCTTCAGCCGGCGGCCTCCTCTTCGGAGCCTGTGCTGCCGTTCAACGATGCACTCACTGACGTTCTTTTGGGTGCCTGGTCCAAACCCACCACAGGGGCTCCTGTGGATAGGAACGTGGCCCGACGCCATCGCCCGGCTCCGGGCGACCCCCTGTTTCTCTCCCAACACCCCACCCCTGAGAGCTTGGTTGTCCAAGCCTCTGCCTCCCAAACAGCCTTCCCTACCGCCCTCCGGATAGGGAATCCAAGCGCCTGGATCACTTTGGGAAGAAGGCTTTCTCTTCCTCCAGTGCTGGCTTGCGGTCTGTTAATACCGCTTGCCTCTTGGGCCGATACACCCACTCCCTGTGGGATTCGGTGGCTGATGTTTTGCCGCAGTGTTCTGAGGAGGTCCAGACACTGCTTACCCGCGCTATTGCGGAAGGGCGTGATGCGGCTAAGTATACCATCCGCTGTGGCCTTGATACCGCCGACTCGCTGGGCAGATCGCTTGCAACGACGGTGGCGCTGCGTCGCCACGCCTGGCTGAGAACCACTGGTTTTTCAGGGGATGTCCAGAATACTCTCATGGACATGCCCTTTGATGGAGTCGGTCTCTTTGGTTCAAAGGCGGACCATGCGCTGGAGCGTTTCAAGGATTCACGGGCTACTGCTAAGTCCCTGGGCCTTGCTGTTGTGCGCCCTCCGCAAACGTCTGCTTTTCGCCCCTTTCGTGGCCACGGAAGGGGCGCCCAGTCACGTCCACAGCCCGGCCAACGGCCCGCGCAGCAAGCGCCTTCGCGTGGCCGAGGACGTGGATACCGCCGTGGCGGTTCGGGCAACCAGCGTGCGGGTCAGGCCACCACCTCCAACCCGTCCGCGGCCTCCAAGCCCTCCTAGTCCCTCCTTTCAGGTGCACAGCACGCCAGTCGGGGGCAGGGTCCGCCATCACCTTCACCACTGGCGTCCCATCACCTCGGACAAGTGGGTCTTGGACATTGTCCGAAGGGGCTACTCCCTCCCCTTCGAGACCACCCCCCAGCCATGCCACCTCAATTCCACCGCATGTCAGGGGATCACTTGGTGCTTCTACAGAAGGAAGTCACGGCCCTCTTGGCCAAGAGGGCCATCGAGCATGTTCCGACCCCAGAAGTAGGGCGTGGTTGCTACTCCCACTACTTTCTGGTGCCCAAAAAGGACAAGGAGGACATGCGTCCTATCTTGGACCTCCGGAACGTCAATCGCTTCCTCCGGAAGGAGAAGTTCAAGATGCTCACCCTAGCTCAGGTCTTGACTGCCCTCGACCCCGGAGACTGGTTGGTAGCGTTGGACTTGCAGGACGCCTATTTCCACATCCTCGTCCTGCCGGCCCACCGGCGTTACCTTCGGTTCACGGTAGGCCTCGAGCATTTTCAGTTCACCGTGCTCCCCTTTGGCCTTACCAGTGCCCCTCGGGTGTTCACGAAAGTGATGGCGGTGGTCGCAGCTCATCTGCGCCGGGCAGGGGTTTCAGTCTTCCCCTACCTCGACGACTGGCTGCTGAAGGCGGGCTCGTCCCAGGCAGTTGTCTCCCACCTCCAGACTACGGCCGAACTCCTGCACTCGCTGGGGTTCTCCATCAATGTGCCAAAGTCGCATCTGATTCCTTCTCCACAGCTCCTTTTCATCGGAGCAGTTCTGGACACGACGCAGTTTCGGGCCTATCCTCCCGAACGGCGAGTCCGGGATATTCAGGCTATGATTCCGATCTTTCAGCCCTTATCCTGGGTTTCGGCACGGATGACCCTGAGGCTGCTGGGCCTCATGGCCTCCTGCATCCTGCTGGTCACTCATGCCAGATGGCATATGCGGGCTCTGCAGTGGGACCTGAAGTTCCAGTGGGCGCAGCACCAGGGCGACCTGTCCGATCACGTCCAGATCTCGGAGGGGACTGCAAAACAGTTGCAGTGGTGGCTCTCGAACCGGCAATGGGTCATGGGCAGATCCCTCTCCCTTCCCCAGCCAGAGCACACAGTTGTGACGGACGCGTCCCTTCTGGGATGGGGCGGTCACATGGGAGAGGCGGAGATCAGAGGCCTCTGGTCTCCGGCGGAGTCCCGGCTCCATATCAACCTTCTGGAGCTCCGGGCGATCCGACTTGCACTCAAGGCATTCCTTCCCTCTGTCAAAGGGAAGGTAGTGCAGGTGTTCACAGACAACACCACTGCCATGTGGTACTGCAACAAACAAGGCGGGGTGGGGTCGTGGACCCTTTGTCAGGAGGCTCTGCGCCTCTGGACATGGCTGGAACACCAGGGCATGTTCCTGGTGGTTCAACACCTGGCAGGTTCCCTGAACGCCAGGGCGGACGAACCCAGCCGCAGGTGCATGATGGATCACGAATGGCGTCTTCACTCGGAAGTGGCGCAAGGACTCTTTCTACAGTGGGGAGAGCCTTGGTTAGATCTATTCGCCACCGAAGAGAACGCGCAATGTCATCAGTTCTGCGCGTTGGAATTTCCAAGGCGGCACTCGCTCGGCGACGCTTTTCGTCACGAGTGGAGTTGCGGTCTATTGTACGCCTTTCCGCCTATACCACTTCTACCCAGAGTGTTGAAGAAGATTCGGCACGACCGGGCCCAAGTCATTCTTGTGGCTCCGGACTGGGCTCGAAGAGTTTGGTATCCCGAGCTACTCAATATGAGCGTAGATCCCCCGATCCGTCTGCCTCTTCGGGAGGATCTTCTGTCGCAGCAGCAGGGGACGGTCCTCCACCCGAACCTGTCCAGTCTACACCTGCTTGCGTGGAGATTGAGCGGCGGCAGTTGATTCCTTTCGACTTGCCTCCCGAAGTTTGTGATGTGATTCTGGCAGCCAGGCGTCCCTCCACTAAGGTGGTATACGCCTGCAGGTGGAACAAATTTGTGGCATGGTGCACAGCAAAGGCTGTGGATCCCCTTTCTGCCCCTCTTTCTGAGGTCCTTCTGTTCCTTCTCTCTCTGGCCCAACAGGGTTCTGCCCTGGGTACCATCAAGGGTTATCTTTGTGCTATCTCGGCCTTCCTCAGGCTCCCTGATCAGCCCTCCCTTTTCAAGTCCCCTGTTGTTAACAGGTTCTTAAAAGGCATTACTCACCTCTTCCCTCCTGTTCCGTTTGTGATGCCTCAGTGGGACTTAAACTTGGTTCTTACCTTTTTAATGTGCGCTCCCTTTGAGCCTCTACATAACTGTCCTCTTCGTCTTCTGACTCTGAAGACAGCCTTTCTGGTGGCCATCACCTCCGCTCGGCGGGTGAGTGAGCTCCAGGCTCTATCTTGCAAACCTCCCTTTCTGTCTGTTCATCCAGACAAGGTTGTTCTTCGGACGCGTCCGTCCTTCTTGCCAAAGGTGGTTACTGCTTTCCACATTGGGCAGACCATCACTTTGCCCACCTTCTTTCCGCCTCCGCATCCTTCCAGAGAGGAAGAGAGGCTCCACCGTCTGGACCCAAAACGTGCGCTCTCCTTCTATATTGACCGCACAAAACACTTCCGGGTGGATGACCAGCTCTTTATTGGCTACGTGGGCGCCAAAAAGGTCGGGCGGTGCACAAGAGGACCATCTCCCGCTGGGTTACCTTGTGCATCAAGACCTGCTATTCTTTGGCTAAAAAGGAGCCTCCTGTTGGGCTGCGTGCCCATTCCACCAGGGCAACGGCTGCTACCACGGCCTTGGGCCGCGGTGTTCCGCTGCCGGTTATCTGTCAGGCAGCTACGTGGGCCTCGCTGCACACGTTTACAAAGCATTACTGCCTTGACAGTCAGGTCCGGAGGGACGGCTTCTTTGGCCGTTCTGTCCTCCAGGACTTCCTTGTCTGATCTTTGTTCGCAGACCCACCACCGGGGTTGGTATTGCTGGGGTATCTATTCTAAGGTAAGGAATCTGTCACTAACGTGTCTCTTTCAGATGCACAAGTTACTAACTTGTGTAACGATATATCTGTAAGAGACAGTAGTTAGTGACAGATTCCTTACCGCCCCACCCATCCTCCCCGTTCTGCGAACTGATTTCTAGGGTTAAGGACATCCCTTTCAGGGCCCTAGTATTTTTCAGACACCTATGTCAGCTTCTTGCATGGCTCTGCGTTCCTGGCGCGGAAAGTCGTGTACAGAACTGACGTCAGCGCGCAGGGGCGGCGCCTGAGCACTGCCCGCGACGTCATCCCGGCGATCACGACGCCGACGACGGACGCGGAGCCGCACGACGCCGCCTACCGACGCGCAAGGGTACTGCTACGCAAAAACTTTCCGGATCCAGCCTGACGCCTGGGGATATTCTAAGGTAAGGAATCTGTCACTAACTACTGTCTCTTACAGATATATCGTTACACAAGTTAGTAACTTGTGCGTCTTACCTAGAATACAATTGTAATTTATGAACTGCACAGTAACAAAAGGATCTCTGTGAAAAAAGCAGTAACCCACTGAGCTATTCATATAAAATAGTGTTCCGTAATCTGCATAGTACACGCGCCTTGCAGCAGGCATATTAACCCTCTGTGCTACCTTAGATGAGTCAAAACTGCCACTAAACAAAACTCCGACCTCTCTCAGCAGGATCATTAATCACCAGAGTTATCTTGGCATTTTTATTGTTGCCTGAAAACCTTTGGATATACGAGGAACAATGCAGTGCTTTTAAAACTGCTGCACTGCTACAAAACCGGTACCCAGTAACAAAAGTGCCCCCCCCCCCCCTCCAGCCTCTCGGGGGGGGAAATGCCCGATGCCCGGTACGGCTAGTCCAGCCTTGCCCTGCTCATCTCGTTCTTTTCATTAGCAAAACCCGTCCATTCATAAGATAACAGTACAAAGATCAACCCCTTAGATTGAGGCACCTGTTGAAGTTCCCTAGCTGGGGCCCCATAGCCATGTGGCCCAGGATGCTGCCCCACCACTCCTGAGATATTTCTAAATGCTCTAACCGACTTGAGTATCAGGTCTTCTGTTATGCTGTACCTCCATTATCCTCTTCTTAGGTTACTTACTGTTCATAAGTTAATTCCGATGTGTGCTGGGTCGTGGGGCGGGGGGCCTGGGTCAAGTTAATGGACTCAATCCAAAATGCAGTGGGATGAGAGTTGTAATCCTGGGGAGCCTTGTGAACATAAGTTCCAGAGATAGTGTATTGAGCAAGCCCAAGCCTTATAATGACTGATATCAAAATGATCTCATTGAATGTCCAAGGCCTAAGTTGCCCCATAAAGTCAAGCAATATTTAAAAGGCTGCACAATACAGAATACAATATACCTCTATTACAGGAGGTGTGTCTCCTATGACAAGACGCATCCTGTCTCAAACTCATACTGATTCCCCGTTAATACAATTTCCTTGCAATAAATAAAAAAAAAGGGCGCGTTAATATCGTTGAGGAGGGATCGAGCATTTCACATAGACCAAATAAGTAGAATGATGGACATTAGAAGCAGCCTACGGGATAGCGAGATCACCATCTGTTCAATTTAGCATCCCAACGAGGACAGAAATGCATTTTATCTATTTATACTCTCCCAAATTAAGATCTTTTTTACAGGGTTTACTGATAGTGGTTTTTACAGGGTTTACTGATAGTGGCAGAAGATTTCAATGCTGTAATTGGCAAAGCTTTGGGCATATAGATTCTTAGACAGGGAGACTGTCAGCATACCACAAGCACTTTTAGAGGGTATCAAATCCCTGGGGCTCTTAGAGGCCTGGTGCTTACAGCATGCACATGAGTAGGACTACACATTCTAATCTTAAGTGTATAAAACTCACTCCAGAATAGATTTCTTTCTAACTAGCAGACAGGCTTACAAGATAGTGCTAGTTATCGAGATTGAGGATTGCACCCTTTTGGCCACTCTCCCGTAATGCTGTGCCAGGGTCTCTAAATACCCAGACCCCAAATATAAGAATATAGAGATTGAATGAAGTAGCCTATAGGGGACACGTCCCTTAGAACAACGATATCTGAAGCCATCCATCATTACTTCCAAGGAAATGATACAGCAAAACGTTCACTCCCCACAGTTTGGGACATGGCGAAGGTGCTCTTAAGTGGTTACCTGATTTTGCACAGGTCCCTATGTCAGAGACTGCCAAGCGAGAAGAACCGGGAGCTTGAGTCCCAGCTTTGAGCACTATAATAACGAAGTTGAATGCCTTTCAATCACTGTGTAAATCTCAGGGGAATTATAACAGCTTCTAATTTGGGAGACAGGCAAAAAGGCTGTATGTCAGCCATAAGTACTTTGAGAAAGGAGGCAAGGCAGACTTCATTCTAGCATGAAATGAAGACCCTTCAGGCTCGTAACTTCATAAAATAATTGAAGGCCACGGTGCCTCGTACCACCGACACATTGAAGACATTCACAGAATTCTGCACAGAACTATACAGTAGGCAAGAACTAGACCTGCATTCACGGGATCTATACTTGTTGCAATAAAATCCCCCAGCAGTAGATCTTAAAATCCTTTAATATCTATAAGCACCTACACACCGCTAGAGGTTGGCCTGACCATTCGAGGGATGCTGTAGAGCAAGATGCTGGGCCCTTATGTCTTTCCCATGTCGTTCTACAAAGCTTTCCAACATATTTTAGCTAAACCTCTAGCAAAGTTATTCAACTTCATCGGGAGAGAGTGTCTCCAAGTGTCACGGATACTGTTTGACACTGTGATCACGGCCTTCCTGAAACAAGGGAAGAATCCCTCATACTGTAGACCTTATTGACCTATAGCTTTTCTCAATAATGATGTAAAAATCTTCACAAATCTGGCCGGAGCTGATATCCCCCTTCCAATCAGGATTTGTCCGGGGACCTCATGCTTATGGCAACATAAGACAAACGGTGAATCTTACTGACTTAGCCACTAACAAAAGAACCCCAAAATTATTTCCCTCACTTTTTGCAGAGAAGACCTTTAACCCCTTAGCTGCCAGGCCTCCCCTCCCTGCGCCCTTTTTTGACTATTCGGGGTAGTTCGCATTTAGGCCCCCACAACGTTTTGCCCACATAAGGTATCCACGCGAAATTTGCGTCCTTTTCTTCCAGCAGCCTGACGATTCTAAACGTACCAGGGGTTTGTGGATATCCCTTCAGGGGACAGAGAAATAAGGCAAAATACAGCTAAATTTGTTTTTTTTTGGGGGGGGGGTGATGGGATAAAAGTGCTGCAGAAGAAAGCGTCTGGTTTCTTCCCTGCAAATGGTATCAAGAAGGGTTTGTGATGCTAAAATCATCATCTTCCCAGCTTTCAAGAACAGGCAGACTTTTGTCAGAAAACCAAAATTTTCTACACAGTTTTGACATTTTACTGGGACACAGCCTATTTTTGTGGTAGAAATGGGTGTGAAACCAATAATGGATGCCGTAAAGCTATACATTTCTGAAAAGTAGACACAATTCTGAATTCAGCAAGGGGTCATTTGTGTAGATCCTTCTAGGTTTTCCTATGGAAAGTAACAGTTGAAATAAAAGAATATTGAAATTAAGTTGAAAAACACAGCCATTTGTGCCTACATTTTCACCTGTAACTTCTTCAAACTAGGGTACATTTTTTAAAGCTATATACCATTACATCCGTGGGACCCTTCTGGTTGCAGGGTTATTTGAGGCTTGTACGTTCATCAAGAACCTGAGGTACCCAGAGCCAATAACCGAGTTGCACCTTGCAATGTTTTTTCATTGTGTACCGGGTATACAATAATTCATTTGGTAAAATATAAAGAGTGAAAAATCGGTATCAAGGAAACCTATGCATTTCTGAAAATTGGAACAAGATATGGAGTTTAGAAGCAGTGGTTATTTGTGCATCTTTGAATTTGTGGGTATCCATATTAGCATATGAATTAGAGGGTTTTGTTCAAAGTGACTTCTTTTTTACACACTGTCTTACATTTGGAAGGCAGAAATGCATAGAAAGACAAACAGTAATAACACTTGTTCTACTATTCTGTGTTTCCCTAAGTCTCCCGATAAAAATGGTACCTCACTTGTGTGGGTAGGCCTAGTGTCCCCTGCAAACCTCAAATTTAGCTTAAAAGATCGCATTTTCCTCACATTTCTGTGTGGTAAAGTTGTGGGATCAACAGGCTGACACAAATTTCCTACCAGCCAGCATTACCTCACTTGTGTGGGTGGGCCAAGTACCCACAACAGGGAAGGGCCCAAAACGTATTGTGGAGACATCAAAATGATCACAAAACAATCTTGTTTTGCAAGGGGGCACCTGCGTTTTTGGTCACGGGCTAGGTGGCCATCTAGGGAAACCTACCAATCCCAGACATTTCTGAAAACTAGACACCCGGGGGAGTCCAGGGAGGTGTGACTTGTGTGGATCCCCCATTGTTTTCCTACCCAGAATCCTCTGCAAACCTCAAATTTAGCTAAAATAAATCACATTTTCCTTACATTTCTGCCTGGGATCACCGCACCAGCACAAATTTCCTACCACCCAGCGTTCCCCTAGGTCTCCCAATAAAAATGATACCTCACTTGTTTAGGGGTCCAATGTAGAATCACCAAATAGCGTATATAAAAAACATAGAGCACTTAGAGCTTGCTGTGCTATCTCCTCAATAGCTATGTTTTTGGCTTTTCCCAGTCACAGGCCCTTAGCCCACCCACACAAGTGAGGTATTTTACTATTGCCCCCATCTGCCCCCCAGGGGGCAGAAAGACGGTGCCAATTTTTATGAGGGGAGGGGACATTAGGGCAGCCCCCACCCGTAGCGTTTTCACAAAAAAAGAATCCCTGGTATCTAGTGTACTTTCTGCCCCCCCTTGGGGGCAGATTGTGGGTAATAACCCCCATCTGCCTCCTAGGGGTGCAGAAAGACTGTCCCTTTTGTGTTGGGGGTGGGGGGCATTGGCATGCCCATTGTGGGCAGGCCCCACCCCTCTTTTATTAAAAAAAAAAACTCATGCCTGGTGGTTAGTGGGTTTTCTGCCCTCTCGGGCGGCAGAAAGACTGTGACAATTTTGAGGGGTGGGGGCATTATAATGCCCATTTAGGACAGCCCCCACCCCTAACTTAAAAAAAAAAGAAATCCCTGGAGTCTAGTGTGTTTTCTACGTCCTTGTGCGCAGATCGGGGGTGATAACCCCCATCTGCCCGGGGAGCAGAAAGACTGTCCTTTTTGTGTTAGGGGTGGGGGCATTGGCATGCCCATTGTGGGCAGCCCCCACCCCTCTTTTATAAAAAAAAAAAAGCAAAGACAAAACATCCCTGGAGCCTAGTGGGGGCAGAAAGACTGAGCCAATTTTTTAGGAGGGGTGGGGGCATTATAATGCCAATTTAGGGCAGCCCCCACCCCTAAGTTAAAAAAAAGAAAATGCTGGGGTCTAGTGTGTTTTCTGCCCCCCGCCCCGGGGGGAGGGCAGATCGAGGGTGATAACCCCCATCTGCCTCCCGGGGGGCAGAAAGACTGTCCCTTTTGAGTTGGGGGTGGGCGCATTGGCATGCCCATTGTGGGCAGACCCAACCCCTCTTTTATATAAAAAAATAATAATTTTTGGGAGGGGTGGGGGCGTTATAGTGCCCATTTAGGGCAGCCCTCACCCCTATGTATCAAAAACAAAAATACTCCCTGGTGTCTAGTGGGCTTTATGCCCCCCTTGGGGACAGATCAGGGGTAATAACCCCCATCTGCCTCCCGGGGGGGGGCAGAAAGACTGCCCCTTTTGTGTTGGGGTGGGAACATTGGTGTGCCTGTTGTGGGCAGCCCCTAACCCTCTTTTATACTGCCCCCATCTGCCTTCCATGGGAGCGACAGAAAGACTCACAAAGCCCAAATTTCTAGGGGGAAGCAAAAGCCCTTGCCCAAAGGGCTTCTCCCCCCTCCCTGGTGTCTGGTGCGTGGATCCCTGCTTGGGAATCTCCCTCCTGCAGCGATCCCCAAGCAGGGATCCTCTAGGGAGGGGTACTATTGGAAAGTGGAGATTCTCCCCTTTCCAACGATACCTCTCCCGTGTGATTTGGTGCTCGGAAGGCTGAGATAACCCCACGAGCACCAAAACTGAAACGAGACGATCGGCTCGTTTGTTTCATATGCAATGACTGTGAGAAGTTGGCCTGGTATATGCTGTCCACTAATTAAAGTGGGCACCTTGCACCAGTCCAAACGACCCTTATGATGTATGAGGTCAAAGATAACCTTTAGAAAGCTATCCTAGTGGTAGCTGTGGAGAGCAGCCTTCAGGCTTAATCTTGAAGGAATGTAAAGCAGCTTGTTTTACCAGAATATCACCTCCTGAATGACTAAATGAAGGGGAACCACACAGTAGTTATATGAAAATATGTATGTTCGAGGCATATGAGCTGTAGATTGTATACTTGTGCATAGATCGCCATCTGGTGTTGGGCTCGGATGTTTGCACTTTGTTTTTGTCTTGGAAGAAGTCTTTGTGGTCACGAGGTAGGTGACTTCTCCTTAGGACGATAGTGCGCATGGGCATCTACTCCGTCTCCAGATTATTTTTTTCTGCCATCGGGTTCGGATGTGATTTGCTGCGCTCCGGGTCGATATCGGTTTCGAATCTCCCCTTGACGCGCAATCCCTCTCCACTCGACGGTATTGTCTCGATCGTGTTTCCCTTTCGACGCGCATCTTTAAAACTAACTCCTTGACCTCGATCTTCGACGCGGGCCGTTGGGCCTATCCGCGCCGACCACGCCAGCAGTCAATGAAAGGGACTCCTTTCACAAAATGCCCCGGGTGTGGTGCTAAGTTCTCACACACGGACTTGCACGAGGTTTGTAACCTCTGCCTCTCCCCGGAGCATGAAGACAAGAACTGCGAGGCCTGTGCATCGTTCAGGTCGAAGAAAACCATCCGTGAACGTCGGGCTCGACGTCACGAAATGTCTCGCGGAAGCAGCTCCATTCCGGACATCTTCGGAGCAGATTCCAATGTCCAGCCGGAACAGCAAGGTGATGAAAAAGACATCTCCGTCTCCGAGGCCGACGTCGAAGAGGAGACAGTCAGCGGTCCGTGAGTACCGAAACCCCTCTCCCAAACACCAAACCTAAGGCTCCGGTAACACCTTCGCCCTCGGGCTCAGGTCGACACCAGCAACATGTCTCAGATGCCCCGCTCTCGGGCCTGGCTATGAAATCTAAAGATAAGCCTTCCGGCTCGGGCTCGAGCCAGCCCCATTCTGGTGCCGAAAAGTCACCTTCGGCACGAGACACAAGACCAAAGATGTGCCACGCCCTTCTTCGTAGGCACCGAAGACAGCCTCGACGCCGAAGCCCTCGGCGTCGAAACACACCAAGGACAAACATTCGGAACCGAAAAAATCTTCGGAGCCGAAAAAAAGCTTCAGAGCCCAAAAAAGCCTTGGAGCCACAAACTCCTGTATCAAAACCTAAGGAGTCCAAGACCCCACAGAAGGCCTCAGAGACTCGATCTAAAGAACATTCTGACCCTAAATCTTCGGCACCGAAAAGGGACATTCTACCCACACAGTCTGTACCAGATTTTTCGGATCCAAAACAAAAAACTCTTTATATTGACCCAGAAACTAGTAAAGTTGTCACCAAACCTCCTAAAAAGAGAAAACTGGACCCTCCAGAGGAATATGAAATACCCAAGAAACGAAAGGAAATGGACACTAACTTCTCCACCTCCTTCTCCTCCTCCAGCTGATCCAAATGTCTTAATTTCTCCAGAACACTCCCCACAACACACTTTTTCACCTCAACCACAAGATGATGAGGATGATGATTCCGATGGGGGTGGGAATAGAGATCCAGATGGGGATGATGATGCACATACCATCCCACACAACGTAGACCCTTGGGATGACTACAACACAGATCCCGACCCACATAATGACCCGGCCCTCTATCCATCTAGGCCATCACCACCAGATGACAATATTGGTTTTGCGCCACTAATTAATAGGGCTGCTCAATACCACGGGGTACAATTATATTCTGATCCCTTAGAGGAAGACTTTTTACTCGAAACCTTTGCACCCTCACAAAAGTCCACGCACACCCTGCCAATGTTAAAAGGCACGCAAAAACATGCGCCAGAAGTTTTTAGGGACTCTGTCAGAGCCAGGATTCTCAACACCAGGGTGGACAAAAAATATAAAGCAGCTCCCAATGACACAGTTTACATTAAAAGTCAGGTCCCTTTAGATTCTCTTGTCGTGTCAAATGCACGCAAGAGGGCAAACTCCCAGAGTACAGGCGACACCCTCTCCTCCTGATAAGGAATCCAAACTGATAGACGCATCTGGAAAACGTATCGCGTCACAGGCTGCAAATCATTGGCGGATTGCCAATGCCCAGGCTTTATTGGCCAGGTATGACAGAGCTCATTACGATGAGCTTGAAAAGCTCATGCAACACCTTCCTGACCAATATAAAGAAAAAGCTAACGACCTTATACAAGAGGGTAAATTAATAACTAACACCTCAATTAAACGTGCGCTAGACGCGGCTGATACCGCATCCCGTGCCATTAACACTAGCGTTTTGCTACGCAGCACGCTTGGCTCCGAATCTCTGGATTCAAGCAGGAAGTGCAATCTGCTATTCTTAACCAGCCCTTTGATCAAGAACATCTTTTCGGGCCCACAGTTGACACATCTTTAGACAAGATGAAAAAAGATACTGACACTGCTAAGTCCATGGGGGCCTTGCAATTACCTTCCCCTAGAGGTTCTTTTTGCCGCTCCTTCTACAGGGCGGGCTCCAAAACCATTGGTTCAGAACATCCCTCTTCTTCATATAAGAGCCCCAATCAAACGTCCTCCAGAGGATACTTTCGCGGAGGCTACAGAGGCAACAACGGCAAGGGAAGAGGCCGCGGTAACAATACCCGCAACTCCCTTACCACCAAACAGTGACTTCCCTTCACTTCCCCCCGATCATCCCACTCCTGTCGGGGACGTCTTTCACAGTTCCTACCTGTCTGGAATTCAATCACAACAGACAAGTGGGTAAGACAAATTATCCAGTATGGTTATTGCCTGGAACTCACCTCTACTCCCCCAAATATTCCTCCCAGACAACGTCCAATGTCCTCGGAACATCTAACACTTCTAAAACAAGAGGTTCTCTCTCTATTTCAAAAACATGCAATAGAACTAGTCCCCTTACCTCATCAAGGCACCGGGGTTTACTCTCTCTACTTTCTAATCCCAAAAAAGGACGGCTCTCTCAGGCCAATACTGGACCTCAGACCACTAAACCTCTACATTCAGTCGGACCACTTCCACATGGTCACTCTACAACAGGTACTCCCACTGCTTCAACAGGGCGACTTTCTCTCCACTGTAGATCTAAAGGACGCCTACTTTCATATTCCCATTCACCCCACTCACAGGAAATATCTCAGGTTCCTGGTAGACGGCCAACATTATCAATTCAAAGTCCTTCCTTTCGGAGTGACTACAGCACCCAGAGTCTTCACCAAGTGCCTCGCAGTAGTAGCGGCTCATTTACGAAGACAACACATTCACGTGTTCCCTTATCTGGACGACTGGCTCATAAAAGCCAAGTCACACAGCAGCTGTGTGCAACACACACACAAAACAATCCAACTGCTTCACAACTTGGGATTCACGGTGAATCTCACCAAATCCCACCTCCACCCGTCCAAACCACAACAATACCTAGGTGCTACAATAGACACCTCAAAAGCTTTAGCATACCCTAACCCTCTCAGGATAAGCAGTATGCAGGTTCTAATATCCAAATTTCAGCCTCAACACTCATTACCAGCTCGAGTGTTCATGCAGTTGATAGGGATGATGGCCTCTTGCATTCTCATCGTTCCTTATGCAAGACTCCAAATGCATCCCTTACAGGAGTGTTTGGCACGTCAGTGGAACCAGGCTCAAGGTCAACTAACAGATCTGGCGTTGGTGGACGACAGCACACATCGCTCTCTGCAGTGGTGGAACACACAAAACCTTTCCAAAGGGCGGCCGTTCCTCGACCCGGTTCCACAGATAGTGCTAACAGCAGACTCATCGCTCACCGGCTGGGGAGCTCATCTTCAGAACCACACCATCCAGGGTATGTGGACCCCTCGGCAAAAACAGCACCACATAAATTACCTGGAACTACTGGCAATTTTTCTAGCACTAAAATCCTTTCAACTCCATATAGTAGGCAAAGCTGTCCTAGTTCGTACAGACAATATGACAGCAATGTACTACATACAGAAACAAGGGGGACACACACACACTCTATAGCTTTCACACCTAGCTCAAAGCATATGGAGGTGGGCCATTCCTCAAAACATATATCTTCTTGCAGAACACCTCCCAGGGGTACACAATCAGATTGCAGATCTGCTCAGTCGTCAAACACAGCAGATCCACAAATGGGAACGTCACCCTCAAGTTCTTCTTCCATTCTTTCGCATGTGGGGCCAGCCAGAAATAGATCTGTTCACCACACATCAAAACACAAAATGCCCAAGCTTCGCCTCCAGGTATCCACACCCATTGTCCAAAGGCAATGCGCTATGGATGAAGTGGTCAGACAAATTTGCTTACGCTTTTACGCCTCTCCCACTAATTCCGTTAGTGGTTCGGAAGCTCAAACCGCATTCCCTCACAATGATCCTGGTTGCTCCAACATGGGCCCAACAACCATGGTTCACAACCCTCTTGGAACTATCAGTAGTTCCTCATCAAAAACTACACCTCTCACCCAACCTTCTCACTCAGAACCATGGAGAGATAAGGCACCCACATCCCAATCAACTCAATCTTGCGATCTGGCTCCTGAAGTCTTAGAGTTCGATTACCTTAATCTCCCATCAGACTGCATGAACATCATTAAAGAAGCTAGACGTCCTACCACCAGAGCATGTTACGCCGCAAAGTGGAAACGATTTGTAATTTATTGTACAAATAACAAAATGAATCCACTAGATGCTTCTATTCAAAACATAATATGCTATCTCCTGCACCTACAACGGTGTAACCTAGCCTATACATCCATAAGACTACATCTTGCTGCAATAGCAGCTTATCTCCAAAACAGACAACACTTATCTTTGTTTAGAGTACCCGCTGTTAAAGCATTTATGGAAGGACTTAAAAGAATAATTCCACCTAAAGCTCCACCCTCTCCAGTATGGAATTTAAATATTGTCCTTACTAGACTGATGGGTCCCCCTTTCGAACTCCTGCACAAATGTGAACTACAGTACCTCACTTGGAAAGTAGCCTTCCTAGTCGCTATCACATCTCTCACAAGAGTTAGTGAACTCCAGGCGTTAACCATACAAGAAACATTTTTACAAATCCATCATAACAAAGTGGTTCTTAGGCCTAACCCAAACTTTTTACCTAAAGTCGTTTCTGCCTTCCATCTTAACCAGTCTGTTGAACTCCCAGTTCTTTTCCCACAACCAGACTCAGTGGCAGAACGAGCTCTTCACACGTTAGACGTTAAGAGAGCAATACTTTACTACATTGAAAGGGCAAAATCCTTTAGGAAAACCAAACAACTCTTTGTGGCTTTCTTCCCACCTCATAAGGGCAATCCCATTTCCAAAGCTAGTATTGCAAGGTGGATTGTTAAATGCATCCAAATATGTTATCTTAAAGCCAAACGCACACTAACCGTTCCAGCTAGAGTTCATTCCACATGCAAACTAGGGGCCTCTATGGCATTCTTGGGGAACATTCCCCTAGACGATATCTGCAAAGCAGCAACTTGGTCTACACCGCACACTTTCACAAAACACTATTGTGTAGATGTGCAAGCAAAACAACAAGCTAGTGTGGGCCAGGCTGTATTAAGAACACTTTTTCAAACCACTGCAGCAGATACAGGTAGCCACCGCTAAGGAGGTAACTGCTGTATAGTCTATGCACAAGTATACAATCTACAGCTCATATGCCTCGAACGGTAAATGCTACTTACCAGTATGCATCTGTTCTTGGCATGTAGAGCTGTAGATTCGTATACGCCCACCCGCCTCCCCGGATACCTCTATCTGTTCCAGTACTATCTTACTTAGATGCATTACACATGGACATCCTTTTCTATTTCTTACTAACTCCATCAAACCCTCCATGGCAAAACAATCTGGAGATGGAGTAGATGCCCATGCGCACTATCGTCCTAAGGAGGAGTCACCTACCTCGTGACCACAAAGACTTCTTCCAAGACAAAAACAAAGTGCAAACATCCGAGCCCAACTCCAGATGGCGATCTATGCACAAGTATACGAATCTACAGCTCTACATGGCAAGAACAGATGCATACTGGTAAGTAGCATTTTCTTTAATAATATAACACTCTCTACTAATCTCTACACTAGGATAGAACACAAAGCACACAATACGAAACCAATAGAACAGTTGTAAGTAGCACAATACACAGTGGGCTCCAGGGGGAGACCAAACCATATACTAAAATAGTAGTATAACAGTCACGACTGGGATCAAGACAAGGTCTGGAGCACGTCGAATCGCTGGGACCCCAAGAAACCACCCAAGGTGAGTAGACAGGGACCCCACGGAGGCCGGGTGCAGTGTGGGAACACGACCGCGGGCTCTGTACAATCCTATGGGGAAGTCGCGGTTACACTTTTAAAGTTTAAGGACCCTTCTAGAAGGACTTCGAGCGAACCCATTGGAACTTAAGAGTTTGAAGAGCCACCCCACCCGTGGATACCGAAGTACCTGAGTTACCTATCCCAGAAGAGCCGGGTGCATAGGTCTGAAGTGGCGTCGGAAACTGCTGTCATTCTCAATGGAGAGCTGCAAAGAAGTCCTGCTGCCGTGAAGGTGAAAAGGGTCCGGTGGAATCCAAGCCTGGATTCAGGAAGGAAGAAACGTGAAACCAGAGGGGACAGAGTCTGGGTCACTTCAGAGTGACCAGGGGCTCGATAGACGAGTGCCCACCAATGTCGGGTGCTTCAGTTGCGAAGAAGGGATGCGCTTGACTCTGCAGCCACGAGGACCAGGAGACGTCGAGGTCGACCAGGAGCCGGAGGTGAGCTGTCCCACGAAGGATGTAGAGTGCTGGGGGGTCGGTGTCCGGCGGGAGCACCAACCAGCCTTGGCAAAAGCAACCCACGCAGGAACGTCAAGCTGGTTACGGTGTGGACCAGGAAGGTCCAGGGGGCTCCCCAAGCGATGGGGAGTCGGGGCACGTCTGGAGCAACCAGGAAAGCCCAACAGAAATCAAGATGACCCTCAGGGGGAACCACAGGCCGAATAACCAGGAGTCGCGAGGGGACCTCAAGCAAGTTTGCAAAGTACCAGCCCACGGAGAACTCGGTGCGAGGAGGCTGGAGTTCTTTGGTGCAAATACTGCTCAGGGTCAGGACTACACGGAGCCCAATGCACAAGCTCGGGAATCGCCAACAAGCATATGCACTTGCAAATGGATGCGGTGCACAGGGGTTCGGGTTATGCAGTCCCCACGAGGGATACTGGCCTCAACCTCGGTGAGAGGGCAGATTGACCTCAGGGACCTTCTGAAACCCACCTCCTGTGTTGCTGAAATCTTCGGAGTCCGCAGGAGCTCAGGAGCAGCAGGCCGGTCAGTTGCGGTTAGGTGCCTGCGAATGCAGGGGAGTGACTCCTTCACTCCAAGGGAGATTCTTCAGTTGTCTTTAGTGCACCACAGGTCCTGCACGGAGTCTGTATGGAGCACATGCACAAACTAAGCTTCGGGCGGAAAGGGGGACGAAGTCGAGCCCAGTCGAGGACCAGCGAAGTCCAGACGGTCGAAGGTCAGTGGTTTCTTTTTGTAGAATCTTGTCCACGTAAAATCTAAAGTCTTACAGCCAGGTAAGCCCTTTTGTACCCACGGGAGAGGGTTGGACAGATTCAGGGGACCCTCCTAGGGGAGGGGGCAGGACAGAGGGGTGGTTACACCCATGTCCTTTGTCCACTGGTTTGAGCTGGTCTATGCACAGGGACACCAAATGTGCCCCAGGTGCAGACTTTCAGGCGCTCTCAGTGTGCACCAACCCAGCCCCAATACACTAAACCCTGTCTGGGAGGTGGTCACACCTCCCTGTGACAGGATGCCTATTGTGCTGCCTTGCTCTGCTCGAGCTTGGCTCAGCAGCAGGAGGGCATAAATGTGTCTCTGGTCGGCAGCATCCATTTTGTGCTGTCCGGGTCGAGAAGGCTGGCACCGGTTAGACCAGTGACCCCACGAAGCTCGCTTCTGAAGGCTGGAATCATACCTCCCACACCAGTTACTGGTGTAGAGGTATGATTCCAAGGTGTTTGATACCAAACACGATATGTTTCTATGCAGCCGTTTTCGAGATAGCATTTACCACGAGGTTATAATGCACCTCTACCTATATGTCCGGCTGAGTCACAGACAATCCGGGAGAATGGTCTCCGAAGGCTGCAAAGGGGCTCTGCTCATGCAGGGGCACCCTCTTACTAAAACCCCAGCACCCTGCCTTCAGGATTGTTAAGGCCTGTTATGGGGGTGACTTACAAGTTTTAAGTGTAGTGACCACTAGATATAGTGAACCTATATCTAAAGTAAGTGGTGCAAGCACCAGCTTACACAGGTTGCAGTAGCAGACCTGGAGTTCCATTTTGTATGGCCTCTCATGGGTGGCCTAATACATGCTTCAGCCCATGGGAGGCCTCTTGGGTACCTATGCCCTGGGTACATGGGTACCATATACTAGGGACTGATAAGGGTACCCCAGTATCCAATCTGGAGTGTACCAACGTACATGTATGTCAATTTAAGGGAGAAAGCAGATAGACTGGGGTCTTGATTAGCAGGATCCCAGTCAGACTAGTCAAAAACAGTGAGACATTAAGCAAAAAGTGGGGGTAACCATAAGAAGCAGATCCTACTTTCCTACACCCCCACCACCCCCCAAACGAAAGGACATGAGACTAACCTAGACCAGTTGAGTCTTCATTTTCTAGGTGGAAATATCTGGAGAGTCCATCTGCATTGGCATGGTTACTCCCAGGTCTATGTTCCACTGAATAGCCAATCTGTAGGGAAATGGACCACCTCAAAAGTTTGGGGTTTTCACCCTTCATCTGTTTTAGCCATAAGAGGGGCTTATGGTCTGTCTGAACAATGAAGTGAGTGCCAAACAAGTATGGCCTCAGCTTCTTCAGAGCCCAAACCACAGCAAAGGCTTCCCTCTCAATAGCTGACCAACGTTTCTCTCTGGGGTTCAGCCTTCTGCTTATAAAAGCTACTGGCTGATCCTGACCCCCTTCATTCAGTTGTGATACCACAGCCCCTACCCCCAACTCAGATGCATCAGTTTGAACAATGAATTGTTTGGAATAGTCAGGACTTTGCAGAATGGGAGCACTGCACATGGCCTGCTTCAGGTCATCTAATGCCATTTGACAGCTAGCTGTCCACTGAACTTTCTTAGGCATTCTTTTAGAGGTCAGATCATTTAAGGGGGTCACTATGGATCCATATCCCTTAACAAACCTCCTGTAGTACCCAGTCAGGCCCAAGAAAGCTCTGACCTGAGTCTGGGTAGTTGGAGCATCCCAGTCCATGATAGTCTGGATTTTGCTCTGCAATGGTTGAACCTGGCCTCCACCCACAAGGTGGCCCAGGTACACAACCTTACTCTGCAGTATCTGGCACTTGGTGGCCTTGATAGTGAGGCCTGCTTTTTGCAGGGCCTCCAGAACATTTCTTAGGTGGACCAGGTGATCCTCCCAGGTGGAACTAAAGGCAGCAATATCTTCAAGATAAGCTGCACTATAGTCTTCCAGGCCTGTGAGAACTTTATTCACCAACCTTTGAAATGTGGCAGGTGCATTTTTCAAGCCAAAGGGCAGTACCACAAATTGATAGTGCCCACTAGGGGTTGAAAATGCTGTTTTAGGTTTGGCATCCTCAGCTAGTCTGATTTGCCAATATCCAGCTGTGAGGTCAAATGTACTCAAGAACTTGGCTGAGGCCAAAGTATCAATGAGCTCATCTGCCCTAGGAATAGGATGAGCATCAGTCCTAGTGACTGCATTGAGCCCCCTGTAGTCCACACAAAACCTAATTTCTCTCTTACCACCCTGGGTATGAGGTTTGGGTACCAGGACCACTGGACTAGCCCAAGGGCTATCTGAGAGTTCAATGACTCCCAATTCCAGCATCTTTTGGACCTCAGTCCTGATGCAGTCCCTGACATGGTCAGGTTGCCTGTAAATCTTATTTTTAACAGGCAGACTTGCACCTGTGTCCACTTCATGGGTACACCAAGTGGTCTGACTAGGAGTCAGGGAGAACATATGTATGTACTGATTGAGGACCTTCCTGCAATCAGTCTGTTGCTGCTCAGTGAGGCTGCCTGCCAAGGCCACACCATCAACTGAGCCATCATCAGGGTTCTGTGAGAGGAGGTCAGGGAGTGGGTCACTCTCTTCCTCCTGTCACTCATCAGTAGCCAAGAGCAAGCCCATGTCTGCCCTGTCAACATATTGTTTGAGCCTGTTCACATGGAGCACCCTGTGGGGGCTCCTGGGAGTTCCAAGGTCCACCAGGTAGGTGACCTCTCCCTTCTGCTCAAGAATGGTATGAGGGCCACTCCACTTGTCCTGGAGAGCTGCTGGGGCCACAGGCTCCAACACCCATACCTTCTGTCCTGGCTGGTACACAGTCAGCACAGCCTTTTGGTCATGCCAAGCTTTCTGTAATTCTTGGCTAGCCTCAAGGTTTTTACTTGCCTTCTTCATATACTCAGCCATCCTGGAGCGGAGACCAAGTACATAGTCCACTATGTCTTGTTTAGGTGGTTTGAGAGGTAACTCCCATCCCTCCTTCACTAAACATAAACGACCCCTAACTGGATGTCCAAACAGAAGTTCAAAAGGGCTGTAGCCAACCCCCTTCTGAGGAACCTCTCTGTAGGCAAAGAGAAGGCAGGGCAACAGGACATCCCATTTTCGCCTAAGCTTTTCTGGGAGGCCCATGATCATGCCCTTCAGGGTTTTGTTGAATCTCTCAACTAACCCATTGCATTGTGGGTGATAGGGTGTGGTAAATTTGTAATTTACTCCACACTCCTTCCACATAGCAGTAATGTAACTGGACATGAAGGTTGCACCTCTGTCAGTTAGGACCTCCTTAGGGAAACCCACTCTGGAAAAAATTCCCAGGAGGGCCCTGGCCACCACAGGAGCTGTGGTGGTTCTAAGGGGTATGGCTTCTGGGTACCTAGTGGCATGGTCCACCACCACTAGAATATATCTGAAAGAGACACGTTAGTGACAGATTCCTTACCTTGGGATATCCCCAGGCGTCAGGCTGGATCCGGAAAGTTTTTGCGTAGCAGTACCCTTGCGCGTCGGTAGGCGGCGTCGTGCGGCTCCGCGTCCGTCGTCGGCGTCGTGATCGCCGGGATGACGTCGCGGCCAGTACTTAGACGCCGCCCCTGCGCGCTGACGTCAGTTCTTCTTTTTCCGCGCCAGTAAGCGCAGATCCGGGAAGAGCAGTGCCCTAGTCATTTTTTGACTATACTTTTTTGGTGAATTTTTTCACTGTTTTCTTCCGAGTCTTTCCGACTCCGAGGTGTCGTTAGGGATGCCCGGCTTCAAGCCATGCGGCGCCTGTGGTCGGATGATGTCCATCACGGACCCGCACCAGGACTGTGTCTTTTGCCGCGGCCGGGACCACGACGTGAAGTCGTGCCTCGACTGCCGGGCCCTCCATCCGAAGGCTTTGCGAGAGCGGTCTCGAAAGCTGCTCGAGGTCCGGCAGTCGGCTCCGCGCCGCACCAAGCCCCGGTCGCGTGAGAGGTCGAGGGGTCGGACGCGGAGTCCTCGCCGGTCGTCCGGATCGAAGTCTTCGTCCTCCGGTAAGTCCAAACACAAGAAGTCGAAGAAACATCATCATTCTAAGACTTCGCCTCGCCGGTCTCGCGACTCGGCTGAGGCTCCTCCCGGCACCGTCCCCGCCCCCGCGGCCCCGGACATGCCTGTGGAGCCGCCCCCGCAATACTCGTCCTTCCCGGGTTCGGGGGCGGATCCGGCCCAAATACAGGAATTCCTGTCGGCCATGGCCCGCCTCTTCGGGCCTCAAGGTCCCTCCGGTGCGCCTTCGGGCCCCGCGGGCCCTGATGGGGTTGATCCGACATCGCCGGCGACTCCGGTCCCGGCGTCGCTCGTGCCTCCGGCCTCGATCCTGGCTCCGGCCCCGTCCTCGATCCCGGCTCCGGTGGTGCCGCAACCCCCATCGACGCCGGTTGACCTAACCACGCCTCCGCCGACGCCGATGTCCCCGGTGCCGTTCTCGACGCCGCCCGGGGCTCCGGGCGGCGTCGTTCCCCCGTTCTCTCCGGCTCCGGACATGGAGCCGGACCGACGTCGCTCGACGCCGGTTCCGGCGCCGATGAGACCTTGGGTCCCAAATGTCCCTCCTCCTCCTTATTTTGAACCGGAGGAGGACCAGGAGGACTGGGAGGGGTCTGAGGACCCTCTGGCTGAACAATGCCAGTATGATGAGGACTGGGCAGAGGAACTAGGGGATGCCATGGTCTTGACACTTCCCCTGACACTGGCATGCTGTCTCCTCCCGTGGCTACGGAGGAGGGGGCCAATTTTGCAACGGTGTTGCGTAGGACGGCTGGTGCATTACATCTCCAACTCCCTACGGTGGCGGTCAAGACTAATCTCTTGACGGAAGTGCTTCAGCCGGCAGCCTCCTCCGCGGAGACTGTGCTGCCGTTTAACGATGCACTCACTGACGTTCTTTTGGGCGCCTGGTCCAAGCCCAACACAGGGGCTCCTGTGGATAGGAACGTGTCCCGACGCCATCGCCCAGCTCCGGGCGACCCCGTGTTTCTCTCTGTCCACCCAACCCCAGAGAGCTTGGTTGTCCAAGCCTCAGCTTCCCAAACCGCCTTCCCTACCGCCCCTCCGGATAGGGAATCCAAACGCCTGGATCAATTTGGGAAGAAGGGTTTTTCTTCCTCCAGTGCTGGCTTGCGGTCCATCAACACCGCTTGTCTTTTGGGCCGATATACCCACTCCCTGTGGGATTCGGTGGCGGAGGTTTTGCCCCAGTGTTCTGAGGAGGTCCAGACACTGCTTTCCCGCGCCATTGCGGAAGGAAGGGATGCGGCCAAATACACCATACGTTGTGGCCTTGATACCGCCGACTCGCTGGGCAGATCTATTGCAACGAAGGTGGCGCTGCGTCGCCACGCCTGGCTGAGAACAACTGGTTTCTCGGGAGATGTCCAGAATACACTCATGGACATGCCCTTTGATGGAGTCGGTCTTTTTGGTTCCAAAGCAGACCATGCGTTGGAGCGTTTTAAGGACTCACGGGCTACTGCCAAGTCCCTGGGCCTTTCCACTGTACGCCCTCCGCTCACCTCTGCTTTTCGCCCCTTTCGTGGCCACGGAAGGGGCGCCCAGTCACGTCCGCAGCCCGGCCAACGGCCCGCGCAGCAAGCGTCTTCGCGTGGCCGAGGACGTGGATACCGCCGTGGCGGTTCGGGCAACCTGCGTGCGGGTCAGGCCACCACCCACGCCCCGTCCGCGGCCTCCAAGCCCTCCTAGTCCCTCCTTTCAGGTGCACGGCACGCCAGTAGGGGGCAGGGTCCGCCATCACCTTCACCACTGGCGTGCCATCACCTCGGACAGGTGGGTCTTGGACATTGTCCGAAGGGGCTACTCCCTCCTCTTCGAGACCACCCCCCCAGCCATGCCACCTCAATTCCACCGCATGTCAGGGGATCACTTGGTGCTTCTGCAGAAGGAAGTCACGGCCCTCTTGGCCAAGAGGGCCATCGAGCATGTTCCGACCCCAGAAGTAGGGCGTGGTTGCTACTCCCACTACTTTCTGGTGCCCAAAAGGACAAGGAGGACATGCGTCCTATCTTGGACCTCCGGAACGTCAATCGCTTCCTCCGGAAGGAGAAGTTCAAGATGCTCACCCTAGCTCAGGTCTTGACTGCCCTCGACCCTGGAGACTGGTTGGTAGCGTTGGACTTGCAGGACGCTTATTTCCACATCCCCGTCCTGCCGGCCCACCGGCGTTACCTTCGGTTCACGGTAGGCCTCGAGCATTTTCAGTTCACCGTGCTCCCCTTTGGCCTTACCAGTGCCCCTCGGGTGTTCACAAAAGTGATGGCGGTGGTCGCAGCTCATCTGCGCCGGGCAGGGGTTTCAGTCTTCCCCTACCTCGACGACTGGCTGCTGAAGGCGGGCTCGTCCCAGGCAGTCGTCTCCCACCTGCAGACTACGGCCGAACTCCTGCACTCGCTGGGGTTCTCCATCAATGTGCCGAAGTCGCATCTGATTCCTTCTCCACAGCTCCTTTTCATCGGAGCAGTTCTGGACACGACGCAGTTTCGGGCCTATCCTCCCGAACGGCGAGTCCGGGATATTCAGGCTATGATTCCGATCTTTCAGCCTTTATCCTGGGTTTCGGTACGGATGACCCTGAGGCTGCTGGGCCTCATGGCCTCCTGCATCCTGCTGGTCAATCATGCCAGATGGCATATGCGGGCTCTGCAGTGGGACCTGAAGTTCCAGTGGGCGCAGCACCAGGGCAACCTGTCCGATCACGTCCAGATCTCGGAGGGGACTGCAAAACAGTTGCAGTGGTGGCTCTCGAACCGGCAATGGGTCATGGGCAGATCCCTCTCCCTTCCCCAGCCAGAGCACACAGTTGTGACGGACGCGTCCCTTCTGGGATGGGGCGGTCACATGGGAGAGGCGGAGATCAGAGGCCTCTGATCTCCGGCGGAGTCCCGGCTCCATATCAACCTTCTGGAGCTCCGGGCGATCCGACTTGCACTCAAGGCATTCCTTCCCTCTGTCAAAGGGAAGGTAGTGCAGGTGTTCACAGACAACACCACCGCCATGTGGTACTGCAACAAACAGGGCGGGGTGGGGTCGTGGACCCTCTGTCAGGAGGCTCTGCGCCTCTGGACATGGCTGGAACATCAGGGCATGTTCCTGATGGTTCAACACCTGGCAGGTTCCCTGAACGCCAGGGCGGACGAACTCAGCCGCAGGTGCATGATGGATCACGAATGGCGTCTTCACTCGGAAGTGGCGCAAGGACTCTTTCTACAATGGGGAGAGCCTTGGTTAGATCTATTCGCCACCGAAGAGAACGCGCAATGTCATCAGTTCTGCGCGTTGGAATTTCCAAGGCGGCACTCGCTCAGTGACGCTTTTCGTCGCGAGTGGAGTTGCGGTCTGTTGTACGCCTTTCCGCCTATACCACTTCTACCCAGAGTGTTGAAGAAGATTCGGCACGACCGGGCCCAAGTCATCCTTGTGGCTCCGGACTGGGCTCGAAGAGTTTGGTATCCTGAGCTACTCAGTATGAGCGTAGATCCCCCGATCCGTCTGCCTCTTCGGGAGGATCTTCTGTCGCAGCAGCAGGGGACGGTCCTCCACCCGAATCTGTCCAGCCTCCACCTGCTTGCGTGGAGATTGAGCGGCGGCAGTTGATTCCTTTCGACTTGCCTCCCGAAGTTTGTGATGTGATTCTGGCAGCCAGGCGTCCCTCCACTAAGGTGGTATACGCCTGCAGGTGGAACAAATTTGTGGCATGGTGCACAGCAAAGGCTGTGAATCCCCTTTCTGCCCCTCTTTCTGAGGTCCTTCTGTTCCTTCTTTCTCTAGCCCAACAGGGCTCTGCCCTGGGTACCATCAAGGGTTATCTCTGTGCTATCTCGGCCTTCCTCAGGCTCCCTGATCAGCCCTCCCTTTTCAAGTCCCCTGTTGTTAACAGGTTTCTTAAAGGCATCACACACCTCTTCCCTCCTGTTCCGTTTGTGATGCCTCAGTGGGACTTGAACTTGGTTCTTACCTTTTTAATGTGTGCTCCCTTTGAGCCTCTACATAACTGTCCTCTTCGTCTTCTGACTCTGAAGACTGCCTTTCTGGTGGCCATCACCTCCGCTCGGCGGGTGAGTGAGCTCCAAGCTCTATCGTGCAAACCTCCCTTTCTGTCTGTCCATCCAGACAAGGTTGTTCTTAGGACGCGTCCGTCCTTCTTGCCAAAGGTGGTTACTGCCTTCCACATTGGGCAGACCATCACTTTGCCTACCTTCTTTCCGCCTCCGCATCCTTCCAGAGAGGAAGAGAGGCTCCACCGTCTGGACCCAAAACGTGCGCTCTCTTTCTATATCGACCGCACAAAACACTTCCGGGTGGATGACCAGCTCTTTGTTGGCTACGTGGGCGCCAAAAAAGGTCGGGCGGTGCACAAGAGGACCATCTCCCGCTGGGTTACCTTGTGCATCAAGACCTGCTATTCTTTGGCTAAGAAGGAGCCTCCTGTTGGGCTGCGTGCCCATTCCACCAGGGCAACGGCTGCTACCATGGCTTTAGGCCGCGGTGTTCCGCTGCAGGATATCTGTCAGGCAGCTACGTGGGCCTCGCTGCACACGTTTACAAAACATTATTGCCTTGACAGTCAGGTCCAGAGGGACGGCTTCTTTGGCCGTTCTGTCCTCCGGGACTTCCTTGTCTGATCTTTGTTCGCAGACCCACCACCGGGGTTGGTATTGCTGGGGTATCTATTCTAAGGTAAGGAATCTGTCACTAACGTGTCTCTTTCAGATGCACAAGTTACTAACTTGTGTAACGATATATCTGTAAGAGACAGTAGTTAGTGACAGATTCCTACCGCCCACCCATCCTCCCGTTCTGCGAACTGATTTCTAGGGTTAAGGACATCCCTTTCAGGGCCCTAGTATTTTTCAGACACCTATGTCAGCTTCTTGCATGGCTCTGCGTTCCTGGCGCGGAAAGTCGTGTACAGAACTGACGTCAGCGCGCAGGGGCGGCGTCGAAGTACTGGCCGCGACGTCATCCCGGCGATCACGACGCCGACGACGGACGCGGAGCCGCACGACGCCGCCTACCGACGCGCAAGGGTACTGCTACGCAAAAACTTTCCGGATCCAGCCTGACGCCTGGGGATATTCTAAGGTAAGGAATCTGTCACTAACTACTGTCTCTTACAGATATATCGTTACACAAGTTAGTAACTTGTGCATCTGTGCCCAGATGCAGTTGGAGGATCCATGGGACCAATTATGTCAATCCTAACCCTCTTAAAGGGAACCCCCACCACAGGTAGTGGTATCAGGGGGGCCTTTGTGGTACCACCTGCTTTACCACTGGCTTGACAGGTGGTACAGGAGCGACAAAACTCCTTTGTGTCCTCTGACATGTGAGGCCAGTGAAAGTGAGGGACAAGCCTGTCCCAAGTCTTACTTTGGCCTAGGTGTCCTGCTAAAGGGATATCATGTGCCAGTGTCAGTAGGAAGCCCCTAAACTTCAGGGGGTATAACCAACCTCCTGGTAGCGCCAGGCTTTGGGTCTCTACCCTCTGAGTAAAGGAGTCCTTCATCCCAGTAGATCCTGTGGGACCCACTGGCACTCCCAGCAGCCTCAGCAGCAGCTTGCTGTCTGAGGGGTTCAAGAGAGGGGCACCTGTGCTGCTCCTGACTCAGTTCTGCCCTGGAAGGGCCCCCTGTCCCCAAGAACTCAACCTGATCAGGTTCAAGCTCCTCTGAGACAGTTCCTTCACAGGGACTGGAATCATCTTCCCCAGGAGACTGATCCTCACTCTGAGTCTGGGGGGGAAGACACTGCCTTACCCCTTCTGCTCCTTCTCTTGGAAGGCACCTGGTCCATTTTTCCAGGATCCATGGCCTATTCATTGGAAGACATTTTTGCCTGTGACCTAGTCACAGCAAACACATCTGCAGAGATGCCCAACATTGCTGCATGTGTCCTGAGTTCCACTTCAGCCCAGTCTGAAGTTTCCAAATTATTGCCCAACAAGCATTCCACAGGGAGGTCTGAGCTAACCACAACCTTCTTAGGGCCAGTTACCCCTCCCCAGCTGAAATTAACAACTGCCAAGGAATGATCTGTCCTGACATTGCTAGCATTGGTCACTTGGTACATCTCACAAAGTATGATCTGGTCAGGGCTCACAAGATCCTTAGTCACCATTGTGACACTGGCTCCTGTGTCCCTATATCCCATGGCCTCCTTACCATTTTTTTTTTTTTTTTTTTTTTTTTTTTTTAATTTTCAAAACCTTTATTGAACATAGTCAGCATTACAAACATACATGTGGCATCAAGTCAGAACACTGAGCGCATAAGACCATCTACGAAGCACCTCAAGAATAGGGGGAATATTACAGACAAAAAATAAACAGTGTAATATGTAGCATGACAAAGCACCCTTGAGCACCAAATATCCGAAATGTGTGGGGGCAGCACTGCAGAGGGGGCATTAGGTCCGGTCAGGAGGGCGGGAGAGGGAGTGGGCAGGAGAGGGCCGGCAACCAACACCGGCGGCCGCCGCGGGCGGAGAGCCGGCGGGGAGCGCGGGAGAGGCAGACCGGCCAGAATGTGATCGGGTGTGGAGGTATGTCACCAGGGGGCCCCATATGTCAATCGGGCGAGATCGGGCAGGCACAAGGTCCCAGAATTCAGACAGAAGAGTTTGGCATCTCGATGCGTCTTCCAGCCAGTGAGCGAACTGAGGCGCCGGCCTGCGCCCCCAACACATGGACACCCTGCGCCGCGCGAGGACAAGCAACATTGCGACCAGTCGGTGAGAGGCATCCGGACAGAACTTAACGAAGCCGAGCAGGCACAGCGGTGGGTCGGGCTGGACCGGTGCGGAAACGATCTCGGTGAGGGCGGCGCAGACCTCCCGCCAAAACTCCGACACCCTTGGGCACAACCAGGCCAGATGAGCGAAATCCGCAGCAGGGGCAGAGCAACGCAAGCACCTATCGGTGGGAACTAGTCCCATTTTATGTAGCAGAACGGGGGTTCGGTAAAGCCTGTGTAGGTATTTGAAGTGTATGAGGCGGAGACGGTAATTGGGAGAGAGTTTCTTCGTCTGGCTACAGCAATAGAGCCAATCGGCTTGGGAAATGTCCATACCAAGGTCCTCGCCCCACGCCACGCGTGCGCGATCAGTGGAAACGACGGAGGTTGATAGCGTAAGGGCGTATAATTTGGACACCAGCTTCCGGGGGAGGTGGAAGAATATATAAAATCAAGCGCGCGCATCGAAGGTGGAGGTTGTGGAAACGTGGGGTGTAAGTCCTTACAGATAGCCCGCAACTGATAATAGAGCAATGTGTCCATAGGGCCAGAGGCAACAGGAAGAGAGTAGAAGGTGTTTCCGGGGTAGAGATCCGCCCGTGTCTCCAGCCCCAGGCGGGCGGCATGCTTAGCCATGCCGGTTGGATGGAAAGGTGGGAAGGCATGGTGGCGCACAATTGGCATAGCATTTGCTGAGAGCAACGGGGCATTGGAGAGGCGACGCAATCCCGACCAGGCCCAGCGTAAAGTCCCGACCGTGTCCACCTCAGCCCGCGCGCGCCGCCCGGAGCAAACAAGGCAGTAGCCAGCGGCCAAGGGGCAGCGATATCAGCCTCGACCGCCGCGTGCGGCTGAAAAGGGGAGGGATGAATCCAGAAGTGAAGGAAACTGGCCTGGGCACTCAAGGCGTACAGTTTGAAGTCGGGGGCGCCCATACCTCCAGCCGACATGGGGAGAGTAAGGACATCATAGGCAATCCTGGGCTGCCTGCCAGCCCAAACCAGAAGAAATGATCAGGGAGCGAAGCTTGCGGAAAAAATGGGCCGTCAGAGGTATGGGAATATTTAAAAAAAGGTAGAGAAATTTCGGGAGGACTACCATCTTGGCAATGGCAATACGCCCAGCCAGCGACAAGGGGAGCCGGTTCCAATGTGGTATCCTGGACTCGAGCCAATCCACGGCCCGTCCAAAGTTTGCCTTCCAGAGGTCGTCCAAATCCCGACTCAACCAGACACCCAAGTAGCGGGTGGGGCCAGAGGCCCATTTGAAAGGAAAGTCCGGGGTGAATTGTGTGGTGGCATCAGTGAGAGGGAACAGCACTGACTTACTCCAGTTCACCTGTATTCCGGATAATCCTCCAAACCGCAGTATCTCACGCACAAGGGGGCTGAGGTTGTCTTGGGGGTGGCGGACGTACAGTGTAATATCATCCGCGTACAGGGAGACCAGGAGGGCGCGGGCCGAGAAGCCAATGCCCCTCTGAGTATGGTGCTGCCGGAGTCTGGCGGCAAGAGGCTCCATCGCAATGGCGAAGAGCATGGGGAGAGCGGGCACCCCTGTCGAGTGCCACGCTCAATTAGAATAAGGTCAGAGACTTGTCCGTTGAGCCGGAGGCGGGCAGAGGGGCGCGTGTAGAGAAGTTGAATTTTGCGAATAAAGACATTGCTGAAGCCGAGGCGCGGCAAGAGATAGAATAAGAAGGGCCACTCCAAGGTGTCGAATGCTTTGGTGGCATCGAGAAGAGCAGCCACTGCGGGGAGGCTAGGATTAATCTGGTGCAGAACGGAGAATATAGCCCGGAGGTTGTGAGATGTTGCGCGGCCCGGAATGAAACCGGACTGGTCCGGGAGAGCGATGAGGGGCATGAAGTGAAGAAGACGGGAAGCTATCAGTTTCGCGAAGATCTTATTATCCGTGTTAATTAAGGAAAGGGGACGGTAGGAGTCGCGGCAGTCCGGGGGCTTGTCTGGTTTCAGAAGAAGTGTTATGATCGCCTCACGGAGCGATGGCGGGAAGAGGCCACTGTCGAAGGAGTCATTGTACATAGCGGCCAGGTGCGGCACCAGGAGCGGGGCGAACGTCTTATAAAAAGAAGCCGGGAGGCCGTCCGAGCCAGGGGCCTTATCACCGGGCAAACCAGTGATGGCAGCGAGTATTTCTTCCTTAGAAAAAGGCTCGTCTAGGAATTCGCGGTGATGGTCCTCAAGCCAGGCGAGTGAGATGGTGTCAAAAAATTGGTCGAAGTCCGCTCGCGAAGGTGTGGGGCCCGCGGCGTAAAGGTGCGTGTAATAATCCGAGAACCGTGACTTGATTTCCTCCGGGGAGGTGGTTCTAGCAGGGCCGCCATCCTGAAGTGCCGCGACATACGAGGCAGCGCGGGGGGACGAAGGAGGCCGGCCAGGGTCTTGCCAGGCCGATCGCCCTCGCCGAAACGGCGCGCCCGGGCCTCTCTACCTAGAAAGGAGAGTTCCCTCGCGGCCTCCCTGGCAAATTCTGAGTGCTTTCCACGCAGGCGAGCGAGTATCTCGGAGCTGGGGCGAGTTGCTTGAGCAGAGTCCAGGGCCTTAATCTCCAGTTCTAATGTTCCTAATGCGGTGCGGATGGAGCGGAGAACTCCGGATTGTTTTGAAATGCACTCACCGCGAATCACAGCCTTAAAACCCTCCCACAGGGTAGACGGCGAGTCCACGGAGCCGACATTCAAGTCAAAATAGTTGGAGATCGCTGTTTGGATCTCGGCACAGAAGACCGAGTCGCGAAGAGCGTATGAGGGGAGCCGCCAGGCGAAGGCCCTCCGCGGGGAGTCGGGAGGGCGTAGACAGAGCTGGACCGGCGCGTGGTCAGAGAAAGTACGTGCCATATTAGTGACGGATGTAAGCCAAGTGAGGACGTCAGGAGAGGTGATCCAAAGATCAATACGAGACCAGCAGCCGCGGGTACCGGTGACACAAGTTCCCTCGCGGGCCTCAGGCCACACGTGTCTCCACGCATCATACAGTGAATTATCGGCCAGCAAGGACTGTAAGAAAGCCGCGGATTGCGGGTGTGACGAGTGGGGGCCCGAGCGGTCAAGGACCGCAGAAAGGGTAACGTTGAAGTCCCCCCCAAAGGAGTGCCGCAGGGCCCAGTGTGGATATTAAGTGCCAAACATTAGTGAAAAAGGCAGGGTCGTCCGAGTTGGGGCCGTATATAGCAGCAATCGTCATTGGTTGGGAAAGTAAGGAGCCATGGAGAATAACATACCGTCCCTCAGGGTCAGTGAGTACCCGATCAGTGTGCCATGGGAGTCCCCTGCGTATCAGGATAGACACACCACGAGAGTAGGAGGAATAGAAAGAGGAGTGTGATTCGCCCCAGTGGCGCGACTGAAGCCAAGCGGCGGTCGCAGGCAACAAGTGAGTCTCCTGTAAGAGACAAATGTCAACTTTATGACGGAGTAGGTGTGAGTGGATGAGCCGGGCCTTGCGGTGGTCATTGAGGCCACGAATATTCCAGGACCAGCATATGGTGTCAGTCATACTGTGTGAGGACGCGATGGGAGGGAGCGCAGGGCCGCGAGTTGCAGCCGCAATCAAAAGCTAGCATGTGTAGCGGGGAGGTCATACTTGGATAGAACAAGGGCGAGCCATCCGCTTGAAGTCTGAAATGGAGCCAGCGAGAGCCCGCCTGGGAGAAAGGTGTGACCCCAGAGGGAGCAGCAAGGGTACAAAAACAATGAGGCAGGCAATGACCCCCGCAAGGCACCAGTCGAAGGGAGGGCGCAGTCTCTAGCTCAAACGTAATGTAGTGATCGAGCGCAGCAGTGGTGTAATGCGTACTGAAGGAATACGTAGATTGATAGCATAAATACATTAACTTTTCTGAAAAAAAACACAAAAAAACAATCCCAGGAGCCAACCACCCCCACCCCGAACAAACCCACCCCATCGCATCATGATTGTAAGTATAACTCTTGCAATGTGAAAGCAGAGAAATTGCGATGAACCACGAAGTAGCCCCAAGAGGCGGACACAACAACCCAACACCCCTCCACCCACCACCCACACCAACCCCCAATCAGGTCGAGAAACCACCCACACCAACCCCAGGGGACCCCAACCGGGAGGGGAGAATCAGCAATAGAAGTGGGAATCATCCCGTGGGGGCATGGCGACGCCTAGCGTACCTCCCTGCCAGGAAAGGCAGGGTGGCCAAGCCAGAGTGAACAGCAGACAACACAGTCAGGTAATATAATGCAACCAAGTTAGGGCCTGTAAACCCCGCGGACCAAGAAAAGAGAGAAACCATGATGGGCAGCAGCCAGTTAAACAGCCAAGGGACAGCCGGGGGAATGAGACTGCAACTGCGCTACACAGTCTTGTGCAGAAGGGCCGGGGGCCAGAAATAATAAAGAGGTACAGTTCAGTCATTGTCACTCAAATTGGCTGCAGCAGAGTCTTGAGGACTGGCTGGAGTGGAGTGGTGAGAGCGGTCCAGCTGTTTGGCAAAGGCGAGGGCTCCCTTTGAGTCCGGGAATACCAGGGTTTTGGAGCCCTGTCTGACCCGCAATTTGGCCGGGTAGGCTAGCGAGTAGGACACGTCGTGCTTTTGCAAGATGCGTTTTGCAGGCAGAAACTCGCGGCGGGCAGCCTGCACAGCCAGAGTGTAGTCGGGATAAAAAGACAAAGTGTTACCTTGGTGGCGGATCACTCCTCTTTCCCTGGCAGCCCGGAGGACCGCGTCCCGGTCCCGGAAATTTAGGATCTTCGCAAGGATCGGTCGAGCAGGCAGTCCAGGGGCAGGCCGAGGGCCGAGGGAGCGGTGCGCTCTCTCCACGACAAAGACCTGGGATAGCACTTTACCGAATAATTCTCGCAACAGCTGCTCCACATAATCCTCCATCCTGGAAATATTGGAGGACTCCGGCACACCAGTGATGCGGAGGTTACTCCTGCGGGAGCGGGCCTCCAAATCTTCATTCTTTGAACGGATGAGGTCGAGGACTTTATCCATTTGGAGCAATTTTTGGCGGTCTTGGGTGGCGGTGTCCTCCACATCAGACACCCTCGATTCGACGTGGAGCAGGCGGCCATCGTGCGCATCTACTCTGGACTTAACCACATCCAGGCGAGAAGCCAGTTGCTCCAGCTGAGTGGCAATCCCAGACACCGCCGACTTCACCTCCAGCATGATGGCCTTCAAGTCATCCTCACGTGCAGCGGCCATTTCCGTGGGTGCGGGCAACTCACCCCCGTCAGCAGTAGCGCCCTCCTGGCGCGTTTGCCTCCGCTGCTCAAATGTTAGTCGGGGCTGTTTCGGGTCAGCTTTGCCCATGGCGGCCTCCTAGAGCAGGGAGCCCCAAAGAGGAAGGTGCAGCCGGTAAGGGCACAGGTGGCAGGAAGATCAATGGGGGCAAAGAGAATCCCCCTCCACGAGGCAGGTGTGCAGCAGACGTAGGGCCCGGGCCGCGAATGCAGCGTTGGGGGCAGTGGACCCCGATCCCGCAGCCAGCGCAGGCCCCTCCACCGAGCCGCTGCCCCGCTCCCAAGGTGGCGCAGCCCAGGAGCCAGCCGGGGTACCGCACAAGAAGGCTCGCTCCGGAGACCGCGCCTGGCGCGAAGGTGCGGTAGAGCGTATGCACCGCCACAGTCCCCGGGCCGTGATGCAATGGGGGCCCCTGCAGAGCTGGGCGCCGTGTAGAAAAGGGAGGACCTGGGTGGAGGGTCGACCCGGCGGTGCACCCAACTGGCAAAGGGAGCTGGTTGTTCAGAGGGCCCGGCAGGGGGGCGCAGACACACGCCGGTATGCCCCGGAGTCGCCCCTGATGAGAAGGCCGGATGGTGGGCCGCTGCAGCCAAGTCAGGGAGCACCCCGATCGCGGGCTCCCCTCCCAGATCTTCGTCCGCCGCCGATGACCACCAAGGCGGTAGGGGAGGCAGCCAGAGCGATCGTGAGCGCAGCGGCAGCAGATGGAGCCCAGCCGGGAGTAGCGAGGGGGCAGCAAACCGCGGCAGGAGGACGCGGGGAGCGCGCCGCCCTCTTCGCCCGGCCCACCAGCGCGGATACCAGAGACGTTCAGGGCGCCTCCTCAGGGTCGGGCTGGGCCGGGCGGTACGGCGAGCGCGATCCCAGGCCCGCCCCGGAGCGCCCCCAGCAGCGAGACTCACCGGCGGACTGTCGTGGCCGCAGGGCCAGTGGCGGAAGGTCCGGTGGGCGTGCGGAGAAGCACGGGTAGCGCAGGCCGGGTCCCGGGGAGCGAGCAGACGTCTAGGCCCAACTCCCGGAGGCGCCGCAGCCAGTCACAGCCAGGTCGTAGGGCCGCGGTGAACGGCTCAGAGAACGCCGCCGATGCAGGGAAGCTGTGAGGGTAGGGTCACAGGCAGCGATGTGTGGGAAGTCTGCCGGATAATTGCAGGATTTCAGGCTTGGCCGGCAGTGCCCACTCAAAGTGCGGCCATCTTGCAGCCGGCTAAGCCACGCCCCCTCCTTACCATTTATTAAGGGCTGTTGTCTGTATTTGCCCAGATTACTGGGACTGACAAATAGGGAGGCAATATCCATGCCTCCATCACAGACTAAAACAGCCTGAGCTGGAGTTCTGACTAGGCCAGAACCCATCTGTTAACCCTAATATACCCTTGTTCCCTGTACCACCACTTGGAGTTGAACTAGGGGGAACAGTTGCCTTAGGGGCAGTGGTGGTGGTAGGAGGATCTTTGGCCCTTGGGCAATTGGCATCTCTAGGCCAATGTGTTTTCCCCTTACACAGGAAGCACCAAGGTTTCTTTCTGCCTTTTCCCTTGTTAGATTGTGACTCACCCCTCCAGATGCAGGTTTTTGGGGCTCTGAAGAAGACTTCTGGTCTTTACCCTTCTCCCCACCTTTATCTGCTGGTTTAGCATCTTGCTTCTTTTGACACCACCTGTGGTCTGGTTTTTCTGCTTCACCCTGGTTCTGACCCACCTATCTGCCTTCTTTCCCAATTCTTGTGGAGAAGTCAGATCAGAGTCAACCATGTACTGATGCAACAACTGATTTTGGCAATTATTAAGGATCTGCTCCCTCATAATCAAATTGTACAATCCCTTGAAATCATTCACTTTGCTGCCAAGTAACCAGCCTTCCAGAGCCTTAGTAGCACAATCTACAAAGTCTACCCAGTCCTGAGACTGTGCCTTCTGGGTGTCTCTGAACTTAATCCTGTATTGTTCAGTGGTTAAGCCAAACCCATCAATGAGAGCACTCTTCAGGACTGAATAGTTGTCAGCATCCTCCTCTCTAACAGTGAGGAGCATATCACTACCTTTGTCAGGAAAGGAGAGCCACAAGATAGCTGCCTACTGCTCTTGAGGGACCTTCTGTACCTTACAGGCCCTCTCTAAAGCAGTTATCCATTTGTGGATGTCATCCCCACCATGGTAGGGAGGGACTATCTTGCTCAGGTTCCTATGATCATAAGTATACTCCTTAATCGTAGGGACACTGTTGCTGCCACCATGGGACTCTAGTCCCAATCTCTTCCTAGCCTTCTGGAGTTCCAAGGATTCCTTATCTAGTGCCAATTGATCTTGCCTGAGCCTAAGCCTGACTTTCTCAAGCTCTAGAAATTGGCACTCTCTGTCATAAGAACTATCTCTCTTATGGGATATCGAGGTCCCTATAGAAGTTCCTGAATGGTGAGATTCAGCAGAGGGAGATCTAGATCTCCTGGGTAAACTCTGCACTCTTCCTGGAGGAGTAAAGAGGGGGCCACTGGGGCTTTCTCCACCACCTCCTGGAAGATCTAAGTTGTCCAGGTGGGAATCATTTTGATCCTCCTGGTCAGGGTTTGATTCTAGGTCGAAGAAGGTTTCACTTCCTGACCTGTCCTCATTCCCTGCCCCACCCACTCTTTCTACCTCATCTAACCCTGGGGTCTTCCTAAGGTCATCTAAGAGTAACACCTCAATGAGACGTTGGGTGTTGGCATTTCTCCATGTCTTCACCTTCCTAGAAGCACACATGGCTTTCAAATCCTGAAATGTGAGACCATTGTACCTAGAAGGCAGAGAGCCACTGGCTTCTCCTTTAGAAGACATACTAAGTGTGGTGTGGTGTATGCACCTACCTAACCTAGTGGGAACTAAACTCTCTTAGGTTGGAGAGAAAGGGTGTGCTATACCCTTGACTTACCCAACCCCAAGTTCAGTAGAACTTACTTATTCTAATCTTGAAGTATTATATGTGCCTAATACTTTAGTGGTTTTCAGTTAATCACTCAATGAGATTTATCTGGTAAAACAATTGCAAGCTTGAATCCCAACCGCTGCACACCAATGTGAGAAGTTGGCCTGGTATATGCTGTCCACTAATTAAAGTGGGCACCTTGCACCAGTCCAAACGACCCTTATGATGTATGAGGTCAAAGATAACCTTTAGAAAGCTATCCTAGTGGTAGCTGTGGAGAGCAGCCTTCAGGCTTAATCTTGAAGGAATGTAAAGCAGCTTGTTTTACCAGAATATCACCTCCTGAATGACTAAATGAAGGGGAACCACACAGTAGTTATATAAAAATATGTATTTATTAATATAACACTCTCTACTATCCTCTACACGAGGATAGAACACAAAGCACACAATACGAAACCAATAGAGCAGTTGTAAGTACCACAATACACAGTGGGCTCCAGGGGGAGACCAAACCATATACTAAAATAGTGGTATAACAGTCACGACTGGGATCAAGACAAGGTCTGGAGCACGTAGAATCGCTGGGACCCCAAGGAACCACCCAAGGTGAGTAGACAGGGACCCCATGGAGGCCGGGTGCAGTGTGGGAACACGACCGCGGGCTCCGTAGAGTCCTATGGGGAAGTCGCGGTTACACTTTTAAAGTTTAAAGACCCTTCTAGGAGGACTTCGAGCGAACACGTTGGAACTTAAGAGTTTGAAGAGCCACCCCACCCGTAGATACTGAAGTTCCCGAGTTACCTACCCCAGAGGAGCCGGGTGCATAGGTCAAAAGTGGCGTCGGAAACTGCTGTCGTTCTCAATGGAGAGCTGCAAAGAAGTACTGCTGCCGGGAAGGTGAAAAGGGTCCGGTGGAATCCAAGCCTGGATTCAGGAAGGAAGGAACCTGAAAGCAGAGGGGACAGAGTCTGGGTCACTTCAGAGTGACCAGGGGATGGTAGACGAGTACCCACCGATGTTGGGTGCTTCAGGTGCGAAGAAGGGATGCTTGACTCTGCAGCCACGAGGACCAGGAGACGTCGAGGACGACCAGGAGCCGGAGGTGAGCTGTCCCACGAAGGATGTCGAGTGCTGGGGGGTTGGTGTCCGGCGGGAGCACCAACAAGCCTTGGCAAAAGCAACCCACGCAGTAAGATCAAGCATGTTACGGTGTGGACCAGCAAGGTCCAGGGGGCACCCCAAGCGATGGGGAGTCAGGGCACGTCTGGAGCAACCAGGAAAGCCCAACAGAAATCAAGATGACCCTCAGGAGGACCCTTAGGCCGAATGACCAGGAGTTGCGAGGGGTCCTCGAGCAAGATTGCAAAGTACCAGCCCATGGAGCACTCGGTGCCAGGAGGCCGGAGTTCTTTGGTGCAAATACTGCTCAGGGTCAGGACTACACGGAGCCCAATGCACAAGCTCAGGAATCGCCAACAAGCATATGCACTTGCAAATGGACCCGGTGCACAGGGATTCGGGTTATGCAGTCCCCACGAGAAATACTGGCCTCAAACTCGGTGAGAGGGCAGATCGACCTCAGGGACCTTCGGAAACCCACCTCCTGTGTTGCTGAAATCTTCGGAGTCCGCAGGAGCTCAGGAGCAGCAGACCGGTCAGTTGCGGTTAGATGCCTTCGAATTCAGGGGAGTGACTCCTTCACTCCAAGGGAGATTCTTCAGTTGTCTTTAGTGCACCACAGATCCTGCTCGGAGTCTGTATGGAGCACAGGCACAAACTAAGCTTCGGACGGAAAGGGGGACGAAGTCGAGCCCAGTCGAGGTCCAGCGAAGTCCAGAGTGTCCAGACGGTCGAAGGTCAGTGGTTTCTTCTTGTAGAATCTTGTCCACATAAAATCTAAAGTCTTACAGCCAGGTAAGCCCTTTTGTACCCACGGGAGAGGGTTGGACAGATTCAGGGGACCCTCCTAGGGGAGGGGGCAGGACAGAGGGGTGGTTACACCCATGTCCTTTGTCCAGTTTCGCGCCAGAGCAGGAGCCAATGGCTCCCAGAACTAGTTTGAGCTGGACGATGCACAGGGACACCAAATGTGCCCCAGGTGCAGACTTTCAGGCACTCTGAGTGCACCCACCCAGCCCCAATATACTAAACCCTGTCTGGGAGGTGGTCACACCTCCCTGTGACAGGATGCCTATTGTGCTGCATTCCTCTGCTCGAGCTTGGCTCAGCAGCAGGAGGGCAGAAATGTGTCTCTGGTCGGCAGCATCCATTTTGTGCTGTCCGGGTCGAGAAGGCTCGCACCTGTTAGACCAGTGACCCCACGAAGCTCGCTTCTGAAGGGTGGAATCATACTTCCCACACCAGTTACTGGTGTAGAGGTATGATTCCAAGGTGTTTAATACCAAACACGATATGTTTATATACAGCCGTTTTCGAGATAGCATTTACCGCGAGGTTATAATGCACCTCTACCTATATGTCCGGCTGAGTCACAGACAACCTGGGAGAATGGTCTCCGAAGGCTGCAGAGGGGCTCTGCTCATGCAGGGGCACCCTATCACTAAAAACCCAGCACCCTGCCTTCAGCATTGTTAAGGCCTGCTATAGGGGTGACTTACAAGTTTTAAGTGTAGTGACCACTAGATATAGTGAACCTATATCTAAAGTAAGTGGTGCAAGCACCAGCTTACACAGGTTGCAGTAGCAGACCTGGAGTTCCATTTTGTATGGCCTCTCATGGGTGGCATAATACATGCTTCAGCCCATAGAAGGCCTCTGGGGTACCTATGCCCTGGGTACCATATACTAGGGACTGAAAAGGGTACCCCAGTATCCAATCTGGAGTGTACCAAAGTACATGTATGTCAACTTAAGGGAGAAAGCAGATAGACTGTGGTTCTGATTAGCAGGATCCCAGTCAGACTAGTCAAAAACAGTGAGACATCAAGCAAAAAGTGGGGGTAACCATAAGAAGCAGATCCTACTTTCCTACAATGACGTCAGCGCGCCATGTGCGCAATCGTCATTACATATGGCAAAAAAATGCCTCAGGATTTTGGGAAAGCTCTCCCCACCTCCTGAGGCCAAAATAAAAAAAAATGAAATCCCTCTGTTGAAAACTGCAGAGGGATTATGCGGTGGTGTCCCATGAACATGACGGTTACGTCCATGGCACACCAGCGCTGCAGCCATTGACTTAACTGTTATGTCCATGGCACGAAACCGGTTAACAGGGTTGATTATTGATTTGTTCAAAACGTTCTTTCTAAAACTTGTATTGCTGAGGTTACGTCTTCATTCATTATGCCAAATTACATTAGCCCAACAGCCCAAATAGAGATCAATAGGGAACGATTGTATAGAATTTGACTCATGAGATGAATGAGAGAGGGAATTCCTCTGTCCCCTCTAATATAGCCTTTGGCCATGGAACTCCTAATCCACATAATTAGCAATACCAAAGCTGTATATGGCATAAATGTTAAAGTTAAAACATTCAAGATCGTACACTTTGCTGACGATATTATGTGCTTCTTGATAGACCTAGCCGAGTCCAATCTGGCTCTTAAAGAAGAACTGAAAGCTTTCTCCAGATTGTCAGGATTTTGTATCAACTATACCAAGTCCTCTAAGATGGGAGCGGTGGATCAAACCCAGTGTGCAAAGCAATAGCTGTAGAGCGAAGGTATTATATACACAAAGATGGGCCCTTGCATTATCTGTAAATATGGCTACCGGCACAATGTAACACCTTATATAATTGTGGTCTACTCGCCTTGTTAGACATCCTCTTTAAAGACCTTTCTCACTGGTGCAGGCTGCACCTGTCCTGGATTAGTTGAATCAAGAGTATCAAGATGAACGTCTTTCCCCACTTTGTATATGTGGCACAAATGCTCCCCCTGGCCATCCCAAGTAGACTGTTAATATGGAAATCGATGCATTCATAGACGAAAATGAAATCTCATCCTTATCAACAGAATTGCCCGTTGTGAACTTCACACCAACATCGGCTTGCAAATATGTAGTAAAGCAGGCCCTGAGACCAAGATCCTGGGATTGCGGATTGATAGGTCACAGGTGGGAGGGTGTGTAGCTGGCAGGCTAACGCTTGAGCAGGAAACGCTTGATCAATCCCACAGATAGGCGCAGCAACATTACAGAGTGTCAAGGGAGATTGCCCCAATTAAGCACACATGGCTGTAGTGGGTCTGCGCGCTCGTAAGAAACAGCATAAAATTCAGATGCCACATGAATTAGAAGCACATAGCCAATCAGGACCTAGCACATGTAATGCTCACAAGCTCCCCATGCTGGACCCCTGGACACATTATCTACTGTCCGCATTGTGTCCCAACGAGGTCGAAATCCACCTGTGGTAACCATTGGACAGTTTATGACTCCAAAGGCAGCGAACAGCATTCCTCACCATATATGGTAAGCCCTGTGTACTTGCGTGCCATGCCTATAGGCACTGCATGGGATATAGGTAAGGCACCCCTCTGGCAGGCCTTCCAGCCCTAAGGCAGGGTGCACTATATCTCCTGTGAGGACATATCTTCACGAGCAGATATGTCCCTGCAATATCCATGTCAATTCCTGGTTATTGTAAGTGAACAGGGAAGCCATAAGGAATACATGGGCTGAACACTCGTCATTACGAGTTCCCCAGCTTCATGATGGCTTCACTGTATTATGGGATGTTTAGTACCAGACATCTCATCTTAATGAACCTGCACTGGTTCCAGTGGCATATTTATTAATAATTGTACACAGAGGACCCCTTAGAAAGTTCCCCTGAAAACCTACAAACCCTTAGTGTGGTAACCGACTGGTCTGAGCCAGCCTGTCACCATCAGACAGAGTTCTGACCTCATGGGGTGAGCGCAAGCATGCTCAGAGGTCAAGAACAAAGCCTGTCCTGGGCGGAGGTGTTCACACCTCCCCCAGGTCAGGACGAACCATCTGTGGCGGGAAACTTCAAAGGCCTTGCCCCCTTTGAAACGCGACCCCAGCCTCTCCTGATAGAAGGAGTAGGCCCCCCTTCCTATCCTGACCCCTTTTGGCAGGAAGACAGGCGTGGAACCCAAGTTAGAGTACTAGGTGTGCCCCCCCCCCCCTCTGCCAACTCCACCCCTCAGGTGTTCGAGGTGAGGCGAAGCACATTTTTCAGTGCCCACCATCTTGAAGATGGTGGGACTTCTCCAATCAGGGCTAGGTTCCCCTCCCACAGGAGGAGGGCATAATAGAGGGTGTGGACGCCCCAGGTAAGGGGCCCATTGGCCACTACCTGTCACTCCCATGTAAACACCCCTAAATGTAGTATTTAGGTGGCATCCCCAGACCCTGAACTTAGATTCCATGGACACAAGAAGACGACCAAAGAAACACTGTTGGACCGAGAACTGCAGACCTTGTGGTGGACTTTGGGTGCACACTCCTACATGCCGTTGTCATCCTCTAGCTCGTCTCATCGCTGTGTGGCCTCCACAAACCTGGAGGGTCACCAACACCTTGAAAATCACCAAAGAACTCCTACGAGATATAGGTACTATCTCCCTGCAGCCGCAGGCACCAAAAACAACAAAGTCCAGTCCAGCGTCATCCAGCTCCTCAGCCCGACCGACGTCTGCGAGTGCCAACTGAAGGTACGCCTGCTCTGGAGGGTCATCTAGTATAATGGGGTGACCCAGTACCCCTCAGAACCTGGGTGTGTGAGACTGTGAAGAAAGTTGGTTCTGTCGGGTAACAGAATTGATTCTTGGTATACTCAATAATAACCAATGTAAAACAGCAGTACTCAAACTTTTCAGAAATAATCAAAAAAGGAGAGAAGACAAAGAACATGAATCACCGACACACCAAATTTGAATCAAACAAAGTCTGTATTTAAGGAAGAATCCATATATTTGTTTACATTTTATGGTGTCGAACAGACATTACACGGCTGTCAGAGTTCATGAACATACACTTTGTTCAAACGGCTCAAGTGCTGTGGTGAAAAAAGTGTGAAAAATAGTGCTAAATGTGAACAGGATATATATACAGTGCTGTACAAATTGTTGAAAATGATCATTCAGAGGAAATCCATCCCTAGGTACATGAAGCTCCGAGCCGCTTGGGTTTTAAATTTCCATTTCACGTGCGGCGGAGAGAGTAGGGTCAGGATTAACGCTAGTACGTCGACGTTTCGACCCCAAAAGGTGCGTGATTTTCTAATAAGCACCTCGAGCTTCCCCGTTGCCTGTCCTGATGCCGACTTTCCAGCACCATCCCTATTCTCAACCCCAACTCTGAAAAAGAGCCGGGTGGCCGTCGCCGACAGGAGCCTTGCCTCCTAGATTGGAGCCTGAGCCCTATTCCTTTGGGTTCGCCTGTGAGGCGTCGCTGGACCCTGAAGATTACTAGCCATCTGAGGAAGACCCTAGCATGGACTGGTGTGAGGAACTAGGTGATGCCAGTGAGCTGGATACCTCTGCAGATACTGGTATGCTTTTTCCCCATCCGACCCCCCCACCATGGCTACGTAGGAGGGAGCCTCGTACACAATTGTGGTGCGGATGGCAGCTGAGGTCCTTGACCTTCAGTTGCCCTTGGTGGCAGTCAAGGCTAACATCTTGATAGAGGTGCTGCAACCGGGAGTCTCCACATCCAAACCACTACTCCCGTTCAATGACGCGCTCACTGGCGTCCTTTTAGGTACTTGGTCCAAACCCAAAACAGAGGCTCCTGTGAATAGGACCATTGTCCATCTCCCCACTCCAGGGGACCAAAACTTCTTCACTCAACACCCTACCCCAGGGAGCTTGGTGGTCCAAGCCTCAAAATCCCATGGTGCATTCCCTACCTCTTCCCTGGATAGAGATTCCAAGAGGTTATACTCCTTGGGGAAGAAGATGTTTTCTTCCACCAGCCTAGCATTGCAATCTGTGAACACCGCATGCTTTTGATGCTTTTGAGGCCGTTATTCCTACGCTCTGTGGGACACGGTTGCGCAAGTGCTGCCACAGGTCCCGGAGTTGTTCTCGGTCGTACTCTCTCAGGCTGTTGCCTATAGGAGAGACGCAGCGAAGTTCACTATCCGCTGTGGACTTGACACGACCGACTCACTGGGCAGATTGGTTTCTTCGGTAGTGGCCCTGAGGCTTCATGCCTTATTGAGGACGACTGGCTTTTCAGGAAATGTCCAGGCATCCCTTATGGACATGCCCTTCGATGGCACCCGTCTCTTTAGAGACAAGGCGGATTTGTCGCTTGAGTGCTTCATGGACAGTCGGTCTACGGCCAAGTCCTTGGCCTTTCTATGGCCGACGTCACCCCTAATCTGCCTATTGTTCCTTTCGTGGTTACTGAAGGGGCTTTCAACCACGCCAGTTCCCTCCCAGCCACCAAGCTGCGGATGCTCCCCAGTCTCTGCGTGGCCAAGGGCGTGGTACCCACAGATCTCGTGAGTCGGGTAGCCAGCGGTCTGGTCAGTCTTCCACCACCCTCCGGCAGCTGCAGCCTCCAAACCCTCCTAATCTGCCCCTATACCACCATGGGCTTCTAGTTGGCTGCAGGATTCGTCATCACCTGCCCCACTGGCACTCCATTACTTGCACAGTTGGGTTTTACAAATTGTCCGAAGGGGCTTCTCCCTCCCCTTGGTAACAACCCCTCCTTTCATGCCACCATCTCACGACCGGCTGATGGAGGATCATCTGTCCCTTCTCCACGAGGAAGCTCTCTTGCCCAAGGGAGCCGTAGAGAGGATTCCGATGCCAGAAGTAGGCTGTGGTTGCTATTCCTGCTACTTTCTGGTTCCAAAAAAGGACAAAGGCCTTCGTCCTATTCTGAATCTGCGAGCCCTCAACTTCTTCCTCAAAAAGGAGAAATTCAAAATGCTCACGTTGGCTCAGGTCTTGCCTGCCCTGGACCAAGGAGACTGGATGGTAGTGATGGACTACAGGACGCCTACTTCCACATCCTGCCTGCCCGACGGTGCTATCTGCGGTTTACGGTAGGCCACGAGTATTTTCAGTTTACCATGCTCCCTTTTGGCCTTCCCAGTGCCTCTCGGGTGTTCACCAAGGTGATATCAGTGGTTGCAGCTCATCTGCTGAGATCAGGGGTGCCAGTCTTCCTCTATCTCGACGACTGGCTGTTGAAGGCAGGCTCACACCAGGCTGTCGTCTCCCACCTCAAGACTACTGCGAACCTCTTGCAGTTGCTGGGATTCACTATCAAGATGCTGAAGTCACACCTATTCTGGACAAAGTGCAGTTTTGGGCTTATCCTCCCTAGTGGCAACTCCAGGATATTCAGGCTATGATACAGATATTACAGTCTCTATCCTGTTTTTCGGTGAGACTGACTTTGAGGCTACTGGGCCTCATGGCCTCCTGCTTGTGACACATGCGGGCTGTGCAGTGGGACCTGAAGTTTCAGTAGGCGCAGCATCAGGGAAATCTCTCCGACATGGTCCAGATCTCGGAGGAAACTGCAAAAGATCTGCAGTGGTGGGTAACGAACTGCGATTGGGTCAGAGGCAGACCCCTCTCCCTTCCCCAACCAGATTTCACAGTAGTGACCGATGCGTCACTCCTGGGATGGGGTGGCTGTCTGGGAGAAGTGGATATCAGAGGACTCTGGTCTGTGGGGGAATCCAGACTCCACATCAACCTGATAGAGCTCCGTGCCATCCGACTGGCATTGAATGATCTTCTCCCCTCCATCAAGGGAAGGCTGGTACGAGTGTTCATGGGCAACACCACTTCCATGTGGTACTGCAACAAACAGAGTGGGTAGGATTGTGGACCCTTTGTCAAGGGGCCCTGCGCCTTTGGACTTAGCTTGAACAGCAGGGCATATCCCTGGTGGTTCAACACCCGGTGGGCTCTCTGAATGCAGCCATCAGTCCCTAGCAGATCACGAATGGCATCTACTCTCGGAGGTGGCACAAAGTCTTTTTCAGCAGTGGGGAGAGCCTTGGTTAGATCTGTTCACCTCCATCAAGCATGCACAATGTCAGCAGTATGACTTATTGGAGTTTCCAAGCTGACTTTCGCTCAGTCCTCCTGTACGTCTTTACACCCATACCACTCTTGCCCAGAGTTCTCAAGAAGATGAGGAACAACGGGCCAAAGTCATCCTTGTGGCACCGGACTGGGCACAGAGAGTCTGGTATCCCGTGCTACTGGGCATGGCCAGCAATCCTCTGATCAGGCTGTACCTTTGGGAGGATCTTCTGTCGCAGCAGCAGGGGAGGGTTCTCCACCCTAACCTGTCCACTCTCTGCCTTCCTGAGATTGAGCTGCAACAGTTGACAGCCTTCGACTAGTCTGTAATGTCATCTTGCTAGCTATGCATCCCTCCACCAAGACTCTATACGCCTGCAGTTGGAAAACATTTGTGGCATGTTGTGCAGGAAAATAGATTGATCCCCTTTCTACACCCTTTCTGAAGTCTTAATCTTCATTTGTTCCCTTGCCCTGCAGGGCTCTGCTCTGGGCACTCTTAAGTGCTATCTATCTGCTCTTTTTGCGGCTCCCTGACCAACCCTCATTGTTCACATCCCAAATAGTAGATAAGTAGATAAAAGGTCTTGTCCATCTCTTCCATCCTTAAATATTTATTTCGCCTTGGGGGACCTTAATCTGGGTTTAACTTTTTAGTGTGTTCTCCTTTCGAGCCTCTCCATAATTGTCCGCTCAGGCTACTGACAATTAAAACAGCCTTTCTTTTAGTGATTACATCTGCTTGTATAGAGAGTAAGCTGCAGGCTTTGTCTTCCAAACTGCCTTACCTCTCAGTCTATCCTGACAAACTGGTGCTTCGTACGAGGGCCTCCTTTTTACAGAAAGTGGTCACCCAATTTCATGTAGGCCAACAATCACCATGTCTACCTTTTATGCTCCTCCACACCCCTCTAAAGAAGAGTACTGACTCCACCATCTGGACCCAAAAAGAGCATTGTCGTTCTACCTTTACCGCACAGAACAGTTCAGGGTGGATAACCAACTCTTCGTGGGGTATGTTGGTCGAAAAAGGGTCAGAACGTTCAAAAGAGGACCATCTCTAGATCGGTAATACTCTGGATCAAAATCTGCTACTCACTGGCTTGAAAGTTTGCAAGCTCATTCCACCAGAGCTAAAGCTGCGACCACTGCATTAGCACATGGAGTTCCGGTCCTGGACAACTGCCAGGCAGCAACGTGGGCTTCCCTGCACATGTTCACCAAACATTACTGTCTGGACATTCGCTTCCATAGAGGTGGGCACTTCACCTGTTCGGTCTTGCAGGACTTCCTTGTGTGAAATTGGTCCACAGACCCACCTCCAGGGAGGTATTGCTTGTGTATCTATTCAAAGGTATGGAATCTGCGGCAAGAAGTATCTTTCAGATGAATAAGTTACTTACCTTCAGTAATACTTTATCTGGTAGAAACTCTATCTAGCCGCAGATTCCTTACCAACACACCCATCATCCCCGCTCTGCGAACGGATTTCTAAAGACAGGGCTAATCCCTTTCAGGGCCCTAGTTTTTACACACAAGTTGTTAGTGTTCTTCATGGCTTTGCGCTTCTGACGTGGAAAGTCGTGAAAAGAGACTGATGTCACCGCACTTAGTGCCGCGGACGTCACTTCCGGCGCAGACGACACCGCCAGCTCACACTGAGCCGAACTACGCCACCTACTGGTGCGCTGGGGTACTGCTCAAGAAAAAAATTCTAGATCCAGTCGGACGCCTGGGAAATTAAAAGGTAAAACATCTGTGGCTAGATATAGCCTCTACCAGATAAGGCATTGCCGAAGGTAAGTAACTAGTTCATCCAGCACGTGGATGCTACCTTTGCTTCGTGGTAAGTAGACAACACTACCAATTCAAGGTGTTATCCTTTAGGTTTACCACAGCAGAAAGGGTGCCAATAAAATGCCCAGCGGTCGTACCTGCCCACCCCAGGAGGGGAGGCACACACACCTTTCCCTATCTCAACAATTGACTGATCAAGAGTGTGGGATGGCATCCATGCTTAGTGCACACCCAAGCTGCCATCTCCCTACTACACATATTGGGATTTGTGATAAAAGCTGTCAAGTCCTACCTTCAGCCTCTAGAGATTCAACCCTTTCTTGGGTCAGTCCTCAATGCCGTCACGGGCAAGGCTTGCCCCAGTCCTCAAAGAGATATAGCTTTACAGCAGCTCCTGTCTCTTTTTCTGCCAAATGGTCTTCTTTCAGTTGGAACAGTGATAAATCTCCTAGGAATGATAACGTTTTGCATAGTCATAGATCCTCATCCCAGACTGCACTTCCGCCCATTGCAGGAGTGCCTCTAGGCACAGTGGTCATAAGGGGAGGGTCATCCACATGATCTACTGTTGGTCAAGGCAAGTACTCTTCGCTCTCTGTAGTGGTGAAACAGCAACAATCTGATGCAAGGCAGGCCCTTTGCAGACCCCATTCCGCAGGTTACCATCTCCATGGACGCTTTTCTTTCTGCTGGGGGGCACATCTCCATACCATAATAGTTTACGGTCTCTGTTCACCATAACAACAGGGGTTCCACAGCAACTATCTCAAACTTCATGCCATCCACCTGGCATCTAAAGCTCTCTTTCAGAACATTCAGGGCAAGGTAGTGTTGATTACAACCGACAACATGACTGCCACATGTTACTTACAGAAACAGGGCTTCACTCACTTCCCACAGCTGTCAGCACTGGCACAGAAGATTTGCCATTGGGCGATTCACCATGAGATACACCTCCTAGTGGAGTACCTCTGAGGGGTAGACAAAAACCTTGCGCACCTGTACAGCAGGACACATCAACAAGTTAATTTGTGAGAATTCCACTCACAAGGCTTACTCCCCCTACTTTCAACAATGAGGTTTCCACAAATAGATCTATTTGCCACCCGCAAAAATGTAAAATGCCAAAACTTCGCCACCAGGTTCCCGCAGTCACAGTCCATGAGCAATGCTCTATGGATGAATTGGTCCCGGCTATTCTTCTTGCCAAGACCGTTCTAAGTCATGCTCCAAGTCCAAGGTTTGGTCCCGGTCCTACTCCAGGAGTCACCAGAGCAGCTTGTGGGGCCGGTCTTCATCACGATCTAAATAATCCGGTAAGCCTAAAAACAAACATAAGAAATCAAAGCAGGGTTCAGCCCCCCGTGCCACTCGCCTGAGCAGGCGCAGGGACTCTGCAATGGACAATTGGTATGATGACTTGCCGGAGGCTAGTTGTCTTTATTACTCCCATGAAATGGGCCTTCTCTCACCCCCTGGGCCAGCCACTGAGGGGTGCGAAGGGTGCTTGAAGTCCTTGACCTTCAGCTCCCCACCCTGTGGGTAAAAACTAATATATTGACGGAGGTTCTCCGGACAAAGCGAACATCTTCTCAACCCTCTTGGAAGTTGGCTCTCTATATAGTATACCAAAATTAGGTGCACTGTGCAGAGAGTCCCGATATCCCATATTAGTGTACAGGGGCTTGCTCTAGCAATCCCAGAGTGCTCCATTTGTGGTAGTGTGGTCGAGCAGCCTTAGGCGTATCAGAGAGGAGTGTTAGGAATTTGTTGGACTCACAGAATCAATAAACGAGACACACACTCAATAAGGAAATCCAACACCAATTTAGAAAAATAGCGTAGATTTGTACATTTATTTAGACAAGATCTACAAGATTAGGTAAGTACTTTTCGAGTTAGAGATTTTCAGACAGTTAGAAAATACAGCTGTCAGATTCGATGCATGAGCCACGAACGCAGTAATGTTATCCTATGGGAGAAACATACACTGCATAGGGGTACTTGCAATTGAGTTTCAGGGTAGTCCTTCTGGACTTAAGGTAAGTTGGTACCAAGGTCCTTAGAACCACCAGCAGTTTTGGTTTATCTGCCCTGGTGTGTCTTGGTGCAGAGGTGTTGGTTGCAAGGGTAGCCTCAAACTCTACCACTGAAGTCTATGGAGAAACCTGTAAGCAGAAAAATGCCTCAAGTGGGGACTTGGGGACAAGGCCGTCGGAACCCAAAAGGAGAGGGGGGGCTCTGTTCTTGAGGGTCTCTGGGGAAAGGAAGCACCTTCGGTAGGCTCGGACTCGGGCTGTGGGGCTCTGGTGCAGAGGTGTTTTGTCCAGAGGTTCGCTTGCATTGGAGGCTCTCACTTTTGGAGTCGACCTGGAGATAGGAACAAAACAGAACAGAAGGGCTACTCTCTGTGCTGGCCTCAGTAATGCTGATTTCCCTCATCAGTAAGTCTGTCTTGGCGGTATTGGTGTCCGGGCTGGACATTGAACAAGCCTTAGTTGCTGCAAGGGGTCCAGTACCCCGGGTATTGGTGCAGGACGGCTCCTAGGGGTCTTGGCATCTCCAGACTTGGTGGTATGACTGATCTGACTTCCTGGAACACAGTGACCTCCTCCTTAGTGGCTGCTGAATCGGTGGACCCGGTGGTCAGCAGATCAGTGAACCGGACGTTGCAGTCGGTACCTGCTGATTGCAGGAAAGTGGCTCCTCCACTTCAAGGCAGATGCTGATGGGTTGGCGAAGTGCTGGCAGTCCTCTGAGGCTTTTGGAGGATGCACAGCTGCAGGATGAGTTTGGTCTTTGCAACTGTTGAGACAGGAGCAGGCAGGCAGGGTTTGACTCCAAGTCCACGGTTCTTTGTCTCTTCTTTGTCCTTCTTCTTTGGTGAGGTGAATCTGAGTTCTTGGTGTCAGGTAGCCACCTAAATACTGAATGTAGAGGTGTTAAGCGGAGTGAAGGGTAGTAGCCAATGGGCTACTTACCCTTGTGGTCACTAGACCTCCTATATGACCACTTCCTGTGGGGAGTGGGCATAACCCTGCCCCACAGTTCCTAATTCCACAAAAAACAAGATGGTGGAATTCTTTTGTTGAGCACATTAGACAGCCCAGCTTAGGGGTGCGACTAGCCTGGTGGTGCAACACACCTACTTGCATAGCTAATTTTCCACCTGTCCTGGTACCAAAAGGGACTCAACGCAGGGGGTGGCATCTCCATGGGCTGGGGAAGACAGGGTCGCATATCAAAGGCGGAAGGGACTTTGAAGCCCCTGGCCTTGATATGCTAAATCAGAAGCCATCCTGCTGGAGGAGGTGTAAACACCTTACTCCAGAGCAGGCATTGTTTCTGGCCTCAGAGAGTGTCGGCTCTCACCTGCAGGGGGTCAGAAGCATGTCTGTGGTTGCATACTGGATGAAACCAGTGAGCCAGCACACTAGATAGTTGTAGGTTTTTCAGGGGGCACCTCGAAGGTGCCCTCTGGGTGCTTGTCATATTAAATCTTGCACTGGCAACAGTACAGATTTATTGAGACAAGGTGTTTATAGCAAACGCTCTAGGTTTTGGTAAAGCCATCATGTAGCTGGTGTACTCTGAAAGACCAGTGCCCAGTACATATATTTAAGATGGCTTCCCTGTTTACTTGTACCATCTAACAAGTGAACTAGACAGCACAGGAGTATATCTGCTCATGCAGATATGCCCCCACATGTAATATAATGCACCCTGCCTTAGGGCTACAAGGCCTGCTGTAGGGGTGACTTACCTATATTCCATGCAGTGACTTTGGGATGGCACACAGTTAGTGTGCCATGTTGTGTTTTCACTCATGGTTTGCACCATGACACGCAGTCTGCAATGGCAGGCTGCACGCAATTTGTATGGGGGTCCCTTAGAGTGGCATAATACATGCTGCAGCCTTTAGAGACCCTCTTTGGTACCCATGCCCTAGGTACCAGGGGTAGCACTTACTTAGGATTTACAGAGGTGCCAAAGTGTGTGCCAATTGTGTGACAATTAGACCATTTCACCTTGTTTTAGGGAAAGAGCACAGGCACTGGGGCGGGGCCTGATTAGCAGGGACCCAATGCACATCAGTCAAAAAAAATCAATCAGTACAAGTGTCAAAAAGTGGGGATAACCATGACAAAAAGGGGCACTTTCCTACAAGCCCTTGCTGCCATTTAATGAGGCCCTAGCAGACACCTTATTGGAGGTGTTAGATTTGGGGGTCTCTAGTTGGCAGAGGTAGGTACCTTTGTCCAAATAGGGACCCTTGCGTCTAGTCAGGGAAAGTAGGTACACTCCTGAAATAACCCCTGCTCACTCTCTTGGTAGCTTGGCACGAGCAGACAGGCTTAGTTCAGAGGCAGTGTGTAAAGCATTTGTGAACACATACAGTAATCAAGTGACAACACTACAAATGGACATCACACAGGTTGTATATTTATAAAAATAGGTATACTTTATATAGATTTATCACAAGACCATAAACGACAAAAATAATCCACAATACTGTCAAGAATGCTTAGTTCTGATCAAAGAGACTTAATTCAAGGTTCTGTGCGAGTCGGTAGCCTCCTCCGGCTACGGCGATGTCAAGAACAAACAGAGTCTAACAAATCCAGCTGACCGCGTCGAGACGGGCCAACACAGCGTAGACAGACTCGGTCACAGTACCTTTTACTTGAAGCGGCAGGCACGGGCGTGCGAGCCGGATGGCTGTTCGTCGCGGTCGCGATGCAAAAATGGAAGCGTTGCAGGACGCGTTGTCCCTCGATGCGGTGCAGGCAGCGGCTTGTTGACGGAGTCGGTGAGCCCAGGGCCGTGCGTTGCAGGGCGAGACGGTGCTTCGATGCGGTGCTGGCAGGTTGCGGTGCGGCGACGGAGCCGGATTCAGGAGCTGGCGTCGATCAGTCCGGACAGCGGTGCGAGTCGGGCGGTGCGTCGCGAAGCTTGCGAGGCGGTGCCCAACTCCGGTGCGGTCACAGGACTCGAACTCAGCAACAGTGACCGTGTCGGTCGGACCAGATGGATTCGGTGTAGCGAGGCATTGCAAGGTGCGGTGCTCACAGGTTACGGTGCAGGCAGCGGCTCGTTGACGGAGTCGGTGAGACCAAGGCCGTGCGTTGCAAGAAGCAGGCGTTGCTCGATGCGGTGCCAACAGGACACCGAGCTGGTCGGGAGAGTCGGTCACAGCTCCCTACCTCTGTAGCCACTGAAACAGAGTTTCCAGCAGCAATTCACAAAGGGGGTGAAGTCCAATGGTCCTGGGACTTCGATCAGGGGGCAAGCTCTCTTCCAAGCCCTTGGAGATCCTTCACAAGTTGATGAAAGTCACAGCAAAGCAAAAGTTCCTTTCTCCTTTCTTTGGCAGTCAGGCAAACCACTGCAGGCCAATCCCCCAAGCAGCACTTCAGGCTTAGGGATAGTCTCTCCTCAGTTTTCTTCTTGGTTCCGCTCCTCAGCAAAGGTTTCTTCTTGTTCCCAAAAGTGATCTAATTTCTTGGGATCAGGGTCCCAATATTTATACCCCAAAATCCTTTGTCCTCTGAGGGCAGAGGGGCCTTTGCCCAGTCCAAACCAGTTCTGGACCTCTCTGTTTACATGACTCCTTCTTTCCTTTCACAGTGCAGGGCAGAAACATCAGACGCCCCACAGGAGGTGGAGCCAGCATTGTGGAGGGAAAGCCCAGCCCTGGAGCACTTTGTTGACATGATTCCTTCTCTTCTTTCACTGTGCAGGGCAGAGACATCAGACGCACCACAGGGGTGGAGCCAGCACTGTGGGGGGCAGGCACTGTCCTATTCAGGTCCCAGGTGCAACTCCTCCCACCCATCTAGATGCAGATCTCTCTATTCACCACTGGGCTGACTCATTCTGTCTCCTGGAATCCCCAGCCCTGTCACTCAAAAACACCAGAAAAGGAATACGCAACCTAGCAGAGGCAGGCTTTGGATAGTTAGACAAGAAAATACCTACTTTCTAAAAGTGGTATTTTCAAACACAGAATGTTAAAACCAACTTCACTAAAAGATGTATTTTATCATTCTGAGTTCAGGCATACTAAACTCGAATTTCCACCATGTTCCCTGAGTCAGTTAGGATTATAAAATGTAATAATCTAACTGCCCATTCTGGCCTATGGAGAACAGGTAGCCTTGCAATAGTAAAAAACGAAAATGGCTGTAATTCACTATTAGGACATGCCACACACACCAGGGCATGTCCTACCTTATACTTACAATGCACCCTGCCCTAGGGCCTACTTTAGGGGTGACCAACATGCAGTAAAGGGAAGGTTTAGGGCCTGGTAAGTGGGTGTACTTACCAAGTCGACATGGCAGCCCTAGGCTGCACACAGGCTCTGCAATGGCAGGCCTGAGACACACTTTACAAGCTGCTCCTGTGGGTGGCACAACCAGTGCTGCAAGCCCACCAGCAGCATTGGATTTACAAGCCCTGGGCACACTCAGTGCACTGTACTAGGGACTGACAAGTAAACCAATCATCCAATCATGGAGTCACTAATACACAACACAATTTATCATAGGGAGCACTTGCACTTTGGCACTGATTAGCAGTGGCAAAGTGCCCATGAGCATCTAGTCCAGCAAAAACATATCGACAACAGTGGAGGCATTATGAAAAAAATGGAAGGAAGACCCACGCCAAGGATGCCAGGTCTAACAGGAGGCATGGGCCAAATCCTGCTCTTGACCACCAGTCAACCATCAAATTGTGTGAATCCATCGTCCTGCCCCAGGCAGTCCCAGATTTTTATCTCAGAAGCAATCCCCCAAAAGCCTGGTGGTGCAAGCGTCCACAAGCAAAACTAACCCCAACATATTCCCAACTACTCCCCCAATAGAACATGTGTTGAAACCTTTGGAAAACAAGTATTTTTATTCACAAGCTTGGGGCTCTGGTCAGTGAATGCCAGCTACCTTTTGGGGTGCTAGTCCCAGGCCCTTTGAAACTTGCATGTCCTCCCAGGTGTCCACAAAGATCTCCGACCTGTCCTTGCCCAGGCCATTCAGGAAGGCCGAGATGCTGTCAAGTTCATGATTCTTTGCGGCTTGGACACCTCCAGTTCCATAGTGCTACCATTCACCGCCACACATGGGTGTATTTCACTATCACACATGACTGCACTTCACCGTATTTTCAGTCGATGTCATTTGACATGCCATTTGATGGGACTTCCCTGTTTGGGGGCAAGTCAGACTACACTCTCAAGCGGTTTAAGGAGAGCAGAGTTAATCTGCCCTACCTTGGAAGCCGCATCAGTCTTACTGCTCCTTTCACATTTTCTCCAGAGGTACCCCATACCGCCAGCCAGTCTGACCCCAGCCTGGCGTTTAGCAGTTTTGCCATTGGAGCTAAGATGCCCAACTCCCCCACGGTCAAGGTCATTGGGCCACCCAGTCCACTACCACCCCTGCAGCCCCACCTGCAATATTCTTTTAGCGTGTCCTTAGTGGAGCACAGCCAGTCGGTGGGAGGCAGGATCCAATGAGTCTTGTTGAGTTGGCAGGTCAAAGCATCAGACTGGTGGGTCCAGCAAGATGGGCTATGCCCTCCCCTTCCTTTCTCCACCGATGCACCTTCCACAATCTCCCCAGTGACTGACGGAGGACCACCTTTTCGTTTTATGGCAGGTAGAGCAAGCCCTTTTGGCCAAATGGGCTAACAAGAGGGTACCTATGCCAGAAGTAGGGCATGGTTGTTACTCCTCCTATTTCTTGGTGCCCAAAAAGTATTGAGGCCTCCTGCCTATTATAGACCTGCTCCCTCTCATCACCTTCCTGTGGAAGGAAAAAGTGTAAATGCTCACACTTGCCTATGTCTTGTCTGCCCTAGACTCTGGAGACTGCATGTTAGAGTTGGGTCTGCATGACGCCTATTTCCATATAGCCGTCCTGCCGGCTCACCAGTGTTACCTGCGGTTCTTGGTGGGACAGGAGCATTTTCAGTTTGCTGGCTCCCTTTTGGTCTCACCAGTACCCCTCGGGTGTTCACAAATGTGATTGCGGTGGTGGCAGCACATCTTCGGAGGTCAGGGGTGACAGTCTTCCCGTACCTTGATAACTGGCTGTTGAAGGTGAGCTCGCATCAGGCAGTAGTCAACTACCTCCAGACTAGGTCGAACTTCCTGTCATCTTTTGGGTTTACTCTCAACGTGCCGAAGTCATACCTTGACTCCTTAGACACTACCCTTAGGGTCAGATGTACGACTGTTTTTTTGCAGTCGCAAACGGGAAATCGGCCTCAGAAAAGGGTGTTGGTATGTACAAACGCTTTTTTGCGAGTCAGGTACTCGCAAAATAGTGTTTTCCAGTCGCTATTAGGAACGTGCGAAGGGCGTCCCTTGCTAATAGCGAGTCAGAATGGTAATGTACCATTGTTTTGCAACCGCATTTGCGGTCGCGAAACACTTGCAGTTTACAACCTAATTCAAGTAGGTGGTAAGCCACTCGCAAACAGGAAGGTGTCCCCAGGGGACCCCTTCCCCTTTGTGAATGGATGCGAAAATATTTTTTAAGAGCAGGCACTGGTCCCACAGACCACTGCTTACTCTTAATAAATGAAAAAGAAACCTTTCATTTTTCTTTTTTAAATGCATCAACGCACTGCATTCGGGGGGAAAAAACCTGATTTATTGAAAAAGCAGTCACAGACATAGTGGTCTGCTGACCCCATCAGACCACCATTCCTGCAAGTGCTGGCCATTCCCAATGGGTCGCAAATTGCGACCTGCCTCATGAATATTGATGAGGCAGGTCATTTGTGACCCCATTTGAAATTGCAAACAGTGACTGAGACACTGTTGTACATTCCATTTTGCAAGTCGCAAAACGTCGCAATTTGCGACCCACAAAATGGAATGGTTGTACATCTGGCCCTTAATCCAATTCATTCTGGACATGGTTCGGTTTTGTGTCTTTCACCCTGGAAAGTGAGTCCAGGATCCTCAGTCTGTTATCTTGATCTTTCAAGTGAGGTCAACGCTGAGGCTGCTGGGACTGATGGACTCCTGCATCTTGCTGGTCAAGCACACGGGGTGGCATATGTGGGCTCTCCAGTGGGATGTGAAGTCTCAGTGTGCCCAACATCAAGGTGACCTCTCCGACCATGGTCAGATTTTGGAGGAGAATGCAAAAGATCTTCAGTAGTGGTACTAAACCACAATTGGTTCAGTGGCAGACCCTTCTACCTTCCCCACCCAGAGCTGACAGTGGGGCCCAATGTATTGCTGTTGGGTTGGCCATTTGAGAGAGCTGTAGATAAGCGAGTTCTGGTCTGAATCAGAGTTCCAGCACCACATCAACCTTCTGAATCTGAAATCCATCCACTTGACTTTGAAAACCTTCCTCCCATCCATCAAAGGGAAGCTGGTGCTCACAACAACACCACTGCCATGTGGTACTGCAGCAACCAGGGCAGGATGGGGTCACGCATCCTGTGCCAGGAAGCCTTACACCTCTGGAAGTGGCTGGACCACCAAGGAATTTTCCTGTTGGTGAACAACCTGCAGGGTCATTGAATGCCAGGGCGGATGAGCTCAGCCGTCTGCGCTTAATGGATCACAAGTGGCAGTTACACCCAGAGGTGGTGCAGGGTCTCTTCAGTGAAGGTAAAGAACCGTGGCTCGCTCTGTTTGCCACCACTGAGAACTCGCAATGTCAGCACTTCTGCATGTTGGAGTTTTCAATGCATCTCTTGCTCAGAGAAGCATTCTGCCTTGAGTGGAACTCGGAACTCATGTACGCCTTTCCATCGATACCACTTTTCCCACGAGTTCTCAAGAAGATCAGGACCGAGAGGGCCCAAGTCACCCTAGTGGTATGGTATCCAGAACGCCTGGGCTTTAGTATCTGTCCTCTGATCAGGCTTTCCCTTCAGGATGACCTGCTGTCACAGCAGCAGTGCAGAGTTATGCAGTCGGGCCTTCGCAGTCTCCACCTTCATGCATGAAGATTGAGCGCTGACAGCTGAACACCTTTGACCTCCCTCCGGAGGTCGTTGATACCATCTTGGCAGCCAGTCGGCCCTCAACTAAAACTGTATATGCTTGTTAGGACAAATTTGTGGCTTGATGTGGCATGTGATCATTGACCGCCTTTATGCCAAGTCATCTGATGTTTTATTGTTTGTTTTGTCCCAAGCCTGGCATGGCCTTGCCCTGCGCACATTTAAACAGCACCTTTCAGCTTTTTTTGTGGTAGCGGGATTAGCCTTCTTTGTTCAAGTCTCCCATTGTTATGAGATTTTTTTAAAGGTTTACAGACATTTGTTTCCTCCCTCACCCTTTGTCACGCCACAGCTTCAATCTTTCTCTGTCAACCCACAGTACAGCACTTTCTTCACAGATAAACTTGTTCTGCGGACTTGCGCATCCATTCTGCTAAAAGTTGTAAAGCTGTTCCACATCAGTCAAATCTTCTCCCCACTAACGTTCGATGCTCCACCTCACCAATCCAAGGAGGAGGAGAGACATATTCGTATGGACACAAAGAGAGTGCTGAGCTTCTACATAGATTGTACCAAGGAGCACTGGGTGGACGCTCAGCTCTTTGTGGGGTTGGCTCGAGCGAGAAAAGGCAAGGCTGTGCAGAAGAGAACCCGTTTCCTTTCACAGTCCTGTGCACACCACGTGCATGAAAAGGCTGCACCCCTGCTCGCCAGTCTCTGCTTCCTGGTTTTAGGGGCCCTGGTGCTGCTGTGCTCACTGTAACCAGAGGGAAATAGAGTGGGTTCGTCATCTCTCCCCCACTGTACCACTGTCGCCGGATTCACCTCTTGTTGCTTCCAAGCAGTTGTGTACTGTAAGTTAAGGCAGGCCGTGCGTTGTGCCTTTCTTTCTTGATTGCGTGATGTTTCCGCGCAGTAATTCTCTGAGCCCACATGTGCAGACACATGGGCTTCTAAGCTCCCCTTCCCTCGCTCTGCCACGTCACCTAAGTGACAAGACCACTGACCTGATCAGTGTGACTGCTCTCCCCGCGCAGCTCCACCACTAAGTGCTGCCCCCTGAGAGACCTATGCTCTCTGTTCTGAGGTAGGTTCGAGGCCCTCCTCCACCTGCAGGCTCCTGCCTGCGCCTCATCCCTGGTGGTCCAGTGGGAGAGCACTCTGGTTTTCTGCTGTTCCGCTTTCTTCTGTGCCGTCTGTGCCCTTTTTCCTTTTTTGCTCTCTCTTCTCTCTTTCATATCCCTTTTCTCTTTAGCCCCCTCTTTCTCTTTTTGCTCCTTTTTTGATCTTTCTTTTTCCCTGCGCTCCCCGTCGCTGCTGCCCCTGAGGCCCCTCCCGCGTGTCCTTACCGCTCCCGCCTCCCAGCTGACCGCCCTCCCCCCGAACCCTACTTAATGGCGGCTGCTGTGCGGCCGGCACGCCAAAGGCAAGCCCGTCTGACCGCATCCAGCGCCAGGGACCCTGGTCCCCCGACCAGCCTACGCTACTACCCCAGTGCCCTCCACACTCTCAACCCCGGACCCAGCAACAACTACCAGCTCTCGACACCCAGCAACACCCAAGGCCCGATCTCCTGCTGACACTGCCCCGGTGCATTCACCCACCTCTGAGCCCCAGGAGCAGGCCCCAGCCTACCAGACACCACCACACACAAACCATTGAACTTCATCCTCCTCAACGTGCGCTCCCTACACAGGCACGCCATAGATATCTGGGACCTCCTCAACAACCACCCGCCCGACGTCGCCTTCCTCACAGAGACCTGGACCAACGCCAACTTCACGCCCGACATCACAACCGCCATTCCCGATGGATTCAAGATCCTGAGAAAAGACCACCCCACCTGCCCAGGAGGAGGCATCGACAAAAGCTCCCTCCGCATGACAGCCACTGACCCGGACTACGCCATGACCCCTATGAAACTTCTCCACTTCCAGATCCAGAGCAACCCCAAAACGACTCTCCACAGAACCCTCATCTACAGGCCGCCTGGCCCCCGCGCTCCTATCACCGATACCATCGCAGACCTCATTGCACCCCATGCCCTCGCCTCCACAAATTACAACCTACTCGGAGACCTAAACTTCCACCTGGACAACCACAACGACCCCAACACCACCGTCCTCCTAGAGAACCATGCCAACATAGGACTGAAGCAACTTGTCACCGCCCCCACGCACACAGCAGGACACGCTCTCGACCCCATCTTCAATGGAGGAAACAGCGTCTCCTACAGCCACACCACGGAACTTCTTTGGACGGACCACCACTGCATCCATTTCTCCTTTAGAAAACCCACCGTACACAAGCACGCACTCCGCCTCCCCCGCAGAAGCTGGAACAAAGTCACAGAAGAACAACTGACCTCCGCCGTCACCAGCACTCCACCTCCAACGATGCCAGATGCCAACACCGCGGCAAGCAACCTCCACCGCTGGATCACTAACTGTGCCAACACACTCGCCCCCCTCAAGAAAGCTACAGGATGACACAACAAAAAAGCAAGCTGGTTCACCCCTGTACTCCAAGAATTCAAGCGCTCCTGCCGACGACTTGAAAAGACATGGAGAACCAGCAAAACCCCTGAAACACGCACCGCCTGCAGAACAGCCACCACAGCACACCACCAACTCATCAAATCCAGAAAGAAAAATTTCCTCCAATACAGAATTCTCACTAACGCCCACAACTCCAGTGAACTCTTCTCCATCATGCAGAAATTTGCCAAACCCCGCAGCGAAACAACAGACATCCCACCCTCCCAAGACCTCTGCAACCGACTCCGCTCCTTCTTTCACCTCAAGATTAAGACGCTCTACGACAACTTAGATGACCAAGACCTCTGCACTGCTTCAGCCCCTACCCCCAGCGATGCCACCCAACAGACCTTACTCACTTGGATCCCCCTCACAACAAGAGACACTTTAAAGACCATGAAGAGCATCCACTCCGGAGCACCCTCAGACCCCTGTCGCCCCTACATCTTCCACAAGGTGGCCACAGCCATCGCACCCGAACTATGCCAGACGATCAACTGCTCCCTTGAGACCGCCACATTCCCCAACGACTGGAAGCATGCCAAAGTCAGCCCGCTCCTGAAGAAGCCCTCCGCAGACCTGACTGACCTCAAGAACTTCAGGCTAATCTTACTGCTCCCATTCGCAGCCAAGGTAATCGAAAAGGCTATCAACACCCAGCTAGCAAACTTCATTGAAGCTAACAAGGTCCTGGCCATCTCCCAATCCGGATTCCGCAGCAACCACAGCACCAAGACCGCCCTTCTCGCCGCCACCAACGACATCCGCACCCTCCTAGACCAGGGCCAAACGGCAGCCCTCAACCTCCTGAACCTCTCATCTGCCTTTCAACACCATCTCCCACCGCATACTCTCCACCAGACTCCACGACGCCGGAATCCAAGGAAAGGCCCTCGACTGGACAAGCTCATTTGTCACCGGCAGAACGCAGCGAGTCAGATTCCCGCCCTACCTCTCAGAACCGACAGAGACCAGATCTGAAGTATCCCAGGGATCCTCCCACAGCCCCACCCTCTTCAACATCAACATCTACATGGCCCCCCTTGCAACCATAGTCCGAAACCACGGGCTCAACATCGTCTCCTAAGCTGACGACACCCTGCTCATCCTCTCCTTCAACAAGGAACCTAACATCACCAGGCACAACTTCCAAGAAGGGATGAAAGCCATCGCAGCCTGGATGAAGAAGAACTTCCTGAAACTCAACTTAGAGAAAACAGAAGTCCTCATCCTTTGCTCCACCCTATCAGCATGGGACGACACCTGGTGGCCCCCTGCCCTCGGAAACCCCCCACCCCGACAGACCATGCACCAAACCTCGCCATCATACTGGACTCATTGCTCACTATGAACCGCCAGATCAACGCTGTATCCTCTGCCTGCTTCAACACCCTCTGCATACTCTGAAAAACGTTCAAATAGATCCCTCCGAATCCAGAAAAATGGTCACGCATGGCCTCATCACTCTATGCCGGAATCAACAAAAAACTCCTCCGCAAGCTCCAGACTGGCGCAGCCAGACTGGTCCTAGACATTCCCCGTTACAGCCACATCACCCAACACCTCCGAGATCCCCACTGGCTCCCCTTCAAAATAAGAATAACCTTCAAGCTCCTCACGCATGCATGCAAGGTCCTCCACAACACCGGCCCAGCATACCTAAACAACCGCCTCTCCTTCCACGCCCCCAAGAAAAACCTCCGATCAGCCGACCTCTCCCTGGACACAATCCCACGTATCTACAAGACCAGAACGGGTGGAAAGTCATTCTCCTACCTCACAACCAAGACCTGGAACTACCTCCCCCTCCGGCAAAGCCCTACACTGCTCCAGTTCAGAACGGACCTCAAGATCTGGCTAAGATCTGGCTCTTCAGATGATCTCAGCTTCCAATGGAGCCCTCCCCCCCCGCCCCCCACACCCAGCACCTTGAGACCCTCACTGGAGAGTAGCGGTGCTTTACAAACCCCTGATTGATTTATTGATCTTCCGCTGTATCGTGCTCTGCATTATGATTTGCTACTCATTGGCTAAAAAGCAGCCTCCAGAAGCACTATTTGCTCATTCTACCAAGGCCAAAGCAGCTACCACTGTGTTAGCACACGAACTCCCTATCCTAGATATTTGCCAAACATTACATGTATGTAATGAATTTAAATAGGTTTTTTAATCATGCAGACATCAATTTTAAATGATTCCCATCTTAACCTGGAATATTCAACAATCACTGTGAATCTGTGAAAGATCCAGTGCTGGAGAACAGTGAGTTACTTACCTATAGTTGTGGAGAGGTGTGGTGCAGCGGCCAGGGCAGCTGACTTCGGAGCACAGGGTTCACGGTTCGATCCCCGGCTCCGGCGGCAGCTCAGCTCAGCACCATGTGACTCTGGGCAATAGCTCACTTAATTTCCACTCCGGCCCCCAGCGCATTGAGACCCGTAAGGGTGAGTAGCTGCGCTATATAAAAACGGACTTACATTTTTTTTTTTACATTTATAGTTGTGGAATCCCTTGGAGAGGACGTAATGTATTCAAAATAAGTGAATGTATCCATGTATTTAATATGAGAAACACCTGGCCTCGAGGCTGACTGTAAGGAGATGGGATAAACCTGGAGTCAAAGTGAAAGAAAAGCCCAGGGCAGAGATGGCTGGAGAGTCCTAGTTGATGGCCTATACCCCAGGAGGGGTAGTAGGCATAAATACGCAAGTACCTACTTATTTGGTTAAAAAATGACTCCCTGGAAACCTATTACATTCTTACAAAATATAATTTATTTAAAATGGATTAAATAATGTACAGCTGTAGGAGAGTAGGATCTGCCTCTTATGTTGCCCCCACTTTTTTTCTGATGTTTACACTGGTTTCTGGCTATAGTCTGGCTGGGACCCTGCCAATCAGGGCCCCAGCCTCTCTGTTCTCTCTAAACGACTTGGAGTGCACTCTAGGTGCACTAGTGATTGGATACTGTGGTACCTTATGAGTCCCTAGTATATGGTACCTTAGGTGCCAAGGGCATAGGTACTTCACAGGCCTACCAGGGGCTGAAGCATGTATTATGCCACCCCTGGGAAGCAGACTAAATCTGACACCACAGGCCTGCTACTGCAGCCTGGGTAAGGTGGTGCATGCACCCCTTACTGTGATATAGGCTACCTATATCACTACATAGATACACACATATAAACCTATAAGTCACTCCTATGGCAGGCCTCATCAATCCTGAAGGCAGAGTGCTTGGTTCCTATGTGAGAGGGTGCCCCTGCATGAGCAGAGCCCCTCTGCAGCATTCGGAGACCCTTCTCTGATGCTGTTTGTAGTGCAGCTTGACCATATACTCTTAAGCGCATTATAACCTCGCGTTAAATGCTAACTTTGGGATGGCTGCACGGAAACATGTCGTGTTTGGTGTCAAACATCTTGGAATACTACCCCCCCCGCCAGTTCTGGCGGCGGGGGTAGCATTCCACCCTTCTAGAGGGATAGACATGTACCTACTGTGGAAACGCGGTAGAATCCTGAAGAGCCCTGGCACCACAAAATGGATGCCACCAGTCACAGACACTGGACTGCCCTCCTGCTGATGACCGAAACTCGCAGTGGAGGAAGCCCAACAATAGGTATCCTGTCACAGGAGGGTGTGACCACCTTCCAGACAGGGTTTAGTGTATTGGGGCTGGGTGGGTGCACTCCTAGAGTGCTTTGAATTCCTGCACTGGGGGAGCAGAAGGCTCCTCTGTGCATATGCCAGTTCAAACCAGCTCAGGGGCTACCTGCCCCTGCTCTGGCGCGAAACTGGACAAAGGGAAGTGGGTGTAGCCACCCACTCCCCTGACCCTCCCATAGGTGGGGTCTTAGAGCTAGTCCCTCCCTTCCTTTCTAGTATAAGGTAGGGAACCCTTGCCATTGCAAACTAGATACCCCTGGACGACGCTCTGAAGAAGAATCCTGGACCTTCGACGTTCCACTACCTCTGGAAGACTGAAGAATCTCCCTTGGAGTCAAGGAGTGACTCCCCTGCTTGGCAGGCACCAAAAACTGAAACGACGGTTGCAAACTACGCCGCTCCCGCCGGAGCCCGAGGTCCCTGCAGCCCAAGACGAGGATTTCCTGACTTATCAAAGGCCATCGTGAGTCCCCAGCGAAGCTGAGGCCAGTGGACCCCACGAGTGACGAGGAACCGCAGTCCCTGGGTACCGTGCACTATTGTCGGGTGCAACCCCTTCACAACGTTCTACGAACCTGTGCTTTGGACCACGTGTGGTCCCAGCCTCTAGCAGGAATCCCTCCGAAGATCAGAGGCCTACCCCGTCCCGAGTGACCGTGGGCCCCTGTTGAAGGAATCCTCCTGAGGCGTCTTTGTGATCCCTTGCCAGCCGGCTTGTGGGTCCCCAGAAGACTTTTCTAAAGAACCAAAGGGCTCCTCTGGTTGCTCCAGGCCTGCCCTGACTTACCCTCGCTGGGTGAGTACCCCAGACCTTGCTGGTCTGCACCATTGACTTTTTACGCTTTCCACAAGACTTGCTGCTACCAAGGCTTGTTGGCTCCAATCGGGTTGCCGACACCGCAGTCACCTGCAGACTTCGTGGGACACGCGGAATCCAGCTCCTGGTCATCGTCGACGCCTCCTGGACCTCGTGGCCGAAGAGTCAAGACACCCGTGAACGACCTGAATCTCTCGACGACTGTGGGCATTCATCTTCCTTGCCCCGGGTCACTGCCCAGTGACTTTGAACACTGTCCCCTCTGCTTTCAGGTCTTCCTTCTTCCGAATCCAGGCTTGGATTCCACCGGACACTTCTTCAGACTTCACAAGCAGCAAGTCTTCATTGGCTCCCATTGAAAACGATGCCGCGACCCGACACCAAAGGACACCTATGCACCCGGCTTCCCTGGGTGAAGTAACTCCAGCACTACGGTGCTCCTGTGGGTGTTGGCCCTAGAACTACTTACCCTGTAAGTGACTTGCTTGTAGCTACTCCCGAAGTGCCCTTAAACACTTAATTTCCAACCGCGACTTGCCCCATTGAAGTCCACGGCGATCTGCGCCTGTGTTCACGCACTGCACGCGTCCCCCGTGGGTCCTTTACTTACCTGCCTTGGGTGGTTTTGTGAGGCCCCAACACTTCTGAAGGCCCTAGGCCTTGTCCCTTTGCAAGTCGTTGTTCTTAAGTCTCTTTTTTAGTATATGGTCTGGTACGCCCCTAGGGCCCCAGCCATATTGTGCTTAATTTATTGTGAAACGTTGATTTGTGCATATGTTCCTCACTTCTAATCTCATAAAGAGATTAGTAGAGAGTTGTTTAGTAATAAATACATATATATTTGATATATGTGTGGTGTCTTTTCATTTGGTGATACAAGAGATTGTGTGGTAAAACAAGCTGCTTTACATTCCTCCAAGACCTAGCCTGAAGGCTGCTCTCCACAGCTACCACTAGGATAGCTTTCTATAAAGGTTGTCTTAAACCTACCTACCATAAGAGTCGAATTGTACTGGTGCAAGGTGTCCACTTTAATTAGTGAACAGCATATACCAGGCCAACTTCTCACAATAGCCTATAATAAATATTAATCGTTTTTGGTTTACACGGTATTTGCAACACAGTGAAACTGTCTTCGCTTCTGAAATTCAAAACATAAATATCTCCTGACAGTGAATAAAGTGTTTTGTGAATCCCTCGTCCAAGCGTGTCTGCTAAACTGTCAGAATACTGGCAGCTGTGCCATGAGAAACACAAATTGTTGACAGAAGAGAATGTAAAGAGGATGTGTGGTAGAGTCTGCATGAATGCAGAAGTGCGTTTTAGAAAAGGATCTAGTGGCTCCATTTGTATCATGTTTAGTTACTCTGTGGGTTTTTTCTTTGACTGTTCTTACAGGTGCAAACGAAAAAGTCCATATTATTATGAAAGGGTTCTATTACTGCCATTCCTAACTGATGTCGTTTTCTTCTCCAGGGGGTCATTGACACAGCCCAAACTATCTGCGATGTCGCTGCTCGTGGCCATGAGCAAAAGGGAATTCCCGGCGCTGTCGGCGGAGTCCTGAGGCAAATACCGCCTACTGTGGTCAAGCCCTTAATTGTGGCGTCAGAGGCTACCTCCAACCTCCTGGGTGGAATGCGCAACCAGATAAAGCCAGATGCTCGCAAGGAGGAGTATCTGAAATGGAGATTAGATGAAAGTCAGGAGTGAATTTATCTACCTCGCAGGCCGACTCCAGCCCGTCAAGTGCCACGACACAGGAAGCTATAGCTATATATACATATATATAATACATTTCTAAGTGACTGAAATCACAAAATGTCCGTCTCTGAAAATGTGTTCCCTCACCTTGCTTTTAACGTTGTTTTTGCGTTTGGGAATTAATCCAGCTACCATTTGCAACGAAACTGTGAGAATCCAGCGTTTGCGCAGCCCTCCTTCATAGCTTTGGGGGGTTGTGCTGTCATTGGCATTACTGTGCCCAAACACTAAATGGCTGCGCTTGCAGTTTTTGTTGTCATTTGAGTGGTAGCTATTGCAGAGTTGGACGAGGCCTGACATTTCTTCAGGAGACACAGGATTTGGATTTGGGCTTGAATGGCAGATTGACTAGTTGGACAAGAACTGCAGCTCCTGTCAAGACAGACGGGAAAGGTGGCTTTTGCAGAGTCAGACTACAATGGCAAGTCTTGCAGCGTTGGACTGGACCGCACTGGCAGCTCTTGTGAAGTTGAGCAAGGAGTAAAGCTCTTGCAGAGACTTAGACCCATTGCCTCAGAAGACTGCGGAACGCTGGGTAGTTGCTGAGTTTTACTTCCCCCTATTTTTTGTTTCCTCTCAGACTTCAAAGTGCGAGTAAGGAACATTGAAAAGCACAGGAAGAGCCAAACACAGTGAAGCATCACCGCAAACCCCTTAACCTTTTAACAAATGAAGGCAGTGCCCGGGGTGCAATAGTGTCGCACTTCAGTCTTACTGCTTATATGAAGAGTTCTGTGTATGGGTCAGTGGATGGTACACACAAATAAAGCACTGCTATAACATTTGAATGCTATTATGGGTCTACAGACCTGATGAGTGAATTGGAAACCTCATTGCTGTAGCCTGCCTTACAAACGTGCTGTTAATGTTAACGTGTTTCAAATGAAAGACAAACTGAGACTTGGACGCAGCATCACAGCTCTGCAAAGATGCTGAAGGAATCTCAACAAAACGTATTTCTTGCTATCTCTGCCTTGTCTAATAAATATGGAAATGAATTGTAGCCCAACTTTTATACATCATAACTGAGTTAAGATCAGAAGTATTAAACTATTCAGGATATATATTTCGCCTGGAAATGCTTCCTACTGGCAGTATTTGTTAATTAAACGAGATTGAGACCAGTGCCCTGACATAAGGGATGCCATTTTCAACTACTTCACACAAATGTGGAATGCACCACCAACATCAAGAATAATAATGTCCATCCAATGTTGATTTTATATATACGGTTTCTTTATTCCTCCAATTTCAATAAAAAGATAGCCAAACAGTCCAACTGGTGTGGACTTCATCAGGGCTTAATAGGTCAATCTATTCTTCAGTAGTATTCGTTAGTGTAGGACTAGTGGGGTCATATGCGGAAACTGTTCCCTCCTGTGTCCAGGGACAGTTAAGAATAAAAGGCTCCTGTGCCGTAACGATGCGAGCATATGACCGTCCGATTCAGCGTTCTCCTCAACAATGAACATTTTCAACTACTTGCGCAATCGTAATTTAAATTAAACATCTGTCTTCACACACAGTTCGTGATGGGATCTATTGTATTAAAATCAGATTTTGAAACAATTTCCACACGATCTGTTTGTTTCACCTTCACCAGCCTTCTTTTTGGGGAAACGGCGTTTACAACGCTGGTAATACCACGCGGGTAGGTTACAACGCGGACGTTACATCGTCCGCGTTGTTACCATGCATGGCATTACATCGCAAGTCGTTTCTACGACTTGCGCTAGATGGCGCGCAACACCAGGGAATGTGTTGGATTTTAAATCCAACACATTCCCTGCTGTTGCGCTAACTGGAGTAGGAATAGTAATTTATACTATTCCTAAGTCCAGCGCGCCATCTAGTGCAAGTCGTAGAAACGACTTGCGATGTAAAGCCATGCGTGGTAACAAGGCGGACGATGTAACGTCCGCGCTGTAACCTACTGCGGGGTAATGGATGGCGTAGTAACGTCATACATTCTTCTTTTTGTCACCTGCCACACTTATCTTTATTGTGATCTGGTCAGTAGAAAACTGTTGAACTAAGAGTGATTACCTGCCACATAAAGACCAGTTTTGTAAGTCTAGAAAAAGCTTCTCCATAGGTGCAAGAGAAAACACTCCCTCTTACCTGATCTTTTGTTCAGGACTGGAAAAAGACTCTGGATTAGAGGGAGCATCTACCCTTTAGAACGTGTATTGTATTTGGGAATGAATATAATAATGGGGGGAATTATTTGGTTTTTAGTTGAGCAGCTACCTGAAGTGGTTTAATTTTGCCACATTTCTACTGAACCATGCTTCATCTGAAACCCCCTGCTGAAGGCTGCTGCTGAGGAGCAATTTGTTTTTAATTCGGCCAAATGGAGATGGATTTCGGATATTGCTTATTTTTTTTGTTTGATCTGTTTATTAGCAGTTTTTCATAATACTGTTACAGCATGTAGATAGACAGTATAATAATATAGGGGTATTAACGAATGACTGTGCAGTAGAAACAATTGAGTGAGCACGACATTGCTAGTCCAGGTTGCATCCCCGCAATATAGGCTATAGTTAGCATGTGTGGCTCGAGGTAATAGTGAGAGTTGTTTCTCAAAATGACCAGTCAAAATATAGCCTTATTGTCTGCAACATTCCATGATAATGACATCAAACATATATATGAATTGTGTAACTGTGAGCAACCATTTCACTCAGGAGAAACAGAAATAAGCAACACAAGAGCAAATCAAGAAAAAAACGGACTGGGACAAGGGAGTAAACAAAGAGGTTCGCTATCTCTCAATGCAGTACCTGTTCGCCAGGAGTAAAGTGCCAACATTGCATTAAAACTCTGTTTCACTTCGTATATATCACATCATGTACACATATAAGCATTACAGCCAATGAAATCATGGCCTACAGGGACATTCTTGGTCAGGTAACGGTTATATATCGGTAGTGTCATCTGCTTCCCTTCAGGGCACAATGCAATTCGGAGGGCCATCAGGATTGCGTCCCAACTGGATGAAATAGGGTATTCATTGTAGGAGAGTAGGATCTGCTTCACATGGGTACCCCCACTTTTTGCTGATGCTTCACTGTTTTTCGACCTTAGTCGGGCTGGGGCCCTGCTATTCAGACCCCAGCCTAGCTGCTTCCTCTTTAAAATGGTTTCCATGTGCCTTAGGCACATCTCTAATTGGAATCTGGAGTGCCCTTATAAGTCCCTAGTATATGGTATACTATATACCAAGGGCATAGG